>OZ024737.1:43891130-45091130 GCA_964016875.1 Fallopia convolvulus
GAACAATGGAATGATGATTTAGGGTTTTTTACACTAGTTTTTTTTCCCATTATTTTTACGTCTTTTTAGGATTGATATATAGTTTTATTATATTTGTTTTGGTTTAGGGTTAATTTTGTTTACTTTGAGAATTTTCAGACTAACTAGAGATGTTTTTGTTAATTGGTACATTAAGAAGAATTTAATTTGTGGATATTGAGGTCTTTTATGAATGGCTCTTGATTTCTTATTAGTTTTGTTCCAGTATATGATCTTGTATTCTTGTGTAGATGATATAGTTATTTTTGGTTTACCTTGGAATTTTTCTTACTCATCAATGGCATGTCTTTCTCAAGATTGTCTAGTTAATTAAGACTGATCACTTTTAATTGGGGTGTATTTGCACATGTAATTGAGAAATTAGTAGTTAAAGTTTAACTTTAAAATTTTATTGGTGATTGAAAAACTACATAAAGAGTTGAATTTGATCACTTTTAGAAATAGTTCTGGATGTTTGTATACGAAAAAACTTCTAGTAGTTGAAGTGATTGTGCGATGAATGAAAAAGTAGATAAGTTTTTAAGAAATTGTTTGTGTATAATGTTTGTAGACTTGTCAAAAAGTTGATTCGAATTGCAACTCGATTTCATTCACCCGAAAATTTTAACTCGGAACTCAATTTAAATCTGACTTGGTTGATAATCATAAAAAGGTGACATTCTAGATGTATAAAATTCTGCAATGACTATTTTAACGATCCAAACTTGTACTCAACCTTTGAAATAATCGAACCTTAACATACCTATTTAAAAAATAAACAAACCTCCTAACCGAACACCCACATACTTATTTCAAAAATAAGTTTTCACTTTCAACATCGGAAATAATCACTTAATATCAGCATTCAGTACAGTCAACATTGAAAATAAATACTTAATATCAGCATCCAGTACAGTCAGCATTAACACTTAGCCATTCAGGACTACCGTTCTTTATTCTCATATTACTACCAAGTTTGTTTAATACTCTCGATTCTTACCTTAAAAAAATATTACATGGACCCTAAACCCAATTAAGAATTTCAAGGCCCATCTAAAGTAAAAAAGGCCCATTCATTTCTCTTCCCCTTATTTATATACGGCATCTCCTGAGCAAAACCCTAACTAGACTAAACAAACTGAAGAACTGTTTCGCGCCGCTCGAGCAATCAACATGGTTTTCCCTAATTCCTCATTCATTTCTTCTTCCTGATTTGAATCGTTTTTCTTTCCGATTTCTGCTAATTATTAATCCTTCTTCCGTTCGATTGTTTACAGACTTTCAAGAGGAGGAATGGAGGTCGCAACAAGCACGGCCGTGGCCATGTCAAGTTCATTCGCTGTTCCAACTGCGGAAAATGCTGCCCTAAGGTCAATCTGTATTCATAAATTCCTTTTTCTTTCACTTTCTAAATCGTCAATTTGTTTAGTCGACAACTCTAGGTTTAGCGATTTGGGGATTTGACTGTTTGAACGTCTGTTGGATTTTGTTCATTCCTAACTTCCAATGCTATGGACGAGTTATTAGAACTGTTTATTGATTTATATAATGAGGAGAATTCTACGAGTATGAGTTGAGTATTAAGTTTTTTTGTGTGATTGTATCGTGAGCAATGGAAAAATCGTCTTTGAATCTATACAAAAATCGTCTTTAATTAGCTAATTGTATAGGATTTTAGTCACTAATTTAACAATCGCACACTCAACAGTAGTAGGCTTCCGAGTTTCACTTATTGAATTTTTCGAATTGGTTTGAATTTGTAGGACAAGGCTATCAAGAGATTCCTTGTGAGGAACATTGTTGAGCAAGCTGCTGTGAGGGATGTTCAGGAAGCTTGTGTGTATGATGGTAATAACCTTATGATTTTTTGCATTAATTTAGCTGATCTGTTGGATTCTAATGTATGATAATGAACTTTTCATGTGATATAATTTGTTTAGCTGAAAAGTCGGGGCGTTTGTTTATGATACTGAATGATGTTCTATGTGTTTTTCTTGTACAGGATACACTCTACCTAAGCTTTACACCAAGATTCAGCACTGTGTCTCGTGTGCTATCCACTCTCACGTCGTCAGGGTCCGCTCCCGTACTAACAGAAAGGTCCGCGAGCCACCTCAGAGATTCAGACGCAGGGTATGGGAAACTTTTTTCGGCATTTTAGTATATGAATTTGTTTGTTCCTAATATACGCAAATTTCTGTGCTATTATGATTAATCTACAAATGAGATGTGTTGTAGGTTCCTTTTGGTTTCTGTATGTGGCCAATGCATTAATGCATCTCTATTATCCCTTGGTTGTGAAATCTTATAGATTTAGCCGAGTTTCATCAATTTTTTTAAATTGATGATGTTAGATGTTAGCTCTGAATCAGTGTTGGAGAGAGAACTTTATCATTCATTAAAGAAGCTAGTCTTTGGTCATGTGTAATACTTATGCCCAAGTCTAAAATGGTCCCGTGTGCGTTATAATATCATGGCTTACCTTTTTTTTTTAATTGATTCACTGTTTGCTTTTCTGATTTGGCCGTATTATGTTAAAAAATCTAATATTATCTTGTATCTTATGGGTTTTTTTGTTACTAGGGTTTGACTTATTCTTCCCTAAATCTCCCAATGAGTTAACGAGTGATATCTCATGTATTCAAGCTCTATTTAAACATCATCTCTGTTTGATAATAGACACAATACTTTCTACGTAAACTCATAAGTATATTCTATTTTTTTAAGCATATTTTCAACATTCAATTTAGTGAAATGATGCTATGGTATATCCATTCTTTGAAGCACATTTTTTATACTTCATCAATGAAATTTGCTTAGAGCATACTTTATCACTTACGTTAAGGATGTGTTGGTATTACCTCCCATATGTAACACAGCGCTATAATAGTTAGTTATTTCAATATACTACATTATGTAATGCATTGTGCTTGGTTTCATAAATACTGTCACTGAAATGTTAATTCATTGTTTGTACAGGATGACTTGCCCAAGGCTGGCGCTCCAGGAGGCGCTCCCCGCCCTGGTGGCGCTCCAGGTGCTCCAAGGCCACCAGCAGCAGTTTAACGCTCTCGGTTTGAGATACGAGTCTATTTTGAAATCAACTGTTTCTTTCCGGTTTGTTGCTTATGGGTTAAATGTTGGGTTAACAGTTGCACATTTGATCAGTTTTGCAGTTGAACTAGATGAATTACCTTTTATATTATGTCTAGTATATTTTGAGATTATGATTGTGCTCGTCTCTTTTAGTCTTCTAAAGGTATCTTGGTTGAAGTAGAAGGCATTATTTTCTCTGGTTTACCATAGTAATGGCTTTTACTTTCATGTGTGGTTCAATATTCGATGAAATTTGCCTGACATTTTTCGAGAGCAACCTTTATGATGAAGAACTAGAGCAGGCAAAAGAAACTCGTAACACTAACTTGATGAACCTGCCTTTTAAACTCAATTTGAATTCATCCAAAACATGAAAAGACCAAAACCTCCATTTTATCATGAGAATGTACGACCTAAACTCGACCGAACCTGAAGTGACCGAACCCGAATCATACCGAAGGGATTGACTGGTCTATACCCATCACTACTTGGTCTAGTTTCATTGATGTATTTAGTTGCTAGTCAATATGAAATAAATGCTTTCATTAGAAAAGGGTAGCCGTTCCTTTTTCAACAAAAGCCATTCTGTCACACATAGATCATGATCTCAATCCTTTATGGGCCTGTTATTAGGCCCACTTATAAAATGAACATTGGGCCAATCCTAAAATCCAGTCCAATATAACAATGGATCCGGGCCACTTACTCAGCCTAGTTTATTAGTAGCACTAATATTCGACCACATGAAAAAAACAGTTCATATTCAACGGCTCAAATAAAATCATTTTTGCTTTAGCCAAAGTACTAAATTTTCCTATTTTTAACTCTCTCGATCTCTTCATCTTTTTTTCATTATTTTCTCTTCTGATTTTTTCTTATCGAGGAAACATTTCAATTTCACATTTAGGATTTCAAGGGTATAAAATTAACAAGATTCATGTGACAAGCCTTGGGAGCCGCCATGTTAAAACATGCCATGTTTTCAACATACTCTAAGTGCACACACATAATTTGCTAAAGTCAACGTCTATAAGTTTATTCATAATTATAAAGCAATTATTTTGACTAGTTAAGTAAAAAGGGTGTTTATACCAAAACATTAAAATAAGGGGTGCCTTTGAGGTGGACTTAGAGCATGTCCAACAAATTCTCTATAACTTTCTCCATAATTAAAAATTAAATGCTATATTTTTCAAAATAATTTTACTTCAACTCTAACAATTTCTCTATTATAGGGAATCTCATATTTATTATATATATAAATATTCATCAAAATATTATTAAAAAATATAACTAAATGAAAGTTGCCATAATAGCATATGTAATTATTACATTCCCCAAATATTTTTTGAGAATTCCTCAAATGTAGGGAAGATACCTCATTTTTTTCTCTCCCTCTCTATTATGGAGAATGTGATGGAGAAACTGTTTTTTTTTTATGAAACGAAGGAGAAACGGTTGAAGCAAAAACTTGTACCAAAATCTCCAAATGCACACTTTCCAATAATACGGGAAAAGTGTTAAAGATGCTTTCGACATTAGTGTTTTGGGAGCTTTGGAGTTGAACGGAGCTAAATCCAACACCCTCCTATTCCCACTAGATAGAGAAAGCTAGAAGGCTGTTGAACAGAGTGGTGTATTCGGGGTCAAATTTGACCTGGATCTCATTTAAACGGGACTATATTAGACGATGATATTAACATTGATGTAGATCAGTGTTGATAAGAGCTGATTTTTTTCCCACTTGATCAAAAGTTAACATTATTATTAATTAATCAAGATTCATCATAACATTTTGACAAAACCCAACAGCAATAAATCATTGTTTCTAGTGAAAAGGCAATAAAAAACATAAATTTTAATTTTCTAGGACAATTCATTAACTAATAAGTGGATCAACATTTGGTATCAAGTTAACCATCCAATGTGCCAGAACCCGGTATTCTCCTCTAATCTTTACTGTTTAGTGAAAGGATAATTCCTTAACAAGAAAAAAGTGAAAGGATAATTAAACTTGGCCCCTACTTGTGACTTCAAAGCCGACACCATAAAACATTGCAATTTTGAATTAGAATCTTAATTAAGACCATACACTTTTATTCTAAGATAAGGATGGATCCTGACTAATACTTTACTAATCCAACAAATACACTCCAAACCCAATCTCTAATCATATATCCTTTAAATCTACCCATTTTCATAATACCACGACTTAAAATCGATATTTACCGAAATTTTTGTTGTTGGAAATCACCCGTTTAATATCTAAATATGTACAAAATTACCCGTCAAGTTCTATAGTATCATTTAAAAAACCACTATTTTTAAAAAAGCTAGTTGAATTCCCCACTATTTACAAGTTTTGTTTAATTAAATAAATATTTCATTTTAAAATTTTAAAATGTCTAAAAATTAGAAATCTTATTAATATTAAAAATTAACATGTAGGCGAGATAAAAATTAAATTGACATATGGTCAGAAAGTCTCTTCTTTAATATATAAATAAATATAATTGGTGATAATTTTATTTCTATGCGGGTTTTGAGACAAGAACACGAAGAAAGACGAGCGTAAACTATACTCTAAGCATCTAAGTTTGGTGCTTAATCACCTCAAATCTCATATCAAGCCTTGTCAATTGGTTTGATTCTTATGGCATTCTCATACTTTAGGCTAATTAACTATGGGCTATAGCTAGTGATTCTTGATATCTATCTTAATTGTGTGCCTCCTCCAATTAAGTTCATTCAATCACCATATAACATGTTCCTACACGTTCTGATGTTCACATTCAATCAAGAAGGTTATAAGTCTATCCATATATATTATTTATTTAGTTAATATTTGTTAAATATTATATTTTATATAATTTTACACAATTTTATTTAGAAATTCAAACAAAACATACATGAAATAACAATTAAACGGATTTTGTCTCAACAAGAGTATATGTGAAATACTGAAATTAGTAAATTCTATAAGAATTAATAAAGGGAAATTTCTTTTGGTGCCTCTAAGTTTTTGCCTTTTCCTATTGGTGTACAAAAAAAAATTTATTCCTCTTGGTACCCCTGAGGTTTAGGTTTTTCCCGTTGACGCCCCTCTTCGGTTCAAATTAGCCAATTTCAAGCTTACCATTATGTTCATCGCCCTTAAATTAGTACGATTTGACTATTAAAACATCAAAATTCATAACCAAACTACATCAAAAGTTAAGTGATTCAAACTTATGCAAATCCATCAAATAATTATTGCAGCCTTTAAAATTTAAACTAATAATTGAAACTTATGCAAATCCATCAAATAATTTTTTTGTTAAACTCTACTATAACTATTAAATTCCCCAATTGCAACTAGTTAAGTGATTTAAACTTGTTCACTTCAGGTATCTAATCAAGTAGTTAAATTTTTAAGAATCGTACCTAAAAATCTCCGATTCGATTTTAATATACAATACCCTTAAAAAAATGTGATTCAAACTTGAGATTCAACATGGGAGTCAACTTGGCTTTTTATATATAAATAGTGTGTAAATCAGCACAAGCAAGCTTTTTGTTTGTCTGGTTCTTTTATAATGGCAAGTGGCCAGGCAATCTAATTCTATGAGGAAAGAATTACACCCCATAAAATCTAATTGAGCTCAATTTTCCAGGTCTCCATGCAGACCACCTGCCCATGATTTCATTAGCATCTTCCAAGCTTAGCTAGCACTTTTAGATCCAAGGCCAACTATGATATTTAATCATTTCAAATTTTTATTCAAATAACAATATCATGTAGTAGTATTAGTCCATGGTTGAATCGGTTAAGATTTCTAGATAGTATTCAGAAGTCTCCGATCTGAATCTTTTTGATGACGGAAGTTGAAAATTCTCCCCTGGTTTTGGTCGGACTCGATTTAATCAAGTGCCTGTAACCACGAATTAGTGTGGTATCATTAATAGAACTTACATGATGATTGATTTGTATGAAAATATTTAATGATGTGGTGATCATATATATTTTAAATAAGTGTAAATTATTAAGTTATTATATTAAATTTTCGATCGCTACATCATCGATTCCTCCAGAAAACTCGTCGGAAAATGAGTTCGAATCTCTTTTGGTTAATATTGTGATAGTTCGTATCGCTGGTAGTAATTTGCAAATTTCGAATTAATTTTAATTGAAAGTTGATATTTGAAATTATTTTGAGTTATTTTTCCTAAAAAATCTAAATTCATAGATCGTATAGCTAACTTCATAGATCATATACATTCTATTTCCTGTTAAGAAAAAAAATCTATAAATTAGTCCCATGATCCCATGCAAATAGACACCACTAAATCTAAGGATGGTGGGTGGCTAATATTTTACTAATAGTGGATAATGATACATAGCCCATGGATTATATTATGTAATTCCCTTTTCTTTGTCCCACCCATTTTTGTAAACCTATCTAACTTCATGGACCACCAACCTACCCTCTAAGCTTGCTATTTAAAGCTATAATATATTAATATTAAACTATATTTAAATATAAGTTTGAGTCTAAATTCTCTGTTCCGAACTGGATATAGGTTCTGTTTCGAAACTGGCGGTTCCGGCTCCTTCGAAACATGAAATCACCATCATAATCGGAGTCCGATAGGTTTTATGGTTTCGGAACCGACCATAAATTAAAAAAAAATATTCAGCCGAGAATTCCATGTGGGCTTATTATAAATAAACGCGACCGCGGTTTCACTTGCTGGAAAGTACCAACGGCCGTAGTTCCAAAACCGTGATTGCGGGCCTATTTTATTTTTTTTTAAACATTTGTAGGTGGAATCGTTAAAAGACGTCAGTTCCACAGTTCCAGGGTTGGTGAAAACTGGGACCGTAATCGTCCCTGGAATCGAACAAGCAGTTGCGATTCCAACCCATTTCCAAACTGACTAGTTGCCCGGTTCAACTGGAGCCGGACTTAGGTCTATTTAAGACTTAGAATTTCGACTATAAAAACTATTATAATAAAAGGTAATTCGAATCTGCTACCTAATAGTTACAAACGTTATCACCTACCAATTAAACTCAGTAAGATTTGACTTTGATTTTAAATTGATAATTAATAAAATTAGCATATGACCATGACCCATGACTTAATTATCATGAAATTTGAATCATTATGCTTAAAATTACATGGGTAAGAGAAATATCTAGGAAGATCATGTGCTAATTAGTGTCTTGTGTCTAAGAAAAAATGAACATTATTACATTTAAATATATTCAATAGATGCCATGCATGTGCACCTTGACATAATTTGTACTTTAATTTTTTTAGAGGTACTTTTGGTGATGGAGCATGCATCTTACAAGCTCCTTTCGTTCTCAAATCCTCTCTTTTTTAATTAACTAGACTTGTCATTTTCACATATATGGTAATTACTTTTTGACATACACATTCCATTATTTAATTTAGGGGAAATTTCGTACTCATTCGATGTGAATAATCAACCAACATATAGATTATAGACCCAAAAGTTCTCATATACATGCATGCAAACCCACAAAGCATATACATCCAAATGGGATAAAAAATTCTCCAAACTTGTCCACATCAATTTCAATCATTCATTGTCTTTGTGACAATGAAATAAGTGTTGTTTCATCATGAAAAGATAATTTATCAACAAAAACAACACAAAATTTTCTATGAAATAAAATATGTTTTAAGCTCAAAAAAAAAATCCTTCAATAATGTATATGAAAATGATGGCCATATTATAAGATCCAAAAAAAATGAAATTTACGCAAAGTATATTAGTACATCGTATACATTCCTTCAAATATCACTTTCTATCCATCATTCCAATCCTTAATTTCCAACTCTTGTCTTACTTTTAAAAAAAATTGAATTAAATCCATTACGACCGAAAAAATATTGAAAGGATAATATACGTAAGGATGTCAACTTGTTGGAAATTTTGACAGTTTTTAGGAATAATTGGAGGGAAAAGATTCGAGTGATGAACAACCAACCACCTGAACATACCGTCCCATGGGGACTTTGAGGTTTCGGTATTATGTTTTGGTTTTTGGTTTTGTTTTTGTTGCGTTGTTTTCTGTTGCTTTTTGTTGCGTTCTTTCTGTGTTCGGTTTTTCCATCGAGTCTTTTAGGCGCTTCCCCTCTGTGTTAAGTCAAGGGTGCCCCGTCATGACCCCCTAGATTTTCCGTAATGGGAATTGCACTTGGTCATTGTATTGAATGAAATTCATTGCATTGCAAATGAAAATCTCCCACCACCATTTCCAAATTACCTTAACAATGTACATACATCACTCCTTAAACACCAAAAAAAAATCAAACACTAAAACCTCCATCTAAAATTGCTTCAACCACCATGTAAACATTAAAAATAAAACAAAAAAAACTCCCTTTCTCATATAGAATTCAATATGGAGCATTTATAGTCCCTTTTCTGATGTAAATTTCACCTAAACTTTCAAATACCAAAAAACAAAAAAAGTACTATAACCCAACACATACCTAAATCAATCAAGCTACACCCTTGTTTGCTTGCATCAAAACCCTCTTGAGCTCATCAACAATCCCTCCTAACAAAACAGGTTTCTGAATCACACCATTTATCCCAGCTAACTTAAGCCTTTCCCAACCACATTCTTCAGCACTAGCTGTCAATGCAACAATAAGAGGCCAGCTTCTGCTCCTTAGCTTCCTTATCCTTGTTGCAACCTCAAACCCATCTAAATCTTGCAAATGTAGGTCAAGGAGAACAACTTGGCTAGACGGGCCCAACGCGCTAAGGCATTCGAACCCTGATGAGACCGAGGTCACACTACATCCGATCCGTTCTAGGAGCTTTTTGGTGACCGCTCGGTTCATGTCGTCATCATCGGCCACCAATACTTGGAGGCCATTGAAATGCGGGTTTTGGCTCGTTGGGAGTCGTTCTGGGTCGGATATTCCTACTCCGATTGAGGGGCGGAGTTGGAAACGGAGGACTAGAACCATGATTTGAGGGCGGCCTTCTTGATTCGGGATTACCCAAATGTTCCCTTGCATTAACTGCCCAAAGTAGACAAAAAAGATCAAAACTTGAGTTTCAGAAGATTGTCTAAATCTAGATTGGCCCTATATCAGACTGGTAAGGATCCTCTAGTCTATTTTTGTACTCCACTTGGTTGCAGTGTTCTAAAAAACGCCAGGCGGACCCTAGGCGGCCTAAACGGGCGCCTAGACGAACTAGATGATCTCCTAGACGGACTGGAAGGCTAGACGGGCAAGCACCTTTCAACGCCTAGGAGGGGCCTAGACGGATTTAGACGGGGATTTTTAGAACAGTGCTTGGTTGCAATCTGAAGTTGGCAACCTAACTCTAACTCAGCAATCAACATTTCAGCTTAAACTCCTAGAAAAGTTGGAAATCCCATTTCATCCAGATATCAAAACAAAGCCTAACTATGACAAGTACATTTATGCAAGAAATCAGCTAAATTTATGTAAAAGAGATTGATATTACCTCGACGAGCTTCTGACAAACTCTGAAGCTCAATTCCTCTTCAGCCACTTCTCTGTTATTTCTCTGCCCATTGAAGATTGATGAAGAGGAGCCATCCGCTGCAAAACCGCCACCAACAACCTCTACTTCAAACCGAACATAAACATAGCCATCAGATTCGCCGGATCTCCATGTTGCCCATCTTTGGTCAAGCCTTCCTTGCTCATGCTGTGAAAAGACCCGAAGGCTCAAAGACGAACCTTTTCGTCCTTTATTACTATCCAACAAATTCCCAACCATATGCAAGATAACCTGAAATACCCGCTTCTCGTCGCCCAACACATGATTAGGCAAGCACCGGTCAACATCAATTGCAAAACTAAAGCCATTATTAACACACAAACATCTGGCAAGACAACCGGCTTCCTTCACCAAACCATGTAACCTCAAAGACTTGATCTCTGACGGAAACCTCCCGCTTTCCTTTGGCGAATCATCCATCACATCATTAATCAACAGCGAAAGCACATTATTCGTCGTCATCATTGTATCAATGATGAGCTTCTGCTCACTGCTCAAGTTATCTTCTTGCAAAACCGAAAGCAACCCGAGAACCGTGTGCATTGGTTTTCTCATCCCATTGCTCATCACCCTCTGAAAAGAGTTCCTCGCTTGGCTCGCCATCATGGCATTGTTCTGCGCCATGTGTAGGGCCCGATTCTGATCCACCAACTTATCCCTCATTAGCTGTGACTCCTCCAACACAGCAGCATGAGAGATTGCAACAGCAACTTGATCAGCAACAACCTGGATTATCTCAAGCTCTTGTCTATGAAAATTCCGCTCTTCCCCGGAAGGAGCAACCAGCACGAGTATTGCATAACACGCCTTGATCAATTGAGGTGTCCCGCCTTTGAAATTCGAAACCCTAAGCATTGGCATACGAATTGCAGCCACAGCACCTGGTTTCCCCAATCCTTCACTACTTGCAACACCGAGAACAGAATCAGGGCTCAAAACCCGAACTTCTTCACTCTCTTTAATCCATCTTACATCAGGATCCGAATAAGGAATGGAACGGCTACAAAAGCCGGGATGAGCCCTTCCTTGCAACTCATGGGTCAGAATCATTTCGGTTCTATCTTCATTCGGCATCCAAACAGCGCAATTCTGCAAATCCAGAGTTTTTGACAACTCCACCATAGTTGTGTACAGAATCGTGTGCCTATCAAGCGATTTTCGTATCTCTTGAGTAAGCATTCGAACATGTCTACCCGCCTCGCTCTGCCTCTTGATTATCCCAACTTCCCTGTCTAAATCACAAGTCTTCTTCTTCAACATGAACTCTCTGACCTTCAGCTTTAGGAGTAAAGGTATGAGAGTGGCTAGAGTAATGGCAGTGGCACAAGAGACTAACGCCGTTAGGATCTTGAACACGGTCAAGGCTAAAGACAATTGGAACGTATGGGGCCCGTATGTCCAGCTATTGATCAGATGGGTCATCCCACAAAGAACAATGAAGGCTATGAATTCAAAAAGGACCCATCTGAAGGGCAAGTTTGAGCAGCTTACAAAGTAGAGGAGCTCGATTGGGATTGAGAAATACGCGACAGCAATCAAGAAATCGCTCACCCTTTGGCAATCCAAGATGTTTTCGATACTCCAGAATCCGTCTTCATCACAGTTGCATCTCGAATACGAATCATCCATGGAGGATGCCACAAAAGATATCAATAGAGAGAATACCAACAGCAATTTAGATAGATCTCTCAACATTGTATCCAGCAAATGCACTGATTTCCTTCTCTCTCAGTCAATCTTTTTCTTCTTCTTCAGTTCATTCAATGAATCACTTATAAGCATACATTCAACCAAATCCTCAATTTAATGATCCAGAAGCAATGCATCCATGACCTGCATAGCAACATGCAAGAAGAAAAAATAAATAAAAGACAGATTCAAAACCCCAACTTGCAATTCTGAGAACCCAGTACAAAAATGTATACAATAATTAATTAATATATAAAAAAATACACAGTTACTAAAAAAAGCTCACAGATTCAGCCACTAAACTAACAATAATATCTCCCTCTTTTGCAACTTGAATTTTTAGCACAATTCAGTTCACTTGGTCATGTTTCAGAGCCCTCAAAAGAATTCATTTAATCTTCCCATGGAGACAAAAAAGGAAAGGAAAAAAATTCCTAAAGAGTCAAATAACCCCATTCAATTCAAATTAAGGCGAAATTGAAAAGTTACACTGAGCAAGACAAGGGCTGAATTCCAGAAATGCACTCAAATTAAAGTGGGGAAAAGACTAAAGCAACATTACCTAAGAGTAAAGCTCAGATCTTTTCATCGCTATGGCCGTCGATCTCTTCCAAATCACACACAAATCTAGCACCGCCCCATTTAAGCAAAACCCAATTAAATTAAAAAAAACCCATTAAAGCCCACAAAACAAGCGAATCCAACAGGTCAATCTACACACCCCAACTTAAAAGATTAAAAAAACAACGAAGCCGCGGAATTGCAGAAATGGAAGTAAGTAAGTAACCAGGTGGCCTCGCTCCGAGGAAGACGCAGAATTCAGCGCTGAGGACTTAAAAAAATAGTATTAAAGATTTAATCTTTTTTGAAAAAGAGGGGAATTCAGAAGGTGGGTTTTCAAGTTTCGAAACCGTTTTTGTAAATCTCTCTCTGGGTCGTTGGAATTTCAAGCGAACTCTCCTCCCTCGCACAGGACACAGAAATAAGATATTTTAATTTTACCGTTTGAAATTGCCAGGAAGAAGAAGAAGAAGTTGAAGTTGAAGAAGAAATTGGGAAATTGAAAACGAGGAAGAAAGCGGAGAGAGAGAGGTGATGGTGAAGGCGACGCTAGTTGTCTGAGCCCACATCCACCGTCGTCACATCAGAGGGAAGACCCACTAGGTTAATATAGCATTTCAATGGCGCCTTTAGCCAATCAGAGATGACAGGAGCCTGAAAGTTTAAGACTGCAGAATTTTTCCTTTATTGAATGGGGAATTTGTGGAATTTACACAAAACCGCCCTTAATTTTTACTGAGTTACTTTGTGTACAGAAGAAAGTTTCGAAATTGTCTGATTTTAGCATTTTTATTTCAAACAAATGCTTACAACTAGTGACAACAACTATATAAATTAGGAGTGTTTAAAGGTGGTTTTGTTTTGGCACAATTTTTCAAAAATTATGAAAAATAGCGTATTTTTTTCGAATGAATATGATTTTAAATTACAAATAAAATTATAAGTTATAATTAATCCATTAGATATGGAGTTTTTTAAAATTATCGACCCATTTGCCAAAAATATTTTGTGATCAAATATTAAATTTTAAAGATTTTCATTAAAAATCCTACTTTCAACGCTGAAACTTTGCTAGAATAATGTTAAAACTCTTACAAAAGCCGTAAAATGGAGTATTATATGACTAATAGTAATGAAAAAATATTATTTTTTAACTATTAATGTTTTAAAAAAACCTACATAGAGAAGAACCGCTTAGGCAACGCAAACAGACACTTAAGATGGCCAGAAGGTTAGACGGGTTGGTGTCGCCAATTGCTAAATGGGGTTATTTAGTGTAACTTTATAAGTTTGGGTTATTTTCTATAACCATTCTCAATGATAGGTTTTTTCCTAATGTATGGATAAATTTGTGTAATTTAGTACTGAAGTAAGTTTTTTATAAGAGGGGAAGAAAAAGGAGAAAGAAAATGGGAGCAGGTGGGGACAATGGAGAGAGAAAATGTGCAGGTGAAGAGAACTTGGACGCCTTTGGACTTCCTAATGTCCATCCGTACTTCAATAAACCAGGATATTTTTTTATACTTCTCTTTTTAATTTAATTTATTGTATATTATTTTGATTTATCTTTGTTAGCATCTTCTATTGTTCTTGAACTTCTAACTAAATTATACTTCTTTTGTTCACCAAATTTACACTAGATCTTTAGTTGGTTGAGATTGTCATTAGGCCAATAATAATAGGACATGGTAAGTACATTTGTAAGTGGTTAGAGGCAGGTCTTAAGTCTTAACTTGGAATTTTAACTAGAATAAACTCATTTAGACTTTTTTGGACTAAAAAAAATCTAAAGTTCGAATTAGAATTAACTTGATAGTCCCAAAGTTGGGATATAAGTTAATATGTGATAATTATCACAATAAAGTCGTCGAGCATTACTTGAATTGAAATTAATTCAGATTTATAACCGAACTTATGATAAGTTGACAGGTAACCTAACTATTAATAAATTTAATGTAATTTAATTTTATACTTCTCTTTTTAATTAATTTATTATTATTTTGATTTATCTTTGTAGCATGTCATATTGCTCTATTATTCTTGGTTCTAACTTATAAACTAATCCTACTTTTTTTGTTCACGAAATTTACACTAGATCTCTTTAGTTGGTTGAATTTGTCATCAAGCCAATGGGAGGGAGTGTGTTTGTGGATGATAAGTACATTTGTAAGTGGTTAGTGATCTTAGAGATGTGCCTTAACTTGAAGTTTTAACTAGAACAAGCTCAGTTGAATTTTTTTGGACAAAAAAACCTAAGTTAGGATAGCAATTAACTTGTGATAATTTCAAATTTGGGATCGAAGTTAATATGTGATAATTATTATAGCTAAGTCAGTGTTCTCTAAATCTAAATTAACTCAGATTTATAACCCCGCTATAAACCTATGATAAGTTGACAGGTAATTAGATTTTTAATAAATTTAATGTAATTTAATTTTTTAATCAATTAACGTAACATTTCATGAATCTAAATTACAAATGATCAGTTGACATCTAACTCCATTTTTTATAAACCTAAAGTAATTTAATTTTAGAACTGTCGTTAACCCAACATTTCATGAATCGAAATTACAACTAATCGGATGACTAATAACTATCACAATTACGACTAATCTTAAGTTGAGATCGCAATTAACTTGTAACAATCCCAAAGTTGGGATCGAAGTTAATATGTGATAATTATCACAATTAAGTCAAACATCCTTTGAATCTAAATTAATTCAGATTTATAACCGTTACGAACCTATGATAAGTTGACATGTAACCTGAGTTTTAATAAATTTAATATAATTTAATTTTAGAACGGTCATTAACGCAACATTTTATGAATCTAAATTACAACTAATCAGCTGACAAATTACTCGAATTTTCATAATTCTAAAGTAATTTAATTTTAAGACCATCATTAAGACATTAACTCAACATTTCATAAATCTAAATTACAACTAATCATTTGCACTACATCTTTAGTTGGTTGAATTTGTCATTGGCCAATGTGAGAGGTGTGTTGTGTGGATGATAAGTACATTTGTAAGTAGTTAGTGATCTTAGAGGCATCTCTTGACTTGGAGTTTTAACTAGAAGAGACTCGTCTAAATTTTTGTGGATCAAAAAAATCCTAAGTTGGGATTGCAATTAACTTGTGACAATTTCAAAGTTGGGATTGCAGTTAATATATAATAATTATCACAAGTCAACATTCCTCGGATCTAAATTAATCCAACTTTATAACCGTTGCGAACTTATAATAAGTTGACAACTAACTCGACTTTTAATAAATTTAATGTAATTTAATTTTAGAACCGCCACATTCTATGAATCAAAAATCACAACTAATCGGTCATTATGAGAAGCCTAATATTCCATGCATGTAAGTTATGACTAATCGAACATTTAATAAATCTAAATTACAGCTAAACAGTAATTACGACTGATCAGAAATTTCATAAATCTAAATTACATATAAGCAATTATTAAAATTAACCAGACATTTCATGAATCTAAATTACAACTAAACAATAATTATGATTACTAAACTAAATTCCCTCAATTTAAAATAACCGATATCATACGGTTCAGTTTTCGGTTTTAGAAATTTCTATATGATTCGAATTTTTTAAAAAATAACCCTCTATCCATCTCAAACCGGCAAAACTAAACCGAACCAAATTGAATCAATTCAGTTCGAATTTCGATTCACCTTAAATCAAATTTCAATTTTCTATTTGATTCGCTCAGCTAGCTCTACCAATAGCCTTCGATATCCTTACTATTATAAAAACGGATCCACGAATAGCTAAAATCCTTAAAATTTACTGTAGATAAAATTTTAGCAGACGGTTGCCCTATGCTTTTCTCTGCCTACTTGTTGTAGACTTTGCCTCCGTCTCGTCAGACCTACATCCTAGCCTGCTCTCCACCTCCTATGCCCATAAACCCGTCTTTTGCCTACTTGATCTCTTCTTCTCTCTTTCTTCTCCTCCATCCATCTCTCATTTCTTCTCTCTTATCTTTACCGGTTTTTGATGTAAATGGCTTGATTTTTCTTTCAGGGTTGGAGGTGGAGACGAGGGAAAGGAGAACATGAGGAAGTGCGGGATGGGGCGAAAGAGAGATTAAAGGTGTCGGGAATCGTTGGTTGTGGCTAGAAGAGGGACAAGGCGTGAATTTGAGGGCGGCGGCGGCGGCGCGATTCCTACGTCTCTGGTGGCCGATTATTTTGGTAGAGAACCTCCATTTATAGAGGTGTGATGAGGTTGATGCTTAGGAGACATCAGGTGAGTTATATTGGTTCTCATGTTTTAAACCCTAGGCGCACTAGCGAACATTTAGTTTTGTAAATCTTATATGTTCTTCTGTAATGTGCTCATATTGCTCTAATTGGACAGCCGAGGAGATTTGCAACTCATTACACATGATTCTATTGAGGTTGGTGATTGCCGAAATATTTGGGAGGTCTTTGGCTGTAAATTTGTTCCGCTGTTGCTGCATTTGCTCAAGTGATAGGTAATGTTTCCTCTACATACTCCTAATTCACATCATCACACTCCAATTTCTCGAGATTCCATGAATCCCTGGGGACGCAATCCAGTTCGTGATCGCGATTCCGCTTCCATGGACGAGTTATTTCTTCACCATAGTGATCATCCGAACTATGTGTTGTCTACGAGCTTGCTTGACGACCGCAATTATGCTCCTTGGCGTCGTTCTGTTGAAGTATCTCTCATTGCGAAGAACAAACTTGGCTTCGTCAATGGCACATGTCTTCGCCCTAATTCTGATTCTGCTCATCAAGCACTTTGGGATCGTTGCGATAATATGGTCTTTTCGTGGCTCCTTCATTCTGTCACGAAGGATATTGCGGAATCGGTCCTCTATTGTCGTTCTGCGCGACAGGTATGGCTTGAATTAGAATCCAGATTTAGCAAGATTGATCGAACGCATCTTTATCAGATTCAGCGTGACCTAGCTTGTCTGTCACAAGGCAATCTTTCTGTTACTTCATATTTTACTAAATGCAAATGTGTCTGGGATGACTATTTGCTTTTACTTGAATCCAAAATCTGTTCATGTGGATCTAATTCTGTTGCAAAGGCGATTCTTGAAGATCAACAGGTCGTTCAGTTCCTAATGGGACTTGGTGACAATTTTTCTGTTGTTAGAGGCAATCTCTTAATGATGCAGCCTCCGCCTTCTCTTAGTATTGTCTATAAGCTTGTCCTTCAAGAAGAGTCTCAGAAATCTCTTCGTTCCTTGACTATTGTTGATAATGAGAATACTGCTTTAAATGCAAATCGTGGAGGAAAATCTAACAGTAAACCTGTCCATCCTGGTTCCAAGAATTCTGAATCCGGTTCCTCTTCTTCCAAGAATGCTGATTCTGGTTCCAAAGGTTCTGATTCTAATGGCAAACCTAAGTATTTTTGCGATCATTGTAAAACTCCACGTCACACTATAGATCGCTGTTGGAAGCTTCATGGCTATCCACCAAATCATGTTCGCGGTGGAAAATCTGCAAACAATTCTTCTACTAACAAGGATGATTCTACTAAAATTACTCCTGAACAGTACAAGCAACTTCTGTCTTTACTGAGCAAACAGTCGACTCTCGATGATTCAGAATCTAAAGCTTTTCTGGCAGGTATTGACTCTTCCAGTTGTTTTCTATCTTCCCAACCATCTTCTACATGGATCTTAGATAGTGGTGCCACTGATCACATGGTGTCTCACTCTGGAATGCTTCTTGATGTTAAACCTGCTTCTGTTTCTTTATCCATTACTATGCCAAATGGTCATAAGACTTCAATCACCAGTATTGGTTCTGCACATTTGTCTGATGATATTGCTCTTGACAATGTGTTATTGGTCCCTGACTTTTGTTTCAACTTGCTATCCATTCACAAGTTGGCTTCACAGTACAATGCTAATGTTGTTTTCACACCTTCTTATTGTTACCTTCAGGGGCATTCGATGAAGAGGACACTTTTGATTGGTAAACAAGAAAAAGGTCTCTATCTTTCCTTGCCTTCTAATCCTAAAGTTGCTGCTGTTTGCTCTCCTATTAATTTTTCCAAAAGCCTTGATATTTGGCACTGTAGAATTGGTCATACTTCTTATGCTCAATTACAACATTTACCATTTCTCAAGCACTTACCAAAGTCTCATTCAATTTGTTCTATTTGTCCTCGTGCCAAACAACATAGGAAAACTTTTCATACTTCTTCTAGCCATTCTTTGGCTCCTTTTGATCTCATTTATGTTGATACTTGGGGTCCTTATAAGCATGTTACACACAATGGATTTAGATATTTTCTTACCATTGTAGATGATCATACTAGATGTACTTGGACTTTTCTTATGGCACATAAATCCAATGCTCTTTCTGTCCTTCAATCCTTTATTGTTCAAATCCATAACCAATTTCAGACTACTGTTAAAGCTATAAGAACAGATAATGCTCCTGAATTTTCAGAACTTTCTACCCTTTCTTTCTATTCCTCTCATGGAATTCTTCATCAAACTTCTTGTGTAGAGTCTCCTCAACAAAATGGCATTGTTGAAAGAAAACATAAACATTTACTTGAGGTTGCTCGGGCTCTTTTCTATCAGTCCAATGTTCCTTCTAAATTCTGGGGTTTTTGCATCCTTGCTGCCACTTATCTTATTAACAGGACACCATTACCTTCCTTGAAACATATATCTCCTTATGAGATGTTATTCCACAAAACTCCTGATTACTCCTTTCTTCGAGTGTTTGGTTGTTTAGTGTTTGCTAGTACTCTAAAAAGGGGCAGAGATAAATTTTCAGAAAGAGCCAATCCTTGTGTCTTTCTTGGTTATTCCTATGGTAAAAAATCCTACATTGTGATGGATCTTTCTACTAAGAAGATTTTCCATTCTAGGGATGTTGTGTTTCATGAGCAACATTTTCCTTTCCACTACATATCTTCTTTAGAGTCCACTTCTACATTGCCTTCTCTTGTCCATGATTATCCTTCCCATATTTTCTTGTCACCTCAAACTGAGTCTTTTTCCTTACAAGAACCTTTTCCTATTCTTGAGCCTATTGTTCCAGCTTCTTCTTCTTTATCTCAACCTTCCATTTCTTCTTCTTTATCTTTACCTATTTCTGACCCATCTTTATCACCACCTAACCTACCTATCCCACCATTAAGAAGGTCTCAAAGACCTCATATTCAGCCTAAGTATCTTCAAGATTTTGTTTGTTCTTCTACAGTTTATCAGGCTCACATGGTTACTCTTGATCCTTCTCATCATGCTTTCACTACTTTTTCTGAGCCCACATCTTATAAACATGCAGCAACTGACCCTAGGTGGGTTAATGCCATGGAAGATGAAATATGTGCTCTTCAGAAAAATAATACTTGGGATTTAGTTCCCTTGCCTAAAGGAAAGAAACCTGTAGGATGTAAATGGGTGTTTAGAGTTAAACTTAAGTCTGATGGGACCTTAGAAAGGTTCAAAGCCAGACTTGTTGCTAAGGGGTTTACTCAAAAAGAAGGTGTTGACTATCAAGAAACCTTTTCCCCTGTTGTTAAAATGCCTACCATAAGATCCATTATTTCAGTTGCTTCTGCTAGAAACTGGGATCTACATCAACTTGATGTTAACAATGCTTTTCTACATGGCATTTTAAATGAGGAAGTCTACATGAAAGTTCCTGATGGTTTTCCTAATCCTCAAAATCTTGTTTGCAAGTTAAAAAAATCTCTCTATGGGCTTAAACAAGCTTCGAGGCAATGGTTTCAACGGCTTACATCAGCTCTTATTTCTCTTGGTTTTTCACAATCAAAGAATGATTATAGCTTGTTTACTAAGAAAACAGCTTCACAGATTACTCTTGTTGCCATTTATGTGGATGACTTGTTAGTCACAGGTTCTGATGCAGTTGAAATTGCTCAGTTGAAGAGTTTTTTGGATCAGGAATTCAGTATAAAAGATCTAGGTTTCCTCCATTATTTTTTGGGACTTGAAGCTACTTATTCAGATAATGGCATTGTTTTGACTCAGTCTAAGTTTGCTAAAGAACTTGTTTCTTCTGTTGATCTGTCTAATGCTAGTCCTGTTTGCACTCCTTTGCCATTACATTGCAAACTATTACCTGATGATGGAGTTCTTATGCCTGATCCTACAGTTTACAGGATGCTAGTTGGCAAATTGAATTTTCTGATAAATACTCGTCCTGACTTGTGTTATACTGTGCAAACATTGTCCCAGTTCATGCAGAAACCTAGAGATACTCATTATTCTGCACTTCTTCATACTTTAAGGTATGTTAAAGGCACATTTACTTCTGGTATTCTGCTCAAAGGATGTGATAATCCTGTACTTTCAGCTTACTCAGACTCTGACTGGGCATCTTGTGCCATTACACGAAGGTCTATTACTGGTTTTGTCCTGATGCTTGGCCGTTCTCCTATCAGCTGGAAAAGCAAGAAGCAAAGCATTGTTTCCCGTAGCTCAGCAGAGGCAGAGTATAGAGCAATGGCTCAAGCTGCTACTGAAGTTGTTTGGTTAATTCGACTTCTTGATGATTTAGGTGTTCAAGTGGTTAAGCCTATAGTTTTACACTGTGATAATCATTCTGCAATTCAAATTGCTAAAAACCCTGTCCAACACGAGAGGACAAAACATATAGAGATCGATATTCACTTTACAAGAGACAAGGTTCTTGAAGGTCTTTTACAATTGTCTTACATCCCTACAACACAGCAAATAGCTGATGTATTGACCAAAGTTCTGCCATCTTCTCAGCAGGATTTGTTATTGTCCAAGCTTGGCATGGTTTTGCCAACCCATGTCTCGCTTGAGGGGGGGTGTTGACTATTATATGTGTGGTTTTAGTAGCGGTGTAATAGACCATATAAATACTTCTTATCTCTTGTAATAAACAGTTGAACATTCTGTTATCAATGAGAAACAAACTTCACTGGTTTTCTCTCTCTCTCTTCGTTTTCTGTTCTTCATCTTGTATCATCAATCTTATATGTTCTTTAATGTGTTGATATTACTCCAATCTGGCTGCTACACTTGCATGGTCTTGATATTGATTTTGGATTACTCTCTTGGTTTCTATTGAAGGCCTTTTGAGTGATGGGGTCATGAAGCTTTAGAGATATATGAATTTTACGCCTCTTATTTACCTTAATTTTTAGCTTCCATCTATATATTAATTTATAAAAAAGGATTAATTCCTTAGCAGCGTAAATTTGTAGTTCCTGAGCATGATATGGGAATTGGGAGCAGATGCTTACTTGAATATATATACTCATGGTGCCGCTCTCTCATGATAAGAAAAAAGGCAAAATGGAACCAAACTATACAATGTAAGTCTACAATTGGTCAGAGAACCTCCATTCTTTTGCGTTTCGCCCCTCTACGTACTATTAGTACCATTGCTCGTTCCGTTCTTCGTTTTTTGCATTCGTTCATATGCATATTTGGTTCTAATATTTCTTTGTGAATTGATGTTGTTCCTTTCGCCCATTCCCGTGTGTGTAGGTGGCCCCTTTCTTCAAAAGATCCAACCTAGGAAGAAGATACATGGTTCAAAGGCTGTTTTTAAGCAAATTCAAGACCTCTATTCTCTACATTCAACTTCACTTAGCAAAATGGTGTAAGAAGAGAGCTATCAGTTCACATTAATTAGCATTTCATATTCTTGATCAGTATCATTGTGTTGTTTGCATTTGTGTCATGTATGTTAGTATTAGAAAGTTTAACGCAATTAGGCTGATCATTTTCTAATTGATTAGGTTACTAACAATTGATGAGCTGGACTATCTCATTACAAAAGACCAAGCCGTTCTTCATGAACTTTGTATACTTGCAGCTCTACCATACTCCAGATATATCTTGATAGGCCCTATGATGCCGCCCCGCTCCTGCCTTCTCCCCCTCTTGAAAGTCATTTCACTTGGTTTTTTAGTTTAGTTTAGTGTGTTGATGGCTTGATGGAGGAAGTATAATCAATTTTGCTGCTTCCCAAGTTGATGAGCTTTGTTTCAGTGGCTAGCTAGAGATACAAGAAATAAAAAGATAAGTACTTTTATTATGTTTATAATTGCATTATGTCATTGAATTTAATCCCCTTATTGATTTTTTTTTCTGTCATGATAAGCTGATCTTAGATATAAAAGTATTTTCCTCTGTAGCAGAATTCTCATTTTAGTCTACTCGCAGCTTGAGCCTATGTTAAGCGAGATTTGTTATTGCAAGTGAAGATCAATGAATTAGGAACAACGAGCAGATTGAGGGAGGTGCAAACTTACAGTGATTCATGAACAAAAAAAGGTGGTTGTTAATCAGTACAACCTTGGTCGGTCGGCCCATGCCTATGAGAATTAAAGCATCGGTACGATCCATATTGTGTTTGTGAATAGCTGCTTTTGCATTACATGAAATTTGTATTTGTGCTCTATTATGACTTCACATGTAACTGAGCATTCTTTCTTCTTCATGCAAGATGGAGGTTCAACAGTTCAGTTATAGGATTGGATCATGGAGCAGGTGGAAATATTTTGCGACACTGGCTCAATTACTGGAGCTATATATGTAAGGTCTTTGGTTGTAATGCTTGAAAGTTAGTCTATTATTAGCATTCAGGGACTTCTTACACTCAATCTTCATACAAAGTGAGCAAGGTCTTTTCCTTTGAAGTGGATACTTGTGAAGAAAGCCTTTTACTGTTTTTAATTTGTAGGAATTTGGTGACTTTAAGAATTTGATGAAGATTAGAATTGTAAGAGTGTCATTGAAGCTCTGCGACGCGGTAATGTAAAGGCTATTGTTGTTATAGGTGAATTACTAAGTTGAGAACGTATTATAGCATACTGATACTCACAAATATTCTCTTCCTTGCTTACAGAGTAGATGCTGTTGGGCAATTCTCTGGTTGGAAAAGGTGTGTACAGTTTCCTCATTACAGATGATTCTATTGAGGATGGTGATTGCCGAAATATTTGGGAAGTGTTTGGCTGTAAATTTGTTCCGTTGTGGCTGCATTTGCTCAAGTGATAGGAAAAATACGTATTGCTTCTTGATTTTAGGTTGTTGGTTCTGCTGAAATTATTTCAAGTATGCTTTTAAATAGGGATGATTCGAATTTTCATTTCCTGATCTCTTTATCCAATACTAATCATAATCTTCTTTTGTCAAGTTATATGGTTTTGCCGATCATTTTGTGCTGATATATAGAGTCATTGGTATTTGATCAAGGCAAGACAGAAAAAAGTGTTATGAATTGCAGCAGTTGCTTGTGGTGAGACATAGGTTGCTAATCTGTGCAAAGAGAAAGCCTTGATGGCACGGCACATAGCCATAAATTCTGGTGGGCTTACTATTGTCTATGCATGAGAGTATGAGACTCACCATTCTTGTTCATTGTTGTGAGATAGATCATATTAAATTTATTGTTTGGATTCTCAAGGTGTGAAGAAGTTTGCCCAATAAATTAATTATGTTGGTGTATATGGTTTAGGTTTGTCCTCAACTATTGAATTTATCTTGTGACTGAATTCATCTTGTGACTGAATTCATGCCTGATACAGCACTAGCAACATTCATCTCAAATTCTCAATGTATCTTATCTTTTTGATTGGTGCACACAAGATATTTACTTTTTCCCTTACAATGCCATTGATAACTATGGAACGGAAATAAATTAAAAGGTATTGCTTTGATTACTATGTTAATGATATTGCTTCAAGTTTTGAATTGACATATACACCTCGTGCGAAGCACGAGGCTCCCAACTAATATTTAGAAAAGGTTAGACAAAATTTTAAAGAGCCTTTCGTTCTTGATTGCTCGACTCTTGAAGGCAAAATACTAATGATGAATTGATCGATTTTGCCAACTTAAAATGAACATGCAAGGTAGGAAAAACTTTTGTTTGATGATTTAGCTTAATATAATTAAATTAAATGATTTCGTTGCCCAAAAAAAAAAAAAAGATTGATCGTGCTACGTCATGCACACCTTGTGAGGTGGAATATGTACTTATACTACTTCACGTGTTTAAGTAACACGAAAACGTTATTTTTTTTCACATGTAAGTTTATATATGCAATCATATGTAACGTCCCTTTCGTTATATCGAATGTGAATTAATTTGGATATGAAATGACTCATCGATGACAATTCCATTATAGAAAATACCTAATCCCACGTACTTGATTTCAGTTCAACGTGCCATGTCAACCCGAAAACTTTCCAGAAGGTCACCCATCCTGATAATATTTGTACGCTTAACTTTTGAGTTATTTGTCCTCACTCGAACTCAGAAAAAAAAAAAGAGTTTTTTGTTTACATAAGGAGCAACTCAATTCCTTATAAATTATCGGGGTGTTACTGGTAATGAATAATGATGGATTAATATTTTTTGGTAGAATGACGGATTAACATGAGATTGAATTTTTTTTTGCCCCATCTCAAATGAATAAAAAGCACCATGTTGATGGTGTGGTTTTTAACAAGAGAACATGTTTTGGAATTTGTCATATTTATTTCGTTATGATTAGTCCCTTTCAAGTTGGAAAAGAATTCACTAAGGTAAGTTTAATTAGTTTGGTATATCATATAATATGACTCGATTGGTTGTGGTTTAGACGTTTAGTTATAGTGCAAGTGTAGTGTAGGTGTAATTCTTGATTTCATATAGTTGATAGCAATTTTGAGAGCACAAAACAAGCACTTTCATGTGATTGATCATGTCTATTCTAAAGTTCAATGCATTAAAAACGTGACATTTTACATATCATACTATCCCTAGCTCTTTTTTACCTAACCACTATTCCAAGCAATTTTAAACGAAATTTGCCTTGGTGGATCATTATATATATTGATTGATATTGATAATTGATTGATAAAATTCATGAAACGAAAATTGTTGGTGACACTAACTTATTTTGTTGGTGGGATTGAAAGTGAAATATCATGTCTTTGTAGACCATCCCTATTAAATTTTGAACTCCTCCATCATATCTTCGTATTCCTCACAATTAAAATATGTATAAAAATATCTAATTAAACGGTTAAACCTTTAAAAATACTCTAGTATTTAAAGGTTTTCGGCTTGATTTTTATGTACAATTTAAATAAAAAATACGAATTTAAAACTAAGGATTTTCAAATGACCTTCCAAAATATAATATTATTTATTAAAACTTTCTAATCTATATAGGATATAAGTTTATATACAGTTTTAGGGATAATAAATCCTATAAAAATTATATAATTACAAGTAATTAGACCAAATCAAGTGTTCTTTATTAAAGGTTCTTAATCTACTTGTGTCTTAGAAAATTCCTTTTTTCTCTATTTGATTTTAATTATTTTTTCTTACACAATCTATATATGTCTTATAGGACTTTCACCTTCTATTTCCTAAAATCGAAATGGAAGATGATAATCTCATTGTTACAAATCCATTAAAAGAGATTATATTCTATCCTTGGTAAATTGAGATGACGATCGTGAACACTCTTATGCTTCTACAATCCTTTGAGACAGTTTGAATCTAATATCTGTCTTGTGATTGTAACAAGACTACTGATTTGAATTTTTTTTTTTACGTTATTCGTATAAGCGTCAATCAAATAAAAACCTACTATTAACTTCGGTTCTCATCTATAAGGATACACTAGACTGAATTGCGTGTTTAGTCTAATTTTTTTCTACAAAAAAAATTAAAAGCAAAGCCTATGACCATATAAAAAGGCTAACTTATGAATGTGGTCCCAAATTTCCCGATCTACAACTATTATTTAGTAGCTTATATTAGCACGTGGATTTTCTCATGTCATGTCGTTACCATGTTTCCGAATTAATTAGTCGGTTAAAATAAAGGCCCAATACCTCTTTCAGCCCATCACATTTAAAGCCCAATAAACAGGCCCAACAAATTACAAGCTCCACCGAAAGAGAAGCGATTGCTTGTCCAGCCTGAATCATTTTGAAGCTTGCTTGCACTTTAATCGTTATCGTTGTTTTCGGTTGCTGTGATTGTCCAATTCGAGGGTAAACTGACATCAGAGATCATGTATTGAATTGTTTCCGACTCTGTAATGGTCCTCAAATCCAATCAGGTTCCGCAATTTCAATTAGCAATTCAGATAGGGCTGAAATTAGTGCCCTAGTTCGGATTTTGAAGCGTCCGATTCTCAATTCAGCAGTTTTTTCTCACTTTCGATCTCGCTGGTTGATTCAATTCGACGAGCGTTTCTGCCCGATGGGTACCAGCGGTAAAGCCCTAATTTGTTTTCTGATGAATTGGGATTTTATCTGTTAGGGTTTTGTTTTTTGCCCTTGATTTTTTGAATTTTGGTGAATTAGGGCAAAAGACTTCAACTAATCCCGTGGCCAAGCTCAGTTTTCTGACGAGCAAGCGAAAGAAGCTTCAAGAAGAGCTCCGCAGTGTCGAAAAGCAGGTAATTGCTATGCCATCTGGTGTGAATTTTGGGAGGATTTAAGCCTTTAATCATGTTCCTGTAAGGTTGTATGAAATTGCTATTTAATTATAAGCAAAATGGGAGATTGAGCTGTTTGAATGGCGGTTTGAACTTCCAAGTATGTTATGATAGGTGTACGAGCTAGAGACAACCTACTTGCAGGATTCAACCCTTTGTGGGAATGTTTTTAAGGGTTTTGAAGGAGCCATGTCTTCATCAAAGACTGGAAATAAGTAAGCTATTTTCTTTTTGCTAAGTCTTGTGAGTTGTGAACTTGTGATGTATCTTATTCTAGGGTTCCTATTTGTGTTCATGTTATACTCTTTGTCCTATTTCCTATTTGCTATGTCTTGTGTTTCGTTTAGCAAGGTGAGTGTTGATGACTCTAAGATTTACTTATCATGCAAATGTTTGAAGTAAATGGTAATTGAGTGCAAAATGATTTGGATTCTAACTCAAATGTCCCCTGATTTGAGCTGAACATAGGAGATCTAAACGGATAATTTAATGAAGAACTTGTCTGTTTTTCTAGTTCATATGAAGTTACAATAGTCTAATATTGAATGAGCAAATGACAAGTGTAACTGATCAAAGCTTGGCGAGACGATGAATTCCTACTGGAAGCTGAAGGCTTTTACTTATCTGATTACATAGAAACAAGAGTGATGCTTGTGTGATGCAATGTTGCTTATACTGTCTTTTGTATATCCTTCCTAGATCATTGATCTTACGTATTTGTAATCCTGTCTCTGTTTAATGTCATATTTGACCCTGTCAGAGCTTTTCATAACAGCAGTTCTTTGCTCATTACAGTTTGAAGAGGCCGAGGAAATTTCAACCTGAAGATCGAATATTCTCATTGTCTTCAGTCACCTCACCAGCGGTAAGTAGAACTTGTCTTTCTTATCGTTTTCCTTTTTCTATCCAACTGTTATCCTTGTACATATGATTATTTAGATAATTACAAAATGGTTATCACTTGGTAATTTAGTCACATACATATTTTTTTGACCCACTTAGCATGGGTTTTCGGTTTCTTTTTAAAAATCCGTTTAGGTTTTTCAAAGGTTGTTGTTCCCTTCATGCTCCAATATCTGAATTACATAGATACGTGTTGAGAGCTTGAATCAACCTGCTAAAAGCAATATTGGTTTGATATTACTCTTGCTTGCTACTGGCTTCACTATTTTCCTTCAATAAAATGTGCACCTCCAGAAGTTGACAGTCCAAAAATCCATCTTGTTTTCTGTAGCTCAGGATAAATGTTATGATCATGCTATAGATCTTCTGCTCACTTTGTGTGTTCAATTTTCAGGTTGAAGAAGAGGGAGTTGGACGAGATGGTAAAATTTATTTATGCATTTATGCAACCTCATATGATATATGACAGTATACACCAAAAAAAAAAAAAATTTGACACTATGAAACCAACTAAAAAATTGTTTGATCATTCATTCATGTTTACTTCGAATTCCAGATATTGCTACTGCACGTACTAAGGGTGGAGGCTTGCCTGCAAATAGCGGGTACGTATTTTTATCTGTCATTAGAAACGTATTTTTTATCTTTCGGGCATACCCCCCTTCCCTTGGGCAGGGGTAACCCCATCTTGACCCCCAGATTCCGCTGTAGCGGAGCCTCACTGGGTTAATGATGATGATTTTAGTCTTAAAATTGTTTAGAGTAAAGTCACACTATACTAGGGCCTGTTTGGATTGCTAGTTTAATGCATTAAGCTGCATTAAAACCACAATTGAATGCATGCATTAAGTTGTACAATCCAACTCAGGGCTTAATATGCATTGGAAAAATGCTGCTGGATGTTACTGTTGTGAACTGAACTCATTGAGATGAGTTGAGTATCATAATATCTTGTTTACTGTTCTATTTCCTACATTTACTGATTTAACCTCTCTCTCTCTCTCTCTATATATATATATATCTTCTATCAGTAGAAGGAATGAGTATTCTTAATAATGCATGTATGAAATAAATGATCAGGGGTAAACCCAGGAAGGGAAGATTAGCCCCTAGAGACGGAAGAAGACTTAAGCTTACAATTGAACAACACGTTCAAAATGAAGATGAAGCTGAATTGGGCAATACATAGCATATTAATGACTTTTGCAATTTGGCCAACTCTTTTTGTTTTTTTCTTTTGATTTTGAACTTGTATGCATATTTGCTAGTTAGGTCTTATAATTGGGAGAGATCATGTGTTGTAATATGTATAATGATAGCATTCTCCTGTATAATTGTTGCTATAGTGCCTTGTTAGGAATTAGGAATCTAACTAGTTATAAAAAGGACTTCATGTTTTTTGAGTTTTTGGGTCACTAAATTGGATGCTGAACTTTCATTGCTAACTGTTTTGTGATCTACTGAAGGTAGCTCTACAAGTTTGATTTTTTCAATTAGGTTTTGAAAGAATGGACCTTTCATTATCACATTGAAAGGAAATGATTTAGTACAAGGATCAAAAGCAAATGACTTAGTAAGAGATTCTAATGATTTGAGATTTGAGATGCTATAACTTAGTATTCTTAAGGTATTGGATAGATCAAGTCAAAAGTTAATCAGGTAGTCGTTATAATGTTGTGATGTCACATTGTGGAAATTTATGAAGAGATTTGGTGAGTTTGATCATACCAATCAACTCTTCCCTTTTGGTTTGTTATAGTACCAACTTGGTTTTTCAATCATTAATCAACTAATATTTGGATGGTACAACTTGGTTTAACCATGCAAGTATATATGCATTGTTCTAAAAAATCCCATCTTGGTTCCGTTTAGGCCACACCAAGGCGCTAAAAGGTCTCACCTCGTCTAGCCATTCAGTCCAACTAGGTGCCCATCTGGCTATCCTAGATAGTCGTCTAGGCTGTCTAGGCGGCCCCACTCCGTTTTTTAAAACATTGTGTATATGTAATGTGATCATTCATTCTTGTTTACTTGGAAACGCACTAATTAGGGCGGCACAGGGTATGTGGTAGATTAAAAGAGAGCCAATGCAAAGAACAACAACATGTACTCAATGTCATCCCGCACCAATGAGCTCTAGAGGGGAAAAATGTACGCACATGTACCCCGAATAAGCTGAGAATGTGTTTTCAAAAGACCCAGAGTGAGAGCCTTCGAGCATCTAGTTTAGCGGTAAAGCTGCAAGGGTAGTAACCAGAGGTATCCGGTTCGATTTTTATGGGTAGTGCCCTTTACCAAGATCCAAATAGACCCTGAATGTATTGAATTATATAACTAAGGAAATAATATCTTGGAGGAGAAAATCCCTGACTTCAATTCCATAAAGGAGTGAGAATTTTATATGATGTGTGTATGTAGTAGTATCATATTTGAACTGTTTGATATAATTAAGCTTTGGTATATAGCATTAAAAAGTTTCAATTTTGATAATTTCAGGTCACAAAATTGCATTTTTAGACCATATCTTCGTTGAAAACTAAAGTTATTTAGTGCTAACTGCTTTATGACTTTCTATAATTCTTGCAAATTGATGTGGTAGGGATTAGTTGGGTCAGTCTTTAATTTTGAAAGAATTTAATTTTAAAGTGCTACTTGCTCTACTGATCGAAGGCAACTTCATAACGAGTTTGATTTATTCAACCAAGATTTGAAAGATTGAACCTATCTTAATTTTAATTTAAAGTTTGATTTATTCATCTCGAATGGAATGACTCCGTAAGTGAACAGGATGATTTGAAATGTTTTAATTCTCAAGGTATTAGATAATGATCAAGTCAAGCGTAATTAGGTAGCATAGGCTAGTAGTAGCTTAGTTAAATATTGTGATCTCACAAGGTGGAAATTAAGTACGTACCTTGCGAAGAAACTTAGGCAAGTTTGATATATCGAATTATAGTACCAACTCTTGACTTAATTATTTTGTTTTACATACTATAAGAGAACAAATCTAAACCTAGGACTGAATATGGGTCAGTTCAAATCAAACTTTTAAGCCGAACTAAAATTGATATTATTTAGTTCGGTTTTCCGTTTATGAATCTTCCAAAATTCGGTTTTGGTTAAATTTTGGTTCGGTTCAAAATTTCCAAAGAATAACCTAATATTTATCTAAACAGGGCAAAAATCAAAACTAAACTAATTCGATTCGGTTCATATTAAATAAAATTTTGGCTTTTGATTCGGTTCGGTTCAGTTTTGATAGTTTCCGATATACATTGATTGTTTCCTTTTTAGGGTTTTAGTTCCTTGAATTAGTATATTTATCCTATGTCCTTAGGGTATAGGTTAGAAAAACCGTTTTACTAATTGCCTACCTTTACATTAGGAAAATTAATGTATATATAAAGGATTACAAGTCGGGGTGGTCCCATGCTAAGGTGAATTTTTTGTTGATGTATCATGACACTCATGTGGACTAATTTTTTCTGTTAGGTTTCCGTAGTTCAAAATCAAATGGGTCCTAAATTTGGATCTTTAATATTTGTGCAATAATGAATATATCCAACATGGTCGAATTTATGTGCTGAAATGGTCATTAATCATGTTAAGCTTTGTATTCGAGCAAGGTGGTCAAAAAAGCAATTATCCAGGACCTAATGGATGTGTTGAGTAAGTGTGTGGCGTATATAAATAAGGGTATGTTTGGATTACAAATCATAATATAATTTTGCGTTATAGCATATATTATAATGTAAAATTTTGTATTATAATACATAATAATGCATTATGTTTTGCAATCTAAACAAATTCTAAGTGGTGAATTCCTCCATGGAGTAAGGATCCAATAATTATTTGACATGGCGGAGGATGTACCAATTTCCGATATATCTTGGCTATACGTATGTCCGTTATGTTTTGGTCAAAGGCACATACTGTCTGTGTAAGTTGAAACAAAAATCTCACGGTAATACTCTAAAGTTCTAGCCACTTGATAAGATGTTTGAAGGCTTCTCTGACTATGCTCGTCGATCGTTATTAACCATAGGCTTAATGTCGATAAAAATGAACAACTATGTGTGTATTGTCGACCTCTTATTCCCTGACTATGTATTGTCGACCTCTTCTTCCCTTTCGGTTTGTTATAATATGCCAATATGGTTTATTAATCAATTAACACCTAATCTTTGCATGGTACTAAGCACTAAATAATCTCTTCAATTTTATATATGGAAGCCAGCAAGTGCATATGATGGGTCATAACTCGTGAGTTTTGACCATGCAATTAATTACGTATGATCACACGTACTAGAATGAACCGCGTGAATTTGAGCACTACAAACATGATTATATTTTAATCCCATTTTTCATCAGTTTATAACGGTCTTGAGTTTAATAATTTTTTTAGGTATAGGGTAAAAATCCAGATTTAAAAACTGAAATTCTACTTTACAAAGTATGCACCTTTTAAAAAAATTTATAAATAAATAAATTATTATTTTCTTTCTAAAATTAAGGTCTTATTATATGCCCTTTGAACATAAGTTAAAAAAATCGTAAAAAATTATGAATATATTTATAAACTCTTTCACGAAAATGTAAAATTTAGAATTTTTTTAAAAAAATACTAACATATTAATGATTAAGATTATGTTAATTCTATCTAAAGTTACTCTATTTAAGCTAAGCTTCAAGGATAAAGACAATCTCTACTTAGACATTTTCTTAACTATGACTAGATCAATTAATAAGAAAAAACAAACAAAAACTACAAGTTACGTACGTACGTTGTCATACGGACTTGTAGCTATTCAAAATTTTATTTGTTAAAGGTGATTAGATATATAAATTAAAATCTAAATCAATGTCAATAAAGGATAACTTTTGAGTGAAGTGGTTGGGAAAGTTAGGTTAGGCCGGGTAACTTTTCGAATTGGAACGCACCTAGCTAGAGTTAGTCAAATTAATTAATGTTAAGATAATTCACGTTAAGTGCGCCGAAGTTTAAAATAATTGTTATGATATATAATTAATGTTGACATCTCTTGACAATGTAATACCTAGCTGAATTGTTATAATATATATGCCTGACAAAACATGCTCTCGAAAAAAGTTTTAATTAATTAAGAACTATTTTCTTGAAATATAAGGCCTTCAACAGTTTTTTAAAGTAAGGATTAAGAGGCTTTGATCATTAAAAAAAAAATATGTTTTAAAGCATCTTTATTGATAATGATCTGATTTTTTGTGTGATTTTGCAATTATTTATTTGCGATTTTATCAGTCGTGCCATTAGACTGCCTAATTATATAAAACATGCGGATAATTTCGAATCCTTGAAGAGGAATCAAGATATACAAAATCTGTAACACCCCGACTTCCGTCGAGGCGCTACTAGGGAATAGACCTTACCAGATACTATTATTTAGGTTGGCAACTACACTGTAGGACCTTACAACTCGGGCACGACGAGAAAGCATAATAAAACATCCAACCTTTATTTAATAAAACGTCACAACGCCTACTAAACTGAACCATCCGAACCAAAAATAATAATAAACGAAACGCAATACCAACTCTATCTAACAAATATTAAAATCAACGTCCTAACTATTATGAATAACTAGTAAAAACCGATCCCACTACGACACGCGCTCTTTACCGCTCCGGCCCGCCATCTTGCCTCGGTTCCTGCACGACTCCCTGATTCATACCTGGAACTAAAAAATGTTCCCCGAAGGGTCAGCGTCTAATCTACCAAGCTAGAAAGAATATGGAAACTGTAGAACGTTTTGAAATCAGTTATCTATAGTCAACATACAAATCCACAACCGCAATCATAACTCTAAAGGCCAATACCTAAATTAGTTATATCAGTCACACAAGTCACATACGCATTCACAATCACAATCACACATCAATGAAATTCTTCCTTTGTCCACAATCCGTCTTCCAAGGCGCTTCATCACCGCGCCGAGTGCAGAGGCAGGCCCTCCCACTCCACTTCCCAATCTCCCTTCTAACTCCGGGCTAAGCCTCCACTGGAGCGCTTGCCAAAAACACACAGATAATAATTTTCGTTTGAAGGGGTACGATTTTCCCAGTCACACGGGTCAAAGTAGCCAACTCTTCCTCAACACCAGCTACAATGGGCCGTGTCGGAAACGGTACCAACACAGAGAAAACGTTCCAAAATATTTTCCGATAAATCACATTTAAAATCATTAACACACACCACACACAAGGAGTTCAAAACAATTTAAAAGGTATTTCGGGACTAGTTCCCAAAACCCGCCCTACAATATCGATACGCAATCTAACAAGGGAGAAAAGAACCGAGCAAGTCGAAAAACGACTTACCTCGAACGAAGGATCCTTGAAGAAGACGGAAATTAAGAGTGTGGGCAAAACGATTTCCTAAAAGAAATATTCACATAACAAGTTGAATTAGGTTCAACCCACACTTACTCTAACGAGATATATGAACGAACATTCCCTACATTATAAATCCGACTTAAACGTGTTCCAACTTAAAATTTTAAACTCTAAAAACCCAAAACTCTATTACAACATACTAGCACCTATTATATATTCACTAGTCTGCAAACTAAGCCATACGTGATTTAAACTTATGTCAGTAGTACTATCATATATTATAAAGTAATATTATCTCACCTAAGTACAATCCAATCCACGTGACCACTTTCCCAACAAGGCCAACAAATTCCCCCATTTCCAATTCGTACAATTCCAATCCAACCTAATTAAAAAATAAATAAAAAACAATCCAGCCCGAATTGGGCACTCGTGACCCAGCTCCCCCCAATTCTTATAACACAAGCTAAATCTAAATAAAAAAAAACTTGGACTTTTCAACGCGGGACCCTTCTCCCAACCTTCTTCTCCGAAGGGACCTCAACGGCGCCAGATTTTTCGGTTCGCCATCGCTCGACCGCCGCTGCAATCTACCCATCACCAGTGATAACGGAGGAGAGTAGAGACGGGCAATTCCCGTCACCCCTGTTCGCGCTCCCCCCCTTCTTCCTCGACTGGACAACGCCAGCCCGTCTTCCCCTTCGCCGGCGGTTCCGCATCGAACCTCCGCCGCCGCTGACCAACTCGGATCCCCCCATTCTCGACTCTCCCTCCATCCTCGATCAAGAGCAGAGGCGACCACCTCGAACCCTAACCACGGACGGCAATAGACGACCTCCCCTGTTCACGGTCACGCGAAACCCATTCCCCCGGTACCCATCGTCGTCCCGAAATCCCGGCCACCGCGCACTCCGACCCCAACCCAACCTAATTTCCGACCCAAGAATAACAACAATGAAAACAGGGGTGGAGAACTCACCGGGATCAACTGCCGGCGCGAACGGAGTACCCCTGGTGGTGGTGTGGTGTTTGACGGACTCCTCTCGGATCGGCTTTGGTTTAAACGCAGGGAAAGAATTTGGCTAATTGCTGATATGTTCCGATTTATTAACCCACACAAACAAGATTTGGATATATCCAGCCTTAAGATAGATTCTGATGGGATTTCGAACTCCAGCCAACAATCTCGATGAATTAGATTTAGGATTCTAATTAGATAGATTAGCTTAAGAGAATATCTAGGCCTTTTTGTAAAGAAGATATAAAAATTAATATAAAGTTTGTGAACTTATAATCCTACTATATAAGCTAGTACTATATATCTATATATTTTTATTTTATTTTTATTTTATTTTTTTTTTATTTTTTTATTATTTTACGGAAAGAAAGAAAAATAATGATAAAGTTAGAACTCGAATATTACAAAATCAACATCTCTATTTCTCAGGGCATATTTTCGTGCCCTTAACTCCATTAATGATTGTAAGATTATCGCTCACAATTTCAAATTTTCACATCTCTAATTGTCAAGCTTTTCAAATTCCGTCAAAGAGTACGAGCGTTTCTATTTGTAAAATTGAATTATAACACCTCCAAACTATATAATTATCCGTGCATTGTGGTCCCTTGTCATAATTTCGATTACTGTCAATTTTATCGCAAATTTTAAACCATCAAAATTTAATTTGTAAATCTTGGTCTTTGCCATTTCTTTTATTTAGGGTGTCTTCAAGTTTGAGGTCATTAGTAACTCACAACTAATTTATAAATTAATATTACTTAGTGGAAATGTTAGTCCACAATAGTTAATTTGTTCACTTTGACGACATGTTTCAAGACACAGCTTATATCCACTCATTACGGTCAACAAATATTAAACATATATTATATGTTTATATTTCTTGGACTTGGTTACATGATTTACGTGTTTATTTGACTTGATATTACAATAAGACTATTAGATATATATTAAATACTAAGTTAATGCAAAATGTGCGATCAAAGTTATTTTCAAGCTTTCTATGCAATATACACTTTCACTAATTAATTATGTGTTTCTCATGATGAGTAACTCACATTATTATGAAAACATTATAAAATTGGGTCAAAAGATTTCAATTCCTATGATGGAATTAAATTGATGTATCATCTTTAATTTAATTCTCAATGATTGTTGCCGGGAGCTTATACATTATTATAATTCGTATCAATATATATTACGTACTCTTGAAATTAAAGCCTTACCAGTTACCACATAAATGAAAACACAAACTATACATGCCATGAGATTTATTAATTAGCTAAGATTTTTTTTCATGCCTCGTGAAATTAAACCCTAAACCATATGTATAGAATAAATTAAATTTATCAACGCATGCACCTAAACCTTGAACTTGTGATATTTTATATGGTACTTTCAGTTGAATATTTGAAATAGTACCATAATAAATTATATTAGTCTATGTATAATGATGATTATTTTACCGAAATAATGAGTTTGCTAAAGATTTAAAATAAATCATTGAAAAAACTTTAATAAACTATACTTCTTTATTTGATCATATATAATGAAAGAACTAGAATGTCGAACAATATCGACATAGATATATTTTCTTTTAGAAGGGCATTGTCTATGAGAGTCGAATCAGAGACCTTTGGGTATTATCCTTGAGTCTTAACCGTTTGACTAGATGTACGGAGTCGCATAGATACATTACTTATTATGAGCTACAGTTATTTAGATAGCAAAAGGAGAGAAAAAAGAAGTGAAAAAAGATATTTAAATAAAAAGGAAAGAAAAATAGTCTCATTATTATAAATACACTAAAAGGAATAGATCGTGTCCTTGATAAATTGAGATGTTGATCGTTGATACTTTTAAGGTAGTTCGACTTCAATGCGTACGTACCTCGTCACTACAACAAGGCAACTGATTTGACCGTGTTTTTACGACACTCTTGTAATATCAATCACGTACATACAGACTCTTTCTGGACTTCGCATCCTCATCCATAATGGTGCCCTAGGTCAATCTATATTTTTATATTTTTAACCAATTTTTTCCTACTGGAATAAATGAAAAAGGAAATTGATCATAATAAAGAAAGGAAATAATTATTAAAATTGTTTTGCACATTCTTTTTGAAGAAAGTACAAAGTACAACAAACAACAAAAATGTGAACAAGCATTTTGGTCAATATACTCGAGTTTTGTTGTTTTCTACTTAATCATTTCTTAATTATATAAGTGCCTAATTGCTACACAATATACACACTATTATATATGTTCGGAGTTGAATTCAAGATTCCCCAATTCCTTAGATTTCATATATAATTTAGAACTTTGGATTCTACTATACTACACTTCAATTATTTTCATCCAAGCTAGTGTGTATGTGATTAATAATAATCTCAAATGGGTCCAAATTATTTCAAACTATTAACCCACTACATGAAAGCTAATCCTAATTAATCCGGCTTAATAATAAATTAATATGTTTGAATATGCCTTTAATTTCTTGGAAGCTACTTCCATGTATGGATGTTGACGGATACATGTCGTTCGCAACCCACACAGACCCGACCCACATTTTTTTTTATTTTTTTTTTATTTTTACGAAATAATATAATAATTTTTTTTATTATAATATTTCATTATATAAATATTTGAATTCCGTGTCAAACAGGTCGACTCGCAAAATCTACAACCCGCAGGTCAAGCTAGGTTGCAAGTTAATAATATTTTTTCGGGTTGGGTCGAGTCGGGTCGGGTCGACCCATTGAGGAGCCCTACCTCCATGCACACCATAAAAGAATTTTAAAAAAAAGGGTGGAGAAGTAAAAAACAAAAAAAGGAAGCTACATGTATCGATCATAATAAAAACATGAATATCCCCACTTAAAGACTATTCAAACAAAATGGCTATAGTTTGTTCCTTTCAACGAAACTAATGATACATTTATTGAAAAACACATATAAACAAAATATTCTTCTCCTATTACTTTTTCTTATTTTATTTCTTGTTGCACGTTGCCCATACTATATATAACACCATTGCCAACCCATGAGTTTTAGTGAATGCAAGAAGAGTTCCACATAGCTAGATTGGAGTAATTCTCTTGTGTCACACTTACTAGCTACATAGATTACACACTAATTAAACATCATCAAGAAACCCTAATCACTAGATTAAGAGGAGAAGAAATGGGAAGAGCTCCATGCTGTGAGAAGAAAGGGATGAAGAAGGGTCCATGGACTCCCGAGGAAGATCAAATCTTGGTCTCTTACGTCGAGCAACATGGCCATTCTAATTGGCGCGCCCTCCCTAAACAAGCTGGTATGTTATTCAATCAATCAATCAATCAATTAATCATGTCTTATATTATTATTTTTGAGTTAATAGTCATTTAATTCAATCTTCATGTTCTTTAGGTTTGCTGAGGTGTGGAAAGAGTTGCAGACTAAGATGGGTGAACTACTTGAAACCCGACATTAAGCGAGGCAACTTCACACTCGAAGAAGAAGTGGCCATAATCAAGCTCCATGAAATGCTTGGAAATAGGTAATTAAACATCACTCAATATGCATCATTTGTTTTTGTTTTCGATTTTGTGCGAGATTAGCAATACTTTTTCACAACTCTACCGTCCAGTCAATTTTGTTTCACTCAATTGCTTCTGTAGAGCATATCTTTATGACCAAGGAATGACAAATATTTTACACTATAGGGTAAAAAATTGTAACTTTCACCCGAAAAACGAAATTAATTGTGTTATTTATCTATTTATATAGATGGTCTGCAATAGCGGCGAGATTACCAGGACGAACAGACAATGAGATAAAGAATGTGTGGCACACCCACTTGAAGAAGAGGCTAGAAAACAGCCAAGACAAGCCAGAGAAGCAAACCAAGAAGAAGAACAAACAAGTCAAACCCAACTCTTCTAATAATGAAGAAGACAAAAGAAACAACCTAATGAAAGACGAGAACAACTTTTTCCAAGTTGAGTCCCCACAACAATCCACCACCACGACGATGACAACAACAACTACCACAGAAATCTCATCCTCGACGGAAGACTACTCATCAATGGAGTCATTGCCCGAGATTGATGAGAGCTTTTGGACCGAGAGTTTGTCGATTGATGACTTCGAAATCGTGTCCATGGTTGAAGAAGTGGTCACATTAGAAAAGTCTGGCTTTGAAGAACTTGGCGGTGTAGATGGTCATGAAATGGATCAGTTTTGGTTCAATGTGTTCATCCAAGCTGGCGGCTCGGCGGAATTACCAGAATTTTGAGGTGTTGGATTGAATTTGGGAGATTGCTAAAGTATACAACATTCAATTTATTTATCTTACTCTACTCTAGAAAATGATGCACACAAAATTTGACTTTTACAGTTTTACTAGGACATGTAAGAAAAAAAAAAAGGTAACAAAAAGGGTCCATAAGATCTATTAATTTGTTAAGGAGAAATGGAGCAAATCAAGTGGTTGATTGTTAATAATTATAGTTACTAATAGTGGTATTATTGTTATTAATAGCTCCTAAGTTGTGATTTATGAAGTTATATCACAATATGTTCCTTTCTTTATCTTTATCTTTGCTGACAATTTCAAAGTTGATTTTTCTTCAATTTTATGAAACATTTACATCACATAAATTATTGCCATGGCCTACGTGATCATCATCCTAAGCTAGCTAACTATTGACATATTTTAAAACCATATAAATTAAGGATTGAGTTTGTCATCAAGGGATTGTACGTGTCATATATCAAAATTTTGAAGTATGTACGTGACATTGTTAAGACTTTGATTGCATGACAATTTCAAGAATAAAAACTTCATAGAATAAAACTGTTAGAAAATAAACTCTTCCACGTGTAAAAAATGAGATTAAAATGTCTAATATATAAGTCTTTGAGTTAGTTTTTTATATCTTCAGTTAATTTTTAAGGCATTATAAAATAAGCTTATGTGATAGACTTAATAGAGCGCTCTCGTATGGACACGGAACATGTCCCGATTTTTACTTATTTATCGGCCCACAGACTTTATTATATACCTAGTCTTGCATCGTGCAAGTTGCGATATAATATATAATATGACCGAAGAAAATGATGTCGTCGTAAATTAAAATCAATAGTGACATGTACATATATCCACTTATCCAGTAGAATGTGGCACTTTTTCATGGCTATAGCACACTCAAGCGCTTTCACGTAGTCCTCACGATCGAGATCATCAAAAACTATTTTCAAATTCAGCTTATTCAGAAATATCGTAAATAGTTATTTTTTATTTGAAAAGTCGAATGAAAAGCTATATCGAGCTTATTATAATAAAAAAACCACCCACAATGTATACTCTTTTATATATAAAACACCACTAATTTCGTTTTTACAAATCACCCATATCTTTTTCTCATTCCTTTTGAAAAATTAATCACCTTAATTTTTTCACAAAAACGACCCATAATTAAGGCTTTTACACAAAATGGGAGGTAAGAGATTGTGCGGTTTTTTAAATATAAATAAAATAGCAGTGATTTTGTAAGGGAAAAAAATAAATTACGGATGATTTTGTGAAAGTGTTAAGGCCCTGTTTGTTATGATGTTGGAATCGGATTGGAATAAGAATAGTAATGAACCAATCCTGTAACATGTTGTTTGTTATGTTGTCGAAATAAACCATTCCTAAGAACTATGATTGAATCGATTCCAGATTTTGATCTGTCAAACAATATACTTGAATCAACCATTCCTGATTCTCTGAGAATCAACCTAAACGAAACCTAATAATTTTGGAGAAATATCATTGATATTATTTTGAAAAGTGGTAACCATATCAAAAGGAGTAAGCCCAAAAGAATTCAACTAGTTTCAAGAGAAATTTGACCATTGACCATAGCAATAAGCACACCAATTTGTCATTTTAAACGAGCCAATTGGGTTTCCATCAAAACGAGCCAATTATTGGGCGAGAAGCCAAGAAACTTCACAAACCACCAAAATAGTGGACAAATCAACACGTGCCGAATTTAATTTAATCCATTTCGGCTGATAAGTAGTTAGTTTATATGGGCTTTCGGGCCTTATAAGTTAAACCACATAGACAAATGGGCTAAGTGGGCCCAAAAATCGAGCCCACCAAATTACACAAGAGAGACCCTAAAACAAGTAATTACAAAAGTAGCCTACATGTTTCATGATATCACAAATATAACTTTTTTTATAAGAAAAGAGATTAGGGTGGCTACTAACAAACTATTGGTCACACTAAGGCATCCTGTCGAATGAGGGTATGCAAATCCGAATCAATTATAAGTGGGATAGAGGAGACCTGTCGGAAGGACCAACAATGAGGTCCGCCACAAAATTGCACTCACAAAATACATGATAAATACGTACTCTGTTGGATCGTGACGCGTTAGTAACAATACAGGGAACTAGTAAGGTTCCCTGGGCAGCGGAAATAAACAGTAAGAACACAGAATTTATAGAGGAAACCTTCTGTCCGACCAATCAGTCGTAGAAAGAAAAACCTCTACCCTTGAGACTCCTTCTCAGAGAATTTTCAATAGAATACTTTTATTAAGTTTCAACGATTACAAGGCAAGTCTAGTAACTAAGGCTCCTACCAAAGTTCCCTTGGTAACTACGGCTCCGACCGAAGTTCAACCAACTAGACTTCTACAACCCTAAGCGTAAACCTAAATCGAAAGTAAACTACTGACTTACTTGTGGATTCTTCACCGGAAAAAGCCACACACTCATACACTTGAAAAGCTCTCTTCTCAAGTTCTTCGTCTTCAACCACTCGAAAACCACCACTTTAACCCTAGCTAACCCTAGCTATTTATAAGATAAGTCAAGTCTGATCTCACACGTAATTCTTGCCTAATTACGCTGATATTCCACTTAACAAATCCCACACAATAAGGAAAAAGATTGTTTGTGATTTCGGATCCTCAACCATGTCGATTTTTCCCAAAACCGAATGATCTCGGATTTCCCAAGATAAGATCGTGTGAAGATTGATCTTATCCTCTCTTTTATCTCCTTAAGCAACCGCCTACAACTGTAGAATCTTCGTAGAAGATCGCTCGCAGAAGATAAGGTAACTTGCCATTTATAGAAAGCCGCGTTCCTTCTCAGACGCACTTCCTAAATCTGTCACTCGTTCCCTCCATCGTTCCTCACGATGTTTCTTCACTCGTGAGCATGTACCTGTTTTCCTGAAACACTTACATGTAGAAGCAAGTTATATTTACTAGGTTTGTTATCATCAAAACTAAGAGAAACCATGGAACAACTATTGTTCCAACATACTCCAATCCTGGAATCGGGTAAGCAAACAGTAGATGTTCGACCAGAACAACCCAATCTCGATCCCTCGGACAACGCCAGTTATCTAGAACGACCTTGACCAACTATAAATTATTGCCTTCAATCTGGATTTGAGAAATGCCATGACGAATGGCTTTAAAAAGTCTCTAGCGCAAGACGACGATCTCGAAGATTAAAATAGACTACCGACCACAACTAAAACTAGTAGCATGAACATTGACACTTTAACTTCAAAATAAAGTATGATGTCTTTCCTTCAAACAAAAATAAGAGGTAATCATATCACAATGTCTTTCCTTCAAAGATTACTCCATTTAATTACTTAATCAATTCATCCACTAGTACTACAAATGACCAAAAAAAAAATTTCCCACACAATTTGACTATTTCTACCAGGAGAGACAATTGATTATATACTTTAACAAAACAGTAAAGAAGAAGAGGGTCCCTAAGTTGAAAGTTGGTCATTATTAAATATTTTATTATTGTGATCAGGAGAAAATCAAGTAGTTGATCGAGTGTTGATGATTATAATTATAATCACTAGTTGGTAGTGGGATATGATTGTGGAAAATCTTTACAGGGCGCGTAAATAATAATAATAATAATAATAATTGGCTAATCAAAAATCCTTTGACACAATCTAGTTTATCTGACTTTGTTTCGGGACGAGTTGTGATTGATGCGGCTAATCGAAAGAGGGTCAAGTACGAAGCTAGTTATCAGGCTTTTGGCTATGGTTTTCTTCCTTTCTCCTTTTCTTCTATGAGAGAACTGGATAAGGATGTTGTGGCGTTGTTGAGACGGGTGCAGCAGTTTTCTAAGACTCAAGACATTGGGGGTCGTGCTGCTGTTCATATCTTCACCAGAATTGGTTTTGACATAATAATAATAATAATAATAATAATAATAATAATAATAATAATAATGGCATGGTAGATGGGTCCTTCCCCTATTTTTTTAGATTGTGGAACTAATCGAAGATTAATTTTGCCTCATTTTACCCAAATTTTTTGTTGTTCATAATTTTTTTTTTAGCTCGAGCTAGCTACACATTCAGCTCCAAGCCTTAATCTATAATTTATTAACTTAAGAAGCTACATACACCGTGTCATTTTGTGCCGCTAATATCTTATCTTTAACTTTGCTGACAATTTCAAAGTTGATTTTTATTCAATGTTCTATCAAACATGTGCACATCTCACTCAATATCCCAAGCTAATAATTTGCATTGAAAACAATATATACAAAGGTTACGTACGTAGAAATATCCGTCACACGAGTTGCAATGTTAAGAGACGAGTATGACATATGAAAACGCCGTCGTTGCATTGGTAATTATAATGACATATGTATACATCCAATAGAATGGCACTTGCTCATGGCTGTTGTTTTGTTGAAAAGTTGATGAAGAATAATAGCTGATGGAGAGTAGTCATTTGAATCTAAGGCATATCTTTGAATATTTCGCTTCGTATATATCGTCTTCCTCAATCAAATTTATTACAATTAGTGAAGTTCTGCCTCGAGTAGGGTTTGAAATTTCAAAATATATACATCTTTGTCTCGAAAAAAAATTAAAATTAGGAGTGTGGCTGAATAGCTCAGAGACAAAGGGACAAGTAAAAGAAGGTAAAAACGAACGTAAGAAGGACAAAACATGCAAGGATAAAAAAAAAAAAAGACATAAGAACTACTGCTCCTCGACTGTGATTGATCCTCTTCCTCAACAAATTCCTACTCTGTTAAATCCGCTGAAATATCCAAAAGGGCGAGGTCCTTCTTTATAATCTCCTCCCAGCTCTTCTTCAGTTTATCTCTACCCTTTCAAAAAGCATTGAAAACCAATTCCTCGCAACTATTAGAGTATCACGTGGTCTCCTTTATATGTGCCCAAACTAGAAAAATTCTCGATTCACGAGACTGAATTATTTGACATCTTGAAATCATATAAAAATCTCATTAAACTTATTGGACTTGAAACTAGTATATATCCACTCATTCAATATGCAGCATTTACTTAAAAAGTTTATGGGTTTTTACTGACCAGATTCAACAACCATGTATCAACTATATATATGGTTCAATTAATCTTGGAGGAATTTGACTATTTGAGTGTGTCGAGTTTAGGATTGTTCAATTAATCTTGGAGGAATTTGACTATTTGGGTGATATATGGTTCAATTAATCTTAAAAAGTTTACGATTGTTTTCACAAAATGGGTGAGAGGAGAGAGAGGCTAATATAATACTTTTGTTTTGCAATAACTAAAAGATTGTGGCTTTTTTCAAAACAAAAAAGTGTTGTGGTGATTTTGTGAGAGAGATCAAACTTTAAGGGCGATTTTTTGAAATTTAAGGGCATTTTTTTTCAAAAGAAGTGAGCCCAGTACATTGTTTCTTATGTACTGGGCTCAATATTTATTTGCCCAGTAAATCACTCTTCAACGTAGTAAAAACTTGACTATTTGCCTCACTATGAAGTGAGCCCAGTAAATCTACGCTCAATAGTCAAGTTTTTAAACTCACTAACATAATTTAAAGAGAACACCCAAAAAAGAAAACGCTCTCTATGAACGAAAAGAAAAACGCTCTTCCGCCGGCTCCGGTGAACCCCCACGTCTCAAATGAAATGCAGGTTGAAACTTCCATTCAAGGTCGGCCCCCGGAAGATCCCCCGGATCCTAGGGTCTCTTGGAAGGAGGTGGTTGTATCCGGGAATGCTACGGCACACAAAACCTATCTTGATGAGAATTTTCTTGAAGGGAAAATCTCGATCCTTTTCCCGGAGGGTGAAGATGGTGATCCAGCGATTGAGATTGCTGAAGATGTGATGAACGCCCTTGCTTCCGTTTGGCAGCAGTCAGTGGTGGTTAAGGTGCTTGGACAACCGATAGCTTTTCAGATCATGGAAAGGAAAATTAGGGAAATATGGCGAACTGATTATCGCCTTCATATTCTTGATCTCACCCATGGATGCTTTCTTGTGAGATTCGAACGTGAAGACGACTATGTTAAGGCGCTTACATATGGTCCTTGGACGGTATTTGGGCGGTGCATGACGGTTCGAAGTTGGTCTCCAAACCTTAAAACTTCGGATCCAATCAAAACGACACCTACCTGGGTTCGTATCTCGGACTTGCCAGTTACTTTGTATGAAGAAAAGGTGCTGATGAAGGTGGCGGCAGGGATCGGAAAACCGATAAAAGTTGATACAAGGACCCTATATACGAATAGGGGAAAGTTCGCCCGTATATGTGTGGAAATCGATTTGGAACGTCCGCTAAAAGGGACGATTCGAATTAATGGCGAACAATACCGGGTGGAATATGAAGGATTGCCGACGATATGTTATGGTTATGGGAGGTTTGGGCACTTAAAGCAATCCTGTCCGTTCCGAGCAAGCTTATCAGGGAGTAATGATAAAGAAAACCAGAAAGATAAGAGCCCGATAGCTCCGACGACGAGTAGCTCGGCACCAGAAATCTTCCCGGCGATCACGACTGGAAACGTTCCGTTGACGGCTCATGAAGCTGCTAGAACTGGGAAAGGGTCCTACGGTGATTGGATGATTCCGGAAAGGAAAGTTCGGCATCAGAAAGGAAACCTTAGGAATGGGCAGGATTTGAAAGAGCACCCAAGGAAAGTCAATCAAAAAGATGTCTCTGCGAAAACCGAGAGAGGAAAAGGAAAATTATATCCGGAAATCAATCGATTTGAAGTGCTAACCGTTAATGAGGAGGAAATCAAGGAAGGTGATCTGGAAAGAAATGATGGTAGAGGTGATGAGGAAGTTAACCAAGGAAAGAATAATGGGCAGGGTTTTGAAAAAAGAAAAAACATGAAGAATATTAATAGGGTGATAGTGCAAAGCAAGGTTTCCTTGGATAAGCCGTCTATGAACAAAGCAGATGAACAGAATTTGGGCCAAGAGGCCCAGGTTGCTCTTGTGAGTTCTGAACCAAATAAAGAAGCCTCAGTGGTTTTCAAGGCAAACAAAGATGATGGGCCGTCTCAGCAAAAGGCCCAAGGGAGGAAAAAATGGGAAAAGGGCCTGAGGCGTAAATCAACCGAACAATGGTGCAAATTGGAGAACCCCAATTTTTGTTTCAACCTCAGTAATTCAGTGATTGGGGCGAACACTAAAAGAAGGCGTTCCTCAGAAGAAATTTTAGACGCTTTGGTCACCGACGATTCTTATCAGAAAATCATCCATCCACCACCAATACAGGACATGGGTGCTGGGGAAAATATGGACAATACAGGATCGCATACGGCTACCAACAATGCGACGGTGACGGAGAACCCTCTGTTTTCGTTGGAACCAAACCAACAAGAACATGAGGAACAAGGAGATATTTCTATGATGGATTTGAATGCTGGCCACTTGGGCCAAGTTTTATAATTTCTTTTTGTTATTGTTTTATATGATGAATTTTCTTATGTGGAATTGCTTTGGTGCAGGAAAATCAGGCTTCCGACGCGCCATTCGTTATATGTGTAAAAACAATAAGATTGATGTCTTGGCATTGTTTGAAACAAGAGTCTCTGGGGAGAGATCCCAAGCTATTTGTGAAAGGCTCATTAGGTCGTCTTTCTCAAAATGTGTTCGTGTTGAAGTTGTGGGCTTCGCTGGAGGGATTTGGTTGCTATGGAATGAGGCTAATGTTCGGTTTCATACCGTTACGAGGCATGAACACTACATACACGCTGTTTTCTCGGATCAGGGGATTAATAGTCATTTCTTTGCTGTTTACGGTCCGCCGTCAGTAGGGAGAAGGGAGTCTTTCTGGTTGGATCTCGAGCAGTCTATTAAAAGAGTTCCGGGTCCCGTTATTGTTGGTGGGGATTTTAACTGCATTATGTTCACTCATGAGAGGAAGGGTGGTTCGGGAGGTCTTCATGCCGATTCGGTTACCTTCAATCAGGTTTACAACAATACTGGTTTGGTAGATATGGAATTTGTGGGGCAGAATTTCACTTGGAGCAAAAAGATCACAAGTACGTCTACTGTTTATAAGAGATTGGACCGTGTGTTGGTTAATATGGAGGGAAGAGTTAGATGGCCCGAGGCCCGTGTTCGTCACCTTCCTAAATTATCGTCGGATCACTGTCCTCTTCTTCTTACTTTCGACCCTCCCAACTTGTCCAACCGTAAAAGGAGGCCTTTTAGATTTGAAGCCGCTTGGTTTTCACACCCGGATTTCTTCGGAAAGGTTAGAGAGAGCTGGCGGTATGAGGTCGATACTCCGGAAGCCTTAGCATTGCTTAGACGTGATCTTATTATTTGGAATAAGAAAAATTTCGGTAACATCCACCAAAAGAAAAGGGACCTGATGGAGAAACTTGACTACATTCAGACTCAGCTTAGTAGACATGAGACGACTGATTTGGTTCGGGCGGAGACTGAGGTTCGTAAGAATTTGGATCTTATACTTGAACAAGAGGAGATTTTGTGGTTTCAGAAATCTAGGGAACAATGGTTGAATCTCGGAGATAGAAACACCTCTTTCTTCCACTTGTCTACGATAATTAGACGGAAGCATAATCGAGTAGAGGGTCTCCGCGATAACCAGGGGAGATGGGTTGAAAACGCAGCCGAACTTGAGAATTTGGCGGTTGATTTTTTTCAGAACCTGTACAGCAAAGAGGACGACAATGTTATTGATTTGCCGACCTTGAATATCGGATTCCCCAGCATCAGTGATTGTGAAAGTCAGTCTTTAATTGCAGCTGTTACAGACAAGGAGATTTGGAATGCAATCCGAAGTATGGGCGCCTTTAAATCACCAGGTATCGATGGTTTCCAACCGGGTTTCTACCAAAACTGTTGGAACATCGTGGGGAGGTCGGTGATCAATTTCGTGAAAGATTTTTTTCATACTTCTACCCTGCTGGAAGGGATTAATGACACTCTTATTGTGTTGTTAGCTAAGGTGGAGAAGCCTGAAAGGATTAACCAATTTAGACCGATTAGCCTCTGTAATGTCCTTTACAAAATCATTACCAAGGTGATGGTGACTCGTCTTCAGCCGATTTTGATGAGATTAATTGGGCCTACTCAGGGAAGCTTTTTGCCAGGCCGCATGATTACAGACAATATAGTGATTGCTCAGGAAGTGGTACATTCGATGAGGAGGAAAAAAGGGAGAATGGGATGGATGATTTTGAAACTTGACTTAGAGAAAGCCTACGATCGCTTAGATTGGAGCTTTATTGAGGGAACTCTGAAAGAAGCGGGTTTTCCAGCCAATTGGATCCATTGGGTGATGGCTTGTGTTAGCTCTCCCAAAATGCAGGTTCTTTGGAACGGTGAGATGTCGAAACAATTCGCTGCCTCTCGGGGGGTCCGACAAGGTGATCCAATCTCACCGTATCTTTTTCTGATGTGTGTTGAAAGGCTTAGCCACATAATAACAGAGGCTATCTCTAGGAGGGCTTGGAAACCAATTAAGCTTACGAGAAACGGGCCGTTTCTTTCTCATATTTTTTTCGCCGACGATATCATGTTGTTTGCAGAGGCTTCAGTTGAACAGATCAGAATCATCAAGGGGTGCTTGGACATGTTTTGTAAGGCATCAGGTCAGCGTGTTAGTGCTTCGAAGTCAAAAATTTTTGTGTCTCCTAACGTTCATGAAAGTGTAATCCGGGAGATAAAGGCGGAAAGCGGTTTCGTGGTAACTAGAAACTTGGGGAATTACCTTGGAATGCCGATATTGCATAAACAAATCAATAAGAATACTTATGCCAACCTATTGGACAAGTTTAACACGAAGCTTACGGGATGGAAAGCGAGAACTTTGAGTTTTGCCGGAAGGGTTACTCTTACGAACTCTGTCTTGACGTCGATTCCGGTGTACTCGATGTCGTCCTCTCTTTTACCTATGAGCTTGTGTAGAGAGATTGATAAGCTAAACAGGTCTTTCTTATGGGGGAGTACTAGCGGAAGAAGACGTATACACAAGGTGGCTTGGGAAGAGGTGACAAAGCCCAAAAAGTATGGAGGGCTCGACATAAAAACTATGCATGAATTGAATGTGGCTTTGCTGGGAAAGATGGGGTGGAGGTTTGTTATGGAAGAAGAAAGCCTTTGGACTACTGTTTTGAAGTGCAAATATGTCAATTTTGCTCTTGGAAATTCTATAGCAGCCTCGCATACTTGGAAAAGCCTTAAGTTGGGAGTGGCTGAGGTGATTAGCAAAGGAACTCGTTGGAATCTACAGAATGGAACGTCTATTTATTTTTGGACTGATATATGGTTACTTGAGGTGCCGCTGGAGCAGGTTGCCCTTGTCCGTTTGAATCACGAGCAGAGGAGGGAGACTGTCAACAATTACTGGTCAAATGATAGAGGGTGGAATTGGACTGCGATCTCTAGCTTTCTTCCTGCCGCTGTTTTGCTGAAGCTTGCAGCATACAAAGTTACCAATTCTGACGATAGCCTGGGTGACGAGCTGAGTTGGATGGCATCCAGTGATGGAAATTATTCTGTGTCATCGGGTTATAACATGCTGAAAGGAAATAACAGCCTGCAGGAGATTGATTCCCATGTTTTTCAGAAAATTTGGAAGTGCGATACTACTGAAAGGGCGCGACACTTCCTTTGGCTTGCTTGTAGAGGTGGAGTTCTTTCAAATGTCGAACGTCGTCGACGCCACCTAACAGCCAATGGGAGATGTGCTGGATGCAAGCGGGAGGATGAAACATACGAACATTTATTCAGGGACTGTGAAAAGGTTTACAGCATATGGTTACAATTGAAAGTCACTAATATCTTTCCCTTATTCTTTCAGGTACCGTTCTCGGTATGGCTTAGGGAGAATATCATGTACGGTGGCCAAGTTGGAGGTTTTGAATGGAGGGACGTCTTTGCTACGGCGATTTGGTGGATATGGAAGTGGCGGAACGATTGTATTTTTAAGGAAGATAAAGTGGTTCAAAACAGGGCAAATTTCATCTTGGAACAGACCCGAGAATACGGTGAGGTTTCAAGTAAGTATTCTTGCCCGTCCTCTAGTCAGTCTAAAATTATGCAGGATATTTCATGGAGCTGTCCGGCCGAGGGTTGGATCAAGATTAATTCGGACGGAGCGGTTCGTGATGGGCAAGCCACATCGGGAGGAGTACTAAGAGATCACTATGGTCAATGGATCAGCGGCTATGTTCACAATCTTGGATCTTGCACTGTCCCAATGGCCGAATTATGGGGGATTTTGAATGGGCTCAAGCTCGCGTGGGAGAGCGGTTTCAGGCAAGTCATTCTTGAGTCAGATTCAAAATTAGTTATAAATCTTATTAATGCAGGAGTCAAGAGGAGTCATCCGTTGTTTAACCTGGTCAATCAGTGCCATGGCTTTATAAGTAGGGATTGGAACATCCAATGCCGTCATACCTATCGGGAAGCTTATAGAGTAGCTGATTCCATAGCTAGTTATGCTTTTAATTTTCCGTTAGGTTATCATGTATTGATTGCCCCGCCAGAGGGGATTTATTTATTGCTCTTTGATGATGTAAGGGGTCGGGCTATCCCCCGCTTGAGGACTACTTAGCCTTTTTTTTTTCTTATATTAATAAAACGCCCCCTTGAGGGGCCGGAGAGTACCGCCTCTCCTTCTACCAAAAAAAAAAAGAAACAAAGCCGACCAAAAAATCACGAAAAAGATACAAAGCTTTCAACAAAATTTGACCATTGATCTAGGTCAAAATATGAAGGTAAAATCGTGCATATTATAGCTCAATAGTCAAATCTACGTTGAAGAGTGAGTTTTGAAGGCAAATAAATATTGAATAGGCTAGTGCACCAATGCACCATACATTATTGTCATTTTGAACGTATGAGTCCTTGGATTCCTTTCTAACACGTGCCATATATGCTTTAATAAACATCGTGCGTAAAATAGTGTACCTAAGGAGGCCTGAGATTTTGTAATTTAAACGATATAATTAAGTATAGTTCAAAAAGAAGGGTTCTTTACCTTTTTTAATAGGTAAGAGTTAGAGAGGACAAAACAGCTTAGGTATTATCTCGCTTGATAGCATTTTTACGAATGAGAAATTGAAATTATGAGAAGATTTAAATGTCTTTTAACGAGAGTAAGGGAGAAAGGTTTGCAATTTTATTACAACTCGGTTCACTTTTTCGTATCCATGAGTAATTTTGGTATTGTCAAAAAAAAAAAATTGTAAATATGCTAGGATACTAGAGATTAATGTCATCTAGTTGATAAACTAGTTAAAGTTTAGAAACTAGTTAAAATTAATAAATTAGATAAAAATGGAGATAAAAAACTAGTTTAATCAATAAATTGTGTTTGTTGAAATAAACTAGTTTTTGGATTCATAATCAGGTTAACTTTCCATCTCACTACATTCTCTTTCCTACCCACTACCTATTCTCTTATTTTTTTATTGGTTGATTTTTTTTCTTTTTCTTTTTTCTTAATCTAATAAACTAGATAAACTAGCAAATAAACTAGATTTTTTAGCTTATCATTTAAACTAGTTTATTAACCAATTACTAGTTTATTTATACAAGACAAACGTAGTTTATGAATTTTTTTAAACTAGTTCAGGTTTATTTACCAAGGCAAAGACAGACTTGGCAACGATGAGTAAGCCATTGAACAATCTTTGCAAGGTTTGGATTCGACGTATATGATCTATGTGAATGCAATACATGGTTCTTAGTGGTATGATTAATTAAAACTATGGTGGTTGGATAATGTAGCCACATGACAAAATTGAAATATTTTTATATTTTTTATTTCTTATTTTTAATCCACTTTTACCTTAACTACTTCCCTACTATCTCAAAAACTACCATCCACTCTTTTATTCTAAATAGAGTTGAAATATTTTTTGATTTCTCATTTTTAATCCAATTTTACCTTAACCACTTCCCTCATTTTTAATCCAATTTTTATTACAACACTTGTTGTCGACGACAACAAGTGTTGTAACTCCTTAAAAGCATCGAGAACTTGGTCTTTGGATTTCAGCAAGTATACCCATACCTTCCTCGAATGGTCATCAATGAAGATGACAAAATATAATGCACCACCTTGGGATCTCTCGGACATGGATCATACATCGGTGTGCACAAGGTCAAGGATGTGTTTCCTTCTTCTAGGTTGTGCACGTCTTTGGTATAAATAAATTTGTCAAAAGATATATGCTAAAAGATTGATATTCATTTTAAAGTATCTTAAATATTTTATCTTCAATTTTAAATACTTGTATAAGGAAGCTTTCAAAAGATATTGTTATATTGAATAGATATTTATTTGATGTTAAAGATAAATTTAAACAGTTAAAAAAGAATCTAATATAAAGAAGTTATAATAATAAAAATAAAATTAATTAATTTATCTTGAGGTGGGGCTAGAATCGTTCTGGTGGCTCGAAAAGGGATAACTATAATATATATTTATAGATGCTTATCAAGCCCGTCTCAATTATTTTAGGGGCCTTAGGGTGAAATAAAATATAGGGGCCCCTTGAATTAATAAATAAATGGACCATTTTTTAACACATCAATCAAATGGGCTTTTCTATACAACTTATTTATTTTTTATATTAGAAAATAAATTATAGCATTTTTTATCAATAATGGGTTTTTTAACATTAATAGGCCTATTTTTACTAGTATTAATTTTCTTGTTGGGGACCTCTATATTTTGGGGCCCATGGCGACCGCCCCTCCTCACCGCCCCAAATAGCCAGCCCTGACTAGGTTTCAACCCAACGGATTTCAGGTATATCGAGTTCAACTCGGTTTACTTTTTCGTATCCATGAGTAATTAATTTGTATTGTCAAAAAAAATTGTAACTATGCTAGGATACTAGAGATTAAGATCTCAATTTACCAGAGGCAAAGACAGACTTGGCAACGATGAGTAAGCCATTGTGTTATCTTTGTAAGACTTTCATTACAAGTAGAGTTGTTAAAAGTTGATCCGACCCGAAAAAATGACATGAACTGTCCGAAAAATTTAGGGTCAAGACCCGAAAATTTGAACCCGAAATCTCAAAAAAATCGAACTCGATAGACCCGAAATTCGTTGAGATAAACCCAGTTTTGGGTTGATCCAGTTTGTTATATTTTAAGAATATGTAATATATTTTAAAAATTATAATATATTTTATTATTAAAATATATAAAAATAATAGATTTATTATTAAATATCATTTTTAAAATAAAAAATATTTTAATAATTGTAAAGAAATCAATTTTCTATACCTGTTAGGTCGACCCGACCCGCCAGACAACCCACAATGACCCGACCCGATTTAACTGATGAGTCGTTAAGACCCGAACCCGAATCCGAAATAACCGAACCCGAACCCGACCTGACCGACCCGTTTGACACCTCTAATTATTATTTACAAGTGTTGCGAAAGAGTTGTAAGTTTATATGCACTTTTTAGCCTTATAGATTATGGGCTATTTGGCCCAAAATTCAAGTAACCAAGCTTGTATGGGCTATTTGGCATTTAGTTTTATATGGGCTAGTTGGCCCAAAATATAAGCAACCAAGCTTTTATGGGCTATTTGGCATTTAGTTTTATATGAGCAATTTGGCTAAATGGTGGTTTCTATTTTAGGCTAAATGGCCTTACATAAATGTCAAAATGGCCTTATTGCAAATATGTTATTTGGCCCATAGTTTACATGGGCTTTTCCACCCTTATGATACAGAAGTTATTATTTTTCAAGGTCAAAAAAGGTTTATTATCTTGGATTGAAAAAAAAGGTTTATTATCTTACCAAAAGTTTTTGAAACACCAAGTTTACATATACATTTTGGAATTCCAACTATTCTTATCACTTTGAGAGAATTAACGTATTACAAGTTTACAACAACTCCATTCCAACTATTCTTTCTTACTAATTTCTAGGACATAAAACATAAAGGAGAGGAAATTTTGAAAACTCAAAACTTAGATGGTTAGTGTGTCTATATCTATTACTAATAACTAAAACCGAACCAATATATGTCACCGCATTGCGTCACATCACCCCTTTATTAAAGTAATAGTTTTTTATAGTTAATCATGCAAAAAAGTTATCTCTAAGTAGACATAAAGATAAAATAATATTTGTAAAAATTTATTTCTAAATAAACATAAAGATAAAATAATATTAGTATATTTTACCAATATAGATAAAAACAAGGACATTATATTTATTATATTTGTAAAAGATAGATTTAAAAAATATAAGAAAAAATATGTACATGTGGTCACATATATATCTTTGAAATAAAAACAATCATATAAACGATAATATCTTTGAAATATCTATCGATCTATAACTATATATTAAAGTTGAACCTTTTTGAACCACTAGAACAATTCTAGCCCCATCTTATATTTAAAAAGTAATTTTTATTCTTATTATTTATAATTTTTTCTTTTAAATTTTCTAAAAATCTATCTATTTTTTATAAAAACAAACATTCTAATATATTTAATAAAAATTTAATAGAAAGGAAAAATAAAATATAAGATTTTTTTAATATATAATGAATTAATGATAGATTGTTATCATAATAAGGTTGAAAAATATTTTTACTAGTAATATTTTCTATCTAAAACTAACATTACACTATATTTTATATTTGTGAAAAATTATTTTATCTTTATCCTTTTATCTTTTTATGTAAAAGACTTATCTTAAATCAAATTTAGATAAAAATAAATAATTTTTTTTTAAATGTGTATATAATTACTTGCCTAAATTAAATTTCGATAAAAAAGTTATATTATATTTTCCTTAATTTCCTTTTTGGATTAGTTATGTTAATATAAAAGATTTTTTATCTTAAAAAAATAATATATTCGTTCAATTTTTATTCTTTTCTTTTTAATCATATTTTTTTTGATAAAAATATATTTTTATTATTATTTATGTTAATAAAAAAGATTTTTTATCTTAAAAAAATACCAAGTCATAGTCGTGTAGGGCACGACGGGTACAACTAATTTTACCCTAAAATTCAACCCAATTTCCCTAAAATTTCAATAATCACCAAGCTTTATGAATAAAATTAATGGCATCAAATATAATTCACTACAAATTTATTTATTACCCTAATTATGTATGTGAGTATTCATGATTTTCATACTTCAACTTAGGCTTTGATTCACTTGTGGGTGGAAATGGCTTTTTGGGATAAAAGCAATTTTTAATGTCTTGAAAAACGTAAAAAATAGAGAAAGTTGTACGGAAGAGAGTTATATTTATTAGGTTTATTTGTATGCTAGTAGTAATAAGCTTCCCACATTTGAAAGTTGTGAAAATATGCCATCTTGTAATTCTATATATATTGATACCGATCAATGAAATACTCAAATGAAAGTATTCACAAATTTCTATTTCAATAAAATCGAACACCTACTAGAATTTGGTGCTTTTCACAAGAGCACAAATTTTTCAATAATAAGCAGTAAGCAATGGAGAAAAGTAAGCAGTAAGCAGATAGAGTAAGCAGATAGATGCGCAATGGAGAAAAGTAAGCAGTAAGCAGATAGATGCGCAACGCAATGGAGAAAAGTAAGCAGTAAGCAGATAGATGTGCAATGGAGAAAAGTAAGCAGTAAGCAGATAGATGCGCAATGGAGAAAAGTAATGGAGAAAAGTAGTAAGCAGATAGATGCGCAATGGAGAAAAGTAAGCAGTAAGCAAATAGATGCGCAACGCAATGGAGAAAAGTAAGCAGTAAGCAGATAGATGTGCAATGGAGAAAAGTAAGCAGTAAGCAGATAGATGCGCACTGGAGAAAAAATAATGGAGAAAAGTAAGCAGGTAGATGTGCAATGGAGAAAAGTAAGCAGTAAGCAGATAGATGCGCAATGGAGAAAAATAAGCAGTAAGCAGATAGATGCGCAATGGAGAAAAGTAAGCAGGTAGATGTGCAATGGAGAAAAGTAAGTAGATAGATGATGGAGCTAAGTCAAATTTCCAACGACAAGTCACAATAGTAATAACTTACAAATCGTTTGACACCACACTCTCAAATTGAACCAAAATCACTAAATACACTGATACGTGAAACGAAATTCGCAGATCGAGGATTCAGAAAGCAAGAGAGGTTGAGAAAAAACCGATTATAGGTTGCGATTGTGATCGGAGGAGAAGGAGGAACATGTCCCTCAATAAATGGTGAATTGGTGATGATAACAAGTGATCTATTATGACAAGGCTCTGACTTTGTCGTTTGTTTTGTTGTAGCTTGCTAAATCCACAAAAGTTGTTGGAAAATCTTCCATAAAAGCTGGTCATAGGTCTTTTATGCAGGGTGGTCGTTGGGAGATTTTCAGGGAAGCTTTTGTTCATGGTGTCCAGGCTTTTGTCGTGACCTGCCATCTCCAATTCCTTGCTGGGCTCTGTCATTCTGCTGATCAGATTAAAGTTGAACCCTTGAGAACAGCTTTGGTCGCGAGGGAGGAGCGGCGGAGGCTTGAGTTACTAGGATAAGTGTTAGTTGATTTTTTGTTGTTCAGATACTACCGGATGTTCACTAGTGTACCATTTCATAATAGAAATATGTGCCTTTAACTGTTGTTGAGATACACTGTTTGTTGAACTGCTATTGTACCATTTTATAATAGAAAGATGTGCCTTTAATTGCTGTTGATATACATTGTTTGTTGAACTGTTAGTGTACCATTTCATAATGGAAAAATTGTGCCTTTAATTGTTGTTGAGACACTATTGTTCCAATCAAGCATTGACCAAGAAGCCTATGGTGATATAGAAGATAGAAAATCTCCCATTTGGTTGAAGAGTTAAAAGATAGGCATGTTAAAGGAATAGCTTGTGAATCAAATTTCACTTCATCTATATGTAATCATAAGTGAGTTTCTAGAGTTGATCAATTTGTTTGGTGTGGGTGTTTGGTGTGGGTGTAGACAAGCGTTCAATTTTACTAGGAAGAGGCGCAACTTTTATTGTGAATTTGTGCATTTCTGCAACACCACTTGCTCTGATGTCGCCTATTTATAATTCTAGTTCAAGATTTTGTACTAAGAAAATGGTCTCCATCGGTGTCTATCAACTAATTGAATAAATAAACAATTGTTCTGATTAACTTTGATTAGCCAACTTCTAATAAAATTTTGTGATTAGTTTAACTTTGCTTATTTTTTTAATAAAAATTGTTAGTAAATATATATAGGATTAAAATAATGTGAGAAGGATTATTAGCGCAGATATTAGAAAATTCTTGAAGTGACCATTGATCGGGTAATATGTATTATAACATTTAAGGCTCCTTTCGGTAACACTTATCTGGATACTTATAAGTACCCAATTACTTATATGGAAAAAATAAGGTTCGTTTTATGTGTTCGGCAAAATTTACTTATTTGAAATAAGTTACTTATATCCGATACTTATCTGCTGAAAAAATAATCAACACCTCCTAACCTTATGTCAAATAAGCTAACTTATCTACCAAAATATAAGTTAGCGGGACCCACGTGATTTCCAATTAAATTTTATTTTTTATTTTTTTACTCTTCATTAATCCATTTTTAGTAATTTTACACATCTTGCTAAAAATATCAGCAATTCAGTTTACCGAACACATTCCGGATTATTTGGAAAATAAACAACTTATATAATTATCTCATATCAGCACCTTCGATCAACATCAACAACCATAAGTATCAGCATCAAAATCAACATCAGCATCAACACCGATAAGTACCGATTTACCGAACAGAGCCTAAGTTGATTTATCACCATACACTTTACCAACTAATTTATAAATATGGGATTTATCACAAAGATAAAAAAAGGTTAATTTATCTAATTCATATACTTTACTAACTAATTTATAAATATGAAATTCATCACAAAGATTCAAAAAAAGTTAATTTATCTAATTCATACACTTTACCAACTAATTTATCCAATTTTCTTATTTTGTGATCTTGAATTGAACGTACAAGTCTTTGGGAATCCTTTCTAACACGTGCCATCCATGTTTCAAATATTTTTTATCAATTCCTACTTTCATTTTCCCGCCATACAAAAACCCCAAACTCTTCAAACGACGCCGTTTCTTGCTTTCCTCACCACACTCCTCAAATGCCCTCCCGATCCCTTCAACTTCATCGCCTGCTCCCTGGAAATCCCAAACGCGCTCGCCAAAACCTTCGCCGGAATCGCCCCCAACACCGACTTCCTCCCGGCCACCGAGCTTCTCACAGCGTTCTCATTCGTCCTCATCTCCACCCACTCCAATCCCCCTCCTCCGGCCTTCACCGCCGCCGCGAACCCCTGCGGGATCACCAGGATCTGCCCTCTCCGTACGACGCCGTCGAACACGGCGTTCCCTTCGTCGTTCGCCACCTCGAACCTCCCTTCTCCGTTCGTCACGTAGATCGCTCTGTGCGCGTTCACCATCCACTCCGGCCCCAAATTCGCACTCTGCACAGTTTCCAATTCATCAATAAACTCCCAATTCGAGCAATTAGCGATTGATTTGGGGATCTAGGGTTTGTACCTTGTGCAGGACGACGCGCGCGGCGCTGAGGCGGAGGAATTGGAGAATCGGGAAGTTTTCGCCATTGATTGTGTTGATTCGGTTGAGGCTGTGCTTGAATTTGAGGTTGCAAAGCGAGTTCTCTTGTTCTTGTTCTTCGTGTTCGTCGTCTTCGTTGGGGATTTCGAAATGGAGGTCTGGAGCGAGGACGACGCTGCCTCTCTCGTCGTTCTCGGCTCGGATCCTGCGGATCGTCTCGTGATCAACGTTTGGGAAGATTTCTCGAAGGATCTTCTCATCGATTCCGCTGAAGATGTTTCCGCCATTGATTTTTCCGTATTCTCTGCTTTGCTGGCTCTTTCCCGCTACGAAGAAGCTCTGTAAATGTAAATTGTGGAGAACAATTACTCTTTATATTGTCAATTGATTTTAGGATGAAAACACTTGAACTTATATGCTAGACTCATAACGCGCTTATGCACACGAACGGATATTTAGACTCACGTTATATTGGGGCATCGGATTTTAACATAAATTAACCAGAATCTCTCGATAATTGCGTTTGAATTGAATTAGATTAGTTAGTTACTCACCCTAACTTTCCGATCAAGCTGATTATGAACGCTCTTGGAGTCAAACAACGTGATCGTAACAAAATCGACATCACCGTCGTTGTAGCTCCATTGCACGACGCCGTCCATGGATGGGATGACGTCGCCTTCTCGGCTTCGGAAAAGCTTGGGGCATCCCGGGACGACGACTCCATGGACGGCGCTGCCGCGGAGGACGAAGGTGAGGAAGGGGGCGGAGTTGTAGGAAGGGAGCACGAGGCCGCCGGGGCGGACGGTGAGGCGGGCGGCGACGATTCCGGCGCAGAGGAATTCCAGGGTTCGGTAGTCCCATATCTCGGTGGCGCCGGCCTCGTCTTGCATGACTAGGTGGGGCTCGGTGGCGGTGAGCGACGAGACGTCGCAGTTGTGGTGGCCGGAGCAGAAGCCATGGGAGAGGAGGAGAGTGAGGAGTGTGAGGAGGAGAGTGAGTTTCATAGGTATGGTTTGTTGAGATGTGTATTGCATGATGAAAGGGTTTGTTTTTATAGTGGTTACAATGTTACATGCATGTTTTGTCATTTTGTGTTGACAATGTTTTTGGTGTACAAATTAGGTAATGTGTATAGTTGGTTGCATTGCATTGTGAATTTAGATGTGGATATGGACGAATATCAATTAAGAAAATACATTTAATATAGATAAGTCTAATAAATTGAGAGGACGAATTAATCGAGTAGCTCAACGTACAAATTGGTAAGAAAACATAAATATGATTTTTTTTAAAGAGATCTAAACAAGCGATAGAAAATTAGGATTCAGCATGGATCGATTCATACCCAAATTTTAAGCCGAACCGATCGAACCAAAACCGATATTATTCCGTTTGGTTTTCGGTTTAAGAATTTTCCAAATTTCGATTTCGGTTAAATTTCGGATCGGTTCGAACTTTCCAAAAAATAACCTTTTATTTATCTGAAACCGATAAAAATTGAAACTGAACCAATTCGGTTAAATTTTCGGTTCATCTAAAATGAAATTTTGATTTTCGGTTTGGTTCAGTTTTGAACCGATGCTCAACCCTATCAAGAATACCTAAAAAGAGACCGGAACGAGTTGATCTAAACCTGAAAGTAGGTGCATATGTAATTGGCAAATTATAATCATGTATCGATTTCTAAAAAAGAATCATGCAGAGTGAGTAAATGCATAGAAGATGAGTTTAGGTTTGCATGGATGCCTATTGGCATGGTAAGTGGCAAAGCAATTTGGATTGGCATGGCAGGGAAATGGATCAATTAATGGAGTAGAATCGAAGATGAATTTAAATGTTACGATCAGCTTTAATCAATTCCTTCGTTCTTGGTGTATGGATTGTGACCCTAGCATAACGACTATTGGCGGGTTTTTATTTAGGCCTGCTCAACTACTTTGACGTTCACGTGCAACTTCAATTTAATTTGTAACTCGATCACCTTTGTTATTGGTTGTTTTGATCAAATCTTTATCATTGAAATTGGTCATTTCTTTTGTCCATCTTTTAAGCCATTACAACCAAAGAGCGAGAATTAAAACTCACGGTCTAATAATCACGAATATCATCATTTATCACTTATTAACTAAACTGATCAAATTTAACATAATCAAATTTATTTAATTTGATCAATTCTCCTTGTCTATAACTATGACCCCTATTGTGCTTGCTAAGATAGTTTTTTTAATAAATATTTTTTGGGATTTTTCTTTTGATACTCTTAGGGTTTAGGCTTTTTCTTTTGGTGCTCAAAAATTTTTCGTTTTCCTTTTAGGATCAATTCTCCTTGTCTATAACTATGACCCCTATTAAGGAAAATCCCATATTTTTTTTCACAAATAGAACATAAGATAAGAATTCAAAAATTTTAAAACATTTTTCTAAATCTATAAATTTAACAACACAAATATTTTTTTAAAATATTTTTTTGTCAAAATTGTAGGCCTAAAATAAGAATCCAAAATTTTACATGTTCTCAAAATTTCTACTTTTTTTTTCCTGTCTTAAAAGGGAAAGGCTCATCTTGATAACATTTTTTTTTCATTTCATTTTCCATAAAAAAAAAAAAGATAACCGTATTTTTGGACGGTGACGGAGCCAAGCAAGCGCGCGCCAAAATAGGCGAACAATGGCGATGCAGAAAAAAGTGTCCCAAACACGAATCACTTCTTCTCTCTCGCGCTCTCTCTATCTCTCTTTCCAATTCTCAGATTTACTCTCAGATTCAAGAAATTTGAGCTTCTAAGAACACAAATTCTGCGATTTCCTCCTCCGTTTGTGCGATTTCATGGCAGATTCTCGATCGATTTCAAATCGGTCTTCTTCTGCGGACAATTCGAGTTCGTTCAATCTTCTGATCATTTGTTCGATTTCTCCCAAATTGAATTAGGTCAAAATCCACGAATTGCTCGATTTGTAATCCGTTCGATTTTCTTCCCAGGAGCAAGGGATCTGGTTTCTGGATGATACAGGCAAACAGGAAAAAAGAAGAAGAATCGATCTATTGATCGAGACGAAGCAGAATCGTCAGATGTGACTTTCTTTCACTTCTGTTGATCGCCATTTCCAACAATTTGTAACTCTCTTTTCCTTTTTCTTTCCTGTATTTGATTCATTTGCAAAAGTTTGATTTTCTGTGCATTTGTTTGGATTCACAAACCATGTGATATATAGAATAGTTTGATCAAACAGTATGTAATAGTTTGATTTTTTTGTCATTGTTTAGATTCACAAACTATGAAAATCTAAGTACAAGAAGCAATTATTAACCTTCTCCAACAATAATGATTACCAAATTAACTTATCCCATCTCCGTTTTATGAATAATTTTGGTGCAGTTTGGTGATGCAGCTTAGTCTCTAGAGCAAATATGCAACGAATAAGCATTTCAAGCACTCCAAGTTGCTCTAATGTAGGCTCTGGAATAGATGACATAGAGTCATTAGGCGATCTTTATGTATGGGGTGAGCTTTGGTCTGATGGAGGCTCAACTGACAACGACACGAATAGTTCTTCTACAAAGATCGACATATTGATTCCAAAGCCCTTGGAAACGGACGTAGTCCTAGACGTGCATCAAATCTCTTGTGGGGTTCGTCATGTTGCTCTTGTGACAAGGCAAGGCGAGGTTTTCACTTGGGGAGAGGAGTCGGGAGGAAGGCTTGGCCATGGGACCGAGAAGGACTTGAACCAGCCTCGGATCATTGAGTTTCTCTCTGTAACTAACATTGATTTCGTTGCTTGTGGAGAATATCATACATGCGCTATTTCCACAACAGGTGATGTGTTCACTTGGGGAGATGGCACTTTTAACGCGGGGCTTCTTGGTCAGGGCACTGAGGTGAGTCATTGGATACCGAAAAGGGTTTCTGGCCCTTTGGATGGGCATCAAGTTTCGACGATTGCTTGTGGTACATGGCATTCGGCAATGATAACTTCATCTGGTAAGTTGTTTACATTTGGTGATGGGAAATTTGGTGCATTAGGCCATGGTAACAGAGAGAGTGTGTCGTATCCAAAAGAAGTTCAACATTTGAATAGGATGAGGGCAATCAAAGTGGCTTGTGGACTTTGGCACACGGCTGCCATTGTAGAGGTCACGAGTGGGCCAAGTCCAAACGCGAATATGTCACCAAGAAAGTTGTTCACTTGGGGTGATGGTGACAAGTACCGTTTAGGCCATGGAAGTAAAGAGTCCTATTTGCTTCCTACATGTGTGTCTGCTTTGGTCGATTACAATTTCCATAAGATAGCTTGTGGACATACTTTCACGGTTGCACTTACCACATCGGGTCATGTTTTTACTATGGGGAGTAATTCGTGTGGTCAATTAGGAAATCCAAATGCAGATGGCAAAGCGCCATGTTTAGTACAAGAAAAGTTAGTTGGTGAGTTTGTTGAGGAAATTGCTTGTGGAGATTATCATGTTGTGATTCTTACTTCAAGGAGTGAGGTTTTCAGCTGGGGAAAAGGCGCTAATGGAAGATTAGGCCATGGCGACGTAGAAGATAGAAAAACTCCAACTCCGGTTGAAGCATTGAAAGACAGACATGTTAAAGGAATAGCTTGCGGATCAAATTTCACTTCATCTATATGTATTCATAAGTGGGTTTCCGGAGCTGACCAATCTGTTTGTTGTGGGTGTAGACAAGCGTTCGGTTTTACTAGGAAGAGACACAACTGTTATAACTGTGGACTAGTGCATTGTCATGCTTGTAGTTCTAAGAAGGCGCTTAAAGCAGCACTTGCTCCTACTCCAAATAAGCCACACCGCGTTTGTGATGCTTGCTACAACAAACTTAAATCTAATCCAGTTGGAACTGGGTCAAATTTCACCAAGAAAGTTACTACTCCTCGCCGTTCAATTGATGCTAGTATTAGACCAGAAAGAGATGAGGTTAAATCTGCAAGGATTTTGCCGCCTCCCTCCATTGAACCGGTGAAGTATCATGAGGTTAGGAATCAGAAGCCGGGCACTGTTTCAATTGTTAGAGCTTCACAAGTGCCTTCATTTAGAAGAATACAAGATATTGGGTTTCCAAGTTCATTGAGCACTCTTCAAGGTAATACAAAGACTAATTCTGCAACATCAATCGCTCCAATGTTGCCTATTTATAATCCTAGCTCAATGTTATCTACTAAGAAACCTGGTTCTCCATCGATGCCTACGCCTCTAAGTTCTAGGGGAGTCATTGATAGTTTTAGAAAGTCAAATGAAGCACTAAGTGAAGAAGTGGCAAAGCTGAAAAAGCAGGTAATTTTGCCTCTAAGAGTGCATTTGCACTTGCTATGATATTTTGTTTTTGAACTTTGCTATGTATTGAATGCAGATAAAAACCCTAAGGCAAAAGTATAAAACCCAACATGAGGAAAATCAAAACTTACATCAACACTCAAAAGAAGCTACTGCATTTGCCTCAGAACAATCTACCAAACCTGAAGTAGAAAAGGAAGTGAAAAAGTTGGTTTCTAATCAGGTATGACTTATCTGAATACTGCTATTCTGTGTGTTCAATGCCTTCATATATACAAATTTAATGTTATTCATTTCTTAGTTTGTTTCGGGTGCCTCCATTTTGACCCCTCAGATTTCCCGTTAAGGGAAACTTCACTGGGTAAACGTTGTTATTGTCATTTCTTAGTTTGTCCATTTCCTTATACATTCAGCTGAAGCAAATGATTGAGAAGATGCCATTGGAAATACGCGAGAGTGATGGCTTCAAGGCTATGAAAAGAGAGGTTGAAAGCTTCCTTGAAGAGAATGAGACAAGAGAATCTTATTTTCAACCATCTATGCCTGAATTTGGAGAGTCAAGCAAACATGGTCAGATGAGAGGCTCTATGGTATTTGAGGCTAGTTCAGTTCAGGATCTTAATCTTGTAGATAATTCCAACTCATTACAACTCTCTGAAACTGCCTTAGAAGATACTACTAGCAAACATACTGAAAGTTTAGTGCATGATGATAATCTGCCACAAAGCTCAGAAAGTGCCTTGCAAGGTAACAACACTGAACCACCTGCGCTTGATAGCAAAGAACCAGAACCTATTCATGGAACAGATTCTAGACCACCTAGATCTTCGACGGCGAGAAATGATAGAGCAATAGAAACCATTGAACAATTTGAACCTGGTGTTTATGTTACTGTCATTCAACTCCGTAATGGCGTCAAGGTCTTCAAGAGAGTCAAATTCAGGTACATTATCGGTTTTTCTGTCTTATGCCCTGATAAGAATCTTGTTTTTAGAAACTAATACCATTTAGATCATCACTCTCTTCCATTTGCTTTTGCTTTGTGTAGTAAAAGGAGGTTCATGGCACAACAAGCTGAGGAATGGTGGAAAGATAACAAAGAAAGAGTGCTAAAGAAATACTCGCCTCCACAACCGGCTCACTAGACAAGAACAAACAATCTTGCTCAAGATTTAATAAGCCCTACACAACCTAGACAAGAAAAAATCAATTAGTTTATGGGGCAATCACATCTGAATTAGCCTTAGTTTTTCTTTTAGAGATTTTCATGAGTTTATAACACTTGGATATTACCATATTTACAAGGTGTGATATTACTTGTAAAAGAATTTTGCCATTCAAAAGAGTGAAAGATGAGATTGTTGGTTTTTCTTAACCTTATTGTAATTCATTGATTATTCAATTGTAACTGGTTCTTGTTTTTTTTTTTTGTCTTGCCTTTGACTTGCCCGGTTCAATAGCTCGGGTATTTCGTGACTCATTTTGGGATAGATCCTCTTAGACATCAGTTTCTCCATATATAAAGTTAGAGGGATTCAAACTCGAATTTCTTGAATAACACTCAAGGAGTCTAACATCACTTTATCACTTGACCAAGTAGTTCTTGGTGTTTGACAATTGTAGTTAAGAAAGTTTTGAGTGTGAAAAATATTTTTTCTTTTCCTAATAGTTGGTGACATTTGTTTTGAAAATCATGTTTATGAATTTCTAGGAAAATGTTGTTTTATACTTTATTCAAATATCTTATGAAATAAAAAATAATAATATGCAAGTTTGTCTTTGACATTACCTTCGTTTGAATTGAGAAAATTCTTATTCTTTGATTGCTTAGTTATTTGTTAACATCAGGATGACTTTCTAGAAATTCTGAAAATATTGCTTGACTTTTTAGAAAAAAAAATGTACGAATATAATATATAATGATTATGTTTGCATTTCCAGGATATGTATGAATGAGTTATCATAAATTACAAAGTCGTGTACTTACAAATTTTAACGTGTTTTGGCGAACTTGACTGAATAGGAATAAAAAAATTACCCACATTTGAGTAAGAGATTTTTTTATTTAAAATTTAAAACATATAAGTATTCAATACTTTCTACGAATAAAATTATAAGTCGTTTTAGAAAATTTCATGATTATGTTTCAACAAATAAAGTGTCATTTATTTAAAATTTTTAAACTTTTGATATTAATTATCGTATGAAAAAACCTTTTTTAGAAAAATAAATATCAACTAAATTAATTAAATAATGCTTAAACGTCACCATTTTTTGATCAAATTAAATTATTATTTTTCTACCAAAAAATAATTTTTTAAATACCTTATTATTTCGATCGGAGGAAATAGTTTATATAACAAACAACTTATAGTTATCCGTCATAATCATCTTATAAATTATTCATATTTACAATTAAACGAAATTTAACAAGAAATTTCTAGGTCTTTAATTTTATTTCTCTATTTATACAAGTCAAATTTTATTTCTTATCAGGAGGAAATTTTCCCTCTTCTGGTAATCAAATCTTCGATTAACACGTAAACTTATTCGGCGGTGGGCACAAACGGGAATTCGAACAATCAATTGAACATCACCCCTAAAATTCCGATGGGGCAGCAACTATCGAAGGAGGAATTGCTATTCCAGCAGATCAATCATCGCAATATCGAGGGCATCAAATCTCTCCACAGACAAGGCGCTTCCCTTGAGGTATTTGATTTGATTTGATTTCTACCATAGCCAATTTCTTCTCTGTGTCCAATTTCCAAGCAATTGTGCTATATTAGCTTCATCGATTGGTGTTTTTATGCTATTTTGTTCGATGTTCTTTTTGTGGGTTTTCAGTTGATTAGGCGAATTTAAGTGGGTTTTTACTGGTTACGTGTATTTGTGTTTGTGGTGAATTTGTGTGTGTGTTTTGCAGCGTGTTGATAAGGAAGGAAGGACTCCGCTGATATATGCTTGTATGAATCCAACTCTCTTTGATGTTGCTAAAACCCTCATAGAGTTAGGTGCTAATGTGAATGCTTATCGCCCTGGTATGTAATGTTGGTACTTAATTTTCTATCTTTATGTATCAATCTTGTCTTTCCCTTCCTAGTTTTGAGGATTTGGAGTGTCAATTTGATGGTTTCCTGTGTATGGAGCTCATAAAATCTAAAATTTTAAAGAGCATGATGATGATTATGCTTTGAAATTCAGGGTCTTTCACTCTTTCCTTGAAGGTTAGTATGATATCGTCATGATGTATTAGTTATAGGGTTAAGTTGTTTTTTGTTCTGAAACAAGTTTTATGGTAAGATAATGGGGAAGAGGGAGTTCACATGTGTCATACTTACAATTTATGTTGCTTTTTTGGAAGGTTGATGTTTTGGGCTGATCAGATTGCATATTCAATGAGATGGTACAAAGTTCTTTGTTTTGTGATCCTTATTAATCTCTTATTCTTGCAAGTATTGCCAGAAACGTTTTCAATTGAAACATCCACCATCAAAACAAGTATATGAGATCCGGAATTCACTAAGCCACTTAGAACTCAGAAATAGTGTGACTGGTAGTATCCATTTAATTTTAGGAGTGTGATTTTTCTAACTGAAGGTGTTTTTGGTATCTGGTTTGCAAATCATTCTTTGTGTTTATGAGTTGAGATTAAAGCTACATCCTTGTACTTCTCCTAGGCAGTCTGATGTGGGATGTTTCCTACGACCATTACATTGTGTTAAATTTGTTCTTGAATGAGCCTAATTCCAACCCACATATATACACTCCTGGAATCATGCATATGCTGCCTATATCTTACGAAAACAAGGATCCATTGTAGTGTGAATACTGGTTGGTTTCAGCAATAGGAATAGATGTGATCAAATCTTTGACTCTGATCTAAGTTCAGCGATTTCAGCTATATGACTCAAAGTCAGATGCTTGTTTCTTACATTGAAAGTGTTAGGATATGATATAAGATCCCCTTATAATGTGTTTTATTCTATTTTGAAATACATTTAAGGTCGCCGTGGTGGGACGCCATTACATCATGCTGCAAAACTAGGTCTTGCGCCCACTGTTGAGTTACTTCTCTCACATGGAGGTACTTGATAGTTGAATCATGCATCAGCTTATATTTACACTTTTGTGGGAATTAATATGTATCCTAATATTTTCATTTGAACTTTTTTAGCAAATGTATTGCTTGTGAATGATGATTGCCAAACTCCATTGGAGGTTGCCAGAGCAAAGGGTTCCAGCAGTGTTGTTCGTATGATTGAGGTACTTATGCAATATATAATCAATAAATGCATGATTTCATATTTTAATGATTTTAAAAGAGTAACAGCAATGCATCTTGTGTTTTTGTATCTGAATATGTTCTTGACATTCAGTTTCTTGACTTCCTGTTTTTCCAGAGCAATATCTGTCTGTTCTCTGGATGGCTAAAGGAGCTTTATGGGCCAAGCATCCTTGAAAGACTAGCGCCTCAATTCCTTTTTAGACAAGTGTGAGTATATCATAGTTATTCAAATTATTTGTAGTCATTTTGATTAAGGTAAAGATGTATTAGAAACTGTCTACCCACTTTCCATGTGCTTTCTTTTACATAAATAAACTAATGCTATGCAATATGTTAGACTTTGTTGTAACTCTTGCCTTATTTTTGAGCAAGTTGCCCTCGTATGAAGTACCATTTCAGTTCTTGTTACCTGCTGAGTAGCATAAAATGGTTGTTTCAGTCTAAGAGTTGTCATTTTTACAATTCTTGATACTCTAATTGCACTTACATTGCAATTCTAACTATTTCCTGAACCTATTTTACTTGCAGCTGGGCTGTTGTTGTACCCTGTGGATCCCGTGACCTACAAAAGCCTTTTAAATTGGAGCTCGCCATTTATACTGGTTTGCAGGTACCTTGTCAATTGCAATACTTTATTTTGTCTTAGTTCAACCACCTGTCTAATATTAGTGCACTAAAGATTATCTGAGCACCTAAGAATGTGATATTTTTTCATGTCAATTAGGACGTAAAACCACGTATGACTATCCCTCTATGGAAGGCGGGTATGGTAGATCCATCATTCAGTCAACATGAATACACCGTAGTGGTTTCAGAACCATCAAGCAGTTAGTTTCCTTCCCATAACTTAGCAAATTTCGAACTAATTTTTATTATGTTGCTTAATGAGTACATCACCAACTAATTTGTATCATTTCTGCAGAGGCACGCATTAAGCTTGCACCCCTAACCATGAAAGATAAACAACAACTCCTGCAATTTTGCAATGCTTGTAAAGGAATACCTCAGGTATGAACACATGCAATCCTTCAATTTTCTTGGGTTTTCATAAAAACTAGTTGGAGAAGCAAATCAAGTTGAATTTTGATAACTTGCAAAAGTTGTTGAACTTGAAACAAAAACTAGTTTTTTTTCTTAATTGTAAAAACTACTAAAAACTCCTTAGGAATCTTCAAAAACAGGTCTCTAGCTCTTTTTTTTTCCGTCGAACAAACAACCAAAAATTGAAAAACTAGTTGGAGCTTTTAAACTCCAACAAACACAACGGCTAAAAACGTGTATCTTTTCTAATGTTTTCCTTGTCTTTACATTACTAGGTTATACATACAGCTTTTCCTTTCAATGCTCCCACTACATTTGCTCCGGTGACTGCTCCTCCATCTTCAGAAGATGCAGAGTTAGCAATGGCGATAAACGCCTCACTCCAATCCGCTATAATAGAGGGCGTTCCCGTTAACCACATTCCATCTAGTGGAGCAAGCACATCAGCTAACTCATCTTCAGTATCAACTGAAATCCATGCACCAATTTTACCTCCATCAGCTCCATTTGCCCCATCAGCTCCTCCAGCTCCTTTAATCGATGATAAGCTAAATTACCCATCACTTGATTCTGAAATCTCAGCGCCGTCTTCTGAGGGTGTGGAGAAGGGAGGAGAAAACTCAACCTGTGTGGTGTGTTTGGATGCTATGGTTGAAGGAGCGTGTGTGCCGTGTGGCCACATGGCTGGATGCATTTCTTGTTTGAATGAAGTAAAGGCCAAGAATTGGGGATGCCCTATTTGTCGCACCAAAATTGATCAAGTCATTAGGCTTTATGCCGTTTAAAGGGCTCATAAGCAAAGCTCTTGAGTAAGCTTGGAGATTTCGGTGAGTACACTGTTTAGGCTAGTTTTTCTTTGATAAGGAAAGTGATTCGACATACGAAACAGACCTTATGTCTAAGTTTAGATTACATTTCATCATCATCATCATCATTGACCCAGTGAGGCTCCGCTACAGCGGAATCTGGGGGGTCAAGATGAGGGTACCCCTGCCCAAGGGAAAGGGGGTACGCCCGATAGACCCCAAAAAAACTGAAATTCAGCTATGTGACCCTAATAACTGAATTTAGTTAGAATGCACCAAAATTGATATAGGGACCAAAATTGTACATTTGTTCCTGAAATTCTTTCAATGGTTAAGTCATTTTTGTTTTGTTATTCAGGAGTCAGAACTGACATGAGGAGAAGATTGCAAGATTTGAAGAAGTAGAGAAGGTAGCCATTTTTTCAGTTGCCCAAAAACACCCCCAAATATTGAAGGACAGTGTTTACTTTGAGTTTTGAAGGATATACAAGTAGTAATTGACAGGAAAATAAAATATTCAAATTTCATTATATATCTCTTCTTGTATATATAAGTAGCAAATACTTGTGTACAATCCATGTGGACATTGCAATTAGTACTACTTGTGCTAGATTTGTGATGATTATTCCAAGTGATTACAAGCAAAAGAAATCAAATTTGCTTCAGGCTTTAGCAATCAAGAGTTCCATGGATCATAACACTAGGCCTTTTAAGCTTAATAATATCAATTAGGGCCCGTTTGGTGATATGATTCATACCCATATTTGGTATTTGCTATATTCAAGCATTGTTGTTGGTATATGGGTATCAAAGTGATTTTCATCTGTTGTTTCAATACATACCCGATATCTTGTTAACCCTCGTACGCATACATTGATATTCAGAACCGACCCAAAACTGACCGGAACACATTGGAACCGATGGTTCCAACGGTTAGAGGTGAAACCTATTGATATCCGATATGTCATATATGTGGTAGACCTGGGTCTGGTTCAGAACCTGCCCGAAATCGACCGGAACACATTGGAACCGATGGTTCCAACGGTCAGAGGTGAAACCTATTGATATCTGATATCTCATATATGTGGTAGACTTGGGTCTGGTTCAGAACCTGCCCGAAACCAACCGGAACACATTGGAATCGATGGTTCTAACGGTCAGAGGTGAAACCTATTATGGTCGGTCTGAAACCGGGATCGGAACCATGGAACTGGCCAGGCCCCAATTATGGTTCCGGTTCTACGTTTTGGAGAAACCCGACCCATATCTAATACGTGATATCGATACCAAACAAGCCCTTAAGACAGGTGTAGACTTCACAGCAAAGAGTGACATTGAGATACTTTATTAAGATTGAAACAGTTCATCACATGAATATGATGCAACCATAATCTCCGGAAGAAGAATACACAGCTGTGGCTACCCATGTTGTGTGGGGCCTATGCTATTTTGCAAATTGGCCATTGGATTCATTGAGCCTTTACATGCTGTCAAACACTGAAACGACACACCGTTAACACTTCATGAAATGTACAATAAACAAATTTTTTTTATAAGTGAATGAATGAATGAATTTAAAAGATGCATTGATGTTGAATGTTGACAGCTGCGTACCTCCTCCACCGTCGGCAGACTTGTAATTTCAGCTACATTCCCACTTGCATACAATTTTGCATTTTTTTCTTCTTCATTAGTCTCTTTTTTTTATGATTTAATTGGGTGTAAAGATTGGTTGAGCATGTGTAATGTGTTGGGTTCATGTTTTAGTACCCACTTTACATCATTTCATGCATAGTAAGATTTTAGAACTTGACACTATTATTCTCCATTTTTTAATCAATTTTTTTGTCACATTAGTTACTTTTTTGGGTATTTAGCCTAATTCTATTGATTAGAGGTGTTTATAATCAGATATCTAGCTAATCAGATCGGATAATCCAGATTTTTTTTACTAAAATCATATCTATATCTGATCCGGATATTTAATCTGTATATCTCGGATATCGACACAAATATCCAAATTTCACACACAAAATGATGATTATTAATCATTCACATAAAAGAAGGAAAAAGAATAATTAAAAAAAGTGTAAAATATAGATTTAGGATTTGGTGGTTAAATATATTAAAAAATCATTAAAAACGAATAAAAAAAGTGTAGTACTAGAGAGTCGAAATACATAAAATCATTTAGACTATTGAACCTTTTATTATTGCACAAAATATATACGTGTAGTATTATATCCTGGATATCCGAGGGTAAAAAATACGATTAATATCCTATTCGGTGATCAGGATAATTTTTTCGGATTAGATCGAATTCGAATAATATTATTCTAAATTCGGATTTTTGTGTATGGACTATCGGATGAGATATTCTTGAACACCCCTACCGGATAGTAATATTTAAAATTGTTATATCATTTTTGGCTCATAATAGATTAGTCGGTGGTGTGTTTTTAATCTTTGAAAATGAAATATTTGATTTGGGCAAGTCCAACTTAAATGGGAAATTGTGTATTTAATAAATTATCAATAAAAGGGTAAATTAGTTACAAAACAACCCTATATGGATGGGACCTCAAAGTCGCTACTACTTAGTGGATTTTGATCTTCTTTCTCTGTGTGACGGTGACGCGAAATAAATAGGAGGAAGAAGAAGACAAGTTGAAGGATTGAACATCTCAGAAATTATTAGTAGTGTGAATTCAATACAACGAAAAAAATCTCAAATTCTGAGGGAAAATTTTGGGATCCAAACACAATTATTTTATACATTCTCTGACCTAAAAAGGGCATTGTAAGAGAGACCCACATCACTCTCTTTCTTCCTCGCTCTGTAAATTCACACACTGTGGGAGCGAATCTGGGGTTCCTCTTCTACGCGTCACCCTTTTCAAAAAGTTCAGAGCTTTCAACTCCCTCAGATTTGTTTCAGATCTATCTTCCGTCTTTTAGATTGGGTATGCTTCCTATTTCTTTGATTCTTGCTTGTTTATGGAAATTCTTTTGGTTCTGTGAAATGGGTATTGAAGAAATCAGTGAGATTTCCACTGGGCTGACGTTTTTAGCTTAGTGCAAAATTTGGGGATTTTTTTTTCTTGGGTGTGGATCGGCCGGATCTTGGAAACTTGGGAACTCCATTGATTGGGGATTTGGTGACGTGTCATTTTTTTATTCATTTATGTCTGTATTGAATGTGAGCTGATGGTTGGTACTTCAGATCTTGTTCAACTTGGATCTACTAAATGCCATTTCAGTCTTTTCTTCCCTTTTTAGCACTGTGTCTGAGCTTAGTTTTTCAATGAAGGACTAAATTGATGAGTTGCTGTTTAGCTTCAGCTTCCACTTAAATCTTATAGTCCTTGCTTGCCAAGCCTAGTTCATTTATGTGCTTTTCTAGCAAAGACTAGCTCTTGAAGAACTGGTCTTGATTTGGTATGGAGTGTCCAGTGCATATCTTCATGTTTTAACTGCCAAAAATACTGTTGGAGTTAGTTCTTATTATTGATACAACTAGGATGCATAACTTTTTTGCCTTTTATTGTCAGGAATTTCTTGTAAGATATTGAAATCTGTCACTCTGAGTAGCTATGTGAGTTAAAATCTGATGGTTCTTCCAGTAATGCTGAGATTTCATTGAGAAAAGCAATTAGACATGATTTGTAATTAGTTTTCTGAGACTAGCTTTGAGTTGAATAAGTTTAGCATATTAGACATGAAATCCTAATGCCATATGATGATGATGACACGGCGTCTTTTGGCACCTCCAATTTCCTTTTATTGATTCCAATTTGTCTCTCTTGCTTGCTATTGTCTTGAACTCGCCTTTTCAGTATTTCACCTGTATGTATCTTGATTTGGTTCACAGGACATACAAGATAAATTTCTGATAAAACTTCACTTGAAGAGAGGGCTGTGATCAAGATCAAGATCCTATTTCAGCAATGAGATCCTGATTTTATAATCCTTCTGAAACTTCATATATTGGACACTTCTACTTGGGCAATTCTTGTTCCAAGTTGAAAAGAAAATGAGGGGAAGATCTGAAGCTGTGCAAAAGAACCGCTTGTTAACTACTCTAGTTGTTGCAGCAATTTTCTTTGGTTTTGTATATGTATACCGTGGATCACTCTTTGGTTCTGAAAGTAAGGGTGCAGCAGCTCTAGAGTATGGCACTAAGTCTTTGAAAAAATTGGGATTTGGAGGGGATGAAGAAACAGAAGAAACTAGCAAATTTGATATGGAAGATGGAGAGGATGGCGGTATCATACCCAAGAGCTTCCCAGTAATTTTCATCCCCTTTTTTCTTAATCTTAAATGTTGAATAAGTAAATATCTCATGTTCAGGTTAAATATCTTGACTGATCGGCTCTCTTTCATATTCAAGGTGTGTGATGATAGGCATTCAGAATTGATCCCTTGCTTAGACAGGCATCTTATATATCAATTGAGATTGAAGCTGGATTTATCTTTGATGGAACACTATGAGAGGCATTGTCCCCCTCAAGAACGGCGCTTCAACTGCTTAATTCCTCCCCCACATGGTTACAAGGTGACTGCACTATTATTTTAATGACTATTGTTAATGCCTATATTTTTTATGTGTGAAATTTGAAAAATGTATTTTTTTGCAAACTGTCAGGTGCCAATCAAGTGGCCTAAAAGTAGAGACGAGGTATGGAAGGCAAACATACCTCATACTCACCTTGCACACGAGAAATCAGATCAGAACTGGATGGTTGTGAAAGGCGAGAAAATAGTTTTCCCTGGTGGTGGAACCCATTTTCACTATGGAGCTGGCAAGTATATTGCTTCAATTGCAAATGTAAGACATTTTCTTATTGAACTCTAAATCTGACAAGTATGATGTGAAAAGATGCTGTAAAAAGCATTATGTTTTGTTTTGTTTTTTTGAAAAGGAAAGTAATCTGTCCATTTGTGTATGCTCCCTTCATGTACAGCATATGAAATAGGTCTCAAGTTATAATCAAATTAACAGTTATTATGAATTAGTTTGTTTTGCATATTAATGCTGGGCTTTTTTGAAGTTTGCTAGCTATCATGTTCCTGACATTTTCTCATTTTTTTACTAAATCATGGCCAGTTGCTTATTACTTCCTCCTTTAGACTTAAATTGCTTGAGTTTGTCACAATTGATTGATATTGTACTTGAATCAAAGTTTATTCACTTTTCTCTGAAGGGCCTTATCTTAATATATTGTATTATGTGAGGCTGAACTTACTGTATACTTGCAGATGCTTAACTTCTCAAACAACAACTTAAACAATGACGGAAATTTAAGGACGGTTCTTGATGTCGGTTGCGGTGTTGCAAGTTTTGGTGGATATCTTCTTTCATCTGACATCATAGCAATGTCCTTGGCCCCAAACGATGTTCATCAGAACCAGATCCAATTTGCACTAGAGAGAGGAATTCCTGCTTACCTTGGTGTTTTAGGAACAAAGAGGCTTCCATATCCAAGCAGATCTTTTGAATTTGCCCATTGCTCTCGTTGTAGGATTGATTGGCTTCAAAGGGACGGCATCCTTCTTCTTGAGCTTGATAGGGTGCTCAGGCCAGGTGGCTATTTTGCCTACTCATCACCTGAAGCGTATGCACAGGATGAAGAGGATCTTAGAATATGGAAGGAAATGAGTGCTCTTGTTGAGCGTATGTGCTGGACCATAGCTTCCAAGAGAAATCAAACCGTCGTCTGGCAAAAGCCTTTGACTAATGACTGCTATCTTCAAAGGCCACCGGGTACTCAACCTCCTCTTTGCCGGTCTGATGATGACCCAGATGCCGTTTGGGGTGTAAATATGGAAGCTTGCATTTCACCTTACTCTGAACGTGAGTCTCTCTCTTCATTTCTTCTTCATGAAATGAAAACTAGTGTAGAAAAATACGAAAAACATTATTTGCAAAAATTAGCATTTGATACATATAAATTGACATACAATGCAAATTTTACAAAATTGTAAAAAAAATAAAATATTGGATACAAGTAGTGAGTTGGGCTCTCTCTTATATTGTATTAGAGTGGATTTGTTTGCTTATGGTCATATGGTGCTTGTTAGCTAAACAATGTCTCTCTTTTCAGATGACCATAAAGCTCAAGGGAGTGGATTGGCTCCTTGGCCTGCAAGATTGACTTCTCCTCCACCTCGTCTTGCTGATTTTGGCTTCACAAGTGACATGTTTGAGAAGGACACGGTATAGTCAAATCTCAAATCATCTGTTCATTTCTTGGTCTAATCTAGTTTCTCATATAACGCGGTTCATTTATTCCAGGAACTTTGGAGACATAGGGTTGAGAGTTACTGGAATCTCTTAAGCCCTAAAATTCAGTCCAACACAGTGAGGAATGTGATGGACATGAATGCCCATTTTGGGTCTTTTGCTGCAGCTTTGAAGGACAAGGATGCGTGGGTGATGAACGCTGTTCCTGAAGATGGACCGAAAACCCTTAAATTGATTTATGACAGGGGTCTTATTGGCTCCACTCACAGTTGGTAAGCAAACAACATTACATTTTAGGATTTGCTTGGATATCATATAATACATATACGAAACAGCAGATACCAATTTGATATCAATATCAGAATATACCAAACACTAGATATGGACATCAGTCATATCCATACGCATACTTTGATCAGGATATTGATATCAAATGAGCCTTTATGTATTATCAGGCATTATAATTCAGAATGCAGCATTTGATTTAATATGCAATAAGTTTTATGACCCAATTTACATTATACCAATGTATCAAAAAACAAGACTTTTTTCCTTAGCAAGTGTTTTGCTTTTGTGTATCTCAGGTGTGAAGCATTCTCAACCTATCCTAGGACTTATGATCTTCTCCATGCCTGGAACGTTTTCGCTGAAATCGAGAAAAAGGGCTGCAGTGCAGAGGATCTTCTGCTTGAAATGGACAGGATTCTCAGGCCTACTGGTTTCATCATCATCAGAGACAGGCAATCAGTGGTTGATTATGTTAAGAAGTACCTGGTGGCTTTGCATTGGGAAACGGTCGCCACATCAGACTCGGGTTCGGATTCCGAACAGGATGGTGATGAGGTTGTGTTCATTGTTCAGAAGAAGATGTGGCTTACAAATGGAAGCTTGAACTCTGAGTAAGCATGAGTTTACAGACTTGGAAAATCAGTCTCTTCTGGTACTAAATGGATATCCGGGGCTCCAAACGGGTCGACCCGTTACCCGTTTCGGGTTGTAGAATTATTCTTGCCCTTTTGGCTCTTTTTTTTTTTTTTTTTAATATGCCTTCCTCATTATGATTTTAGTTGATTAAAGATAGAGACTACAAATTCAAGCCTCTCAATATAGTCTTACATTATTCATCATTTCTTCCCTTTCTGATATGTTTTTGGGGGAATAGTTGAAAGTCACTTCAGCAAAAAATAATTTTGTAACAAAATGCAGCTCTGAAGTTACTACATAGAACCAGAATTTGTTGTTTGTGTCAATTTATATAAATGGATTTGTTCTTGTTATATAGTATATTTTACTTCTGTTTAGCATATATACATTACCAACTGCTTATATTTAGGACAAGTAAGTACGTAGGAGTCCATGGCTTAAGAACAAATGCATTATCTTATATTATAAAGTATTAAATTGTAAGATAAGTATATAAGATAATGCATCATTTAATGCAATCCAAATGCATCATTCAAAGTGCCTATCGATTGATGAATAAAAATTATAAAATGAGGGGTGTCCAAATGCTACTATATCATTTCTTCGATCATGTAAGGCTTCGTTTGGTTTGATTTTAATCACGAATCATTTCAATCATGTAATTAAAGTTGATTCCAGCAAAAAAATAAAAGGCGTCCATTTCAAAAAAAAATTAACTTTTCATCTTCAACTTTAAATTCCTAAACCTCCTAAACCTTGCTCCCTTAAACTATAAGGTCTAAAATCTAAAATTTAAATCGTAGTTTTTAAAAACTATTTATTCTCACAACATATCAAATAATACGTTATACGATTGGTTCATTCCGATTCCTGATTCCAATCTGATCCAAAAACATTCAAACGGAGCCTAAATTTATGCTATGTAATCTAAAGTCTAAATTATAAACCCTAACCCCACTCGTGGCCTCGTGGATCTCTGCTATGATGATGATGATGATGATGATGATGATGATGATGATGGTAGGGTATGATATGATGCTGGCATGCATGCAGAAGATTGCAATAGACAGAATACATAAACGGCCCCCTGTACTTGGGTCAATTGGTCACTTGGCCCCCTGTATTTTAGCCCTAACCGTTTGGCCCCCTATAGTTGCACATTGTGACCTATTGAACCGCTATTGAGCCACTTATCCCAGCTTTTTTTAGGAGTGTGGTGCACGCGCGATGATGTGTTATATTGTATTGCCACAATGGCGATGACATGGATGCCATGGATGACATGAAGATGACATGATCTGTTATATTGTGTTGCCACAATGGCATCCATGTCATCGCCATTGTGGCAACATAATATAACACATCATTGCGCGTGCACTACACTCCTAAAAAAGTTAGGATAAGTGGCTCAATAGGGGTTCAATAGGTCACAATGTGCAACTATAGAGGACCAAACGGTTAGGGTTAAAGTACAAGGGGCCAAGTGACCAATTGGCCCAAGTATAGGGGGCCGTTTATGTATTCTGCCGATTGCAATATGCAACCACATGCATTCACTATCCCTCTCAATTTATGTTCCTTTATTGTAAAGCAAATCTCTCATCTACTTACCCTACTAGCTAGCAAGTTATAGTTAGTAGTAGTTAGAACTTAGAAGTAGTGCACCACTCTCACTTTTCATTTGTTGGACCCCCTTAAAAGGAGTCTTTCTTTCTTTCTTGTTCTTGCTCCATTATTGTGCTTGCCCATTTATCATGATTCATGACTATACATGAACGGGTCGGATCGGGTCGGGTTGGGTTGGATTCGGATATTGTTGCATTTTTTCCGGTTTTAACATTAAAAAAATCCAACGGACCGGATTGTCAAAACTAGTCATATATTAACACGTCAACATTTGGTAACTCATTGATCATCAAATTAGCGACATGTCAACAACCCAGGTTACTGAATTGATGCCGATGTTTGAAAATGTTATGGAGGAACATGATAATATAATTAAGAAAACTTTCAATCAACTAGGTGAAATTATGATAACACATTTCAATTGAATTGAGTAAAAACACTCTACTAATTCCATCTAAAATAATTTTAGTATGTTTTTATAAAATTTTCACTCTTCCAAAATGAATGACCGGTATTATTTGTGTAATTTATCTTTCATACAACTAATAAATAATGTTTTTCAAAATTGTTGTGAAGAAAAAAGGGAGAAATCTTTGTCGGAATTCAAAACAACAAGTTGTCTTTGACCCATTGGGCCAGCTGGGATGTGAATGGCATATTGGCATTGAATCTTTGTTGTCAAATCCATGTTGTCCTATGAAAAAAAAAAACAATTTACCTTGGTAGTTCAATAAATATTTGATTATTTTATATTGATTTATATGAATATTAAAGTATAACATGTATATGAATGTTATTTGAAGTAAAATTAAATAAAAATTTATAATTGGGTATTTATTTTCTTGTAAGACTTTAAATTCCTTTATTTTAAAATAAAACAATAACTTCGGAGTATTACACATCATATAGAAAATGTATGAAAAAACAAATATCGTTGCTATTTATCTACAATTTCATATTGTGAATCCTTGCTACAAAGTAGATGACAACGATTCATATACTTATCTAAAAACAAAATGACTCACTGCGAGTCCAATTCTACACAAACCGCCCGAAACTTCTTTCCCACACCCATATCTCTAAGGGCCCGTTTTGTATTCATATTAGGATATCAAATATGTATATGAATATTACTGATATTTATTTCTGTTGTTTGGTATATACTGATATCGATATCAAATTGATATCTCCTATTTGGTATATTAGTATATCGATATTAGTTGATATCAGAGTGTAATTTCATATACCCTAACGAATTAGTATATCAAAGATATCAACTCATATCTATATCCATGTCCGATATCTAGATATCATCCATATTCATATCTTGATATCCATACCGATACCGATATACGATATCTCATATTATAGATATTTTTTTTTGAATAAGCAAGAATTCGGTTTATCGGATAGGCCTGGTAAACCGAGAGACCGAGTAAACGGCAATCGGAAAATCGACTAGAACAGACAAAAACAAGCAAAACACGATAAGTAAGTACAATGGGTGAAAAAAGACACTATAATGAAAGGAGTAGTGGGGAAGCGAGGGGCTAAAGATCAACATCTTTAGCATTCAGATCAAAGCGGACAAATATGATGATGTGGACTACTGGCATTACCTCCACTTAGGGCTGTAATTGAACCGAGTCGAGTCAAGTTTTGAGTTGCTCAAGCTTGGCTCGATTAAAAATAGACGAGCTCGAGCTCGAACGCGTACTTGGTTCGAGCTTAAAATCTTGTTTGAGCTTGGTTCATTTAAATGTTCATCGAGCTCGAGCTTGCTTACGAACCTCTCATTTAGTTTCTTCAAGAGAAAAATTTGTGAACAACTCGTTTACTTGATCAATTATACAAGCAAATGAAACTAAAATTTAAACTACGTGGTTTGAGAAACACCACCAAAACTATGCAATTTAACATAAACTATATATTGTATATAATATATATATAGTATAGCTTATTCATGAACGTGTAATCTAGTTTTTTATGAGTGTATAATCGAGCTTGTTCATATCCTATAATCGAGTTTGCTCATGAGCAAACGAGCCGAGTTATCTTGTGCTCATGCTCAGTTCATTTATCTTTCGAGCCTTAAAAATTAAAATTGTGCTCAAGCTCGGTTCATTTACAAACCGAGCCGAACACAAATAAGATTTAACCGAACCGAATACCGAATTTCTCACGAACAACTTGGTTCATTACAACCCTACCTCCACCTAACATTATAGACGAAGCCTCTAATCCATTGACCATCCGAATCACACATTGACCATCCTATTTCCTCATTTCTCCTGATGACATAATCTAGGAGAGATGGTGCCAGGTGGCAAAATCATAGATCACAATCTAAGGCGGACATGTTGGCAATAAATGAGGAAAGGAGGGGCAAATTGAGGAAAAAAGAAAGGAGTGGGACTGGACACAGCTTTTTTAGCCTTTCATCAGTTGGAGCCCATTATTCTCTCTCTTGTCCCCACTCCTCCACTCTATTTTTTTATTTTGAATTTTTTGCCCTTCCAAGTTCCAACTACTACTTTCCTTTTCTTCCTCAAATATCCCAATCAAACATTTATGTTTTTTTTCCCCACATTTAAATCAATAAATTAATAGAGAAATTTTTGATGGGTGTCCCTTTATTTAGAGTAATTCTGATTGATGTCTTGTATTTTAATTTTATTTTATTAGTGTCCTATAATTTTTGATGAATTTCACTTTGTGGACAAATGTTGTATGAATCCATACTTTTAAATCCAGAAAATATCAAATAAAATGTTAGAAGTTGAAAGGACTAACCTTTTCTTTATTTTTGATTGAACTTGTAATGTAATTATATCATTTTATTTTTTTATACATTGTGAATTTTATCAAAAATCACGAGGGTATTATCATCTAGTGGGGAAAAAATGTGAAACACCAATTAAATATACCTTAAGTAGAAGGATACCAGCTTAATACTCATAATAAATACTTCATCTGTTTGGATTTATTTGTCATTCTAGTTTAATTTTCTTATTCAATAATATCCGACATTTGATATATTTTAGTCCATTTTTTCAATAATATTCTTACTAATTAAAAATATGCACATAAATCTACAATAAAGGGTGAATAATTTTAACAAAATTTGAAGTATTTAAGTTAAATTAAGTGATTTTTTATTTTTTGAGATGAATTTTAAAACAAAAGTACAAACGTATAATTGGACGAAGATAGTACATTTTAATGAGATGAGTCAAATATTTAACTTAAATAAATAATTAAGAATATTTACGACAATTTTTTTTTGTTTCATAATCCTCTGTTTTTGCAGACTTATCGATCTCTATCTTATATTTATAATAAATAGTCTAAATTAGATTTAAATAATTTTGGAAACAATATCCAAGTTCTAATTGATCTCAATCTCTATATTTATTGCATCATCAACCATCACACCACTACTTGGGGTAGTGATTCACAATTAAAGAACGATATATCATTTTCAAAACATTAAATTTCTATAGCATTTTACATAAAATTAAATTTGCTAAGTAGGGGTAACTTTTGACCTAATCATATTTTTATGTAAATTCATCTAAAAGCAAATTAATCCGTAAAATATAAAATTTCTATAGCATTTTACATAAAAATTAATTTTCTAAAATAACAAAAACTTTATTTTCGTTTATTGAAGTTGCCATTCAATGTGTTCATAAAACCAATGACCATAATTCATACATGGTGCATGAAATGATGAAATGAGCTGCATCCAGGGAGTAATAAATTGTTTAAATTTCATTTTTTCAAAAACAATTTATTCATTTATTATATTATATATTATCCTTTTTATGATGACTTAGCCTTCCGGAATTTCGTCGAAAAATAAAATACAAAACCAATTAAAATATTATTTTTTGGAAGAGGAAAGTAACTGAGCGAAAGCGAAAAAGAGAGAGAGAAGAATGAGGGATCATGCAAAGACAAAGGGCTCATCCATGGCTTCTCAATTCGAGCATTCACATACACACTTCGTTTCAGCACCGAAATTGGCGGGTCCTCTTCTCTTAGCCCTTTGAATTTCCGCTTTAATTCGTCTCTCCTTCGTCTCGCTTCCGGTAATTTCCCCCCTTTTCTCTCACTCGCTTCACCGAATTCTCAAGAGTTTCTGTTCAACTGCTCTCAATCTTTTCATTATTAGCTGTTTGATAACGTTTCATTGCTTCTGGATCTGGTTGCTGGATTGAATCGCCTCGTTTTTCTTCGTTGATCTGGTTGTTGCTTTTGAATTGATAACGCGTTTTTATGGTTCAGCTTGCCAATTTTGGAATGATTGTGGACAAGATTGACGGTTTGTTGCTCGATTAGTGGGATTTAGATGAAATTGGACTGGTTTTGAATTAGGTTTTGATTTGTAGCTGAAGCTGTAACTGTTTCTGTAGGTGGTTTGTTCATTAATTCTTGTTTCCCCCTTTTTGTTCCCCTGACAATCTAGGTCACAAGGTCGAGATACGAAGGAAATTTTGAAGTTTGTTAGCTGATTGCTAACTAGTAGGAGTTTGGTGTTGAGGTTTGGAACCTTTCTATGATCAGCCAAGTGTAGAAAATTATTTGGAAGGTTTGGAGATTAACTAAAGAAGTGGGGTTAGCTTAGTGTGAGTTTTTTCAGGGAGAACGATGGAGTCTGCAAGGCGTTGGTTCAGCAAATTTAAATCAAAAGACAAGCCTCCGAAGGGGGTGAAGAAGGGAGTTACGAGTAATGGGAAAGAAGGGGTGAAGGTGCCTTCTACAGAGGAGGTACCTTCAGCTGCAACCAAGCAGAAGGTTGATGCTGCGAAGCAATACATAGAGAAGCATTACAAAGAGCAGATGAAGAACTTGCAACAGAGAAAGGAGAGGTATGCCTCATATGACATTTCAATATACTCAGTGTGCTTGAATATTTGCTTACAAGGTTTGTAGTTCACATGTATGCACTTCTCTTAGAAATTTTATAAATTTTGAGACAGTGAATTTGTGAACTAAGCAGATTCTTCAAATATTGATGCTTACATTGTGCTTTCATAAGCAGAAGTTGTAATTCATTTTGATACCTCTGCTATAGTGCTATTTGAGTCTCTTGAGTATGAAAATGAAAACTATGGGCTTTCCTTTATTTTATTTTCTTATCATCTTGCAGGCGTGATATGCTAGAGAAGAAGCTGGCTGATGCAGAGGTGTCAAAGGAAGAACAAAACAACTTACTCAAGTATTTTGAGAAGAAGGAAACAGAATATATGCGACTCCAGAGACATAAAATGGGGGCTGATGATTTTGAGCCACTGACAATGATAGGGAAAGGTGCATTTGGAGAGGTATGATTGTTTCTCTTTGGTTCGTATTCATCTTTCTTTTGAGTGGCAAATATATGTGACTATTATTTCTGAACTACAATCATCCGTATACGGTTCATATACAAAGCATGCAGTAGGCGAACAGTGTCCATTGGTATAAGAAGTAGAATACTGGGAAGTAGGAACCAAGTTTTAAGGGTAGAAAGAACATTGACACCCTCATTTAGTGTTGAATGCAACTTTTGTACAGTAATCTGCATATGGATATTGGGAATTATAACATTCAGTAAATTCCTTGGGGACTTGATCAATGTGGGATTTTGCTGTCCCAGTTTTGATCGTATGATGTTGAATAGCTCTATATTATAAACTTCTTTTAGTAAGTTATGTGGTAGGGTAATATAGCAATTTTATCCTCAAATACCATCCCCTTTTTTATGTGTTTAATAACTGAAGTAATGAACAAATTTCTGCAATTTGGAAGCTTGGGGATTTTTACCTCTGGAAGTTGCCTTTGGAATTCACATCATGGGTGAGTAATGCTTGATTGCCTGACCCTGTTATCTGGACTGTTGCTTTCTGCAGGTCAGAATCTGTAGAGAAAAGACAACCAGCCATGTGTATGCTATGAAGAAACTCAAAAAATCAGAGATGCTTAGAAGAGGACAGGTATGTGACTGATGGTAGATTTCAATTAGTCTTCCGATCTATTGGTGGTGGCTGAAGTCTGTTTTCTGACTGCTAAAGTCCAAATTAATTTTCTGTGCAAAGGTTGAACATGTAAAAGCAGAAAGAAATCTACTTGCAGAGGTCGACAGCAATTGCATTGTCAAACTTTATTGTTCGTTTCAAGATGAAGAGTATCTTTATCTCATTATGGAATATCTGCCTGGTGGTGATATGATGACTTTACTAATGCGGAAGGATATACTAACCGAAGACGAGGCTAGATTTTATGTTGCTGAAACAGTCCTGGCAATAGAGTCAATCCATAAGCATAATTATGTCCACAGGTTTCATTGATCTTTCTATTGTTTCATGCTTGACAGGCTCATGTACATCTTTCTTTGGCCTGAGCATTGCTGTTTTTCATGATTCATGTAACAGGGATATTAAGCCTGATAACTTGCTGCTGGATCGACATGGTCACATGAAACTTTCAGATTTTGGATTGTGTAAACCCCTAGATTGCAGAGATCTGCAGGAGAAAGATTTTTCTGTTGGGAATAACTACAGTGGGGCTCTTCAAAGTGATGGACGACCAGCACCCCCAAAACGTACCCAACAGGAGCAGTTGCTGCATTGGCAAAAGAATAGAAGGATGCTTGTAAGCAATCTCGCTATTTGGCTGATTTAGTCCTTGAAATGGATACATTCTCGAACCACTTATTCAATTTGCTCTATATTGAAAATTTAGTACTAAAACCGGCAAGAAACATCAAAGTTCTCAGGAATTGGTGGCTTAAACCGCAAAAAATTAAGAGATTGGCACTGCTGTTTTCTTGGAATTTTTTTGATGTTCCATCTGGATTTAAGTGCCCTTTTTAAAGAGAAAAACATTTAATACATTTCTTTGTATTTTTTGTGTTTTCTCCAATTTTATACATCATGTTATATTCCACTGCAAATTATCTACCTTTTGTTTTATTTTGGAGCAAAGTCAATTGTGTTTTGATGCCCTAAAACAGAACTCCGGACTCTTGAATCTGAACAAAGCAAGTGTTATATTGTAATTACTGTATGCAGGAGTTCTCTGCTTGTTTTTAGTCTTATTGTACTTCTTTTTTACCTGAATGAGTACTTGTATCAAATACTGCAGGCTTATTCTACAGTTGGTACACCAGACTATATTGCCCCTGAAGTCCTGCTGAAAAAAGGCTATGGGATGGAATGTGATTGGTTGGCCTCTAAATATTACCCTTTCCATCTCCAAGCTCAAATGTTGGTTTCCTCACCTCTCAATATGAACAGTTTTGTGACTAATAGTAATGTTGTTTACATGCAGGTGGTCTTTAGGAGCTATTATGTATGAAATGCTTGTAGGGTATCCCCCATTTTATTCAGATGAACCTATGTCAACTTGCAGAAAGGTAAACTGAAGATTATAGGTTTTTATCCTTTTATTGTGCTTCCTTACCATCTTCTCTTTTATCAGTTTTCACTGTCACCCAGCACTAATGGGTTCTGACATGCATCATTTTTTAAGATTTGTTTGACAATTTTAGGATTAGGAATATGTTTCATTATACTCTCCATTTTTTAATGTAGATAGTAAACTGGAGACATCATCTGAAGTTTCCTGAGGAAGCAAAACTATCACGTGAAGCAAAAGACCTTATTTGTAAATTATTGTGTAATGTTGAGCAAAGACTTGGAACGAGGGGTGCAGGAGAAATTAAGGTATTGAATTCTTATCTATGCTTTTTGTTTACCATTTCTTGAATTCTGTCAGTAGATATGTCTAACTTGACTGCTCTGCATTTTTTCCATATTAGGCCCACCCATGGTTTAAAGGTGTCCAATGGGACAAGCTCTATCAAATGGAAGCAGCATTTATTCCAGAAGTAAATGATGAGCTGGACACTCAAAACTTTGAAAAGTTTGAAGAGGTTTAGAAATATTCCTTGATTCATATTTATTGACTGCTTCTCCAGTGTTTCAGTTGCCTGACTCTCTTAATTGTTGCAGACTGATGACAAAGTTCCTACTTGTGCGAAATCAGGTCCATGGAGAAAGGTTGGTGCAATTTTAGGATTAGCATCGTGACATCATAATGTTCATTCTGCTTCCTAGAGCTTGAAATGATCTCGTGTCTTTTTTTTATTCCTAATATCAATGAGTGGTTGAGGAAATCTGTCATTTCTTAGGAAATGTTGCATAAAATTTGCTAGTTGTGATATCTTGATTGGTTAGGTTTATCAGCATTCAGTTAAATGTATGTAAAAGCTGTGTGGAAATACAATTTTTTTTTTCTGCGTGCTTATGCTATATCTGATCATGAGATAAGTAACTAAACATCTTCAGGAAGTGAAGTCATAAATTTATTCTAGGGCCAATTTAACTTACAAGTATCGGGTCTCTACTCCCTACAAATAATGAGTTTGATAATGGCGAATAGAATGTGATAGAGATCTTCTAATTGATTACTTCTGTTTTAAAATGTTTTCCTAGAAGATGTAACAAACCAACAACTGCATTTGGTGATTTTCGCTTGTGCTTATATTATCATTTTATACAGACCGACTATTTTTTCAAACTAACATATCTTTTCAGCTAGCCTGAGGGTAATTTAGAAAGGAAAGTAACCAAATCGCGGTTTCTGTGAACCAGTAATTTTGTACTGAACATCTAGAAAAGGAAAAAGGGTACCATAGAAAAGGAATCGAAGGAGTACAGTTTATATGCATATTTTTAGTATTTCTTTATGCTGTGTAATACATGAATGATGAGTATGTGATTGTTCTCTATCATTGCAGATGTTACCATCTAAGGATGTCAACTTCGTTGGATATACATACAAGAATTTTGAAATTGTGAATGACCACGAAGTAGACGGCATTGGTAAGTTCTCTATCATTGCAGATGTTACCTTTGACACAAATGCTTCCAGACATGTCCAGTGTCCAAAATCTTACTATAGCCTTAGCTTATAGAAACTAAAAGGATATCATATATTTGCAAATTCATATTTAATTAGTGTCCTTCATAATATTGTTAGTTTTTCTTATTTATCCGCGTGTTTTTAAAATTTACAGCTGAACTGAAGAAAAAGAGCACCAAACCCAAAAGACCTACCATCAAGGCCCTCTTTGGTATGTAAATTTTTCATAATGTCTTGAAAGTGTACATATGATGAAATACATGAAACCATTCAGAAAGCTATATGACATTCCTATATATCTGACAGATGATGATTCAGAATCAGCTTCTAATCAACCTGCACAGTCTAGCTTTCTCAATCAATTGCCACCGCGCACAGAAACATCTCGCAAACAAAGAGAACCCTAGGTTTTGCTTCTCACAAATCTGCAGATACAATTTAGCAGTTTTTTTTCGCATTATTTTCATTCGAAATGGGTTTTCTTTTTCTTTTCATTTTTTCGGGTTTTGGTTGATTGATTCCAACACATGGATTGGCTTCCTCAAATACTTCCTAAAGGAGAAGAAGGAAACTTGCAAAAAGCATGGTGCTTTTGCTTAGTAGGGTCTGCTGGTACCACATATACTGGTGGTTTTTGCATCACCTTCAAAAAAAAAAACAAGTCATTCTGTAAATTTGATAGCTGGGAAATTGTATATGTAATGGCCTGATTTCTGTATTTTGAACTGCATTTTTTTTTTGTTTTGCACACTCTTGATTAATTTTCTCCTCCAAGAAGGAATGTAAAATTCCTGTCTGGATGTAATTACCTCTAAATCTCTAATTCGTAATCACAGTATCTGTTGTTTTTTCTTATAATTATCCTTGCATTTGTAAATTTTTAGTGTTTCAGTCTTTTTTTGTCACAAGACTCACATCCTTGTGACTATTTCTCCATGCTTTTGTGCACAATATTAGGGTTGACAATAGTCATTTCAAGTTCGTACACATTTTTCTTGGCTAAATATAGTATTGTCAAAACTTGACCCGACTGGCCGACCCGCCTGACTCCGAACCCGACCCGACATCCGGAAAAAAAAAAAATGTATATTCAAAACTGGTTTGACCCAAACCAATTTGATCCGAAATGGTAAAAAGTCCAAATCAGAGATTAATTCGAAACCGATTATATCTAAATAAACTAGTTCGATTTAATCTGATAGCCAATGCTATTTGATCTAAGAATCCGAAATTATCCGACCCAAAATTATCCAAAAATTCGAAGTTACTTGACAAGAAATCATTCGAAAGTTACATTATATTATTAAAATATCAATAATAGTGAATATTTACTATAATTATGTTTTTGAATAAAATATTTTGACCCTAAAATAATTAAACTACAAAAATCACAATTTGATATATTTAGGGGTGTCCAAACCCGGTTAACCGAGATTTCGGTAACCATGATTTCGGTTAGTTAAAATCATGAACCGTAACCGAACCGTGAATTCCGGTTAACCGTAGTTCGGTTAACCAAATGTTCAGTTCGATTTTATCGGTTAACCGATAATCATTTATGTAATTTTATCTTAAATAATTAAAAATAAAAAATTGATCAAGCAAGACTTTTATTTTAAATATGTACTTATACCATATTGGAGGTTGTAAACAAATATCGGGAGTATATACTATATTGTGTGAAATCAAACATTATGTGTATTATTTTTTTATCTCATCAAATTAAGCAAATCATATATCAATGAGAAGTGGAAAAATAGTGTGCAAATTATTAAAATTGGAGAAGGAAAGACTCAAACTAGATCAACATCTTGAACATCATAGAGTTAAACCACAACAAATATAACTAATATTTGAAAAAAATATTAATATATTTTTGATTTTTCGGTTAACCATTATATGTAAGCCGTGAACCGCAACCGAACCGATAAACCAAAAATACTTTTGGTTCGGTTAACCAAACCGAAATTTCAAAAAAGTCGGGTTGGTTAACCTAAAAAATAACCGGTTTTTCGGTTCGGTTTTTCATAGACACCGCTACGATATATGGTCTTAATCGAAATTCAACTCATCCGAAATCCGACTAAATAAGAAATCAAACTCACATAAAATCCAACAAACCTAAAATGGACTCACCCCATTGTCAAAATAAACCTTTTATATTTGGAATTTTCTAATGCGTGTCCATGGGCACACAATAGTAATACTAATTTAGGTAAATTTAGTAATTGTTTGTTAATTTAATTTATTTTAAAAGGTTTCATTAGTTCCAATTTAGGAATTAGTTTTAAATAATTTCTCAAAATAATACTTTTATTATGTGCTCATGATGGACACACATTACCCGAACCGTTTATATTTAACCTCTTAATGAGGTTTTAGTTAATTCAATTTTGCATTATATCATCACTCCTTTATGAGTTGTTGCCAGTCAATTGATTCATTCATTCTCATTAAATTAAATATTGAGATTCATTCATTCTCATTAAATTAAATTAAAAATCTCAAAGTGCAACAACTTAATTACAGTACAAAGTACAATGCTGCTGAACATAAATACACTCCCAAATTAGAAAATGATCAGATACTACTGAATACAAGATCATAAATTCATAAGAGTATTCAAGGAAATAGATCTAAAATAAGCAAGTACAGTAAGAATACAGCTTTACCTGAAGACTACTTGTAGATTTATGACTATAAATTTTTTTGGGCGGTTTTGTATTTGTAATTACTTTATACATTCAATGTAAATTGTGTCCATTTCACTTAGACTAATGTATGAAGTAAAAATCTTAACATACTAAATAAAGTTCATAATTGCAAGAGTATACTAGTAACATTTGACAATGCCTCATGCAAATCCAAGTGAAAAATGTAAAAAATCTCTTACCATCTAACAAGTCAAATTTATAATATTATACCATCTAAGAACTTGCATGATAAACTTCATGAACTTTAACTAAAAGTTTCATAAATGGTATGTCAAACTCATTTCTTATTGTTAAACCAAAAAAAAAAAAAGGCGAGCGAGCCTTCGGGCAGTGCCCTTGACCGAAAAAAACATCTATAAAGCGCATTGCCTGAAAGACGCTCTTCGCACCATTCACCAAACGCATTCCATCTTTTCGTCTTCCATTAATCCTCCGTTTCTTGATTCGAAATTTCTTTTCCATAATCGGATCCATTTCTCGCCGTAACCATGGCTCCTCCTCGTGGTTGGAACTCATCTTTTGAGAACGAAATCCATCAATCCAACCGCTCTCATCCCAGTATCCGCTATCCTTTCTCCTGTAAGTTGTGCGACAAGTCATTCGTAACAGATCAAGCCATTGTTAACCACTATCGCGCCCATGTCAATGGGCTCATTCCTAGAAAACAAGAAGATAGATCCAATCCATGTAGATCAAACCCTACCAATTCCCAAGCAATGCCTCAAATGTTGAACCAAAAAGGCCATATGACAAATACTTTTATTGACAATTCAACCAACTTCTTTGGTTCTTCCTCTTCTTCACAAAACTTACATCCTACAACAATTTCCAATAATGTTAACTCTTCTTCAAGGGCAATGTCACATTTGGAATCACCAGCCGATTTGCGCAATAAAAGGAAGCTTCAAGAACAAGTTCATCCATCCATGGCGAACGAAAATGTGTCGCGTCAAGATAAGAGAGTTAAAGTGTCTTATGGTTCAAGTATGAAAACTCAATGGTATCTTGGGAGGATGGAGTGTGTTCCCCCTAAGATAATTGAGTTGGAAGAAGAATATGATAATTTAGATCTAAGCCTAAAACTCTAGGATGGTTTATGCATTTCTACACAGCTTTAGTTTATTTTGCATTTATGTTTTTTGTTGGACAATTTAGTTTGATTTATGTTTATGTATTCTCCTTGTTTTTCTTGAGTAATGATTTTGTTTTTGAATAATTTAAATCGAAATTTTGAAACTCTATGAAAACGCATATGTGCTTTAGATTTAGAAGACATCAAATGTGTCATGGAAAAAAATTATATGTATACATGGAAATAAATTTTAACCATGATAACATATATATAACGTACAATCAGACCTGTCAATCGGGTCGAGTTGGGCAGGTTCGGGTTAGGTCATTTCGGGTTCGTTTTAACTTTAAGTCAAGTTCGGTTCATCACGGATCACGAGTCAATCGGGTCAGGTTGTTGCAGGTTTTCGGTCAAGCCGACTAGTGAGTCTAAAATATCGTTTTTTCATGATTATTAAAATCAATTTTTAATTAAATAATATTTAATAATAATACATTATTTTGATATATTTGAATAATAAAATACATTATAAGTTTCAAAATAAATTTTATAAATTCTGACCTATAAATATACTAAATCGGTCAACCCATTGGATTTCGGGTTTCATCCCAACAAGTTTCGGGTGTATTGTGTTCGGTTTATTACGAGTTTCGAGTTCAAAATTTCGGATTTTAACCCTAAAATTATCAGACAATTTGAATCAGGTTTATAAGTCAGGTCAGCTTTTGACAACTCTACTTATATTGACTCACATTGACTCGTAAATATAAGTTTGGCGTCATAACATGCAATAAGTGAAATGTCCCCTCGATGTCATTCTACCAATATATTCAAATAAGATTATGTATTACGTCCAAAGTGAATATGAAATAAATGAACTATTTTTGGATCATAATCAATAGCATTTACATTGATAATAAATTCTTAAAATGAGCATTACGATCACAATATGAAAAAAAATATAAAAAGGGGCTTTATGTCATACACTATATAGTTAAGATACAATTTTTCTTAGCCATGAAGTATGCAATGAATCATATATATTTTTCAAAATCAGAAACAAAAGATAAGAAATCTTATTAGGATTCTCAAGATAAATTGTGAAAATTAATAAATAGACCTCTCATTTGTAATTTAAGCATCCTCTTAATGAGGTGTCAATTGATTCAATTCACATACCCATAAGTCCATCTGTCCATTTAATTATCTTTTGCCAGTTAATTGATTCATTCTCATTAAATGGAATTTGTGTCAATTTTACTTAAGGGGTGGGCATGGTCTAAAATCGGGTCAGACTGGACCGGAACCGAGTTTGTAAAAAAAATGGACCGAGGATTGGTCTGGCCTCGGTACCGATCCTCGAGGACCGGACAATTCTTTTTTTAAAACTTTATTATTGGGCATGGTCTAAAATCGGGTCAGACTGGACCGGAACCGAGTTTGTAAAAAAAATGGACCGAGGATTGGTCTGGCCTCGGTACCGATCCTCGAGGACCGCACAATTCTTTTTTTAAAACTTTATTATTTTAAATAAAATGTACATACTATTTATAAAAATGTTATATTTATATTTTAAAAGTAGGTTTTATTAAATAATTATACACATTTCTTTATATAAAATAATTTTTTATTATCAAATAAAAAATCGGTTTGAACTAGGACCAGATTGATGACCGACTTTCAAATATTTTTGGACCTAGTACTAGACCAAATAACCCTCTGTCCGGTCCGATCCAAAAATCTGGTCTAGATTGAATTTTGCCCACCCCTAATTTTACTTAGAGTGGTATGTGAAGTGGAAATCTTAACCTACTATAAAAAGATCATAATTGCAAGATTATACTAAGGGAAAAAAAGGCCTTAAAATAATCTTAAAACCCATCTAAGAACATGCATGATAGACTTTATGAATTTAACCAAAACTTTCATAAATGGTAAGTCAAGCTCATTTCTTGTTGTCAAACCCAAAAATGCCACACAAAACACCTATAAATCATGCATTGCTCAATACACACTCTTCACATCATTCTCTAAACACATTTACATCTTTTCTTCATCCATCTCCCATTTCGCGCCACAACCATGACTCCTCCTCATGGTTGGAACTCGTCTTTTGGGAATGCAATCCATCAATCTCAACCTAGGAGATTTTATCCTCTGTTTTGTCAATTATGCGGCAAGACATTCGTAACCATTCAAGCCATTGTCAACCACTACCGAGCTCATGTGGATCAACTTATAATTTCCAGAAGACAAGAAGAGCGATCCAATTCCCTATCTTTCTTTGAGAATAACCACCACCAACACCATGGCCAAATGTAAACATTATATCCTATAACATTTTCCAATCATGCCAACTCTTCTTCAAGGGCAATGCTAATTTCGTCATCAACAACTGATTTACGCAACAAAAGGAAGTTTCAACCGCAAGTTCATCCCTCCATGGCGTACGAAAATGTGTTAAGTCAAGCTAAGAGGATTCGAGGGTTTTATGAGGCAAGTCAAAAGACTCAATGGTATCTTGGAAAGTTGGAGTATTTTCCTCCTAAGATCATCAACTTGGAAGAGGAACATACATATGAGGATTTAGATCTAAGCTTGAAGCTCTAGGGTTGTTTTATTTTATATTTCTACATTTCTACACAGTTTAGTTTATGTTGCAATTATGTTTTGTCATAGACGATTTAGTTGATTCCTATTTTATGAATTGTTCTTGTTTTTTTTCTAGAATAATGATTGTTTTGATTAATGCAACTTGTCCAAGAGTGTAACACCCCGTCTTTCGACGAGGCACTACTAGGGAATAGACCTTACCAGGTACTATTATTTAGGTTGACAACTACACTGTAGGACCTTACAACTCGGGCACGACGAGAAAACATAATAAAACATCCAACCTTTATTTAATGAAAACTTAGAAAAACGTAATTATGTATGAATCCCCGAAAATTATAAATAATCAAATACGTCACAACGCCTACTGAAACTGAACTATCTGAACCAAAAGATAATAACCGAAACAAAATACCAACTCCGTTTAACAAATATCAAAATCAATATTCTAACTAATATAAATAACTAATATAAACCGATCCCACTATGACACGCGCTCTTTACCGCTCCGGCCCGCCATCTTGCCTCGGTTCCTGCACGGCTCCCTGATTCATACCTGGAACTGAAAAATGTTCCCCGAAGGGTCAGCGTCTAATCTACCAAGCTAGAAAGAATACGGAAACTGTAGAACGCTTTGAAATCATTTATCTAAAGTCAGCATACAAATCCACAACCGCAATCATAACTCTAAAGGCCAATACCTAAATTAGTTATATCAGTCACACAAGTCACATACGCATTTACAATCACAATCCCATAGCAAAGCAATTCCTCCTTTTCCGCAATCCAACTTCCAAGGCGCTCATCACCGCGCCGAGTGCAGAGGCAGGCCCTCCCACTCCACTTCACAATCTCCCTTCTAACCCCTAGCTAAGCCTCCACTGGAGCACTTGCCAAAAACACACAGATAATAATTTTCATATTGAAGGGGCACGATTTTCCCAGTCACACGGGTCAAAGTAACCAACTCTTCCTCAACACCAGCTACGATGGGCCGTGTCGGAAACGGTACCAACACAGAGAAAACGTTCAAAAATATTTTCCGATAAAACGCTTTTAAAATCATTAGCGCACACAACACACAAGGAGCTCAAAACAATTTAAAAGGTATTCGGGACTAGTTCCCAAAACCCGTCCTACAATATCGATACGCAGTCTAACAAGGGAGAAAAGAACCGAGCAAGTCGAAAAACGACTTACCTCGAATGAAGAATCCTCGGAAAGATGAAACTACGATCTCAAACGGAACGATTCCTTAAAGAATTATTAAGGGAAAGATTAACTTAAATACAAACCGATATATCTAAATTTTATTAAGAAAATTCTATTAATAAATATTAGAATGTGTCCAATTACCCCTTATAAAGTTTATCCCAAACTAACAATCTAATTCACCCAAACCCACTAACACTATTAATAATAAGGAGCAGGTTAGCCCAATTTCGAAACCCTTCTCCCAGCCCAATTTCGGAACCCTTCTCCCAGCCCAATTAATTAATTAATCTATCTTATTAAGTTGCTTGTATAATAAGAAACTCTAATGCTTATAAGCGAAGGAACCCGTTTCCCGACTTACCGTTTTCCGACTTACGAGACCTAAAACTAATACGGATATTACAAAGAGAACTTTTGATTCTAGGGATGTAACCATGTAAAACTAGGGTCTTTCTCAATGAAATCCGAATTTTCTTTTCAAAAAATAAATTATCGTTCATTTAAAAAAAAGAAAGTATGACAGTATTATGACCCATAAGCACTAAATTAGTCATTCAACTCATGAATATCATTTGGCATCATGTCACCTCTAAATCTCTAATACATTTAGTATTCACATCTATAACTAATAACTAAATCGGTAACAATTTCTGTCACCACGTTACGCCACATCATCCTATGTTAAATAATAATTTTAAATAATTAATTGGAATATAAAAATATTAAGAAAAATAATTGTGCGAAAAATTTATCCCTAAATAAACATAAAAATAAATTAATTGAAAAAAAAAAACAAGTATGTATTCTGTACTAAACTTATCATCATATCAAAAAAATATTCTTAATTATGTGTCATTTGATTTTGAGTTTCAAAAGCAAACTTTCAATGAGTAAATTACAATTCAATAATTATGTAGAATGTCATTGTATTGGAATGACTCGTTAGATTTGATAGAGAAAGTGGTTAAGATTCAGGAGTGCAGAATACATGCGCAAATTTTTTAGTAATTTTATGTAGATAAGAAGAGACAACCATTAAAATGTGATGTAGGAGCACATTTGTAGTAAAAGGTGTTCTCTACTCGTGAAGTTAAAAGATTTGAAGTGAATGGGAAGTTGAGTTCCTATTATATAAGACTATTTGGAATTTTAGAAAGAATGCGTGAAGTAGCTTATAGACCAGTGCTACCACCAGTTTTAGATAGAGTCCATCCTGTTTTTCATGTGTTCCGGTTAAGACAGATTATGCTTAACATCGATTTGTTAATTGATATGCCATTTTCCACTTGGGAAACTAAACAAAATACCTAAATGTATCTCCTTGAACACCTTTGTTTCGATGTTTACCTTCTTGCTGTAATTTTCTAAATCGAAGAAATTATATTTTTTTCCTATTTAAATATAATTATTTTTTATTTGAGATGAGAATTTCGCTAGCTTAAGACCATTATTATTATTCGATTTGTTCTCTCCACAATGTTGAATCTTCTTATATGCAAATCATGATGGTCTATCTTATGTGACTGATATTACTTGCATAGAACGAGGGTAGTACGTCTAGATGCATTTAGGAAATCAGTGGTTTGAATCTCATGAAAGATGTCTTTTTATATACTTATACAATATTCATTGTTTTGTTAGATATAATTATAATTTTTTTATATACTATGGATATTCTGTTCATAAACCACTTCTATTATATAGTTAAAATAAAGCAATAAAAAACCAAGTTATAAATATTATAAATAAGTTAAGGTTAAAAAAATTAATTCTAATTGTATCCAATTTTTATATCATAAATGTTATTTGCGAATTTATGAAAACAATATTGTCTTTAAATATTTGTTCATAAATTTCTTCTACTATTTAATTAAAATAAGGCAAGCAAAAAATGGAGTTGTTAATATTGTAAATAAGTTTTAAAGGTTCAAAAAATGTAAATTCTAATTATGTCTAATTTCTATATCATAAATGTTATTTTAAAATTTATACAAATAATGTTGTCTTTAAATATTTGGTCATAAAATTCTTCTACTATTTAGTTAAAATTGAAACAATTAAAAGTCAAATTATAAATAAGGAGTCTGGTTCAAATGAAACATACTCTTATCTTAAAACGAATGCAGTTTTCCTAGTTCGTAGTGCATTTTTCCTATTTCGGAGTACACTTTTTCGGATTTGCATTTTTCGTAATTTGCAATGCACTTTTCGTACATTTTTTAGTGCACTTTTCGGATTGCACTTTTGTATGAAAAGTGCACAATGGATTAGGAAAAGTGCATTCGTTTGACGTTTTAAGATAAGAGTTTGCTTCATTTGAACCAAACTCTATAAATAAGTTATAAATGTTGAAAACCCTAATCTAGTCCAACGGACGGGTTAGCCCTTAGTTTACCTATATTATTATACTTGTATTTAATACCTCGTTCTTCAAGCAATTAATATCATACATTAAATATTTTCCATATTTATATCTCATTTAAATTTTGGTAAACGGAACAATTATTATGCGACATCATCGCGTAAATTACGCAATGTATTCATATATAAGTGTGTACTTCGTCACACATTTTGTGCAGCGTCTTCATTGTATAGTGCTTCCTTCTTCACCTTCCATTACCATCCTCATGAAAAGCAACCGACCACATACTCGCGCAAGTCGAGAATTTGTAACTCCATGGACTTGCTCAATATGCAACTACTCAACAATCAATGCTACTCTTTTCAAAGATCACTACAATTTCCACAGACTAGCAACACCAGCACCACCACCAACCTCTCATATCACGGGCTTGATTCCTTATGCAATGTCTCATCCTTCTCAATCGACAACATCTAGAGGCAACCAACTCCAAGACGGAGAAAGCTCGCAAGGTTTTCGTTCATGGGCGCGTTTCAAACGTAGCAAAGAAGTGATCCAAGATGTAGGAAGAGAACCAAATGATTGCTATACAATGTCTCTTCTTCATCAATTGGACCAACCCCGTCCAAAGGTCATTGATCTTATTGATGGTAATGATGATCAAGTGGAGATGGATTTAACCTTGCACCTTTAAAAAATCTTATATGAGGTAGACAATAATGTTTCTATCTCTTACTTTTAAAGCTTGAATTGCAATGACAATAAAGCACAATAGTATCAAAATATAAGTTTATTGTAGTAGCTTTTGTTGTTAGATCAAAAACTTTTAATTATCTTTGCGAATGTAAGTGATGGATGTTTTTAATATGCATGTTTCTTTGTATTTGGCTTTTCTAATATAATAATCAAGTAATTGACAGTGTGAGTTATTCGAGTGCTATGTTTTTATGGACCGGTCCACTTACATTTACGACGAACTAAGCTAAAATCTCGTGACCTAAATCTAGGGTAGTATGGGTCGGTTTAAATTAAAATTTTAAGCTGAATCGATCAAACCAAATCGAATCTAATATTAATTGATTTCGATTCGGTTTCGGTTAAATTATGATTCGGTTCGAATTTTCTAAAGAATAAACTTATAGTCATCTAAAACTGAACTGAACCAATTCGTTTCAGTTTACAATTTACCTTAAATGAAATTTCAGTTTTTATCGTTTCGGTTCTGTTTTAATTTGAACTGATGCTCAACCTTACCCAAATCAAACATTACGAGAAACAATAAAAAAAAAAGACATAACCACGAACCACGACTAGAAATTAATCCTCAATTTGTATGATTGGTCCAAAACATTAGTATTTAAACTATTTTCTAGATTGAATTTGGTTAACCGTATAAAAAATATTAAATTAACAGGGTCCGGTTCAGCTGCGGAGAAAGGGGTTCAGTGCTCTTGTTCTGGCCGAGACACACCCGATCATTTCTCAAATCACCTTTCCGTACGTTTTCCCGCCAAAACCCCACTAGCCTCCATGACGGTGAGACCCCACAACATCCTCCCCCCTCTCCCTCTATATATACTTCGACCACGCCTCATCTCACTGCAAGTCTCTAACCGTCTCATTCAAATCGAACCGTTCGATCTCCCGTTCTCTCTCTCTCTCTCTCGATCGCGCGAATCAACCATGAGAGCTCCGAAGCTCAAATCCGTTGCACAGAAGAAAATCAATCCAGAGTATTCTTTCCCTCCCTCTCTGCCTCTCTCGTTACTCTCTGCTTACGGATTCTCTGTTGTTATGGTTAATTGCAGAGCCTAAACTGCTATAGAAAAATTCCTGTGAGCGATAATCGTGTTTATCTCCGTCTTCGTCAGTCGTCACCTTGTGAATTTGATTTTTTGCGTTGCCTTTTGTTCTCTTATATCATCGACTGATCAGTCTGATCCGATTACTTGCACCTTGTTAATTTCTGTAAGGATGCTGAAGAAACGCAAGGCTAGCGTGGAGAAGAAGTCGAAGAAGATGAGCAACAAAGAATCCGGTGCTCCAAAGCGTCCTGCATCTGCTTTCCTCGTCTTCATGTGAGACTAACTGTAGCCGATTATTTGATTTCCTCGTCTTCGTCTGCTTCTCTCGTTTTGTATCTTCGATTTTGATATTTTTCTGCTTTTGATGCGTTCGGAATTGTTCGATAGGGAGGACTTCAGGAAGTCGTACAAGGAGAATTTTCCGGATAACAAATCCATTGCTGCTGTGAGATTGCAAAAGAATTTCTCTCCGCGTTATCCTTTTATTTCTCGTTTGAAAAATTCCGATCTGTGATTTTCATTTCAGGTTGGAGTAGCTGGTGGTGAGAAATGGAAATCTATGACCGAGAAGGTAAGATTTCAAAGTTCTAACTCAATATCGGCCAGAACGACGGATCTGAAGTTCAATTTCCACGAGCGGCTGGAAATTCTTAGCGTTTTGCTGCTCTGTTCTTGCTGTTAGGACAAAGAACCTTATGCTGCAAAGGCTAAGCAGAAGAAGGTAGACTATGAAAAAGCACTAGAAGCATTCAAGCAGAAGACGGTAAGACATTCTCTATCTTCCTGATTTGTTGATTTACTAGCTTGTCTATATTGTGCTTGATAAGTGTCTGGCAATGCAATTGAGATGAATTATTGCTAGGTTTCAGATTCGGCACTAGTGTATTATTCGTTTAATCCTTCTTTGTTTATAATCAGGCTGGAAATTCAGTCATAGAGGAGAAATCTCAAGGATCTGAGAAATCAAGCTCTGATGTTCAGGAAGAAGGTCTGATTATATTAGCTCTTAGGTGAGTGAAGCTTCTCGTTTATATTGGAACATGTTTAAGTTGTAAGCAATTGGTAAATTAGTCTCCATCTATTTACGATCCCAAACTTTTTCACGCATTGGTAAATTATAATTATGCTCTGTTTGTTTTTATGATTAAGCAGGGAAAGATGAGAAACGGAAGACTGGTGACCTTTTGGCTGGGCTGCATGTCTACTAGGTTTTAAACCTCGGGAAATAAGACTCTAAATCTTTCTACTACTGGTGTTCTTTACTTTGTTTCTTTTGTCAAACAAGTATTAGTACTATCCTCAAAAGTGGAACGCTATTGTAGAATAGAAACCCTGGCTTGTAAGTTGTAACCAGATATCAGCACACACCTAAAATATATCTTCCGGGGGTTTATATTTTATTTACACTATTACAAGTTTACATGCAATTAGTTAAATTTTCGTGTCATCAAGCCCTAATATTACTTATGTGCAATTTCTCACTACTATAGACGAGTGAAGATCTTCTATTCTACAATAGCGTTCCACTTTTGAGGATAGTACTAATACTTGTTTGACAAAAGAAACAAAGTAAAGAACACCAGTAGTAGAAAGATTTAGAGTCTTATTTCCCAAGCCCTAATACAATAAGTTTATATTTTAGTAGCTCTTGTTAGATCAGCAACTTCTATCAGTGATGGATGTATTTTTTATTTGCATGTTCCTATGTATTTGTCATTCCTAAAATTAATAGTCAACTCATTTTCAGTGTAATTTATTTGACGTACTAAAAAGCTATTACAAAAATTAATTTAAAAACATTCAAAGACAACAAATGAGACAATTATAACCCTATTTTAAAATCATTCAAGGGTTGATTAATATTTATCATTCATTATTAGCTATATTAAAAAAATAATTAATTTATAATTAATAATAAAATTTAATTATACAAAGTTGAATGGGAGTCTAGCAACTATCACTTGTAAGAATGATGTTCACTTTATGGTCCAGTTTGGTCCTAAAAAGAAGAATGAATCAGAGAGTTCACCAGAACCACCATTCAAATTTTACAACTTGATAGATCAATCACATTCAACAAGAAAGTACAACAAATGAAAAAAAGTCCTTTCTTAAATATAGTGTAGCAAATACAGGGGAAAAAATACAAATTGAAGTGGTTAAAATCCTACTCCTATGATGTGTAAGAGGAAGGTAACTCACAAGCTAAGTCACAAGCACAAACTTAGGCAAAACAAACAAAACTGAAAAATCCACAAACAATGGTATTATTTTAGGCAGATGCCTTTTTCAATTTTGCAAGTTCTTGCCTCACCACCCCAGCTTTCTGCAATGCAATGCAAAAAAAAAAACATTCATAAGGCAACATATATTCATAAGCAACAAAGCCATAGAATGATAGAAACACATTTTCATTCATAAGCAATTGTGATTAATGACAATTAAAAGAGGAAAAAAAAAACAGAAAAACAAACCTTGATCTTGGCTAGCATTATCTTGAACCTATCGAAGTCATTGAGCGACGCTCGCTTCTTCTGAACTATCAGCTTCCTACCCCATGAGCTGCTTTCCCACTTGTTCTTCACGTCTAAAACACGTAAAAGTGATAGATTTTCGTTATGTACAATGGAAGAACGCAAATCATAAACAAGATTACCCATGAAATCATCATTATTAATCCTTACCAGCAGCTTCCATAGCTTCGATAAGTGTCTTTTTCTTGGGAATCCTGGGTATGTCAATCTTGATGTCGGTTAGCGTGAGCCTCTTGAAGTTCATTTGGCACCTCACCATGTCAGGTGCATCGACAAGAGCCTAGAAGGAAATAAAAAAAATCATGAAGGGGTATTTTTAGAATTGACAGAAAAGAAATCTTGATTTTAATTGTTTATGAGCAATGGAAGACAAAACATTACGTGGAAGATTTGATTGTTTATGATTGTATTGATTCATTCCACAAGATTTTCAGATGGAAAATTCTTCCTTGCAAAAGATAAAACAAAATGCAAACAACAATCATCTACTGTACACAATACTCCTATGACAAGCAAACTCAGCTAATAGATAAAGATTGCTGATCATGACTAGTTTCAAGCCAAATTCAGAACTGATTAAGCCAAGTTTCATGCCAAATTCAGAACCACATATTATCAAAGAGAAAAAAAACAATCAAATGACAAATTACTTAATTCAGCAAGACATATGCAATCAAATGAAACACTAAATTCAGAAGACTGAAAGGATGGAAACGACTACATTCAAGGATAAACAGCCAAATCTTATACCAAAAACCAATAAAATTGCAGCTTAAGTCTAAAAAGGTTTAATCTTTAATCGAATGAACCCGCAATGGAAGAAGTATGAGCACAAACACCAAATCCAATCGCAAAATTCAAGCAGGCAAAATCGATCAGCTCACTCAGCAAAGCCTTATTTATTGAGTTTCCTTATCAGCTCACTCATCATAATCAGCAATCGATTTCTTTCCTAGTTCCATTGAGATTTCTATGAAATCAAATTATATATTACACAGAAAAACGTACTCTATTCTGGTCGATGACGTCGACGATGACGACGAGCCTGCCATACTCTTTACCGTAGTTAATCAGAGCAATCCTCCCAATCTCCACGTACCTCGTGAACGGCTATTAACACAACCAAACAACTTCACAGCGGAAGCAGAAAGGAGGGATTCGATCGAAACCTCCGTTTAGGGTTTTAATGTCCAATTTTGGGCATATTTCAATTTCTTTAAGATCGGCTTTATCTGATATGGGCTTGGGCCGTGCTTATGGCATGGTGGGCCGTGCTTATGGCATGGTTGGGCGTTTTTGGTCCAGTGATTTAGACTCTTCAATTGATTTTTTGGGTACGAAATGTTATCTAGTCTTTTTTTAAAAGTTTTTATTTACCTATCAACCGGGTTCGGATCGGGTCATTTCGGGTTCGGATTGAATCGGTTTCGGGTCATAATCGGGACATTTCGGGTTCGGATTGAGTCGGTTTCGGGTCATAATCGGGTCGGCCCAAACAGACAAGAAAATCGGATTTTTTACAATTATAAAAATATTATTTTATTTAAATTATAATATTTAACAAAAATATATTATTTTTATATATTTTAATAATAAATATATTATAACATTCAAAATAAATTGTATATATTTTGCAAATATAAAAAATTGGGTCAATCAAACGGATTTTCAGGTTTAAACCTAACGGATTTCAAGTCTATCGACTTCAATTTATTTCATGTTTCAAATTTAAAATTTCGTGTCTTGACCCTAAAATTTTCGGATATCGGGTGAACATTTCAGAGCTCTCGTCCTCCTAATCAATCCCTCAAATTTGCAATTAACTTCCATCCAATGCCAATGGAGCTCTTTTTCAACATAATTGTCCATCGATTAGTCATTTTTCAACCCCAAAAAGGGAATTAAGTACAAAAAAAAATCAAATCTCAAAACTCGTCTTTACAATTTTTACGAAACCAGGAGAAGAAAGCCTATAAATATAAAATATCTACGCTGAATTTTCTTTTTTTCTTTTTTCTTTTCGGTTTGTCTTTTTACACGTTCCTTTTAATGGCGCGTGTCTATCACGAGCCCCCGAGATCAGTCTGCGCCACGCGCCCCTTATCCTTGCTTTTCTTATGGTTCCCGCCAGAAGAGGAGGCCTTTGACTTCTTCTTACGAGACGGCTTGGCGGCTTGCGGCTGCGAGTCGGAGCCGCCGACATTGCATTTGGCTACGTCCGTTGAGCCGGAGCCGCCTCGCCTCGCACCCTTAATACGGGATTTTGTTGGGGGTTCAGTTATTTCTAATAAGCCACGGCTACCTGTCAAGTTTCCCGCCAAAAAAAAATCAATTTCATTTTTTATGTCACTTAAATGAGATTGAAAATAACATACATTTTGAGAAATTGGTAATATTGAGAAATTGGTAATACTGCCGAAGAAAAAACTGCAAAATCCGATCCAATTTATCGTAATCGATTAGTTAACATGTTGGTTAACCGTATTCTGAAACACGGAAAAAAATCATTGGCTTATCAAATTATCTATCGAGCCGTGAAAAAGATTCAACAAGAGACAGAAACAAATCCACTATCTGTTTTACGTCAAGCAATACGTGGAGTAACTCCCGATATAGCAGTAAAAGCAAGACGTGTAAGCGGATCGACTCATCAAGTTCCCATTGAAATAGGATCCACACAAGGAAAAGCACTTGCCATTCGTTGGTTATTAGGGGAATCCCGAAAACGTCCGGGTCGAAATATGGCTTTCAAATTAAGTTCCGAATTAGTGGATGCTGCCAAAGGGAGTGGCGGTGCCATACGCAAAAAGGAAGAGACTCATAGAATGGCAGAGGCAAATAGAGCTTTTGCACATTTTCGTTAATCCATGATAAGAATACTAATTTTGGAAATTAAAACCCTATTAAAAAATAATTAAATCTAAATAAATATAATTTTTAAATATATTACTATTGTTAGTCTCTTAACCTATGCCCTAAGGCATAGGTTAGAAAAATCGTGTTTAATATAAGGATTGGTGTCATTGTTTACAACAAAGTTGATTAACTATTTTAGATAGGGCTGAGCAGGGGTCGATTCGAACTGAATATTTGAGTCGAATCGACCAAACTGAACCAAATTAAATCGAAAAACTGATACTACTCGATTCAATCTTTGGCTTAGGATTTTTTTTCTTTCAAATTTTGGTTTCTACTGGGTTCAAATATTTTCAAGAGATAGCCTTAGGTTCATTTTGAACCGAGAAAATTAATATCGAACCGAACTGAACCATATTGAGTTGTTTCAGTTTGATTTTCGGTTCACCTTAAACCAAAATTCGAATATCAGTTTGGTTTGATTCGGTTTTCAATTGTTGCTCAGGCCTAAGTATAGACGTATTATAAGGTTATCGATATGTCGATTGCGACTATATATAGTAAGTTTGTATTTGTGGTTAAAATTTGTACCGTGTTGTGATGAGGCCGCAGGGTCTCCTCCTTCGCCTTTGAATTTGTCCATCTGCAAATTGGAGAAGTATCAAGCTCAAATTTAATTAGTACTTGGTTTAAGATTATCAAAGCTTTGATTAATACTATGTCATAGTTGTTTAGTGGTGTGATCTAAGGTTGTGTTTGGATTATCATCCAATAATGAAGAGGAAAAAGGTTCAACATGGAAAAACCTCAAAACCTAGCTATATATACAACGACAAAGACCATTAAACCGCAATTTTTATTATCTTACTCATGATTAATTCGAAATTAACCATGAATCAAAAAGTGTAAAGCCTATGATCCAAATAACTCAACATTAAAATTTTTGATAAATGTTGAACATGCATTTTTTTTAATCTATAACCCTAAAGTGCCTAAATCGAAACAAATATAAATTAAGAATATATTTATAATTTTCACTACAATTTTATTCCCGTCTGATATAAATTATTTGCGATTTAAATTTGATTGAGTTACTTCATGTATAGAGTTAATCGAGATTTACCCAGCTGGGTGCATTAGCTGTTGGACCATCCCATCCAATATGAGCAACATGTTTTACATCTGTGGGACCCCCTATTTGTATTTCCGGTTCACGCTCATGCTCTACACAATTTTTATCCAAACAAACACAATAAACTTAAATTCAAAAAATCTCATCTTCAAAAATTTATAGACAAAAATACCCTAAATTCGAAAACTCGAAATGTAAGATTTTTTTATAATTAACAAAAAGTACATTAAGGAGAGAATCATACCCAACATTGAAGTTAGGTATCTAAAGCCTTTCATAAGGCCTTTCATCGTCATAGTCAATAGTAATTGACAAAAATTGTATTTTATCCTCTTTGGATTCGCCTTTTATTTTGTGTCCTTTGCTCTTGTTTATTGATCAAATAGGACAACTAACTGAATTCTGCATCAAGAGTAACAACATCCTTTGCAATGTGATTAAAAAATAAAAAAATACCCTTGTTTTAATTATAATTCAAGGATGATTTTGTTCGATCATGAAGAATGAAAATGTGATCATGATGGAGAAAGAGGAAGAAGAATTCGTTGATTCGGTTGTTAGCTTGAAGTAAAAAAATGAGACAAAAATAGGTTTTATTTATTTGAATTCCAAGGAGGAAATTGAAATCGTACCTTAAAATGAGGGAAAAACGTTGGAAGAAAACAACCCTTATGCATTTGATAAGCTACAAAGCCCGATGTTCCATTTTCGCAATTTCTGAAAGAAGAATTTGATAACGAGTCGTTTTTCATGAAAATGGAGAGAGGGATTAAAATAAAACTAAAATCTCAAAGGAATCAAAAAGAAAGGATTTTTGTTCATCGTGTCTTTGGGTTTCTTAGGAGTTGAAAACGGCAAAACAAGAGTTTTGGTTGTTGTTTTACCTTGTTTCTTTCCTTATTTTTCAGACAACCCCTATTTTTTCCCATTCATATCTTTCTTTGACAGTTGGTGGCCTTAAAGGGCGGGAAAATCAGTTGTCAATTGTAATTTTGGAGGCTAACGATAATTTATGGAACGGAATTTGGCCATGTGGGCCGTTCAATGTTCAAACTTATATCATTTTCAAGACTAATCTTCAATCCATGTCTAATCACCTTATCATTGGACTCTTTTTGTGTTGGTCCAAAAATCATTGGGTTCTCAATAATGAGAGAAGAAAATACAATCAAAAAATGAAAAGTTATGCTTACATTTTTTTTTTGGTTCGAAAGAGAGACGACACTCTTCGTATTCTGTCTATATTAATGTAGACTCGTTAATTTTGGTCCAAATATCATTGTCTCTATTGTTTGTATTTATCCATTATCAATTTTTTAGATCGAGTTTTCACGATATTTAGCCTAACATTTTAAGATCTCTGTCATATTTGGCCTAATATTTCAAAGTTGTACCTAATATCTTAAGCTTTTTAGTGATTGGGAACAATAGCCTTTTGCTTCCATGATCTATATTTATCTTATTAGTACTTAGTAGGCAAATATTGAAGCTATGTTTTCATTTGAGTCAAAGATTATGTATTTAAACTAATTAAAAATGTATTAGATCAAGCTTAAAAGGCAAAACTCGATTTTCTCAATGTTCCACTTGATTGCATGTGTATATATGCCTAATACACAAGTTTAGTATAATTTTATCACAAATCCATTAATAATTAAATGAGGAGTTTACCGACCTTATATTAGGCCTAGTTAGTCTCAACTTTTGATATAACACATTATATTTCAATCATATTTCAATCATTTGTCAAACCTCACTAGCTTAATTGGTAAATGATAATATTTGCGACTACTAAGTTACGTGTTCAAATCCCTCATCATCCGTTATAATGGTCTAAATACCTCTTACCAGACAAAAAAAACAATCATTTTCATAACATATTTGTAACATATTTGTATATATGGTGATTACATCAATGTGAAACTTAATTATCGAAACACCCAACACCAAAAAGAAGAGGGCAAAAGTAATTAAACATTACCACAAAACTGTAACATCCCATCTGGCGAATTTGTCGTCAGGGTAGTTCTGGTAGACCCAAGTATGGTCTACAATTAGGTAACCCGAGTCTACAATTAGGTAACAACCCGGGTCATCGGACAGGGTGTTACAAAAACTCTTATGATTAAAAAGAAGCAGAGGGCTTTGGAGGTGGGTATTTGATAGCATTCTTGACAATCTTATTGGAAGCAGCCACACCCAAATCAATCCCACAAATATCAGCCAACCTAATGAGGTAAAGAAGCACATCCGAGAGCTCTTCACCTAGATGTTCCTTGTCGTTTTCCTCCCAATTCGGCAAGCCCTTGTCCACTTCCCCTCTCCATTGGAATATTTCCGATAACTCTCCAACTTCTCCCACCTACAACCACCATACAAAAGAACAAGAATCAATTCTTCATGTATCAACTTGTATAACTTAGCCAAACAAGTAAGTTGTCAAAATGCACAATAGTTGTCTATATGTACAATATGTCCTTCATGAAAAAAATATCTTATACATCTGATCTACTTGCACATATTCAGACCCGTCCATAGAAATGCGAAAAAAGGTCCTAAAACTTCGAATATATTTTCCCGAGTCTTAAGAAATTGGAAAAGGTGTTCTATAATGGGTGGGTCCACTTTTAGGCCGGTTGGTACCCTAGTACTCAGAAGTACATAAGACTCCGGAGGTGAATACTCAATAAGGCAATAACCACCGCCAAGGAGACTCGAACTCATTATCTCTAGATAATACTACTATAAAAGAGTGAGTTGAGCCATCGAGTGAGGATTAAATGTATGATTATATAATTTATATGCAATGTTCTAAAAAACGCTAGGCAGAAGTGCTTAGGTAGCATCAACGATTACCTAGGTGGTTCTTGACGCCTAAGTGGGCTAGAAGGCTAAGCGGGATGAGAATTTCCATCGCCTAGGCGGGGCCTAAACGGGATTTTTAGAACACTGATTATATGTAATCAAGGATTAAATGGATTGATTACCATAGCAAGAAGGAGATTGCGAGGGCTATGATACTTCTCCCAATTCCTAACCTTCGCAAATTCTTCAAGTTTCCTTGAGAGATCCTTCAAGCTAACCTCCTTTGAATCGTCTTCATCAATACTTGCCATGTCTACTCCTCTCATACTCAAGTGCTTGCACTTTGTAGAATTGGTTGGGGAAGAAATGAAGCTTACTCCCGGCATTTAAAGGGTCAAGAGTTCATTTAATAATGCTATAGTTTTCCTTATTTTATGAAAGAATATACCAACTTTGTTTTTATATATTGCAATTTGATGGAATTCTTGAGGAACTTTATATGCTCAAAGAATCCCCTATCTAGAATCCAAGATGATGAGAATATTTTTTTCTACTTTGGCCTACGCGGGCTCATACCTATTTCATTTTGTAAGATAGTAAGAATAAACCTAAATTGAAGTTTTAGGTGGATCATACAAAATTGGAATTGTTCCAACTTACAACCACTCGTCACATGACAACATTAGGTCAAATTTGAGAAAATTATGGGTACAACAAAGAAGGTGAGGAGAGAATTTATACCTCTCTTTCTACAAAAGCTTTCTCTAAGTCCAATTTTTTTTTTAATAGGAAAAAATTCGAGGTACCAGACAACCCTGGCAGCCCGAGTATCAAGAGATAGCAGCCGAGGGCTCGACAAGCAACAAGCAAACAAGTAACCACGAGTAAGGTAATACAACAACCGAAGAAAGGAAAATGAAACAAGGTGGAAAGCTGGAGAGAAGCGCGCGATAAGTCAAAGCGCCGTAGGACTGGAGGTCAACCCTGAACGATCTAGAGGGATGCGCAAAGGACTACTGACGAATCTCCATAAAGAACAACTATTTATATATGAATGTACTCCCTCCGTCCCATAATGTTTGTCCATCTTTCCATTTCGGTTGTCCCAATAAGTTTGTCCATCTTTCAAACTTTCCATTTATATCATACTTTTCTTACCATATTACCCTTATTCAATCTTATATATTACCCCCATTACCCACCTTTCCCATCAACTTTATTACTTTTTTCTATAAAATTACAAAATTACCCTCATCCAATCTTATATATTACCCCCAATTATCCACCTTTCCCATCAACTTTATTACTTTTTCTATAAATTTATAAAATTACCCTCGTCCAATCTTATATATTACCCTCAATTATCCACCTTTTCCATCAACTTTATTACTTTTTAAACATTTTATACCCTAATTATTCAACTTTTTAACTTTGTATCAATTACCGTGCCAATTGTACTTTATGGACAAACAATTTGGGACGGAGGGAGTAATTATAAAGATAATCCTTGTTTGTAGTTCAAGGTTGACATTGATCTATGAAAAATTTGCACATAGTTCGAGGTTGACAATGATGATAAAATAGAACCTTATAGAAGGCTTGTTAAACACTCAAGGGGTTGGCTTACTCGAGCAAAACAAAAGTCGGTTCTGATAAATCGTAGGTTCGATTTTCCACTAGTTTTCTTGTAGTGAGACAAATGTAAATTTTTTTATAAGAGTTTTTTGAGTCTTTGAGTCTTCACTGTCCTTAGACTGAGGCGGCATCTTCTCACCCTAAATTTCTATCATAAAAAAAATATAAGGCTTGCTAAACAAACATAAATATAAGATAGGTGTAGAAGAATTTGTTCAAAAAGGAAGTTAATTGTATGTGAGGAGGAGAAATAGAATAATATTAAAGGTATCACAAGAATGTTTGTAATGATAAGCATGTACAAGTGTTAATTTGCATAGGATATCGACTGATCGAGCATCCAAAGAGCAACATTTTTATGAATCTATTCTCTAAATAATCTAGATTAAAATTGTGATTTTGTGTAAGTTTTCGGTTGGAGATGGGGCGATGATAATTTAAATTATTTTTTTAATATAAGATCAGGACTCACCTTGTTGATGAGTCAAAATTAAAAGAAGTATGACGTTGATTAAACTATTTTAAAATATAAACTATTTTAGATGTTCGAAGGATGTATGAATTTCTCTCTTCTTTATGTATTGTTCACTTTTTTTTTTTTTTTTTTCATTTGATTTATATGGGATGCCCACTTTTCCCAAACTTTAATTTGTCAATAAGTTGGTCATGACATATCATGGAATTACTATGCTTACTAATTAAGCAAGCGAATATCAAATAATTTGTAATTATATAAACATTGATTAGATGCCTAACCTTTCGGTAAAAGAAGCATGAACAAAATTTTGACAAGTGTGAGTATGACACTTTGTGATTATAATGCAATGGCAAGCGTGGTCTTTGAATGTATATTCTAAGTAGCTAGGATAAGCTTACAATTTACATACATATTCTTTGGAGATTATATAATTTATCTCTAGGAATCCACTTTTTTCTGGCTAGCCAAATATTAATGCCTAGATAATTATATCTTCTCATTATAAGTAAGTATTTGTGCATTTATACAAAGACCCATGCAAAGTCAAGGTCAATTAGGCATCTCATATTCTCATCGAACGTATAATATCTTCTTTCAATCTTCTAGATCATCACTTTCGACTTACAAAAATAAATGAATCTACAAGGGATTCTTTACAGACTAGTATAATTGAACATAATGTAGTATATATGCAGTTAATTGTATGTGAGGAGGAGAAATGGAATAATATTAAAGGTATCACAAGATTGTTTCTAACGAGAAGCATGTACAAAATGTTAATTTGCATAGGATGTCGACTAATCGAGCATCCAAACAATAACAACAACAACATCAATCCAGTGTTAACCTGCCTCAGGTGGGACCTGGAGGGCCATGATGTACACACCCTTGCCTCAATATAATATCGAGAGGTTGTATGAAGAATGCCCAAGTATTATCATTACCCGAAAGACCCAAGAAAAATTAAAATTCAATTATGTGACAATGATAACTGAATCTAGAAAACTAAAATTCTATGTGACAATAATAACTAAATCTAGAAAACTAAAATTCGGTTATGTGACAATGATAATTGAATCTAATTAGAATGCAACAGAACTAATATAGGGGTTATCCAAAGAGCAACATTTTTATGAAGGCACATTAGAAAAGAAGAAAGCACTATTGATTTATCATTTGTTCACTTATCCAAATGAGCTTGAAATGTACCATTACCAAATAATGGTTATAACACCCAAACCTTTTCCTTCATTTCTCAGGCAAGTGCATCCACATATAAACAAAGACACAAAGCAAATAGCTCTTAGCTTAGGACAATCAAAGGGCAATCAATTTTATTCATTTACACACAAGAATGAAGAGTGTGAGTATATATTCATTTTACTATCACAGGCTATGAAAATCAACAGATGCCAAAAACTCGAAGCTCGCCTCTGTCTCCTCTGGTGATACGCGTGTCTGAATCGATATACGTGACTTCAAACTCGCCACTCCCTGTATTGGAAGAAGGCCTCAACGCGTCTGGGATCCGAGGAAGTTCAAATGGCGGTATCTGAGACAAGTTTCCTGTAGGCTTCACAGTTGTTTGCTGAAATATGATCTTAATGCTTGAAGTTCCTGTTCAAACACCAGCAATGGAATAAATATGTTGTGTTTCTATGGAAGCTTGCATTTGAACAATGACATTACAAACCTATGAGTTCAAATTTGTGTGCTAAAGTAGCGGTTACTTCACCAGGCGGCAATGGCCATGGCGCCCCCAATTCAAGCTCAACAATGTTATCAAAATCCTTGCTTATTACATCAATTCTTTGGAACACCTGCAGAGTCATGCAAGATTTCACAACCATGGATTCATTGAAATTCATACATCATGATGATGAAGAAAGAAGCAAACCTGGCCAAGTGTGATAGGAAGAAGTCTTCCAATAGGAGGACCAGGGCGGCTTCCACCTAATGTACGAGATGAGAAAGCGCTGCTGTACAACAGTTTCCATCTTCCTTGAAGCTTATCAAGATCTGCAAAGATATCAACGGGGCCACCGGCTGATTCGAGTTCTTTTGCAGCTTCATCTGCTAATCTTAAATCATCCTCACTTGCAACAAGACCTCTATTTAGCCCAGAAATTGCACTCTGCAATTACAATGAAGCAGATTCAATCAACAATGCAAAAGAAAACCCTAGACTGCTCTTATTCACAATATGCCCTAATTTCTTCCAAATTGGACATCAGACTAAACAAAACCGTATGCAAATTCAGACCTCTAATTTAGCACAAGGATTGTAAGATAACAGATTCAACAATGCAAAAGAAAAAAAAAAACCTAGAATGTTCTAATTCATGACCAAATCTGGCATTACTCACAGACTGACTACCCTACTTCCACTCTCAAACACCAAATTTCAATCAAAGTCCACCGATTTCTTCCAAATTGAACATCAGATTAAGCAAAACCATATGCAAATTCAGACCTAGCTCAGGGATTGCAGCAGAACAGATTCAACAATGCATAAGAAAACCCTAAATGTTCTAATTCATGATCAAATCTGGCGTTACTCACAGACTGACTACCCTAATTCCACTCTCAAACACCAAATTTCAACCAAAGTCCACCGATTTCTTCGAAATTCAAGTTCAGGTTACGCAGAGCCGTATGCAAATTCAGATTTACATGCAAGAAAAAGCAATTGAGGCGAAATTCGATAACGAAGTATCTTCAATTAGTACTCATCATACCAGCAATTTGAGCTTCAAAGAAGAAATGAGCTCCGAATTGGAAGCCTTCGCCGGTGGCGGTGGTGGAGGCGGATCAATCACAGAGACTTGGTCGAGAGCGAGCTTGGGGACTATAACGGCAGCTCTTCTCCGTCGAATGGGGCTCCATCTCAAACTCTCGAAAGCGCGGAAATCGTTAGTTGCCGAAGACATGCGAAATTCACAGGGAAGAAGACGGAAATTGGATGAAGAAGAAGGGGAAGAGGAATTGGAGATGCGAGGAAGTGGCGCTGAGAAGCAGATTGACGCCATAGCTACTGTTTTCGTTGAGAAAGCAAGCACTCTAGTAGTTTGTATAGGAAGAAGAAATGCTGATTTTTCTGGAGCCTGTGAGGTGTCCAGTGATTGTCCGTTAAATTCGCAAGTGCTCGGTGCCATTAATATTTTACCGACATAGAATTTATATTTTTTTTCCTAATTGAATAAAATTAATAAGGAATATTCCAGGTTTAGCAATATAGAATCACTTTTGGGCCTGAATTGGGCCGTTGGGCCCACTGACAGATGTCCAATCATGTTTTAGGTTTTTGTCCGCTACTCAAAATTGAAACCCCCGCCTGAACTCAAAACCCCCAAAATTCGCGCTCAGAGCGTCAACATTCCGAAATCTCAATTCGATTCCTTCGCGTATCCAGATCCAATTGTCTAATGTAAGCCCTGAGAACACCAGATTCGGTTGCCAGATCCGTAGAGTAATTTATGCTCACGAAATCAGACGAGAGAGATCGAAAATTTTTCTCCAGGAAAAATGTCGACCTTGGGAGTTCGCCGATTGAAGGAGCGCGGCGGCGGCGGCGGCAAGATCACGGCGGCGTTGCCAAATTCGAAGCCTGTGACTCCATTCTCCGACAAATCCACCGTCCTCGTTAGTACCGTCAGCAGCATTAATAGATCCAGTGGAAGGGAGAAGCCGAGATCCGTTTCAAGGGGGCCGGCGGTGTCTCAGAAGCCGGCAATTCCTCAGATGCCGAGAATCGACAAGCCGTCGGCGGCGGCGGGGTCTGTCGCCGAAGATTTGGAGGCCAGAAGGAGGCTGTCTTCGACGTCTTCGGTGCCAAGAGGTAGGAGTTCTAGTCCTTCTAATTTCTCCCAGATGGTGTTTGATTCGCGGAGAGCTAGGATTTCTAGTGTTGCGGTAGAGCAGGTTGGGAGGGCTTCTGTTTTTCCAAATCGGAGCTCAGATCTGGAGATGTCGTCTGTGAGGGTTAGGAATGGGAAGGGAATGAGTGGTTTTAGGGGTTTGGAGAGGAAGGTTGTGAAGGAATCAGGTTTGAGGGCGAGTGATAAGCGTGTTTGTAGCGCTTTGAAGGAGAACAGGAACCCCGGAACTAAACTGGGGAAAGAATCTGTTAAGCTTGTGACTGATTTTACTGTTACAGATGAAGAAACTGACCCAAAGTCAAGCTTAAGTGATGCTAATTTATCTGTAGCAACGTCTGAAAATGCTGATAGCTGTGTCTTAGATGACCATAATGATGAACATCAGAAAGAAGAGGATCCTAGTGTTGCTCCAGAGGTGCCAAGTGTTAAAGGACCAAATTTTGTTGTTGTAAAGTCCTATGGAAACACTCACTGTGTACCGACAACAGCTAGATCAAGCATGTCTTCTAAAGGTTGTGGGAAGAATGTAAATTACTTGAAGGTTACGGGGGTTTCGAAGGAAAAGGAAGTGAATGCTGTGAGTGCTGGGGGACGGGTTGGTGATAAGTACCCTAGCAAGCTACATGAAAAGCTTGCATTTTTGGAGGGGAAAGTGCAGAGAATTGCATCTGATATCAAGAGGACTAAAGAAATGCTAGATATGAATAATACTGATGCATCAAAGGTGAAAATTTATGATATTCAGGAGAAGATTTCAGGAATTGAGAAAGCAATGAGCCATGTTGTTGGTAAATCTGATAGCAGTTCAGGTATCTCCAGAACCATGGATACTGATGATGTTCAAAATATAAATCCTGATGGTGAGAAGATTCTGTTGAAAGGCCTGAAAGCTCAATCAATAGTTAAGATGTCATCGTCTGACTCACAAATTGATCAATGCCCAATTGTGCTGCCCAACTGTGAATCGAGGACTGCTGACAAAACAGTGAGCCACCCAATAACTGAGAAGCCACTTCCATTTGAGTATCTGGCATCCATAAATCAATGGCCATCTAAGACCAGTATGCATTTATGCAATGATCTAGATGTCAGCGAAATTGAGGAAACAGAAGGTGGTTCAGGTACACCAACGCAAAAAAGTTCAGATGTCCTTGCTGAGAGAAATACTGATGAGCTACAACTTACATCAAACGAGTGTCTTGAAGAGTTTGATGAGCAGGAAAATAAGCCAGTGATGATAGATGAAGAGGACAATGATGATAACACTTCATGTCAGATACGTGAATTAGGGCGCAAAGCTTCTACTGGGGGATGGTTTGTCTCTGAGGGAGAGTCAGTTCTCTTAGTTCATGATGATGGTTCTTGTTCACTCCATGATGTTGCCAACAGTGAGGTACACTTCTATAATCTAGCTTAACAATCTTTTCCATTATCATTATTTGATCACATAACAAATACCATCTTTCCCTCAAATCATTTCATTGCATAGATATGATCATTATATATAGAGAACCTGAGAAGACATGTCCCATTTCAGAGAATGCAACAGCTACTAATTTGTTAGTTACTTTCCTCTTCTTCTGTTTCAGGTAAAATCGGAATATAAGCCTCCATCATCAATCTTCTCAAATATTTGGAGTGATTGTTGGGTAATCCGAGCCCCTAGTGCAGATGGATGTTCTGGAAAGTATGTTGTGGCCGCATCTGCTGGAAATACATTGGAATCAGGGTTCTGCTCTTGGGACTACTACACCAAGGAAGTGCAAGCTTTTCACATTGAAGAAGAAACATCTAATAAGCGGTCTATTCTGGCTCCTCTGCATGGGAGCGCTGTGCAAAGAAGGAATACTCTATCCACTATGATGTCCACGGAAAACAGACAATGGTGGTATAAACCCTTAGGGCCATTGATCGTGTCAACAGCTAGCTTTCAAAGGAGTGTCCAGATCTTTGATATTCGTGATGGTGAGCGAATCATGAAGTGGAATGTGCAAAAGCCTGTGCTGAACATGGATCATTCAAGCCCGTTGCAGTGGAGAAACAAAGGAAAAATCGTCATTGCTGAATCAGATGCTATTACTCTGTGGGATGTAGGCTCACTTGACCCTCAAGCCTTGTCAAATATTCCTGCTTCTGGTCATAAAATCTCTGCACTTCATGTGAATAACACTGATGCTGAAGGTGGAGGTGTTCGACAGAGGTTAAATTCTCACTCCATTTTACTTTCTTTGGTCTCTTTGTTCATATGTTGTATGAAGTATTGATGCCATAAGAGCCTAAATCTATACCATGTATAAAAAAACTGAGTCCTGAATTAATAAAACAATTTTTCTAACCTATGTCCTTGGTTAAAACCCTTAAAATGGAAAGAACTTGTTAGATATGATTTAAGGTAATTTATATTTTTTAATAGGGTTCATTTATTCCCCCGTTGGGTTTTAGTTTCTAAAACAAGAATGCTTAACGGTTAAACAAGAATGTTGGGTTTTAGTTTCTAACCTATACCCTACGGACATAAGTTAGAAAAACCATTAATCTATTTATATTTGGATTCAGGGCATAGGATAGAAAAACAGTTCTTTTCATTATAGCTACTCAGGCCATTGTCGTTCATTTCATATAGATCAAGCTCATCAGAAGCAGAAGGACATGATGGTGTATTCTGCACCACTGATTCCATCAACATCCTTGACTTTCGCGAGCCCTCAGGTATTGGTCTCAAGATACCCACACTCGGAATCACCACCCAATCCGTATTCTCTCGTGGGGATTCGGTGTTTCTTGGCTGTAACACTGTAAGACCGCCTGGGAAAATGCATAGTTCATCACAAGTGCAACATTTTTCACTTAGAAGACAAAAGCTAGTCAGCACATATGTTCTGCCAGAATCGAATGCTCACATTCATCACACATCATTAAATCAAGTTTGGGGCAACTCAGATCTTGTCATGGGTGTCTGTGGCCAAGGGCTGTTTGTTTTTGATGCTTTGAAAGATGAAGGATTACCGTCGTTCGCTCTGGACTATTGTGGTCCACAGAAGGCTAGAGAAGTCATCGGTCCAGATGACCTGTACACGCCTACATTCGATTATGCTTCGTCCCAGGTTCTGCTTATCTCAAGAGACCGACCAGCAATGTTTAGGTACATTTAGGTGTGTTATTTTTTTGTTGTGTGGCTGAAAAAACTGTGTGCTTTTAGTGATTTCCTGCCTATATTTAGTGTGTCTATTTTGCTGTGTAAAAAATGTTTCTTGTTATTTATCTCATTGCATTTAGTGCAAGAAGTATGTATGCTACGTTAGTGTGTTATTCAGCTTGTTTGCATCCATTGGTGTTTATATGAATTTGGATATACGATATATATGCTTCGTGGAGTTTCATATAAATAAGTCGTTTGTAAATCTTCTTTACCCATTTGAAATTTGAATCTAATCTCTCTTTGCATCATAATAATAGTCTCGTACAAGTAGGATTTGCGGGTCAAGATAGGGGCGCCTCAATCATGATAAAAAACAATAGTTTTGATTATAATAGAACACCTTATCTTAATTATATTTTTTATTTTTGAGAAGTATCATGATAATATGTACAAGACGTCACGTGGGTATTTGAATGTGAAAAGCACCCAAATTCTAGTAGGTGTTCGATTTTATTGAAATAGAAATTTGTGAATACTTTCAATATATATAAAATTACGAGATGTCATATTTTCACAACTTTCAAATATGGGAAGCTTATTACTACAATCATACAAATAAACCTAATAAATATTACTCTGTTCGATCAAAATTAAGTGTCATTTTAGCACTTGATACAAATTTTAAAAATGTATTAATTAAACTCAAAATTTTATAGTATTTCTCAATATTATCACCTTTTAATTAAATATTCATCGCCATTTTTGCCTGGTGAATGAAGAGTATTGGTTAAACAAAACAAATTTCAATAACAATTGTCACAACTCGATTCTACTTAATTGCCTACAAAGTAAAAAACCCAAAACGACATATAAAGTTGATTAAAATTCAAGTACTTAACCAAAATTTATTTTTGATCATATAAATTATAATACTACATCTAAGTTGAAGTATGAAAATCAAGAATACTCACATACACAATTAGGGTAATAAATAAATTTGTAGTGAAGTATATTTGGTGCCATTAATTTTTTTTTTTGAAAGGAAGGTGCCATTAATTTTATTCATAAAGCTTGGTGTTATTGAAATTTTATGGAAAATTGGGTTGAATTTTAGGGTAAAATATAGACACACCATCTAAGTTTTGAGTTTTTAAAAATTTCTCTCCTTATCTTTTATGTCCTAGAAAATTAGTAAAAAAATTGCTTTCTTGTAATGGAGTTGTTGTAATACATTAATTATCTCAAAGTGATAAGAACAGTTGGAATTCCAAAATGTATATGTAAACTTGGTGATTCAAAAACTTTTTGTAAGATATAAACTTTTTTTGACCTTGAAAAATAATAATCTTTTGTATCATAAGGGTGGAAAAGCCCATGTAAACTATGGGCCAAATAACATATTTGCAATAAGGCCATTTTGCGATTTATGAGAGGCCATTTAACCCAATATAGAATCCACCATTTAGCCAAATTGCCCATGTAAGACTAAATGCCAAATAGCCCAGAGAAGCTTGGTTGCTTATATTTTAGGCCAACTAGCCCATATAAGACTAAATGCCAAATAGCCCATACAAGCTTGGGTGCTTGAATTTTGGGCCAACTAGCCCATATAAGACTAAATGCCAAATAGCCCATACAAGCTTGGGTGCTTGAATTTTGGGCCAAATAGTCCACAATCTATAAGGCTAAAAAGTCCATGTAAACTTACAACTCTTTCGCAACACTTGTAATTTATGAGTAATCATTCTTTTTTTTGTTTAAATATGACAACCATGTTAAAATGATCTATATCAAAGCCAAACATATTAAAAGGATCAACGAGTCAACCTATGACCTTACACATAAAACTCGTAACCCATAATCTGAATTACGAGTCAATTATTATTTTTTACGGGCCGGGTCGACCCGTTAAAAACCCTATTTCAAGTTACGATTCTCAGTATGGAAATACATTTATTTTTGTACACGGTATTATATATTGCTAGAACACGCGCGTATATCTTGACAGAGAAGAATCCCATAGAAAAGTTAACATAAATAACTATTTTCTTCCATTTGAAGGAAAAAAAAATACTGTATTAATTTCCTTATAGGCAATTAAAGCGGTATCCCAATTATAAATAAACTCTAATCTTTGGCAGCTAGAGAGGGTCAATTAACCATGGACATGGACACCAAACTCTTGGACGCCATGCTTAAGTTGTTCCTGTACTCGCTGTGTTTTACTTGCCCGACTTTGTGGTGGTGGATGAATTGTTTTTCATGGCCTTGGATGAGTCCCAACGAAAGGGATGAATCCAAAATATTAACTCCCGAATTCGAATTTATAATGACCATGGCGGCCTACATGTTCTTCTTTCTTAACAACCCGACGATGGCGTACTTTATATGGAAATGGTGGAGGCATAAAGGGTCAGGCAAACTGATCTCCGAAGAAGCCGCCAATGACGCCGATGCCAAGAATGCGATGCTTGGTTTGTTCCTGATCTCACTAGTTTTTGCTGGCGCGACTTTGTGTATACAAATGTATTGGCAGGCGATATACCAAGTGACTCCCGAATCACAAACGGCAACGCCCACGGCGTTCTTCGTGTTCATCTTTATTAATAGCCCGACGATGGGGGTCTTCGTATGGAGATGGTTCATATTGGAGAGCGAGAGCGAGCAAGAAGGGTCAGGCAATGTGTGCGTGATTTGTATGGAGAAGTTGAAAGGCGAACGAGACGGTGTGCGGTGCCCGTGTTCGAGGCGCTGCGCCCACCGATTTCACCACCGTTGCATGGGCGCTTGGTTGGAGGCCGGGGGCAGCCGTGGAATCGATGTCCGTCAGGGATGATAGGCCCGCCAGATTTATCTTATTTTTATTTTTTATTTGGGATTTCGGAACGATTAGATTCATTAATTATATGCTGATTGATTGTAGAGATTATTATGGAATATTTGGGCTTTTTAGTTTAAAATATCTCTATATATTCATAATATTTAGTCTTTTTTAATCGATTAATGATAAAACATTCTAAAAATAACATATATTTATTTATTTTGTTCTTTTTTTGGTAGAAGGAGAGGCGGTACTCTCCGGCCTTTCGAGGGGGCGTTTTATTAATAATAAGAAAAAGGGCTAAGTAGTCAGCAAACGGGGGATAGCCCGGCCCTTACATCGTAAAACAAAAGTAAATAAATCCCCTCCGGCGGGGCAAGCAATACATGGAGTCCTATAGGAAATTGAAAAGTAAGAGAGGCAAGATGGTCAGCAACGGAATTCGCCTACATGGCGGAATCGGATGGACCAATTCCTACTAATGAAACATTGGCATCTCGATACCAGGCTAGCCAGAGGATGGCTCCTCTTGACTCCGGTGCTCAAAAAATGTACAATTAATTTAGAGTCCGCCTCAAGGAGTACCTTTCGATACCCATTATCCCAGGCTAACTTTAAACCATTATACACCTTCAGAGCTTAAGTTTTCATATTTTTATTTTAAGTTAATCTAAATGACAAAAGCCCAACTAGAGCTTTGTATTTGCGCTTGGTTGGAGGACGGGGGCTGCCGAGGTCGGTCAGGATAAGTCGGCCAGATTTATCTTGTTAAATCAAATTTATCTTAATTTCACTATTATTTTTATTTTAAATTTTATTGTTTGGGGGTTTCGAATCGATTAAGATTCAAGAGTCGTTAATTATAAGTTGATCAGTTGTAGAGATTATTACTCTGTCCGATTCAAAAATAAACTGACGACGGTTTAGCCTAAAAAATTTGATCCACAAAAGGTGACGTTCTGATTTCAATTTTTTGTACATGCATTAATTAGATTATTGAAAATCTACAAGATTTTAATTATTTAGAAACCTCTCCTCTTCTACCTATTGATGTTAATATACATGCAAAACTAGTGAACACTATAAACCCAACTATAAACCCAACGAAATATACTCATAAACCCACTTCACCAAAAAAATACTCATAAACACAAAAAAACAGCATTTATATAATTATAATTATATTTAGAAAATTATTTTAACACATCATAAATTCAGCTACGTAATTGTATTCTACATTACATCCAAAAACGAGTATTCGAGTTCTCCCAAAAAAAAATGATTTTCATGATATGAAAAAGATTTAGATTATTTGTTTCCCTAATAAAATCAAGATTTGCTCTAATATTTTCTTCTAGATAATTTCCTTTAAGATAAATATCAAAAGGCCATACTTATTTTGAGTTTCATAAAAAAAAAAGATATCTTCTCCAATATTTTCTTCTATATAATTCCTTTAAGATAAATATCAGAGATTATTCACAACTTTACTTCGATGTATGATTCTCTCATTATGGAAATACAAATATTTTTGTACACGGTTACTGCTAGCTGGGACACGTATCTTGATAGAGAATCCCATAGAAAAAGTTTACATAAATGTGTTCTTTCTTCCATTCGAAGAAAAATACTAGTAATCTTTGGTATTCCAATTATAAATAAAGGGATACACATAACATACCTAATTAATTAATTAACCATGGTTGAAGTTGACCCTAAACTCGCCATGCTTCTTGTGTTTAGGGTTTCGCTGTTTTTTGCTTCCCCGACTTTGTATAATTACTTGGTGATATGTTTTATATCGCCTTGGTTCAGTCCCACCAACATGCCAACTGGAATGATCAAGCCGGTTTACATGGTTTTTTTTCTTATTTACCCAACGATATTGTACTTCGTAGGGAGACGGTTGTGCAATATTAATGCCAAAATAGAGAGCGAACGAAGACGACGACAACAACAGCAACAACAACTGCAGGAGGTGGTGGTGGTAAGAGGGTCATTGCGTCCACCGATTTGACAAGCTTTGCATTGACAGTTTTGTGGAGGAATCTAGGTCAATCAGGATAGGCTGCCGACTTTATCTTATTATGTTAAGATTTATCTTAATTTTACTGAAGTACTCCCTTCCTTCTATTCTACTTGTCCATGAAACCTTAGTGCTTGTTTGGTTGAATGCCTGAGAATTGTAATTTATGGGATTTGCGAAAAAATGTTTGGTTAAAATTATTTATGTAGGAATTAATTCTCTTTATTTTGTTTGGTTGGAAGTTAAAATTCATGGGAATTTAAATAAAATTACGTTAACAACCCTTATTAATAAAAATCAATAACTTAGACTTTTGGGTAAATAAGAGATTCGCAATTTAAAAATTAAAAATTAAAAATTAAAAAATATACTTGAAATAAAAATGGTGGAATTGGAACTTACCTACCCCCACCATGTTAATTGCAATTCCCCATTTTGGAGGAAATGCAATTCATGCGAATTTAAATTATGTGTTTTTCTATCAATTAATTTTCAACCAAACACATTTACTTCTACTTTCTAGGATATTTAAATTCATGGGATTTTCAATGAAAAACCAAACGAGAACTTAAACTTTTTTTCAGTTCTATTTGTCCTTGAAGCTATATTTGTACAAGATTTTCCATTTGTACCCTTTGTTTGTAATTAATACACCTAGAAAAAGTCTCTCAAAAAAAAGAAGGTATAAGGATAATTTGGTAAGATTATAACATGTCAAAATATATGTGTATTAGGTGTTCATGGACAAGTAGAATAGAACCGAGGGAGTATTTTTTACCAAAAATATTTGATAGACTATATATGTCTAGACCAGTGATCATATATTGAAGTTTTTATTAAAATAGAAATTTGTGAATACTTTCAATATATATAAAATTACGAGATGTCATATTTTCACAACTTTCAAATATGGGAAGCTTATTACTACAATCATACAAATAAACCTAATAAATATTACTCTGTTCGATTAAAATTAAGTGTCATTTTAACACTTGTAACACATAATCTTCTTCTATGGTCCAAACACTTGTAACAAAGTTGTTGCATACAGACAAGGAATAATAGCATATATAATCAATCAGGTGCTAGCTCAAAATGGATTATTGTAAAACCCTCTATGATATTAGAACATCTGCAGATCAAATTGAAACTAAATAAGATCAAGACATGGTTTTGGAGTTTTTGCATCAAGAAAGAAATAGTGGTCATAAACAAAATATAGTCAGAATCAGTGTGAAAACTTCAGCCTCTGCCTTCTCTGATCTCACGATACTAACTTCATTGCCCAGTCTGGAAAATGTAGAGCTTTAGTGATAGTATAGGTAAATCAGAAGGCACTTACAAATTAGTTTACTGTAACGAAACATGAACAAGTACCTTTCCTTGTAAAGAAGTGGATAGATTCGTGTTACTCCAACCAGCACCCTAGGTACTGGGCCCCCGCTGCTCCGGATATGTGTAAATGCTAATGGTGTGCAGGAGCCCCTAGCTAAAATGCATATGGTAAGGAATTCAACAATTGAAATTTGCAATTTTCTATATCCAAATTGCTTCAAATCTGACATCCAAACTGAATCAGCTAATATCACTCAAAGAATCCTAAGCGATCAGCCCAGCAAGCTCTATAGGTTCCATTTGCATGCAATTGTAGATTAATGGTGTTTGATGCCTAAAATGAGAAAGAAACTTGCGAGTAATGGTATTACATAGTATTAATCGGCTCCACTTAAACAGAAAACATACAGCAAGGGTGAAACAGGCTGCGTCCAGTCCAGCCACCATCCCATATCTGTGCAAGAAAGACTACATGATAAAATATTAGTATATCATAAGGGTCAAATGTAGAGGCACACATAATGTCAGATTTTAGAGCCTTAAGTTACAGGCACTTGAGCCAGTATGTACAAATTTTACATTAATTGGATAAACTATCAAATCCACCTGCAGTTTTCAAGCTCTGACTGAACCGTGGAATGTTGTTTTGACAGTTTATAGTGTAATCATATGCGTGTTCCCTTAAAGAGATGCAAATATCCATTTTACACTTACTTTCTGGTGCAGGAGCATCTTCTTCTTCTGGTGACAAGTGAAGTGAATGAGAGAAGAGAAGATGTGGAAAGCAAAAATGTTGAAAGCAAAAATGAGAGATAGAGAGATACCTTGGAGCAAGAGTTTCGGATTAGGTTTTGGGTTGGGGGCTGGAGAACAAGATACCTCCCACCGGTAATTGTCGGCGGCGGCGGAAAGTGAATGCCACATCGACATTCCGGGTATTGAGATCAAATAAGATATTCTATATTATGCTAGTATTTTGTATTTAGGCTTATAATATCTTTTGTGATATTCTAGGATTATCTTGTGATATTCTAGAATTATCTTTGTCTTATTATCTTACCATTGTATGTATAAATACATACCTCATCTCATTAATAAAAGTATGCAATTTTTATTTATCCATATGGTATCATACGCCTAAGATCCTCACCTCCCTTTTCTCGTCTTCCCTCTACACGACCCACACAACCCAATCTTCATCCATTACTCAGCCATGGCACACGACTATTCAACCTCCCTAGCCATTTCCTTGCTTGGAAGACTCACATCCAAGCCACCCTAGAAGGATATGTCCTTTTTAAGTTTCTAGATGGTTCCATCCCTTACCTCCCGAGGAAACACCAGCTCAAGCAAACGCCCAAGACCGTCTCCTCTATGGGGCGCTCATTGGTACCCTATCTTCCTCGGTCGCCATGCTTGTCACTCAAACAACGACTTGCAAGGCGGTCTGGGATACTCTCAAACAAACTTATGGCACCGCTTCGCGTGGTCATAAGAAACAAGTCAAACAAAAGCTTCGTTCTATTAAAAAGGCTCCTCTTTGATGTCCAATTATATGCAAGCCATGAAATCCGCTGCTGATCTCTTGACTGCGTTAGAGTCTCCACTCTCTCAAGAAGATTTTATTGATTATCTCTTGAAAGGGTTGGATTCTAGCTATCAGTCTGTCATTGATGCTTTTAACATGAGAGATACTTGTATCCCCTTTGAGGAATTGCATGAAAAATTGCTTCTCAAAGAGATTAAACTTAAACAAGAAACCTCGGAGGCTGCCCCTGTAACAGCCTTGAATGCCCAAAAACACAACAAAACCCGTCCCAAACAAAACAAAACTCCGTTGCCTTGGCAGCCCACCAACCCGCCACCTGCGCCACCACAAAATTGGATCCCTTTTCCCTCCCAACCATTCTTCCGGTGTTGGAGTCCAATCTTCCGGCGTGGGAGAGAGAAGCTCAGGGGAGACGGGAGTGCTTAGACGCTACTTAACTTAAGAGAAAAATAAAATAAAATGTTTACTCCATCTAAACAACCACCCCCCATTTGGCATGAGAACTATAAAACAAAGTCTTTCAGTCATTTTAAATTCTCCCTCCATTCACTCCCCTCTCTCGCACGCAGCCCCTTCTCCCCCTCTCTTTTCCTCTCCCCTTCACAATGTTGTCGTTCTTGATGCTTGTGGTTGGAATCTTCACCATTCTAATTGCCTTAATCAAAGTGATTGTTCGAGGTAATCATAATCATGCTATTTGAACTTGAACTTTGAATGTGTTTAAGGATGTCGCATATGTTCTTTCTCTTGTGAACTTTGAACATTCTAGATTTTTTTTAATTCAGCTGAGTGTCTTGATTTGTAAACTTCGAACATCTCTGCTAGATTTTTAGTTCAACTGCTTGTCTTGATTTGTGAACTTCAAACATCTCTGCTAGATTTTTAATTCAGCTCTAGGATTTCTGAATGTGACTTGATCATTGTTGTCGCTTGATTGTGAAGTTCGATTCTACTATTATTTTTCTGTATACTTAGATTGATTTGTAGCTTGATTTGTAACTACTTCGATTCTAGGATGATGATTTTAGTATCGCTTTGTCGCTTGATTTGTAACTACTTCGATTCTACGATGATGATTTTAGTATTCGCTTTGTCGTTTGATTTGTAACTACTTCGATTTTACGATGATGATTTTAGTGTCGCCGCAACCTCCAATTCTATTTCTACGCTCTATACTTAGATTGAATTGTCGCTTGATTTGTAACTACAACTACTTCGATTCTACGATGATGATTTTAGTGTCGCCGCAACCTCCAATTCTATTTCTACGCTCTATACTTAGATTGAATTGTCGCTTGATTTGTAACTACTTCGATTCTAATTTTCCTGTCGCCGCTCTTCAACTTCCAATTCTAATACTTAGATTGATTTTATTTGTCTACTTCTGATTCTAATTTTCTACTTGATTAGTGAAGTTGAATTGATTTTAACTTGTAAATTTCAATAGATAGAGCATGTACAACTATCCTCCTCATTGCAATGACCTTCATTGTCATGATTACTAGTCCGACTATATCTCCTCACTTCTTGGTCACTTTATCTCTTCATTTGTTATTCGTCATCATATGCACCTTCTGTATCGCCAATCTTCTCCATTTTTTGATCTCAGCGTACAGAGGTAATACACTGGTTTATTGCTCTTTTATTGGTGTGTTGTGTTCTGAGCTAATTCATTATCTTTCTTTTAGGATTACTGGTGGTGGATACTCTCATTTATTTTATCTGCATGATTGTCGGGTTTATGGCGTTCTCTTCCATAATCTTATTAGTTCCTCCACCATCACCACCAATTGAGTCAAGGCCACCACAACCACTTCATTTGGTTGGAGTTGGTTGGAGTTGTAGGAATAGCTGTAATTGCTATGCTGTTGTTGTTGATCTCCTCACCATCACGGAAGGTTATCAAATGTGTTCTTTTGTTGGGGATTCTTTTGTTGGCGTCCGTTTCCACAGTTGAACTAGAGAGATACCACAAATTCCACAAGCGAGCCGACCCCTGATACGGACCAGACGAGTAACATAGCTAGTGATACGAGGCCCGTCAGGAATCGTCGTCCACCGAGACGATATGATGAATAACTTTTATTTATTTGCATTAATTATTTTAAAGTTGTAATTTTTTATAAACTAGAGTCTATCTCCCTTCTCGGGTTTTCTTTACGGTTCTTTCCCGGGACGCCTTTTTTGAACCGTTAGGGCTTAGGTTTAAATACTTCTTGTTATCTTATCGCTTCACATATTGGTGGAATATTTTATTTTTTATTTTTTATTTCCTTAAATTACGGAGTAGCTGCTTTCTTTTCCGGAGTGCTAATTTGTGTTTTTTTTTGTGTTCAGATAGAACATTTCTCATTGTTTTAAGGTGAATATTTTCATGGTAGTGGTGAATATTTTTTCCTTCTTCATCTCGATCTAATTTGTGTTTGTGTTTGTGTTCAGATGGACAATTCCGTCAACACCACCACCGCCACCACAGATGATGTTGGTTGGGAGGTTTGTCATCGCGGCAATTCTTATCGTCTTCTTCATCTCAACAACACACCCCAACATTATCAACAATATGTTGTCAATTTCTCCTTCTCAATTTCTCTCAATTATTCATCTCAATCTAATTTGTGTTTGTTTTTGTGCTCAGATGAACTATTCGTCATTGTTTTAATGGTAGTGTTGTTATCTACGGCGTCCTCCTCCACGGCTACAGCAAGATCCATACCAAAATCTTCGGTTCCAAACCCAGACGACAACCCATCGCCCTTCCCCCTCCCGTGGGATGAGTATCCCACCAAAACCGTCACTAGGTTTTTTTCTTCTCATTTTCGCCATATTTCATCGGCGGTGCAGGTGCTATTGTTTGTATGCTTTTGGGCTTCTCTCTTCCTCTCGCGCCATTTGATCGTAGAAGGTGATGCTCTTATTTGGAAGAGCATAACAAATAAACTCAAGGCATTCAAGAATAACAACTGGCCTGCCATAAGGATCCGTATATGGGAGAAGTTGATTGCTCTCAAAATGCAGCCATGGAGAAGTTGATTGCTCTACCCAATGCAATCATGCACTTCTTTTGCTTCCTCCTCCACTAGAGAATATCTAAACATTGAGTGTTGTTTGTTTGTTTACTTCCACTGTTTTTTGTCTCATTGAGTACTACATCATATCTAGTACTTCTTCTGTGTGATAATTGTTAAGTCATTGTATAATTGAGTACTGCGGCCATCATAGTACTTCTTCTGTGATAATTATGGAGTCACAGTGTGATTGAGTACTGCCTCCCTTGGATGATACATTGTTATTTTTCTTCAATTGATATGGCCTCTAGCATTGTCTTTTATATCCATCTAAGCTCAAATTGGAGGCTGAATTGATTCAATAATCAAACCGAGAAGGGCTTCTTACTTATAGGATTGTAAGGCCAACTGCATTTTTCAAAAGCCTTGGAGGGCAAGTTGAGCTTGTAAAAGTAGGGAACCTTATGTGATGTTTGGAGACGGGCATTTGTGCACTTGAAAATCGATTAGTGAGCCGGATTGAGCTTGTAAGAAAATATCAAATGGGTCAGGAGCAAAATCAAGAATTCTCTTTTAACACATTTTCAACATGTTGCAATAACACAAGAGTTCCCTTTACACATTTGCTATACAATGATGTTACGATTAAAAGCAAGAATTCAAAAAGATCATACAATTTTTTTTCCTTCCGAGTACATATCCCCAAAGAAAAACAAGACTTTCTATTAAGTCATGAGCCATATAGGTTATTCCACAATCCAAAGTAAGATAGTTGCCCCTATTGTCAAATAAGACCAGATCTCACTCAGATGTTTCAGCTAGAAGAATCTTGTTGTTTTCATTCTATTTCTCCCGCTCCTTTTATAAAGCAAAAAATTGTATCTATATTGGAGGGCAAATGTCGTTCGACTATTTTATTAAAAGATCTCAAAACTTTTTATGAGGTAACATACTTCTAATATTTTGTATTATATCTAGAAATCCATTACACGTATCGTGGACACACGAGATTATATCGACCAATAGTAGATTAATGCATTGAAGGGTACTAAATGTAAACCTCTTAAGCATATTGGTACTAATATTGCAAGTCGTTCTAGAAAGCCTATTAATGCCAAAATAGAGAACTAACGACAAAATTTATCTGCATTTTAACTTATCTAAACCTTTTTTGATTAGGTAAGGATTAGGAGGCACTCCCTTCAGGGAGGGCGCTCTAGAGCACGGATGAGAACTAAAAGTTCTGGATGAATCTTGATTGCATCAATAGGGAGACTGTGGCTCAATTTGGCAATTTTATCAGCCACAACATTACAATCCCGATTGACATGTTGAACCCGAACCGTAGAGAAACCTTGTAGTGACACAAGGATGTCAGAAATGATCATTTTAATTTCCTAGGCCAGTTGGGATGTCCTTGGGCAGTTTTTATCACTTGTAGATTATCGCCTTCAATTTCAATTTGTGAATAACTATTTTGTTGTGCTTCTACTATACAGTCTCTTAAAGCTAATGCTTCAGCTATTAGGGCAGTGGTTTTACCATAGTTTTGTGCTTTCATTCCAATTACTGATCCATAATGACTCTAATGACTATGGCTCCTGAGGCTTGTCCGTTCAGTAAACAAGAACCATCAAAGTTTATCTCCAACGTATTTCTGTTCGGTTTTCTCCATTTGGTGTTCTTTTGTTGTTTATGTCTTTGTGATCCTATTCGTTTAGTTTTCTCTTTATCTTCTTCCCAATTTTTGGCTCTTTTCTAATTTTCTAATTGATTTCGGATATACATGATTAGATCCGAAATGAAATCATTTGGTTGTTGTTGAAAGACTAGTTTATTTCTTTGGTGCCATATACACCACCATATCGTAGCTAAGGTAACAAATTCTTTATGTCCTAGGTGTTGGTGTAGTTCGTATATTATCATTTATGGTGGTTTATTGTTTGAATTATATTGTCGTAACGTTTGTTGTATACTTAGGTTTATATTCCCTGCTATCTTAATGGTGTGTGGACATTTGATGAATAAATGTTCCGTATCTTCATTAGTACAATTACACATAATACATCCAGGTGGTGTCATGACATGTTTCTCTCTTAGTCTAGCTTTAATTGGTAGGTCATTAGTCTCCATTTTCCAAAGAAAAATTTTCACCTTTGGAAAGGTATCAAGTTTCCATATCCAGTTGTTATGATTTTGGCTCTCATTTGTAGTTTTTGTGATTAATTCTATTGCTGATGAGGTGGAGAACCATCCATTCTTGCTTGGTGCCCAATAAAGCCGGTCTCGGATGAGATTTTTCGGAATAGGCGTAGCCATGATTTGTTCTACTATATTATTTGGAATTACTTGTTGTAGTTGTTCTAGTTTCCAGGTTCGATTTTTTGAAAACTTATCTAAACCTTTGTTTCAACATGTAAGGGGTTTTCTTACTTCTCATATTTTTGAATTGAAAAAAAAAACACGATTTAAATTTTCAAAGTGCTTTAAGTTAATTAATGTTGTTTCATTTTTAAATTATTTGTTTCAATGAGTTTTTCCATATAAATTAATTAATACTATATTATTTTATTTTGAACAAATGATGGAAGAATTATTAGTAATAATATTGAAAAATAAAACAAAATAGAATAATATATAAGAACATATACATAGTAGTAGTACTGATGTCTATATGCTATTTTTCTTCAAAAATGTAAAATTGTCTAAAATGATAATTATTGTGTAATAGAGAGAACGCTATATATTTGTTATTAAATCAAGTTGATTAATAATAGATATTTGATGATTTTTACAAGAATAACTAAATGACTAAAATGATAATCATTGCTCTAGGAGAGTCATCCATAATAGGGTCTTAGTCAAGTGCTAGGGAAAAATTATTACAAGATTGATTCAAGTTGGACTGTATAGGAATATTAGTTCATGTGATACAATATCCAAATCATTCATAGACGGACTACCTAAATACAGAAAAGGATATGCAAAGAATTTCAAGTTACATTCCTCACAAATGCCTTGAAACTAATATGAGCTTTCAGCCTTCTTGCAATGTTTAATAAAAAGTGATGAAGGCACTTGTATTGTAAGCTCCTTTTGTACACAAGAGAGATTTTGCCTTGTTTTATGATGATGATCAGAATCCGACGAATGATTAACATTAGACCTTAGACACAATATAGCCTGGATTCAAAACTTAGTGATGAAAACATATAAATATGTACATGTTACAACACTTTGTTGTCGTCGACAAACCTAGTCGTCTGATTCAGTCTCGCGAAATGGCAAAGGAACCGCCTTCTCAGCCCTAAATTTACCCACATTGTTCAAGTGCTCATGCTCCAATCTACAAAAGTCATCAAAAGTATCACTATTTTTTTCCTAAATTTATCAGACATTTGATTAGTCAAAGAGATAAGAGATGAAATAGACATGTACCTGTAAAAATTCCAATGCCCACGACGAATGACTTCAAGTGAAGCCAAGAAGAAGTCTAGCATTCTTGATTCAAGCACTCCAATCCGGAATTTCATCACACTCTCCAGCCAAACAACCCTCAATACCACATTGAATGCCTAATGAGAAAAAAAAATGATACCAATCAGTATATCACCATCATAAAACTCATTGATTTCTAAGTAGAAACCAAAGATAAGTGGTCTTACAATGGAGACATAGTAGACACATTTGTTCTTCAATACGAGATTGTCCCTGAGCCAAGGATTACGAGAGTTCCGGTTGAGGAACCCCCAATCCTTGACGAAATCCCAATATAACTGGTACACTGTAGCCGCGAAAGAAGTCACCAATACTATGATAAGCCATAATAGAGAGTCTGTGTTTTGTGCATAGGTCAATCTTGCACCGGCTGCCACCATGGCAGAAACGTACTTGCCCAAGTTGGCCAAGTGGGCGGTGTCAGATTCATCAAGCCATCTTCTTGCACACTAAGAATTTGCAAGAAGAGGGTCAAAAGGTATAATCATATAACATACAAGACATATCTTATAGAGGACAATTGCTCCAAAATGTATGTTTATACCTGCATGGCACGCCAATAATAAGGCGAAAAGGAGATGACATAGGCCAATTGCTTGTAGAGCTTTCCATTTTTGCAAGTGTCATAGTGGTGAGTCCTGAAACTCCCCGCGAGGAAGTAACATCCTGTCGTTTCCAGATGCCTTAGAAGAGGAATCTGTTTTCATTCACATCAGTCAATTGAAGAACTTTGGTTGATGAATTTTCTCTAGTTATGATGAAAAACTTGATAAAAAATTCCACGTACCTGACTGGTAAGTTGATCTGCCATGAAAAAGTCCACCATCAAAACCTACATTATCCAACCACCATAGATTTATTTAATCATACCACTAAGAACCATGTATTGCATTCACATAGATCATTTACGCTGAATCCAAACCTTGCAAAACGGAGAGCAAACAATGTTGCGAATCACACGAAGAAAGCAAAATCGTGTTGGGCGGTAGAAGATGTTGAAGGGGCAAAGCAACAACACAATGAAGATCTATTATCAACCCATCAAAAAAAAAGAAGGGTAAGTTTAAAAACAAAACAAATTATGACATTTTGTATTGTTTCATTTGATCAAGTTGACTAACCAAGAGAAGGCAACTAGGCACAATGTCAACTTGAGAAGGCGGGAAGCCACCGGATTTGAGGAGGAGTTGGATAACCATGGCAGTGACAACTGCCGTCATGGATGTGGTGCAAATCAAGAAGGCGTCTCGGTGTTTGAGGGCGGTTTTCGATTGGAAGTCGAAAATGAAGTTGTAGTTGATCCTTGTTGCCTTCCACAAGAAGAGATTGCATCCATACATGAACATGTGCAAGCTCAACAATGCAAACATACTGTTTCAAGAATTTCAAACATGAGGATTTTTGTGGTTTTGAGCTTGATAATGGGTCAAGGTTAGATTGGGCTTGAATTGGCCCATCAAAACACTAGGCCCAAACTTTATTTTCTTGTAGCCCGGCCCATTAACAAAAATGCTTGAAATTAAATTAAGAGTAGATTGAAATTAGGAGAAAAAAGTTACCTAAAAACAGGATAAATGGTCTCCATGTAAGTGGCTTTGCTGTCAGAAAACATACCAGACAAATGTGCAAGAATTGCATATACAATAAACAGTGTCACAAAGCTCCCTGTAAAAAGCCCTGTAAAAAAAGAACACCCAAAAATGGCACACTACAAATATTAATAATTAGTACTAAATAAATTCTTCTTTGCTGTTATTAATAGTAAAATATCAATAGACTAAATCACTAAATGCACTATTTTAGTTTTTTTACGTAGAAAAATGCACTATTTTAGTGGGTATCATGTAGATATAGGGCGACTTTATCATCTGTGGGTTAAAATTAAGTGGTAAGCTTTTATGTAATCAAATTTTAATACTATTTACTTCTAAATTTTTAGACAAAATCACCCTATGATCCGATGAATATTCTATTTCAGAGTCTAATTGAGTTGAAAATAAATTATACACTCATATTATATTATTGTAATATAAATAAAATATTAACTATTCACCTGGTGGAATGTGAATAAGACCCCACTTAACAAATTAATTTAATTACAAAATCACTAGCATTATCAATTATTAATTGTTAATTGATTTAGTGATAAATTGATGTTAATTTTTTTAAGTGTTGTCTAAGAAATTTGAATTCCAGATCAACTCCATGTATTAAGAGACCGATATTGAGAGAGTCTCCCTATAAATAAAACCACAAAATATCAAACGACATTAACAGATCAAACTGAACGAGCTAAGGGCGAGACCCAAAAAAACAAATGTTACAAATCACTATGGTTTAGGGTTGAGCATAGGTTGATTCAAATCGAAATTTTAAGCCAAACTGATCGAACATATGCCGAATTGAACCGAAATCGATATTATTCGGTTCGGATTTCGGTTTAAAAATTTTGCAAACCACGAAACTCATCGTCCACATTATCATTTGTTCCAACCTTGTCGTACGTAACTCGATAGTAAGACATAGATTGTTCGTGATTAGTGACTAATTAATTAATGTTAGATTAGGCATTAATTAATCAAGCAATTAGAGAGGGAAACGTACCAACAAGAAAAGAGACCATGTGAGAATCTTTTTGTTGGTGAGGTCTCAAGAATTTCATCGCCTTTTTCCTGTCTTTGTCGGCAAAGTGCTCTATGAATAATCCTTCCACTTCGTCCATTAGTCCAATTCCCTTTTATTTTTATTTTTACAAATCAAATATTAATCCAAAATTTAATCAACTACTAGTAGTTGCAAAGAATCATTTACCACCGTAATTTAGACGAGATTATTACCTTGTCTGAACTGCAAAAATGCTTTCCTTTCACTTTTCTTAGGTAAATTGCTGATTCTTGCCGGTTTGCTACCTGTTGCACAACAAATTATAATATAAATTAAGTCGATTTTTCTAACTTATGACTTCCGTTTATGCAAATTGTTGCCCTGAAAGAAATATAAACCCTATAAAAATATAAATTTTTAAATAAATAATTAACATTTTTTTTGATTTAAACTCTTAACCCATCTCCTTGAAGTATAAACAAATGTGGATTTAAATATACACATAAAGGACATATATAGCCAATTTTTTAATATAAATTAATGATTTTACACCTAGTAGATCATATACATGTTATGTCATTACGCAAACTTTTATGTTCTTATGTCCAAATTAAAAAGTAAACCATTTTTTACTAGAACGTGCATGATAAATACGTCTAGTTCTTTTTTTTTTTTGCTTGAAGGTGTGATTATCTATAAAAGCATGAATGTCACTTCAAAGGGATCATTTTCATCTTGTTTATACATATAATCGATAAAAGTAATTACAAAAGAATGTCGATAATTGTCACTTTACTAAAAAACTCAATTTGACACACATCAAACAATGCATTAAGACTAGTCCATCTAACGTGTTTTAAAAAATCACGTTAGATGGACTAGACTGTCTCTTAAATGGGTTAAAAATTAAGTGGAATAGGACCTTCTAATATTTAAGTAGGGTCTAGATAAAGCTAGGCATGATTTTTCTTCCAATAAGTGATCTAAAAAATACTAACCGGAGAAAAACCGTCTAACGCTTAGATGATCTAAACGAGTGTCAAAATAAATTAGACGATCTCTAAATAAACTTGAAAGCCAAACAGAATATGATCTTCTATCGTCTAAGTAGGACCTAGACAGAGCTAGTTAGAATTTTTAGAACAATGCTTCCAATCAATAACAATATATATGCTAATATGAGTTCTTATGATACGTCATTTCCGTTGGTTAAAAATTAAAGCGACTACTTTGTACATAAATTTAAAGTAATTTACTTTACTACAAAAAAATGTTAAAAATTAAACATATAAGCATGATACATCTAATATTACCTTGTCGAACTTCTTGAGGATTTTTGTGAAGGCCATCATGTTCAGCGAACTACAAAAATTAGATCAACATCGTTAGAAATAATCTCTTTATTTAAAACCATATTAAAATATGAGAAAAAAAAATCAAGATAATTGTATAAAAATATTAGTTTTAGAAAATTTCCATAAACCAGATCTTATTAAAACAATATGCCTAATCAATTTTTTTGGTCAATTTAATTATTTTTGTAGCTAACTCAACAGAATTAAGAGTATAAACAAAATAATAATGTTTGACCAAGAGGTCAAAGTCAAAGATTGACTTTTTCACACACCTGTAAGTTTTGAGTAGCCCAAGGCCCCTATAAAACTCCACGTAAGCCGTCCTAATCATCTTCTCTGCCAGCTGGATCTTCTTCCGGCTGATGAAGTCGCCGGCGGCGTCTCTCCGGGGGCTGTTGACCAGGTCCTCCCACAGGACCGCCATCGCCGCCGATATCGTCCTCATCGGATTGTTCGTCCCGTTCCCGGCGGGCCCGCCGGGCCCGGGGATGTCGATCCTCATCGACGTCTTCGGCTTCGGCTTCTTCGTCTTCGACTTCGGGCCCCAGTGGGCCCCGCCGCCGCCGACGAAGCTCACGCCGTTCCTCTCCAGCGCCGCTATCACCTCCTCCGCCCGCGCCTGAGAGGTCGGCTCGGCGGCGTCGGTTGCGTCGGACATTTCTGTGATTTTAGGGGATTGTTATATATTTGTAATTTTATAAATGTATTTTCTAACTTAAGACCTAAGATAAGTATTGTATATTTTAAAAAATTATTAATTCTATTTATTTAGAGATTTAGTTTTTTTAGGTCGAATTTAGGTATTTTTTTAGGTTTTAATTTTTAAAATCGGAAAGTTTACACTATACCTAAAAATATTATAAATTAGAAAGATTGTTTTATAAAAAGGGTATTATGGTCAATGTTGAATCTTGTCATTGGTCAAATCTTGATTCTTAATATTTTCGCACGAACATTCTCCTAGCAAAATCTTGCGATTTTGACACCTAGACATCATCAATCTAATTCAACTATTTTTGTTGGAAAAATTAGGTTAGAAATTATTTTTTAGTAATATTTGAGATTTTAAATAATGGAATTAAATTTAACACGTAAGTTTATACTTAAAAATAAGGGTGTCAATAAAGTGGGTCGGGTAAGTTCGGGATGGGTCATCCAATTTTCGAAAAGATTTGAATCTAAGTCAAATTTAGATATTTGAACAATCGAGTCAAACCGAGTTAGACTTATTCAGGTCGGAAATTCAATTAATGTGTAAGGTCGAGATTTTGGGTCAATTTTAATAGGGTTATTCAAATTTAGTCTAACTAAATTTTAAATAAGTTGAATTTTAGGTGGGTAAAATTTCGGATTTAGTTGAATTTTGATTGGGCAGGGTAAAAATGTCATTTTCCACCTAAAACTATCCCATTATTGCATTATTTTTCTTGTGTGCTATGTTATGTTTGAATGAATAGAAAATGACATTTTATTATAAAGAATTCCGGAACAAATCCAGGTCCAAATTAAAGTTATATATTTTATACGTATCTTCAAGCCAATGGTCATACTCATACACCATTAAATTCTTTCTTAGCACTAACATTTTTTTTTTAATAATGCATGTCATAATAACACTCCACTAACACCATGAATTAAATAAGAATATTCATGACACAGAGACCATGTACTGGATCTAAATTACAGTCTTAGACCCTACAAATCAATATCTAAGTTTGTAGTACTAATTAATTTTTTTAATTCGCTAAAAAATTTCAACCACAAACCACAAACTTTACCACAATATAATTAATTGGACCAATTATCACAAAGTTTACAATTTTTTGCCCCACATAATCAAATAAGAACATAGATAATGAATTGAAGAACTGTTTTTAGTGCTTTGTTTGGTTGTTAAACAAATTCACATGAAGTTCAAAAATCCCATGAAGTTAATAAAATACATGTGTTTGGTTGAATATTAGTTATTAAAAAACCCATGATTTTTAACTTTCATGGATTTTTCAATTCCTACATTTCAATATAATAAAATTACTTAGGGGGGAGTGAGTAAGATTGTATTCCCACATAATTTCCTAGGAAATAGTTTTTCAACCAAACATGTTTTTAAATTCCTATGATTTACAATTTCATATAAATTGCTTCACATGAATTAAATTTTTGGAAATTATACTTCCCATATTTAACCAAACAACACTTAGTGTTGTACTACAATCACTCCACCTTAATTTAACTATAGTATGGATCTCCACTATTAAAAAAAAAACTTTTATTTTTATATTTCAAAAGGATGAAATTATTATGAGGCCACTTCTTTTGTTGGAAGGTCAAATTGAGGCCACTTTGTTAGTGGCTACACACAAATTGATTTTCACGTTTGTTTAATTAAAGTAGTAATGTTGCTTACATTACTTTAAGAGGGTCATGAACTATGACTCATAACATACAAATGGTACATTTAATTAACGTGATAAATTTGAATTTTGTTTCCTTTTTAGGGCGGTCAATAAATATTAATCTCAAAGCTACTTTGTTGTTGCCACATAATAATATTATACTACCTTCATTCGGAAATGCTAGTCATGTTATTAATTAACAAAAAATATTAAGAAATTGTTTAATTTTACCTACATATCTTTCTTTAACTAGTATTAAATGAGAATGATGTAATTTCTTACCTTTTTGGGTATTTTTTAATGATAAAATTAAAAAACTTAACAAAATATATAAAAATAACAAATATTGCTGGAAAAAACACGCTAAAATGATAAATATATATTTCCGAATGAAGGGGTATTTCACAAGAATTGCCTAAAATAGTCATTGCTCCAAGTAATAACGTAAGAAATAAGTACTTATAAATGTAGAAAACTACTTTCTCTAATCGAAATTATAAGACGTTTTATAAAATTCAATTTGATCAAACAATTATGACGTTTAAGGGTTATTTAATCAATCTAGAGTTAATATTTGATTTTCCGGTAAAGATTAAGTCATTTTCCTATGATAATTAACCTCTAACGATTAAAAAGAATGACATTTTATTGTTTCAAACATTATTGTGTAATTTTCTAAAACGACTTATAATTTCGATCAGAGAAAGTAATTAATCAGGATTAATAGTTAATTACCACAAGAAGCGTCGGAGTTCCTGGCGGAGGACAAGGCGGAGCGAGGGCTGGCCAGGCTCGATCTCGACCTAATCGACGACCCATCTTTCGATCGACGTCGATTGGCCACAATTCTCTTGAGATCCATAAGAATCTGAAGTTGTTTGTAAAGAGATTCTCCTCGTTCTACAAACTCAGCTTCTTTCATTTCATAGAAATCGTTCACTTTTGCTAACTCTTCGTCTAATCTTGCCATGAACTTGTTAACCTCATCCTCTTCCGAGAATAGGCTAACCATTTCACTTTCATTGCCCTCTTCTAAATCATCATTAACATTAATATTATTGTTCTCTTGATCTTCTTGTGAATCTTCTCCTTCGAGCGATCTTGTTTTGATCTACAATGATTTAATTTAAACAAAAGTATAGTTAATATAATCATCCAAAGCCCTAGAATAAAATGGGTAATTTCTAAATAATTAGTACTCCCTCCGTTTCGCAGTATAAGAATTTTTCACATTTTATAATATGTCGCTCTTTATTTAATTAATACAAAAAAATTCTAAAAATAACACATGTATTTATTTAATATTTTATAATATATTTAGTTTCAAAATACAATAAAAATATAAAACCGTTTGAAAACACATTACTATTAAATACGATAAAATTAAATTCTCTATCGGTATTATTTTAAATTTATCTCAAAAAATGTGAAAAGTGAAAAAAAGTCTTATATTGAAAACAGTATCACATATGTAAAGATTATGTGCATTTGACGAAAATAATGTCACAATTAATTAATTTATTAAATTATACAGCATTACTTAAAAAAGGAGATTTATAAGGATGAATTTGCGGGAAGAAATTGATCAAAAGTGAAACCGAAAGGTGATAAAATAACGGCCCAAAATAAGGGAAAAATAAATTGTTACAATGAAGAAAAGAAAAACCAAGTGTTAGACGTCTCTACTCTCTTGTAGTGCTATCTGATGTATCATCAATTATCATGCATGTACAATTGAACAGGTTCTAATCTTGACATTCATAATAAAGTCGCATTGAATTAACTAAATTAATATTTCTTCTTGATATGCAAATCAAAAATATGCATACAATAACACGAGAAAACTACTATTATAATAATAATTGCATTAATTTCCATATATATGTATATCATCAAATACTCAATTTTAACTCAAATTACTCTTCATCTCGCGATGTATTTTTAATCTTAAAAATGGTAAAAAATAATTAATTTTCATACATTTCGAGACAAAAAAAATATATTTTTATAAGTAAATACTTTCATTTCTATCTTAAAATCTTGCCCCAGAAAATACTATTTTGCCTTTACTAATATCACATGCATGCAATGCAAATTACCAAACATAAAAACAATTAAATGACTTTGAATTTGATCGATACAATTAATCCTTCCCAAGCTTTTCGCTTGAATAAAAAACACTCAAAAAGAAAGAGCGCGATCATTTGAGAGATAATACCTGGAGCATGGCATTGATGGAGCTATCGTCGCCAGAGTTTTTTGACCCACCGGAGATTCTACGAGCGAAGCTCCGAACCGGATCGAAAATGGATAATCCGAATCCATCAATGGTGGTAGAGTAGTGTTTGGACCGGCGTAAGATCTTGATCTTCTTGACATGTTTTTTGAGTTGCCAATAGTTTACAAAGGCCTCTTTCCATTCTGGAATGAGTTGAGCTTCAAGCTCCTTTGAGAACTTGACCATTTTTTTGGTTAATTTTTTTGGGTTTTTTTCTCTCTTTCTCAAAAATTGTGGGTTGTGTTTTTTGGGTGGGAGAAAGAGAGATTTTAAGGGTGTGGGATTTGATTCATTTGGAGAAAATTAATTGGTGAAGTGTGGGGATTTATATATGAAATTAAAGCTAGCTAGAAAAAGGAAGAGGGGTGTGTGTGAATGTGGGGATTGTGTATAAGCCATGGTGAGAGTGGCGTGCATGGTATTTGTTTTTTTTTTGTGAAGAGCACTGTTTTATATGAGAGTCGAAATGAAGACTTTTAGATACTATTTTTAAGGTTTAATCGATTGACTAGATGTTTAACAATATATTTAGACTAGGTTATTTTTTGTTTGTTTTTCTTGTGAAAATTTTGAGTTTTGGAGGTGTGTGTGAGGGTAAGGATGTAATTTTGGGTTAATATATGAAGTTTGTGACTTTAATGGTATAATTATCCGTGGTTTATCTAGCTTAATTAAGGGTGCATGGTATTAATAATTGATAATATATTCACCTACTTATGTTAGTTTAAGTTTTTTAATTGAAAGAGAGATGTTCGATTTTATATAAAAAAATAATAAATAATTATCAAAGTTTTAAGATGGTATCAAAGTGTGGTTGAGCATTTGTCGATTTAAATAAAAAAATTAAGTCGAACTGACTGAACCAAATTGAAATTGAAATTATTCGATTCGGTTTTTAATTTAGAAATTTTTCGAATTTCGATTTGATTTCGGTTCAATTTAAGGTCGTATTTCTAAAAGAATACTAACCTTATATTAAAAAATACTAATCGATGTAACCTTTTGAGTTTTGTCCCGATTGATTGTACCACACCGGATTTGGTCCGGATTTAAGATAAACACTTGCAACCGATTGTATATATCAATACTTATCAAGTTTATATTATGACGTTTTGCATGTACGTATTCCGTCATGGTCTAAATTTATTGTATCGTTATATGTTTCATTTGGTGACGAATTTCAACCCATTTTCTCGACTTTATTTTGCTCCCCTTTCTTTAACAACATCTCACGTAACAAATTTGTTCGATTTGCTCTTTTGAGTTGTTAATACGTTACATATGCACAATTTATATTTATATTTAAACACATAAACAATTCTGTTATTTAATACGTAACATACAAATTTTTTTGTTCGATACTGTTTTAGTCTTATTTTAAAAGAAGTAAAGGTTAAAACGACACTACTAGAAATTACCGTTATATGTCAAAAATTTCGTCGTTAAAAGTTTTAATAACGACAAAAAAATCATCATTTGTTCGTTGTAATAACTTCCTATGTTAATGGTTTTAACGACCCTATTCATCGCTAATTACTAACAACGACGTAATTATTAGTCGTTAATTATTAACGATGACATACTAATTCTAGTCAATTTAGAATTTTTTTTTATCAAATCAACGCTTTTTAAACTCGTTTAAAAAAATGTCATTTTCAACCGCTTATATTCTGACACAACGACCCCGCCCTACCAACCATCGATCATATAGATCAATACTTCGATAAAAATTTGTATCGCACTTCTAATAATTCAATTCCTGTGTCCATCGGGTGTGAGTGAGAAAGTGAGAAACGAAGAAGCTAGCTAGCTAGATATTTATGCTAGTTTCAACTTAAAAATCAGATAATTATGTTTAGTGGGAAATTAAGAAATTTAATTCAATGTCTAATTAAGTGACCATCTTATCTTTCTATCCTCTAAAAATGATGCTGATAATATTTTTTATACAAAAAATTGCTTATAGCCTATAACAGATTAAGTTAGTGCGATCACTATCATATGTTTACAATATAATTGGTAAACTAATTAACGTACGTTTGCTAATTTTAATTAATTAAATTGATTAGAATAAGGCTAATTAATTCCCCACTTAATTTTTTTTAAGTGGCAGTGCAAATATTTGTCATGCCACTAACCTTATAAAATACCAATTTAATTAGCTCGATTATAACAACAAACGTTACTTTCAAAAGGTAAGTGATTTGTTTCTTCTAAACAGGCCAGCCACGTCTTAATTCCCTTTCTGTTAAATCTTGTTGATTTGTTTCTTCTCTTTTTGCAAAAATTTGTTGATTTGGATTACCATTTTCGTTACGCATGGATGGATCCACAATAGCATTTTGACATTTGGGATTGATAACGATTTCATGTTTATACATTTGTTTTGTTAATAACAATGAACATTGCTAAAATTAGACCAGACTAAGATGAATCACTAAATTGAATTTTAGGTTTAATTTTTCAAAAAAAAATGATAAAAGATGCCTATATGGCTATATGTTCCATGCATTATAGAAAAGGCGTGCAAAAATTAAAGAATTGGCTTACTATTTTTTTTTCCATTGCATTACTAAATAATTTGTATGGATTAATTATTAGTTAACCCATTTCGTTGAATCGTGAGACGAGGTGACTGAGAGTTGTCATGCTTGCAATATGATTCACCACACATGGTTGATCTTTTGAAAGATGTGGGTCAGTAGACAAATTTTTCTAAAAATTTGAGATTCGTCGACTGACCCACATCTTTCTTTCGAAAGATCAACCGTGTGGCAGATCATATTGCGAGCATGACAATTAACTCTCAGTCACCCTCTTCTCAAAAATCGCTAAAAGATCTCGATAATTTCATACTTTTGGATGATCTATTAAAACCGATATATTGTTGAGTCGACTCCGCTAATTTTTTCCTTATTAAAAAAATATTTGGTTGAATAACACAAATACGCGATCAATTGCATTGCGCGTGATTGATTTATAGTTAAAGTGAATAATTGTCATTTTCACATAAGAAAAATGAGGAAGATTACCCTTTTGACTTCCTTAACTTCCAATTAAAAAAATCCAGCCCATCGTTAATAGCCGAATTATAATTGTATCTCAAACATATTAATAAGGTTTATAATTGGATTAGATAAAGAGCAATCCACGTCAAAGAGAATTCCAACGTGTTCAAATAAGTACTAACAGCTTGGTTTGGTGATAACTGATAAGTATAAAAAAAAATATTTTTTTATTTTCCAAAGTTATATTTTACATAAAAATATCCCTTATGGGACATCTAACAAGTCAAACCCGGTCAAAAGATTGTTACAAAGTGGATAATCTCCCATTATACCTATCTAATGACAATACTTATAACAGCAGATTAAAGTTGGTCAGAAACTCATTCATTTAACCAGAAATCTCGAGTTCGAACATTAGAAATGACATTTTTAAAGTTTTAAACCTTTGAGAGAGTACGCGTTACTTTTTTTTTGATAAGGAAAAGAGTTAGGGAGGTCGACTCAACTATTTATCGAGCATCCTAGGCCGAGCATCCAAAAGGATAAGATTATCGAGATTTTTCTGCGTTGTACACGGGTGGTTAAAAATTGTCTTGCTCGCAATGTGATCTGTCACACGGTTGATCAACGAAAGATATGGGTCTGTCACAATATATAATCTCCACCTCTCACGGATATTATCAATTGTCATTGATGACATTAATTAATGAGACTAAGATTATCTCTTTCATTCTCAATGTCCGAGCATGCACACTGAAATGCCTCCCGATAAGAAATGGGTCACTACTAAATGAATAAAAAAAACTTATCTATTGACAATATAATCAAATCTTCATATCGCAAAATTGGTTGTAGACCAATAATAATTAGTACTCCGAAAGGTCCAAAACATCCATTTATCCATGATTGGATTAAATGCAATAATTACTCCCACTTAGAAGAATCAAAAAGATGAATTAATCAAGCAAATTCACATAAAATGCAAATTGCAAGTAGTGCAAGAAGGTATCTTCGGAAGGAATATTCAATTTGAAGGCAAAATTGCAACAAATTGCAATAATAATGGAACTCCAGATGGAGAAATGTGTGGATCACTATAGCTTGAACCTTGTCAGAAAAAAAACCCTAAAAATTAAATGCTTTGCATGACCAATTTACAGCTCAATTCTTCTCGTGTTAATGACTCATCTTTCACCATGAACAGCATTTGTCAACCTCAACTTGCATTTCTTTCACCTTCTAGTTGCATCATAAATTTGTGTTTTATGGCAATGCTTAATGTGTAGAAAGTTCAGTTCAAATAAGATTCATATAAGTGTTTGCAAAATAAGTAAGTTACTAAAAAAAGGTACATTGGTGTAGTTTTCATAAAACCAAGAATTTATATGCATAATGTTAACGATTTTTCTAACCTATGCCCTAAGGATTTTCATATAGAATTTTTCAATTGTATTTTGATTATTTAACATTTTTAACATTATTTCCTAAGGATTTATGTTTTCCTTCTTAGGGTTTAGTTTCCACATTCGGTATTCTTATCCTATGCCAAACCGTAATGTTAATTTCCCTAAGAATTTTGGTCTAAATTTTGTGATTTTTTGTTGGTGGAAGGGCTAAGGGTGGTTTTTCGAAAGAAAAACTCTAAAGTTGGGTAAATTTGAGTAATTTTTCTTTATATAGGTACTTTTGAAAAAACCCTAATAGTTTTGTTCATGCTTTACTTCTTAGGAAGTACAATTTTTTCAGAAAATCATCTTATTTTAAGTGTTTAATTGTTTTAGTAAGTTGCAATTCCTTCAAATCACAGAAATTACAATTAATTATCTTGCAGAGTCAGGTAACATCCACTTCCTGTATTTTTAAATAGAAAATCCTTATTTTTTCTATATCAATACAAAATTAAATAATTTTAAGCGATTTCATACTTGTTGTATTAAAATAATTTTAAACTAAACATGATTTCATACTTTACATGATATTTAAATTCCTAGGAAGCAATCAAGTTTCCGGGAATTTAACCTCTGTCTAGGGATCCTTTTGTTTACATTTTTTCATGAATTATTAGGTAGAACTAATATACATTGGAGTTAATTGGTAGATAGTCTTATGTGGCTTGTGATTTGTACTTGTGTGTTCATTCTATTCACTTGTTCAGTAATCATGAAAATTAATAATGGAAACAAAGAAATGCTCAAGAGGCAAATAAATATTCTCCACCTCCACAGAATAATATACTGATTACATATATATATGTTGCCTCAGAAAACAAAGAAAGTCATGATAATTTCATTATCTTGTTAATACTAGCCTATGGCTAAGTATCAATCAATCTTTATGTCCACAAAATCAGCAATCATATATAATTTTATTTCATACATTTTGTAATCCATGATCTTTAGCCACTTACGGCCAGTTTGACCCTGGATATCCAATTTGACTAGTGTTACATTTTGGGCTGTAAATCAACAAAACTGTTGGCGAGAAATTCGGCGTTCAACTCGGTTAAATCTTATTTGTGTTCGGCTTGATCTATAAACGAGCTAAGATTAAGCACGTACAATTTTAATGCTCGAAAGATAAATAAACTGAGCTCGAGTACAAGATAACTCGGCTCGTTTGTTCAAGAGCAAACTTAATTATACACATATAACTAAGATATATTATATGCTCATGAATAAGATCTACGCTTTATTATATAATATATAAAATTTATGTTAAATTACATAGTTTTGATGATAGCGACTCTTGCTCCTGAGCTTCACAATCCCGACTTTTATAAACATTGAGGAGATTAGAGTTAGTTTCATTTGCTTGTATAATTGATCAAGTAAATCTATAAATGAGTTGTTCACGAATTTATCTCACGAAAAAAAAAATAAGAGACTCGCGAGCTAAGTTTGAATTCGATGAGTATTTAAATGAACCAAATCCAAACAAAATTTTGAGCTCGAATTCGCCTATTTTTAACCGAGTCGAGAACTTGACTCGGTTCGATTACTAGCTAGCTACATTCTACATCACCCAAAAGAAGATTCTTCAATTAAGTTTACCAAAGTATTCAAAAATATACATAGTAAAAATGGTTGCACATGTGATCCATTGATAGTGGAATGCAAGAACCTATAGCTACTTAAGCAGGTCTAATTATATTGCTAAAACCCTAATGAATCTGCAAGTGTCATTAATTTATTCAATTGATGCAATCACACTCTAATACTGGCAAAAAAAATATGTCAGAATCTTGAGGAATCTTTTGGTGTATATATATATATGATGAATCTTGTTCTAGATGACTTAAAATTAGATATGGCCCTATTTCGGTGGAACTGGAGAACCGCGGTCGCGGTTTTAGGCTAGAATGACAACGACATCGTTTTTTCGTATGCATTTTATTTTTTAAATATTTCCGGTTCTGGAACCGGAACAGACCCTCCAATTCCGATTCCTGGGCTTGATGGAACGGCACCGACGGTTCAGAAACCAGACCCACATCTACTTAAAATCACAAGATAGTCGATCGGTTTTTCGTGACAGGGATTGTATGGTACATATTTATATTTGTATTATTTTGGGAGCATATTTAATTTGATCATGAGGAGAAGAATCACTAAAGAAAACAAAGCCTAAGTCAAAAGTTGTCACAAAAGTTTGTCAATTTGTAACATATTTTGTTACATAGATCAAATGGACAAAATTGGATGCTTGAAAAAATAAAGGAAGGATTGTTAAATAGTGGATTGATCAAGTTGGAGGGACCTAAATTAGTAAACACTAGCCTGCTCCTTTGTGTGTATGACGTCTGAAACTTTGTTGGCAACATATCACCCACTAAGTTAAGTGCATTAATAAAAAATAATACCTAATTTCCAATTAGCTATTAGTTTTTTATTTTATTTTATTTTTATCTTATGATCAAATTAGTGGTTTATAAATGCAGGGGGACCAGTGTGTTCTGTAAAATATAATTAAAATTGGATCTTCTTTTTTATGGATTGTCTACATTCTCATTAATTAAGAAAGCCTTGGCCTTGGTACCCGATCCGGATGTCAGCACCGCTCTACATCCGGATCGGGTACTTCGTGACCCTATTTTTATGGAAGACTCTCCCAAAATCAGTTTCTCGATATAAAAGATTTAAGAATAAATCTACTATGTCACAATTTCATAATAAGCTAAGTTCACAAAACTTTAGAGCCTAAGTGCACTTAAATATCTCTTATTACTATTATTTTCTTAGGCTATGGGATTAAAATATTTGTGGAGGGTGATTAAAAATGCGTTGAAATAGGAATTGTGGGTAGTTTTGGCAAAATCAAAAACAATAGGTGGGTCAGTTAAAAATATGCTAAAGTTAAGTGTAAATCACCCTTTTCTCAAAATGGGTCTTTCCCATCATAATTGAAGGAGGACCCAATGGCAGTATGGGATTAAAAGATTAGGACAGGGTGGTTAAATGAAATGGAATAAGAATTAGGGGTGGGTAAATGAAACTTTGTTAATTAAGGGGTTGATTAAGTGCAATTTTCCATTTTTAAAATGGGGATTCCCCCTCATGATTGAAGGAGGAGCCAATGGAGGTATGCGATTAAAAGATTTGGGGAGAGTGGGTAAATGAAATGAAATGTGAAGTAGGGGAGGTTGAGGCAAAATTTTAGAGAATAGGGCGTATTATTGAAAATTTTGTAAAATAAAGGTGGTTAAGTGTAATTTTCCATTTTCAAAATGGGTTTTCCCCCTCGTGATTGAAGGAGCCTCCAATGGATGTATGAGATTAAAAGATTTGGGGAGAGTGGTTAAGTGAAATGAAATGGAACTTAGGGGTGTTTTGGCTAACTTTTATAGAATAGGGGACATTAATTGAAAAATCTGTAAAATAAGGGGGCCAATGTGTAATTTACCCATTTCTTAAAATGGGTCTTTCTTCTCATGATTGAAGGAGAGTGGGCCAATGCAGTATGGTATATTGGTATGGGATGCCAAAATGTAACCTTTTGTAAGAAAACAACAGCATAATGTGACAGAAGGGATTGGACATAATAATTTAAGGGCAAATTGGTGTTAATTCTAAAAAAGTGCCCAAAGAATGGGACTTTAAACAAGATATGATCTAGCACTATACAACCTGATAAAAAAAAAAAAAAAGGCACTTGATCTTGTCACCTGCCTGTGAGATCTGTGACCCTTCCTTTCTTTAGGAGCCAAAGAATGTCAACCATGGTTGAATTGAAAAGATGAACGTTTTTTTTCCTTTTATTTCTCTTCTTCAATTTTGTTTTTGTTGGCCCTCGTTTGGTTTATGTGTTCTAGTTCGAGAAAGTAGTACTAATTCATGTGTTTGGTTTATTTTTAAAATCTGAAAATGTAGAAAATTAATTTTTCCAGGAAAATTCATTTACTCCAAACTAAAGTAAGTAGGGGTGCTCAACGGGTCGATCCGACCTGACTTACGGGTCGTGGATTGACCCATTGGCCCGCAAAAATAAATTTTTTGACTCGCAGTCCAACATGTGGGTTGCAGGTCGACCCGTTTAACTAGTTTGACACACACACAAAGACAACTTCGAATGCCCCACAATAAATAGGGGTGCTCAACAGGTCGACCCAACCCGCAAGTAATATAATAATTTTTTTCTATTTTTTACTCTTTAATGAAATAATATAATAAAAAATTAAAATGTTGCGGGTCTTGTGGGTCGACATGCAACCCGACAGGTTTAACCTGCCCGACCTGTAACCCGAAATTTTTTTTAAAAAAAAGGTGACCTGCAATCCGACCTCTTATATGTGTGGGTCTAATCAGTGCGGACATGAATAGCCCGACCCATTGAACACCCGTAAAAAGTAAACTTACTATGATAGGATAGGTAGTTCCTACGATTTTAAATACTAATTTTAAAATTCTTAAGTTTCAAAATCAAATTATTTTAAACCAAACATAATTTTTAACTTCCTATAGTTTTCAATTCACTAGAAATCACTTACTAGAAAAATAAATTCCTAAAAATTGAATTTCCAAGTTAAACCAAACAAGGCCTTAGTTTGGTCAGATTATAAAGGCTTTGTCTTTGTCATCTTTCCATAATTTCTGAAACTTTGTTTTTCAATATACAAGTTCTAAACTGGACATTCTTGTATGGTTCCTCTCTTAGAAAAACAATTTCTTTATTGATTTCTCAAATCCTCACTAATCTATTTCTTAATACATGCTTAAGATGATTAATAATGGGAGCACTTAAGCATTAAGATGGTACGCGATTGGCTGCGCGATTATGCCCAAGTGGGGTGCTTAGCTTTGCTTGGCCTTCCTTAATCCAGATCATAAAATTAACTTCCAATCAAAGTTTAGTTTCATGGAATGTAGCTTGGATTATAAAGGGCTTATATTGTTAAGTATTAGTTTGCAAAAAACCATGGTCCATTAATACAATTTACTTAATTAATTAAGAAATGGAAGTTATCAAAATAGAATCAAAGTTTTCTTCTCCCCACCACTGTCCTATTCAGTTTTGCACCATATATCTATATCATTATCATTAATTCAATATTTTTAAGAATTTTGAACCATGTTCTAAAGGTTAGTAATGAAAGATGAAATTTAGTGACAACTATGATTTACAGTGCAAATGAGATTTTAGAAATATTATCCCCACTGATTAAATAGAATTAGATAATTATATAATAGAAGGTAAAAAATCTTTATAAGATTGTGGGTACGTACTAAAGTAAAATCATATAACTTCTTAATTTGTAAGACAAATTCTAAAGCGAAATGTATTTATGAACTGGTGGAGTATACGTTTATAATGTGCAATATGTACAACTTAAGATGATTATAGGTAAAAATAAATTTTACATTTTAAATGCACGCTATAAATTTAAGATTTACTAGCACTCAGATAATCAGATACATACATATTGGATAGATTCTCTGATCCACTTTCAAGCTTCAAGCCCACAATTTGTAAAGGATAACTGCACTATACATTCCTTCTTTTGTTCCTTTTTTGATATTGCACCTTTCAATTATGTTGTAGCAAACAAAGAAGCATTGTATATATATATAAAATTAAATTCTGGTAAGCCAATCAATTGGTCGGGATTTTCGTCTATGCTCAGACGAGCTTAGCACATAAGTCTAGTAGAGTTAACTTAATTGAATTGATCAATCACGAACCTTATATACTAGGCTTAATTTCATTTCTCTTAATTCTTAATGTGAGGTTTTTATTTTCACACTGACCAAAAAAAAAAATCATTCTTAGTCCAATTATCACTTAACATCATGTCTTAAGACGGCAAACCCAGTAAACCGATAGTAAAGGCCCATACCAATCAACAAGGATGTATCCGTGCTCCTAGGCCTAACTGTATAAGTGCCTGACACATAAATCCAATAAAATTTTATTTTATTATCAGTTGACAATAGTATGGATAATTCACCAACCTTATATACAAGGCTCAAATTCTCCGAACTTTTGATGTGGGTTTCTTATTTTTTCACACATTATATTAAGATTATATTAAGATATTCTACTCTAATTGAAATCAAAAGAAATATCCTCCTTTACCTATAAAAAATTAAAGGTACAATAAAGAGATCCAAAAGAGACAAGGAGGGGAAACAAAGTAATAATGGTATGTTATTGCAACTATTTTTTTCTTTTTTTTTTAGGGATAAGGTAAGAATTCGGATACCAAACAGATTTGGTAAACCGAGAGGCCGTTAGGAAACGGCAGCCGATAACGGCTAAGAAATACAAAGCAAGCAGGAAAAGCTAAAAGAAGTACAAATCTCAGAAGATAAGAGCTAAGAAGGGTTTGAGATCGGGATGAGTAAAGCACTACAAGAAAGCGCCGCAGGCAACAGGTCGACCCCTCTTGGGCGTGCGAAATGGACATCTGACGTTCCCTCCACCGAGATGAAGGATCTTCAGAAGCCTCAGAGCACCAAGCGACCTGGCCTAATACAACTCGGTTCAATGCCAAACTCAGCTCCAACTCCTCTGAAAAAAATACATAAATAAGCGTCGAGCTATCCTACAAGAAAAGAAGTCGAACTTGCATCATTGAAAATTGCAACTATGGTTGAAAATCATACCATTTCTAGTAGAAAAACACATCATTGAAAATTGCTAGCATAAAAGTACAATCCTCAACTATTTTAGTGGTAGGATTAATCCAAGCATTAGAAAACATAATCCTATTAATAATCAGTAGGTCTAGTGGGATGAGATGCTAAATTTTTCAAAATGTTTGTGGAAGTTTGAATCTCTCTGACGGCATACATAGAAAAAATCGAATTGGGAGGGTCGTCAACAGTACTCGATCCACAGTTCGGACATAGATTAACTTTGATTAATTGAACCGGGCGAGAGATCAACAAAAAACATAGTGCTAAATCAAGCTGAAGTTAATCTAAATCTTCTACTACCAGATATGTTATGAATACTATCCCATAATGTAAAATGTTATTAGTACTATAAATCATTACAAAACTACACTTTTTTTTATATTACAAAGTATAATACTAGTACTTCACACTAGCTTATGTGCCAATATTAATAGCATTTCTTGTAGCATACCCAATAACATGGGCATGCAACACAGTTCATATCACTACTTGCAATCTAATTGCATTACAATCATTCATTTGCTACTAGAACTAGTATTGGTTGTTACATGTAACGCGTGTAAAGTAAAGGTAATTTGATATCACAAGAAATATCCATGATACTTGTATAAGCTATCACTATATTCAACTCTTTTTGATCTCCATTTTCAACATAGCAAAAGAATCCTTTCAAGCAGCCAATCTTCGTGTCGAGTTTATTCTATCCGAAAATCGAAAGAATTTAGATAACATAATTCGAATCCTAATTAAATTTAGGACTGAGTATGGGTCGGTCAAACTGAAATATAAAGTTGAATCAAACTGAACCGAAACCAATACATTCCGCTCAGTTTCGATTTAGTTCGAATTTTAGAAAGGATAACTTTGAATCTGTTGTTAACCGATACTTGTCAAGGGTTCGGGGTCGGGTCCCCTGACAACACGGGGGTCTCGGGGGCTCCGTCCCAAGAAAGAGGTTTGTGGGGGCAACGCCATCCTACCAAAATGGCATGCTATGTTTTGTATTAACGTGTTTATCGTGATCTGTTTTGTGCTTACGAACCATAATTTGATTAGTATTTCATGAGTCGCTAATTCGCTATATATACTCTTGCAATTTGTTCTTTTTAGCCTCCCTAATAAAGAATTCGGTTTCTATGCGCGCATGTAGGTAACACAATGTTACCAAACGCGTAAATCTATGTGTCTTTCTTCGCTATTTATCATTCTCGTTACAACAAACCTTCTATCCATTTTAAACCAACATATCCGAAACTGAACCAAATCGAACCAATTCGGTTTGATTTTTTTATACACATTAAACCAAAGTTTGATTTTCGGTTCGTTTTTGGCTCACCGTAAACCAAATTTTGGTTTTCGGTTCGTTTTTGGTTCACCTTAGACCAAATTTTAGTTTTTCGGTTCGGTTTTTAACCAATGTTCAACCCTAAATGAACCCGGTGTGGTTAAACTGTAGAAGCGTCATTGTAGATTGATCATAACAGTTTTTTTTATTAAGGCACTGAGAATTAAGAGATATGTGATTAGTAGATCTTAGCATACATATAGTAAAGAAAATTTTATCCAATCAATATAATGTGTATTAAGTCAAGGAGGCGCATTTATCAGACAAAAGCATATGGAAAGGAACTACACATAATCTTCAACTTCATTCAATTATGACATGATCAAGATGCATATATGACGTGAATCTTAGAATCATTCTTTCATCAACTTCAATTTGAAAAAAGGGTTTGATTCCTTTCAATTGGAATTGTTTAGGGAAAATAAACTAGTTTGTGTTCTTTTTGGGCTTCCGAATTGGCCCATTAAGGTTGAATTGGGCTGTCAAGTTAGGCCCAAATATCACGGTCCATATTTGTGAATAATGATTGATTACAATCGGGCTTAATTATGGATTTTTTTGGTCGAAAGGTTTAATTACATTATAGCATGATCAAGGGCCAACTATTTTTATTTAATTGATTAATTATTTGTAACAATTATATGTCTTTTTAGGCATCGGTCTAAAATTGAATTGGACCGGACCAAGACCGAAATTCTAAAAAAATAATGGACCAATAACTGGACCAAGATTGGACCGATTCCGGTCCGGTCTTGGCCCTGATTTGGTTTTGGACTTAGAACTAAAAGAATAACAAAGTTTGAGATTATTAAATATTTTAATCTCAAATTGGGTTGAACCCGACCCATTGGATTGACCCGCTTTCTTATATTTAGAATTTATAAAATTTATTTAAAAATTATAATATATTCTATTATTATTAAAAAGATATAAAAATAATAATATATTATTAAATATTATTATTTAAATAAAATATTGTTTTAATAATTGCAAAAAAAGTCGATTCTCTTGACCAGTTGGTTCGACTCGTCCCGCCCATAAACCCGCAACAACCCGACCAAATTCGACTCGTGATCCGTTATGACTTGAACCCGACTCAACCCGAACGTGACCCAATTGATAGGTTTACTTAAAAAAATGTAGTAATTAACATTCAAATGCCAGATTAAAAAATTGGTAATTACAGGTCATGTCAATAGTTGCCGTTCGATTAATCTTACAACATTAAAAAATAGCAACTCATTAACAAAAACACAATAGAAAAATTGGTCAAATTCCACAAAATTTCTTTAGTCCAACTTGGGTCACATTATGCTACCTAACATAATAACATTAATCCAGCTATAAAAATTCAATAAGTCTAGTCAATGCTCTATCTCTCTTAGTGAAGCCTAATTAAGACTTAAGAGAGCAAAATGAGATTAATTCTTGGTTAATTCATTTTCTTAGAGAAGCCATGTCTGATGTTGTGAGTCAAGTATGGGGAAAGTATCTCTTGCAGCTCAAGCTTCATCCTCTAAGAACAAAGGTTTTTCCTTTTTGAATTTGTTTAATTTTGTTTTTAATCAGAGATTAATATTAAGTTTCTGTTTAATTAATTGGGTAAGTTTTGATTAATTGGGCAGGCAATTACTGCTGGTGTGCTGGCTGGAACAAGTGATTTTACTGCACAAAAGATATCTGGAATCAAGAGTATTCAACTCCGGAGATTGTTCCTCATCATGGTAATTTTTTGGGTTTTTTGTTTAGGGGTTTATTTTCTTGATTATTAGAAGGATATTATCAGAGGAAATTAAAAAGAAAATTATAAAAAAATTGTTTTTATATATTTGACTTTTAGCTTACAAGTTTAGTTGGAATGGATAATAGCTTCTTTGCATTAAATCATCCACGTATGTTCAATTAATTCAGATATTCGATCCAAATTTATGGATAAAATCCGATTTAGGTTGGGTGATGGATGGATGCCGGATGGATTAAATGATGGGTGTTGGTTGGATGTGGGTGAAGTGTCGTCCGACCCACCACCCGGTTCATCATTTGTCCAAGCACTCGGCCCGTTTTATATGCTTATTAATTATATATGCACTTGAGTTTATTTTTTATTTTTATTTTTATTTTTATTTTAATGTACTGAATTTTTATAGAAAATTCTATCAATATAAATTATTTGTTATATTTTTATGCATTACACAATTATTTTTTATGGTGTAATATGACTTTTATACGTGTTTTGATTAGATGGACCAAAAAATACATAGAATTGAACAATTGTTTATTTCATTCGAAAACCCGACGAATAATGGTCTGACAGTTGATAGATGATGACTTTCATGGATGATAGATGATTGGGTGGAGCATTTATTTTGCGAATTGAATAATGTTACTGGGTCATCTATCCATAACCGTGTCTATTTCCATTCTTAACGTCTTAGATGACATTTACTCATTAGATTTATATATGACATAATACATCATTTTGCTTTTTATTTAATTAAAAAAAAGTTGTTTTCATCCAAATAGTCTTAGGTCTAGTAAATGTATTGTCATTGTAGTTGAGTTGATATATCTTTGCTTTTATAGCTTTATGGTCTATTGTACTCGGGACCATTGGGCCACTTTTTTCATAAGCATATGGACAAAATTTTCAAGGGAAAGAATGACAATGAAACTGTGGCCAAGAAGGTATGTCTACCAAAATTACATCTTTTTGTACAATTTTAATTACTAGCATTATAATGTTAGGTACGTTTTGTGAAACTGTTTTTTTTTTACCTTTAATTTTTTTTCGTTCTGTCAAATTAAGGTCTTGGTGGAACAGTTGACAATTTCTCCTTGGAACAACATGTTCTTCATGATGTATTATGGCTTAATTGTTGAAGGTAATAAAACAAAATAATAATGTTTTTGATTTACATAATTTTTTTTCTTGCCATACTAATTAGTAATTAAGTATAACTATCAATTAGGACAGAGTATCGGTTCAAAACCGAACCGGCAAAAATCAAAAATCGAAGTTTGGTTTAAGGTGAACTGAAAACCGAACCAAATTCGTTCAATTCGATTCAGTTTCAGTTTTGTCGGTTTGAGATGGATATAAGATTATATTTTGGGAAATTCGAAACCGAAACCAAACCTGAAATTTGAAATTACTAAACCGAAAACCGAATCAAATAATATCGGTTTAGTTCAACTTAAAACTTCGGTTTGAACCGATCCGTACTCAGCCCTATTTAATTTTCGTATTAGTCATAATCAACCTCACTAAAGCTACAATTTCAGGATCACCCTTTCTTTTCTCAGCCACATAAGTAATTGACTAATGCATGGTAGCATGTCATTGACTCATTGTTATTTTGGTAAATGAGGTTTAAAAACCAGTTTCAAACTATGTTAATTGTTCTCCATGTTAGGGAATTTAGACCTTAATTAATTATATATTGTGTGTAATAAAAAAGTTGAATGCTTTCAGGAAGATCATGGTTAGCAGTAAGAAGCAAGGTCCGGAAAGACTATCCTTCTGTGCAATTAACTGCATGGAAAGTAAGTTTTTACTGCTTAATTACATGTTTGTTTCATAGTAATTCAATACACAGAAAATTACAAAAAATAACCCTACCTTTGTGCATGGTTGCAAAAAATAGCCCGAAACATTCAAAGTTGTGGCAAATAGATAGCCCCAACCAAGGGATGAGTCGCGACTTGCGACCACTAACTTAAGTATTATTAAAGATGATATTTTTTGTCGGCGAAATACTTGAAATATCGATTCATAAGAAAACTCCATTATTGAGATCGACGCTAACTGTCACACAATATTTTATTTAGTACGTGTTGATGTTATCTATAATCAATTATCTTGCTAGCTAGTGAATGCAAACCCACCCTATAGTTGGGGCTATTTGTTACAATTTAAAAATATAGGCTATTTCTTGCAATTAAGTTTAAAGTTTGGATTTTTTAAATTTTGCAGTTTTGGCCAATAGTTAACTGGGTCAACTACCAGTACATGCCCCTTCAACTTCGAGTTCTCTTCCATAGTTTCATTGCCTCTTGCTGGTTAGTATAACTTATAATCCACTAATTCCTCCTTTTTTTCGATAAATCGTCACTGCAAATAATGCATTATCTTAAATTATAATGTAAGATTTATTATGAAGTCGACACACTTTATTAATTGTTTGATTTGCAATTCAGGGGGATCTTTCTCAACTTGAAAGCAAGATCGTATTTATCAAAGTAGGCGAAATAAGATCACTCTCTAATCGAGGCTTAGTAAGCACTTGGATCGTTTCTTTTGGGTCTGTTTGAATCGCACAATTTAATGTATTGAGTTACATTAAGTCCAGATTATCAATTATATGTTGTTTCTTGTGGTTATTACTGTACTTTCTTCCGTCGTATTTTAGGCCAAACATACTTATTACTTATTAGGGTGTCTTTTTATCTCCAAAATAATGAATTATTTTGCATTAACTTGATGTATCATAATGCCTTATTCCGAGGGTTCCAAACCAGTCTAAATACAACATTATAGGGATATAAAATATGCGTTTCTTTTAATGCATTAAGTGTTTCGATGGAAAAATAGAGAGAATAAATGCGAAGAAATTAAGGGTGAAGATTCTTAAAGTGAAAAATGAGAAGAAAAAAAAGTGTTGTAAAAGTCGAGCAATTGAAGAATATTTATTCGTGGGATATATTCTTCGTACATCTTTTCGTAATTTTCAACTGAAAAAGCACATGTTTTCTGTTTTTAATAAGTTTAAAGGTTTATATTATCATTTGAAGAAACAATCCTTCTTGTTTTATGAAATATCGTTTGTCTATAATTATTTGTCGTATTAAAATATATTAGTTAACTTAAGATAATTATCAACTATGAATTTATAGTTGTCAAAAGACCCAAATAACCAAAAAAATTTTGGATCAAAATTCGAAACCTTAAACCCGAAATAAATCGAACCCGATAGACGCGAAAGCTGTTAGATTGATCGATTTAATATATTTATAAAATGGATAAATTTTATTTTAAAACTTATAATATATTTTATTGTTAGATATTATTATTTTATTAAAAATTAATTTTAATAATCATAAAAAATTGATATTTTGACTTGTTGGTCAACCCAACCCATCCGAAAACTCTTAACAAACCGATCCGATTCATCCGTGAATCGTAAAACTCGACTCAATCCGAATTCGAAATGACCGAGCCCGACCCGATTGATAGGTCTAATTAACTATGATAAAACTTTTAAACATATTTGTACTTTATGGAACTAACAACTAACTAGTTAGTTGCATTTGAACGTTTCTCAACTACCCAATTGTAAGTGTAAACATAATATTGTTGTGTAAATTATAACTTAATATTGTGATCACAACTTAGTTTTACTTTGCTTCTCATCATATCAATTCATTTACATGGCATAAATTGTGTTGTGACCCACATCAAAACTTGTACAAAAAGCAAAGTAATTTAAATTAATTAAACCAACCAATACTACAACCTTAATTAAAATACACTCAATTCTAGCTAACTCCTTGATTTCCAGCTCCCATCATCATAGCCAAAATCATTTGTGTAAAATGAAACTCATCATCGATATATTTTAATTAATTAGCAATTGATCCAAACACTCAATCATCCAAGCACAAATTGTCAAACTAATTAAAATCTCTTGTTGTCGTAATTTCATGCAACTTATGTAACACGTTTTTCACAATTTTTTTAACCAACATTTTTCATATGATATAAATAATGTAACATATTAATACCAAATGTTCAACTAAATATCGCACCACCACCAAACTCCGCCTCCTAGCTACCTCATCCTCAACGGTCCGATCCGTGCGGGCCCCGCTACAATTTAGAACCGCGACACACCCGATCATTTCTCTTCCTAACAAAATACTCCCTCCGTTCCCGAAAGTTTGTTTTGTATTTCTTTTTGGGCGTCCCGTAAAATTTGTCCACCTTTTCAACTTTCCTTTTATATCAATTTTTCTTACAATATTACCTTTTTTTATCTCATCTTTTACCCCATTATCTAACAAAAAAATCTACCCTTTCAAACTCATTTTAGTCTTTTTCTTTCTTTTTCTCTTTCTTCCCACTTTTACCCATCACAATCATACTCTCTCCCTTCACCCTATTAGCTCCTTCATCTTCCCACGGAGGGAGTAACAAACTACACGCCATACACTTCATGTGACTTGACTTGTTTATATATTTACATGTAACGAACTCAAGCGCGTGATCGAATCAGATCAAACGATCAAATACAATCTCCACCGTTGATTTGCAATCAAAATTAAGAACTAAAACTAATTGAATTTCCTGCATTTCTGTCCTTCTCCGGCAATGTCGGAATGTTATGTCATTTCCCGGCCAGAGCCTCGGCGATCGGAAAATAGTTTCAGATTCCGATCCAATCGGCGATTGACACGTAAGCGAAGTCACTTCTGAATCCAGCGAGCCAGCTGGCTGGGGTTCACAATCCCTGCGATGTGGGCCCCGTCCATCTTCAAAAGGCTCGCCACCTCAGCATAGGTCTGCTTCGGAGCCGATTCCGCCATGGCCGGAGCTTGGGATTGAGCTTGGGCTTGGGCTCGGGCCGGGTCGAATTTCTGGCCCAGGAGGGTGCCCTTGGTGAGAAACTCGTGAGCCATGAAACCGGCTAAGATCCGGTTCGACCGGACCGGCTCGACCGGCTTCGGAACAGAAGACGACGTCGTTTTCGAAAATGAGGAATGCGACGATTGCAGTTGCTTGCCCTTGATGACGTGGAAATGGTTGGGAAGGAAGAAGTCGTCTCTCTCCTTACGCTTTCGGGAGATCTGAGCCGTGAATGCGCCTCGGGATTGATTCATCTCGACCGTCGTCCAATTGGCTGATGGTCCCCACTATTAACGCCACGTCAGCACCGAGATTTTTTTTATTTATCTAAGAAAATGGCTAAAAACGTAAGTAGGGGTAAATATGGCAACAGGGGGATGGGAAAAGTGGGTGGCGACTTGACATGTGGGGGCAGAAAGGTCTTTTTACGTGAGTACGGGAATAGAAAAAGCAGTTTCTGAAACAAACGGATAATAATTTAAGGGGAAAGAATTAATATTTTTTAAATAAAAAAATATTTAAAATGAAAATGGCAAGAGAGAGAGGAAGGCGGTGGGACCAGAATCAGGTCGTCGGAATCGGAGTTAGGTGGCCGGAGACAGGGAAACGGGCGGATGTGCGGTGGCGGAAGATTCCGGCGAGCGGCGGAGGGAGAGAAGGGGAAGAGAGGTTGAGAGAGGGGACAAAGGAATGTGAGATTTGCAAAGGAAGCGGGTATTTATAGGATTTGTTGATAAAATATGGGCCTATGTGTGGCTTTAATAACGAAAGTGCCATTGGGCCGAAACGTGTCGTTTTGAAGGGGTTTAGTGAGTTTTGGGTTTGGGGGTCCATCCAATGTGGAATTGTGGGCCATTTCACCGCCTCTGCTGCCCTGAATGTGGGCCTGATGGGCCCAATGATTGAAAATTACGTAAATGTCCTCCAATGCAAATGTTCTTTTCCTTAGAAATTAGTGGTGGCCCACTTTACGTATGTATTTGTTATGGGGATGGGGATGGAAGTTTTAATAGTGTCCATAATTTTGATGGTCTTTTTTGAAAACATTTTCAAGACATAAAATGGCTTATAGTGGATCATTTACAATTACAATTTGGATTAAAGGGTTATTCTAGAGAGATTTTCTCAAGAGAAGACCTTTGAATCCTAATTATAAATTTTATTATTACTAATGTCTAGCTAATTTTTTTTTGTTTGATTAGTTAATTCAAGTTGTGATTTGCACGAGTTGTGAGATTTAATTGATTCTCAATAACCTTGACCAATTTGGTTTCTCTTTACTTAATTAAATAAATATAATCTAGGGTTTTATTAGATTAATTTACAACTGAATCTTGTTAATTACCAGTTGGTGCTAATTGGATTAAGAGTAGAAACTTTAATAAACTTAGGACCAGATTAAAGAAGAGAAGTCAATCGTAGTTTATCTAGATGTCTGATTGATCTGGATATCTATTTCTATCGATACTTGAATCACAAAGTTGTTATCTAATTGAATCTAAAAGATCTTCTATGTTGCTAGATGATTAGGGTTCTTAGATCCGATCGAACTATAAACTAAAACTGAAGTTTGGATTAAAATCACCATAGAGTCAAGGTGAAAAGAGAATTAATAGAATCAATGATCAATAAATAATATCACAATGGAAGTTAACTAGTTGAACATACTTCTCTCATATATCTATAAATCAACTTTCAATTCTACTTTGCATTCTTGTTTTGCTTAGGATTTGCATATTAGATTTAACTAGTTAATCAAATTCTCAAACCTCCCTTTCCTTATTACTCCGCACGCAAATAAAAACACAAGTATTGAAGTACACGAGTCTCTGTACTATCGACCCTTACTTACCATTTTTAAGTTAAGTTCTTTTGGTTGGTATTAACAACTTTAAAAATATCTCATCATATAACGTTTCCGACCAGATTCTCATGAAAAATTACTAAAAAATCTAATTTGTGTGAAGCACTCAGATAAATTTATCTTAGATAAAAATAATATATCATTAACAGAATGAAATAGAACTAAAACTATCTTGACACCGTCTTAATTTTTTCCCCTCTCAAATTACAAGTCATTTTTTTACCTTTTAAAGGGACAAACCACGAGTATTGTGCTTTTCATTTTAGACGTTACAAAGTGTTGTAAGTCAAAACTTCACGACTTTCTTCGAATCTGGTGTATAGAATAGAAGTTGCGTTATTACAATACACGTTATTTCATTATTTAATTTTGTGTCCCACGTTACATTATTGTATTATATATGTATGCCTTACAAATTAAATCATCTAGAGCTATAGAATTTATTAAATATGATAATTTTAAGAATTTGTTTCTAGAGTAATGTATCGGTCCTGCGAAATCGTCTTACTTTTATCTCACTCTTGTACATACTTTTTAAATATTGATTTATTTATAAATAATGAGGGGCGCCCCGCTCAGAGGTGTAGGACGCCCCGGTAATTAAAGCGGTGGGCCCTACCGCTGCACATAGCAGCGGTAGAACCTACCGCTGCACATAGCAGCGGTAGAACCTACCGCTGCACATAGCAGCGGTAGAACCTACCGCTTGCCTTTTTTTTTTTTTAAAATCAGTCAACGAGGCAGATTCTCGCGTAGGAATCTGCCGCTGCATGTTTTTTTTTTAAAAAAAAACAACGAGGCAGATTCCCACGCGGAATCTGCCTCTGCATGCCTGGGATTCTGCAATTTTGCAGAATCCCAGTTTGACTGGGTGGGAAGCGCTGAGGCAACGAGGCCCTTCCCTTCTGCTTTTAAAACCGAGTAAGCCATTTCACCATTTCACCAGTTCCTCACTTGCTCTCCATTTTCATCATCTACCAAAGTTCCGAACGAGTTCTCAAAATTTTGCCTCAATTTCTTTGAAGGTGGTCTCAAATCTGATTCCAAAATCCGTTAATTCGATTCAAGTGGTCCCAAAAATGAAGAGTTTTTCGCTATCGGTATGTATGATTTTTTTGTATTTTAATTGAATTATTTTAAGTTATTAAGGTTAAAACTAACGTAAATTTTTTTATTAGAATTTGTTTGGCTCGAAATCATCTTCAAGCTCCCAGCGTAGACGGCGGAATGAATCCCGGCGAAATATTAACTTAAATGAGAGCGAGGCAACCTCGAGAGTTCGAGAGGAGGTTGAAGTCCCGCTTCCGGAAGCGACGACGAGCCAACCCGTCGCCCCCGTCGCCCACGTGGAGGGTTTAGGTACGCAAAATATTAAATTTAATTTTAATGTATGAATTAATTATTAGTTTTATGTATTAAGTAGTTTATAGGTTAATTACCGAGAGTTTGATCGATTAAGTAGTTTACATGATAGTAAATTTATATGTTAATTTACACCCTAAAATTAATTAATTAATTATTTAATGTACAATTTATAGACTAATGTATGTATAATTATTAGTGATTAAGTAGTTGTAGAAAATAATTATAAAATTTCATAATTTGAATAGTTAATTTATTTATGGTGTAATTATTAGTTTTATGAGTTTAAATTAGGTTCATACATGTTAGTAAGTTAATTTATGAGTATTATAAAAATAAGCGATTAAGTTGTTGTTGAGGGTGAATATGAATTTTTCTTAATGTGCATGGTTACTATATTTACGGATGAATTAATAGTTTGATATATTAATTATGTGTTTAAATGAGCTTTATGCACGTTATTAGATTTTAGAGAAATATTGTAAAAAATGCATGCAGATGATATTTCAGCAATCGAAAGATTGCTGAATAGAAGTGGTGATACTTTTCCGGACCTTTATGTGGACCCTACCCAGCCCACATATGCTAATACGGGTTATGGGCAAACTCCGTCGTACACAAACCCACCCCCTCCCATGCGCTACTCGGCTCCTCCGGAGCCCGATATCCCGGCCCATGATGATGAGGTCCCGGCTTATGAGGACCCTGCATTAGCGGCCCCGGTCCATTCGGTGGGCGATTATGGTGGTGGCCCAAGCGACACGTCCTTACTCACCCACTTTCATACCCATAGGGCACATTACATATGGGATCACCAACAGGTAAGAACGGCCTATAATTTTTAAATTTATGATATTATTTATAATGTTCAAAACTTAAATTTTGTTGTAATGTGAACAGTGGGCAAAAAACCTAAAAGTGCAAGGTCGGTCCGAGGCGTTAGACTTCTTGAAAGAATTGGCGGACAATCATTCAAACCAGGAATGGGTGACGCTTGTAAACCAAAGCGGCTTGAGTCATCTGAAGGATTGGAAGTTCCGGGAAATGGACAAAGCGCTGATTTCTGCATCCGTGGAGAGATGGCACCCGGAAACGAATAGTTTCCACTTTCCTTGGGGAGAGATTACCATCACCCTCCACGACGTCTCAAAGATATTGAATCTTCCATTGAATGGCGCTAAGGTCAAGAAAGGGCTTTTGAGTACTGACGCTTTACGCTTGAGGATGGCGGAAATGCTAGGAGTTGAAGTTAGGGAGGTGAACAGGCAGACCTCAGGCGGTGGCATCAACACGGTGGTGTTGAAGGAAAGGTTGTCAGCCCTGGTGGAACAAGAAGCGGACCCAAATTTGATCGCATCTCTGTACTTGTTCATGTTGCTTGGAAACACGTTGTTGCGAGATGGCTCCACCACATCCCCCTCCTTAGGATAATTGAGGTTCAAGTATTTTCGACCAACCACGTGTTTGACAGTAGAATCAATCTTGCCTTCATAGAAGTCTTGTATCATCCTCGTCCAAATCTCGTCAGATGGATTTAGGGCTGTGGGGGCCACCTGTTCATCTACTCCCCTTTGGCCTTCCCACACCAATTGTTTCCAGAAATCATGAATCATTGAAAGTTGAATAGGCCTGCATTCATTGATACAAGCTTGGACTTGGTGAGGGCATGGTAGTCCACGGGCGGTTGTCCACCACGCATCGTCGCATATCTGACGGAAAGGCCTGTTCGGGTCAAATATAGCGCGGACATGGGCAAACAACTCTCCGATACAATTGTTGGAAACCTTCCCTGGAAGACGAGAGAAGACAGTTTTGAGTGGCTCGTCCATATGTTTGATGGACAACGGTTCACTAGTACGGTCTCGTTCCATCTCTCCCCTAATAGTGTGCACTTGAATGTTCACCATGGCGTGCATCTTTCTCAAGACCGTGCTGAACCCCCCAACAGAAGACTCCAAATAATCCTTCAACACAGAGTGTTGGGACTCGACCCTGATAAATATTTCGTAATTTAGTACCAATAGCTAATATTTGTGTTTAAGAGTTTTCTAATAAGGAAAATTGATTAGCGTACCTGTTTGTGGTCCTTGTAAACAAATGTAGACAATGATCAGTGTAGGCTCTAACAATGTGATCACGCCAAGGAGTAAGCCAGTTCCTCTGGAGGTACGCTAACAACAACGGATTGAGCGGATTTTGTACTCCAATCTCACCAATCCGCAATAGACGAAGTCGTGCCTCATACTCTGCTACTGTCGTTGAGCAAAATAGCTCCCATGCTTTGTTTCCAAACCACTCCGCAGTCCCCTCAGAAAACTCGTTCGCCAAAGCGTACGCCTTGCAATTCCTCTTGATATGCACCCAACACAGTTGGGTGCTTGGCGTTGGGAAACATGACCGCAACGGCGTTAACCTCGGCAATATCCCGATCTGTGACAACAACTTCTGGCATTTTCCCAACCATTTCGAACACCTCCCGCAACTGATATAACACCCATTCGTAGTGATCTTGGGTCTCTCTTGCCATAAATGCAAACCCAATACAAAAAGTGTGCCCGGTGCAAGTAAATCCTACCATCTCACTCAAAGGCATGTTATACCTGAAATGTTAATTAATCTGAATAAGTTAACGTGTAAAACTTAAATTTCAAGTAAAAACGCTTTTATTATAATTACTTACATGTTGGTTTTGTATGTCGCATCCATGATCATAACATACGGAAACAACTTCAGCAGATTCAACGACTTGGGATGGGCAAAGAAAAAGTCTATTATCTCGTTGCTTCCTTCCTCGGCTCGATAATTCAGATAATAGCCATTTGACTTTAAGAAATGGAGTGAGAATTGAGTTACATTCATTGAGCTCATCTCTTTCTTCAATACATCGTGCCGAAAAGTGTACAACTGTCTCATCGAAGTTGTGATGTCCGACCACTTTTCACGCAAGTATGTCATAACAAACTTTGGGGCACCATGTGAGAGGGTTAATATCCTTGCATCCTCCTTTTGCTCATCAGTTAAGCGGCCGGCAAAAGGATATCCCTCCAGACCAGTGGAAAGGTCGTGGTTGTGGCGACCGGATTTCACGCTTAGCCGCCAATGATGGGTCCTCCTGGCCCGTTGGCCAACCAATTCGAACGGGCAGCCCATCTTCCTGCTACGTGGTTTTTCCTTTAGATCATCACCAACTTGTAGGGTCGGCATATTAACACCGGATTTGCCCTTCTTCTTTGGCTTGTACTCACCGGCCAACACACATGCTAAAAGGACCTTCGTTTCCCATGAGTTCTTAATTGTCAACACCATGTTCAAATTACGTCCTACTTCTTTAGCCCATTTTAGCATATGATTCCATTCCGACCACTCATTATCAGTCACAAAATAGGTAGAAAAATCGGGAAACTGGAAACAATTATGACAAATACTTCATTAATTAATTCGATTATAAACTCCCAAATTCAACACAATATGAGAAATTAAAACGAAAATTTTGCACTAACACAACTAATTTAACAATTATAACAACTATAAAATATGATTAGTTATAACAACCCTAAAAAATGATTGCTTATAATAAAAATAATAATTTAATAAATGATCGATTACATACCGCTTCTTCGTTTTGATGCAAAACCTCATCGTTTTGATGTCCACTATAAGGAATTCCTTCTAAACCGCCATATTGATCGTCGCTCACATTCACCGGATTTGAAGTAGAATAGCCATGTCCACCGTAAGGAATTTCTTCAAAACCGCCATATTGATCATCGTTCTCATTTACCGGATTTGAACTAGAATAGTCATGCCCTTCGTTGAATGGCCAAAAACCCGATATTATTTTGGTAGAGGTAATTTTGGGGACGAATTTGAGAGCTTTTTTCTTGTTACCGCGTTTCGACCTCGCCTCATTGCTCGGTATAAATAGCCGCGGTGGCCGCTGCCGCTCTATGCAATATTTTTTTTTTAAAAAAAAAAAGGCAGCGGCAGCGGTGGCCGCTGCCATAATAACGACAATGGGCAGCGGCAGCAGCCACCGCTGCCGCTGCCTTTTATTCAAATTTTTTTTTAAATTTAGAGCGGTAGGGCACACCGCTGCTAAAAAGCCGGTGCGCCCTACAACTCTGACCGGGGCGCAATTACTCAGCTTTATTTATAGTCGATTTTCGATATGTTATATTTTGATATTTCATTGTTTATTCATACATATCACTAGACACGAACTTTTTATATTTCTTAATAATATATAATAATACACCATCTTTCTTTTTAAAAAAATTGAGAGAAATGTTTTTTTTAATAAATTAATTAATAAGCCTAACACATGATAAAATCTCTTTATTTTACAACATTTCACTCAAAGGGTTGTCTTATTATTTGAAGTTCAGATTGTAACACCCTGTTTTTCGACGAGGCGCTACTAGGGAATAGACCTTACAAGGTACTATTATTTAGGTTGACAACTACACTGTAGGACCTTACAACTCGGGCACGACGAGAAAACATAATAAAACATCCAACCTTTATTTAATAAAACATAGAAAAACGTATCATGCATGAATCCCCGAAAATTATAAATAATCAAATACGTCACAACGCCTACTGAACTGAACTATCTGAACCAAAAATAATAATAAACGAAACACAATACCAACTCTGTCTAACAAATATTAAAGTCAACATCCTAACTATTATAAATAACTAGTAAAAGCCAATCCCACTATGACACGCGCTCTTTACCACTCCGGCCCGCCATCTTGCCTCGATTCCTGCACGACTCCCTGATTCATACCTGGAACTGAAAAAAATGTTTCCCGAAGGGTCAGCGTCTAATCTACCAAGCTAGAAAGAATATGGAAACTGTAGAACGTTTTAAAATCAGTTATTTAAAGTCAGCATACAAATCCACAATCGCAACCATAACTCTAGAGGCCAATACCTAAATTAGTTATATCAGCCACACAAGTCACATACGCATTTACAATCACAGTCACACAACAATGCAATTCTTTCTTCGTCCACAATCCGTCATCCAAGGCGCTCATCACTGCGCCGAGTGCAGAGGCAGGCCCTCCCACTCTACTTCACAATCTCCCTTCTAACCCCGGGCTAAGCATCCACTGGAGCACTTGCCAAAAACACACAGATAATAATTTTCGTTTGAAGGGGTACGGTTTTCCCAGTCACACGGGTCAAAGTAGCCAACTCTTCCTCAACACCAGCTACAATGGGCCGTGTCGGAAACGGTACCAACACAGAGAAAACGTTCCAAAATAATTTCCGATAAAACACATTTAAAATCATTAACGCACACAACACACACAAGGAGTTCAAAACAATTTAAAAGGGTATTCGGGACTAGTTCCCAAAACCCGTCCTACAATATCGATACGCAATCTAACAAGGGAGAAAAGAACCGAGCAAGTCGAAAAACGACTTACCTCAGACGAAGGATTCTTTGGCGTGGAGAAAACTAAGATCTTGGGCAAAAGCAGTTCCCTAAACATAATAATGAGAACATGTAATTATTTAACCGACCACACCCTATACCGTAGCGGGTCCAAACTCTATAAATGATACTATAACAATTTATCTACCCTACCCATTTACGAACCAATTTATTTTAATCCAACGATAACCTATTATCATATTTGTAGGGAGTATTTTTTTAAACTTACTAATTAATATCAATCTACGATCAATATTTTTAACCGAACCAAGTGATCCACATTAATTATTGAACCTCAACCCAATCTCCCATCCGTAAGCCGACAATTGAACTGGCCCCAAACTACAATCTAGGTGGATAACTAAACCAATTGATACACTTGTCTACCTCCAAAGTTCAGACCCACTAATAAAATTAAAGGAACAAACCCAAACCCATCATTTACGTTAACACACTGGCTTGTACTAGCTATCAACCTTTTATTAATCCACACTACTTTCATACTCTTATAATGAAAAAAAACGATCAATTTCACCTTCTGGATTAAACGAAAAATACCCATCTTGGACTTTACTTAAAACTCCCTTAATTAATATTTTTTTTTTTTTGTACTAACGGAATAGATTAAGGCTCTCAACTAAACGGATCATACCTCATCTTCAACCCATGACTAAAGGCAACTGAAAACAAACTCTAACACATGTATAAAGCCACTACCTTAACTCACGTAAAATTGATCTTCTAAACTCTTTCTTGACTAAATCTAGTTACTAATTATCAAGCAATTACACTTAAGTTACTACTTAGTTGAGAACCTCCGTGTAAATTTATCAATTAACATTTAGGACCACCACTTGGCTAAACTAATATACATACTTATATCTACTGAAGATCGGTTGGCATCTCCGCCTTGCCAATCAACAGATCGAAGGGGAGGGCAATCGCCGCCCGCAACGACCAAGCCGCCGACTGCTTCGGGAGCCCCCTCCAATTCCCCGCTCGTCGACCCCTAACCTAAGACTCCAAGGTTCCGGCTCCCGAGCCCAACCGAGCACCCATCCTAAGCAAATGAAAGATTAACGAAGGCGATATTTCTTACCGGCGGAGAACAACCGGTGTGGTTGGGAACGACAACGAGCGGCTGTGCAAACTAATGACGAGGAAGGTCGTCGGCAGACTCGATCGAACAAGCGATTACGAAGAGTAGGAAAGGAAGTCTATGGCGGTGAAATACGTAGGCGAAGAAGACGACGATATTGCTCCGGCTTCCTTGATGAAGAAAGAGAGGTTTGGTTTTAAGGTAGGAGATCCGAACAGAAAGAGAAATTGTGGGAGAGATTAGTTTAAAAGGGAGAGGTTTGGGTTGAAGATAAGAATTTAGTCTTGTTAGATAGGATTTGGTTTAATAAATCCTATTAAATATATTTTTGTTAACTAAAATATCATCCGATTGTTTTGAACGGAATTTTTCCGAGAATACTCCCTTAGGTAGGAAATACATATAAAAATATATACTTTGTGACTTGTCCAACCGGGTTCATAAATCGGGTTACTTACAGGACAAGAAAACTCGATTCTTTGTAAGCCACTAATTAATTTAATTTATTTATTTATTTTTATTTATTATTATTTTGATTTATATTTATATATTATTTTATTTTATTTTTAACTGAGAATGAAAAACGGAACACGAATATTATACTGATATTTGAATCTCTTATTTTTCAATGTATGATCAAACAAATTCTTGCCGACCACGTATCAACAACAATCATAAAAAAATATAAGAATTTATTTAATTCCAGTCAATAATAAAATTGATTAAAGATAAGAATAATTATGTTCCGTCGGCTAATTAAGAGCTAGTCCATGTAAGTTGTAATCAATGACGATATCATTTATTCAGAAAAGACTAATCACACCCGAAAGTTAAAAAAAAAAAAATAAAGCCAAAAAAACAGTGACATATATAATATATCTATAAATTAAGACAAAAATAATATAGTATATAGAGTTTATTTTTTATTTGCTTATGTATAGTATATGCCTATATGGTTTTATTTAAAGTGCAATGTAATATAATGACATTGGACAAAAGTCCAAAATAGTATTAACTATTACTATTTTATAAATTAAAATATTGGAAAATTATTAAGAATGATGGAAATTATAACTGAAATATTAAAAATAATATTGGCCCACCCTTCTGTGTTGTAGGTCTCATTTTAAAAACAACATAAATCATGGTACGAAAAAAAACAGCATAAATCAAGTATATATTAAATTCATAATCTTACAATATTGTTACATAAAAATATTAAATAACGTCCTTTTAGATATGTCAAAATTAATTAATTTAAAAGAAGTGGGAATTATTTCATGGGGGCATATAATGTAGTAGGGGCTAGTAGTGTACGTATGGTAGCAATTTGCTAGATTGCACAAGTAAAACCCCACTAGATATATTCGATAAGGGTATGTTTGGATGTATTGTGGATAATATATCTTTTGTGCATAACTTTATTATTAAGGTTTTATAAAAATACTTAAATTGATGGAAGACCCAAAAAACAGTTGGTCATACTTAAGGTGTCAAAAGTACTTATAAAATTGGATTTAATTAAACGCTTAAACCTCTAGAATAGTACCATAAAATTTTCATTTTCAAGGTTATCAGGATTGAGATTTTAAGATCGGATTGTTAAGAGTCTTTTTGCTCGTATTATAAGATCGGATTACTGAATCGTAAGATCTCATAACTAAGAGTATGTAAGGATGATCTAATATGTTGTATATTTTGTTATGTATGAAGTAAGAAATAAACATTATTAATTTGATTATTAAAATTTTTTGTAGGATGAATTAATTAACTATTTTAATGGAAATGAGATGTTAACCTTTGAATCCTTATTAATAATATATATTCATAATTGTCATTTTATAAGATCGTAAAAATCGTTTGTAGGAATGTTAGAACGGTAAAATTGTATGTAAAATCGGTATTAGATCGAAATTGTATTATAAAATATTTAAGATCTTACTCCAATAAGATTCTATTTAAGATCGTAGATCGTTTCGTGTGTTATAAATTATAGGATCATGCCTTAGAATCGGATGTAGATTCTAATAAACTTGTTCATTTCGACTCATAGGAGCAATGTCCATCTCACCAAAAAAATGTGCTTGTAAAATGTTTATTGACACAAAACCATGATAATATTTTTAGAAATTGGAACGTGAACTGTCGGTTAAAGTACAAATCATATTTGTCCTTTATTTTAAACCTGCATCATACTTGATCGTTAGATTGTGAGTTTTGGTTTTAATGTGTACTTGATCAAACAAGAATATACAATTAAATTTTAAACAGAAAATTATTGAAGGGGTTGAATTTAGAATCAATTAAATTTACCCAAGTCAGTGTTTGACTGACTTGTTTTCTGACGACATTATATATCCTGTTAGGCCTTCCTAATCAGCGATTATGTCCATCTCCGACCTTGTGGGAAACCTTTGTAGTTTTATTGTTATTGTTTGCTTGTTATTATTCGGGTCGTGTTTCCTGTGCCAGGCAAATTGTTATACTTTCTCAAGCTAATGTTTGACTGACTTGCACTCTGACGACATTATACACCCTGTTAAGCCTCCCTAACCCGTCGGTTATGTCTATCTCCGACCTTGTGAAAAACCTTTGCAGCTTTATTGTTGTTGTTGTTGTTGTTTTTGTTTGTTTCTTTGTTTAGTTTTGGTATGTTGTGTTGTTGCTCATTGGTTTTTATATATACTTGCCGGTTTGATCGGTTACCGATTTCTTTCACGGTCTCTTGATTTACCAAGTTTGTTCGGTGCTTCGAATTCTTACTTTGTTAAAAAAAATAGAGCTAAATATCCTTCTTGTTTATTTTATATATAATTTTTTTTAATACTTAAAAAGAAATGACATGAAGAGTGAGAATAAATTTTCAAATGAAATGTTATGAATTCAATATTTAATAAATTGTCAATTATAATTTGTAAACTGTTGTTGTACCTTCTAGTATTTTTTTTAATTAAAAAAAAAGTTCGACACAAATATCACTCCATCACATATAGCAAATTCACAGCACACAAGTCCAATTCTTCTAGTTTACATATAAGAAAGCTACAAACAATAAACATATACAAATTAATTACCACAAAAATAAACACATTCCTACACACAACTCGTGTAAAAATCAAGGATCACACATTATCCTTCATTCTTTGCCTGTTCTCACTACTTTCTTTCACTATGAAACTGAATCTAAAGAGAGAATTCATATGTTTTTGAACCAGAAATTTCATATGTTCTCTCAGCAAGTCTAACCTTTGCCCTTAGCAGAGCGGTGCTTTCTTCGTCCTGGGGCAGATGAAGGGTTCACCAAGGGGCCAGACCAAGTCTGCATCGGCGCTTTGGCTAAAGTGAAGCTCGTGCTGAAAGGAACGTCGGGGGGATCGAATGTGGGGTCCATGCGATGCGTGGAGCCCAAGGTGTAGCCAAGCGTCCCGTCTTGGTGAGGGGGCGGAAACTTCTCGCTCTTGCTCTTTGCATTTGCATGGGTTATCATTCCGTTCATTCTTCGCCTCTGTTCAGGCAAAAAATCCCAAATATAGTATGTAGGGTTAAGCTATAATAAGCCAAGTTGTAAGAATAAAGCTGAACAAAAGCAACAACAACATTGACCCAGTTGAGTTCCGCCACAGCAGAATCTAGGGGGGCAAGATGGGGGCACTCCTAACCCGGGGGTTGCGCCCAAAATTCATTGATTGAACTAAATAGTATAGTCTTTCCAAATTTTACCATTTATTCAGTACAAAGCCTCTTTTTAAGCCGAAGAGTAAAGAGGATTTGCATGAAAAGAACCCATATGGCCATATGTGCAATTTTTAATAGCAAACAACTCACCAAAAATTCATTCCTTAGAATTCTAGAATGACAACTATTTTTTAACAAAATTATAATGCTTCAAATGACATCCTTTTCTGCACAAAGGTAGTATAAAGCTACTAGCTAAGCTATTAGACAAACAGGAGAGCATACAAGTTATAAGAACATCTTGACAAACAGAGCACACGGATGAAGATAATAGTAGCAAAAGCCGAGATGAGGCCTGGTTTTTGTCAATTTAATGGAAGTTAAAGGTTGATTTATAAATATAACCCGCTTAAAACCCTACAAGGATGAAGGGAAAAGGCAGGTAATTTGTTTACTGGTCCAACCAAGGCCTAACCATATTACTTGTTGCCATGCTATCGTTATAAAGTAATTAAAACTGAGATATAGTGTAAGAAGATGAAGCTATCTGACATACATCAATATTGGTTTGAAGCTCGGCGTTAGCCTCTGGAGCAGCAAATGACCTTGGACCCCTGTCATGCACCCGACTCTTCTTAGTGCCATCTGCATTGGCTCTTCTTGCTGCGTTTAACCTGCAAATCAAATTTTCAATTAAAATAGTCTCTCATGGAGATGAATCCACCTCAGATGGGTCATTTATCAGAAGAAAAAAAATTCTAAAAAACAATTAGTATTATTGTCATTAATAACCTAAAACCAGATTCTTGTACTTGTGAATTGTGATTCATCAGAAACCAACAATTAGTACATAATGCATTGGAACCCAGTTCCTGTATATACTAGACCTTTAGCCAAATTCAAACACCTTTATTTGAGTCACCCTCATTAGTTTGGTGAAGACTAGCATAAACATTATACATTACATATACTCAGTAAACACTAAAGAGCAATTATAATTATTTACAAAAAATGAACCACCGAAAACCATATCTAGTGTTGAAAAATTATAGCAAGAAAGTTTGAAAAATTATATCAAAAGGTTGCTCTGTTGAAATAAGCAGTACATGCATGAAAATAAAAGCAAATGTACACCTTCTGGCTTCTTCGTCACGTAGTTTGGCATCCATCTCCTTGGTGGGAGGGTACTTGGGAAGGCTGGAAGGTTCACACGCATAAGGCTTCGTAGTGAAAAACTGTAAATTAAGGGGGAGAAAGTCATTGACATCAGTACAGCAGAATGTAGAACAATATCAAAAGGCTTCCTGAATCCAAGATGGTGAAACTATATAGTTTAAACACATAGCAAGCACCTATGCGGAGAAGATAAATCAAAACGTCAAATCTAGATGATGAAATGAAGAACACCAGTACTCTGTCACTAAGGATTTTAGCAAAATTCAAAACTCACACAATTCACTATTCACAGATGTATCAAAATGGCAGTAACGGGAATCTAATTTCCATCTAAGATGACAAGAAATCCTATCTTTATTTAGCAAACTAGTTACTACTCAGGGGAACAAAGATCACTTCTAGGAACAGGCTGAACTGAAATTACTATAAGCCAATATCAAACTTTGACATTATATTTAGAGAATGTAAAGCACGGGAATAATAAATATAGAGAGAAAAGATTCCATTTAAAGGTATAGAGGAAAGAGCTTCACCTCGCTATTTAGTGCGGCTGTGGCAGTAAGACGTTCAGCTGGGTCAATTGCCAGAAGAGTCTCAATAAGTGGCAATGAAGATGGTGGGAAATCTTTAAATGTCTCCGCTATGCAGCGTTTGTATGAATTCTGAGGTTTAAATATGGTTGCATGTGGCAATCTAGACTTCTTCCAATATTCTTCAGAAGGTGAACCACATAGTTTGAATATTTTATGCAGCTGCTCCACCTGGACAAAAAAAATACAGCAAATGTCTCCCCTTAGCATTCTTCAGTTATAGCATCCAAAGAATTAGTGATCAGGATCCTGGACTACACCTAATAAAAAATGAAGGACCTTGGACTACTATACCTCTGTACGACCAGGCATTATAGGTTTTCCGGCCAACAATTCTCCCAAAATGCAACCTGCACTCCACAGGTCCACTCCCACACCGTAATCAGTTGCCCCAAAAAGAAGCTCTGGTGGCCGATACCACAGGGTAACAACTCTGCTTGTCATTGGTTGCTTGTGATCAGGATCAAAGAATGACGCCAACCCAAAATCAGCAATCTTAAGCACTCCTTCATTATCAATGAGAAGATTCGACCCTTTTATATCACGGTGCAATACATGACGGTTGTGACAGTGCTCAAGTCCTGATAATAACTGCTGCATATAGCACTTAACCTAATCAAGGAAACAACCAAACAAACAAAAACACAGTTAGAGGCTTCAAATCTACAAGCATCACATGTAAGATGAATCCGATTCTTCTACCTGAGACTCGGTGAAGTTTATCGTAGGGCTAGCAGCCAATCCAGCCAAATCATGGTCCATGTAATCAAACACTAGGTACAAACTACACGACATCCTCGATGTGACCAGGCCTTGCAATGGCACCACATTCGGGTGGTCCAAACGACGCAATATCAGGATCTCTCTGGCCATGAACTTCACACTCTCAGGCTCCAAATTGTCAAATCTTACCTTCTTCAAAGCTACAATTTTGCCAGTTAAGGAATCCCTAGCTTTGTACACATTGCTATAAGTGCCTTGCCCAATCTATATAGCAAACAAGCATTCATTACCATAAACAATCTCCATTACAATTCCTACTTCAATTGGTAGAATACCAAAATTAGCAAGCATAACTGACAAATTAGACTAGTTCTTACTTTGGCGAGTTTCTCAAAGGAATCGGCGCGGCGAGGGATCCAGCCGTTAATGGCCTCGCCGGCGGCGGCGGAGAGCCACGACGGCCAACCGGCGGCAACCTGCTCACCGTGCAAGTGCTTGGGCGGGTTGCTCAACCTAGGGTTCGGCCGCGACGGCCGATGCTTTCTCTCTCCTCTCTTCCGCCGATTTCCGTCCTCCGCCGCCACTTCCTTCTTTCCGCTCTCCCCGTTCCGCCGTTCATCCCCCACCGCATCGCCGCCTCCGCCGTTCACTTTCGATTCAACATTCTCCCTCCTACCTGACGCCGCCGCCGGAGCGTATCTCTCCCTCTCATCCGACGCCGCCGCCGACACCTCTCTTCCGAACACACACCCCATTCCTCGCCGCCACGGCCGTCTCTAGCCTTCATTTACCAAACACATTGTCTCGCAATCCCCCAAAACCCTAAACCGCGACCAAATTGGAAGCAAAAATACCAAATTGAGTGACTAAATCTGGAGAAATCGAGGCCAGACAAAAAGGAAATCCAGATGCGAAGAATAATTCCACAATGAACACAGATTAGACTTTAATTTTTGTTAATTATCTCTGTATTTGTCTCCAAGAAAGCAATGATTTAGAGGTCGGCACAATTAATGGCGGGTCAAAAAGAGCTTCGCCATTAAACACTGCGGAAAAAGCAAATGTCTAAAGCAATCGGAAAAGAGAAGACGATTGATTTACTTTGCTGCTTTAGCTAAGATTAAGATTAATTCTAAGAACTACAAAGTGAATAGCGCCATGGCCATCAATTTAGAGCTCACAGAGATGGCTGATTTGAGGAGAAAGACTGAAAGAGAAAGGAGATCTTTGATTTTTTTTCTCGCTCTTCTGGTTTTGGGGTTATTTTTGAATAAGTTAAAAATTTGTTTTCTGAATTATTATTTTGCAATTTTTGGAGTGTGCAAAATGAAGGTAGGTATTCGATGGAGTGTGCACTTCACTCTAAATATTTTCTTCCCACGCCAACTCAAGTCAAAGCGGAAAAGTGCCGGGAAAATATGAGTATTTACAAAATGACCCCTAAATTATAGGGGTTTTGCACTTTATTGGCTATTCTTGTTTTCGAGACCTTTATTTGTACCCCCACCAAAAAGTTGGTATAATGTTGTAAATCCCCAAATAAATCATCCATTTTTCTAAGAGTTTTTATTTAGACAAATTTAGGACCCGTTTGGTATCCATATCAGGATATCAGATATGGGTATGGATATGACTGATACTTATATCTGGTGTTTGGTATATCCTGATATCGATATCAAACTGATATCTGCTGTTTGGTATAGGCGTATATCGATATCAGTTGATATCAATCTGATATCAGAGTGATATTAGAGTGTTATTTTCATATACCCCATGAAATTGGTATATCAAAGATATCACTCATATCCATACACATATCCGATATCTAGATATCACTCATACCGATATCTTGATATCCATACCAATACTGATATCCGATATCTCATATCTTAGATATCAATACCAAACGAGCCCTTAGAGTTTGTTCGGCAACTATATACTTATATGAGTTGATGATGATGTAGTTAAACTTGGGTCTGGTCTTCAATACTTGGAACCGAAACATAATCGGTTCCACGGTTTCGGTCCCGATTCCAATGTCGCTTCATCTCGGTTCCGGTTCCGTAACCGACTATACTAATAAAAAATTGACCAGCCGAGAACTCGGCCATTTTGGGTGAAACTACGACCGCCCAAAATGCAAAATCGCGACTGCGGATTCACCTCTGACCGTTAACCGATGGTTCCATCCAATTTTGAACTATCGGTTCGGAACCGGAAAAAACTGTTGGATCCACGATTTCAAGGGTGGTGGCGGGATCGTACACACCCTGGGAACCAAACCGGCGGTCACAGTTTCGAACCAGGTCTATATGTAATTGATGATAATGTAGTTGATGCTGAAATTATGTACTAAAATTAGTATTTGAAATAAGTTGTTTATTTTTTTTTATATAAGCTACATTATTATGTTCAAGAAAATGGTAATTTATAAGAGTTGAAAAAAGGTAGAAAGAGTGAATTAAATTTCAACTAGTCTAAATAATTGTATTTCAACTACATGAGGTTCTCTCCACCTTTTTTTTTCTTCATAATTTCAACTAGTGTCAACTATTATAAATATATTTCACCTACCACGTATTTATAATTAAAATATTTTTTCATTTTAACTATATAAATCCATTTCAACACTAACTAACGAATTCTTATGTGTAATTTATTACATTTCCTATAAAGTTTATAACAGTTTTTTAGAGCTTAATTTGCCAAACCAGTGTTTAAATGTACATGAATGTATGCAAGTTATCTTGTTGTCTAAGGACATAACATCAAAAAACAATAATTGTGTGTATGATATTGTAATTATGAAATTTCGACCCCTCTAAATAACGTTACTCATTACTAAGATTTTTTATAAAGTTTATAATTGTTGTTTAGAACTTCATTTGCCAAACCAGTGTTTAAATGTACATGAATGTATGCAAGTTATCTTGTTGTCTAAGGACATAACATCAAAAAAACAATAATTGTGTATATGATATTGTAATTATGAGATTTCGACCCCTCTAAATAACGTTACCTAATTTTTTAAGTAGATCGATCACTTGCTTTACGACAATTTGACACAAATTAAGTGCATAAAATTAATGTATTGGTACGAGGTGGATTAATTTGGAAGCAATGGATTTTGGAAAGTTTTGAGATTTTGGAAACCAAAAAACAACTCTTTTTATTTGGCTTCGATTTTGTTTTTGAGATTTGCAATGTCTTGGATTTGATCCTCACAACTCACAAATCACAAAGCATCGATGACTTGAAGTGAAATCCAACTAAGATTTTTAAAACCTATTTTTAATCTATTATTTTAAACCTATGGGTTAGGGAAAAATCTATTTTTAAAACCAATTTTTCTAATTTATTTTCCTCTTTTGCAATAATCAACTTCGGTTTTATTTTTCTCTTTTTTTACCAAAAAACTATCTTTGGGTTACTCCATTATTAATAATAACAATAATAATAATAATAATAATAATAATAATAATAATAATAATAATAATAATAATAATAATAATAATAATAATAATAAGTAAAAATATGGTAGTATCAATTAACATGACATGTATGTCAAATACTTACACCTAGAGACGAACATAGGGTTGGACTAGGGTCTGATCTAGCCCAACCTAAAAAAAAATTAAAATTAAGGTAGATTTAATAAATAAAATAGTAACAAATAATGTAAATGTAGTAATAAACTAGCTAAATTAGCTCATCTAAATTTTTTTGATGAAAATTAGCCCACTCTAACTTTAAATTAGGTCCGTCCTGAATGCACCTTATGTATAATAACTAATAAGTGATCATGATTAGAAAGTTGTTAAGGTAGGTTAACTATGAACATATATGAAGCTAACCCACGACTTATCCTACATTATACATATTAATATAATGTTGATGATTTTAAAGCAACGTTGTTGTATGTCATACTTTTTTTCATGTTAACGTACCATGCATTTGCTTCTTTATGATTTAACAATAATGTATGTCATACTTTAATAGGCTATTGTAGCAAATAATTGGTAACCATATCTATTATCATCATAAAAAAAAACACTAATAAAGCTTATGCTGTAATTTGCCTACTTTTATTCAACGTTCTAAAAAAAATATTGGGCGGGTCCGGAATCGCCTAGCGCCTAGGCGGCCTAAACAGACGCTTAGACGATCTCTTAGACGGGTTGTAAGACTAGGCGGACTAGCACCTTCCATCGCCTAGGCGGGACCTAAATGAACCTAGGCCGAGATTTTTAGAATATTGCTTCTATTCGACTCTAGGTGTACATGTATAATATATTTTAACTTTTGAAATATTTCTTCTGTTAAAAAAAATAATGAAATGAGTCGCAAAGTTTGCATTTATTTTTCGAGCCATTAATATATTTTGCATTAAATACTAACGCATACAGTTGAAGTTACAAGAAGTTAGTAGTTAGCACCTACCGACATGTAGTTGCAACTTATTTAACCTACTTGATGTAAAGTTTGTCATCACTTTTCATATCCACTTGATAAAAAGTGAAACTTGTAATAGACAATGCCATAATGGTAATTGTTGTACAATATATAACAAGTTTATTAGAAATTTCTCATGTCTTAAGTTGGAATAGATAATGGTTCAAGATTCTTGTATTGTGATGATGTATCATTCTATTCTATATTATTATTTGTGTTAAATGACAAAGAACGTTCGTCGTGAGTCATAGGACTCATCTCCTTCGTCAAGGTTTAGGTTATGAAAATTCTTTTCATTAAAGGTTACACTCATTGACACTATTACTTTATAACAATGAGGTTGTATAAGTAATAGTCTGTACCCTTTAACCCCTTCAGGATATTCAAGTATGAAATATTTTTGAGTTCTTGGATGTAGTTTACCTTATGAGTAGACCTGTCAATCGAGTCGGATCGGTCGGATTCGGGTTCGATTTAATTTGGGCTCGGTTTTGTTATGGGTCACGGGTCAATCGGGGCGGGTTGTAGCGGGTTTTCGGTCGGATCGGGTTGATCAACGGGTCTAAAATATTATTTTTAGATTATTAAAATCAATCATAACTATAACCTAAAGCGGAGGTTAAAAAAATTATTAAACGATATATGTCGCTTTTAGATTAGACCACATCACCTTTTTTTTAAAAAATAATTTTTTATTTTTGGATATGATAAATTCTTATCCATGTTTTTGAAATATAAGATAGAAAATCTCATTATTAAATAATCTTTATATTTTTGGATATGATAGATAGGAGGATTATTATCATCCAATCATTTGTTATCTTATAGGAAAAGATCTTGATTATTTATATGATAATTGACTTATCTTTTTACTCAGATCATAACAAAAATTTATATTTAAATATTTATATGATTATTTTTCTCAGATAATAAAAATATTTGAAAATATTTAATTATTAATATTTTATTTAAGAAAAACCCGTACAAGGTACGGGCATACATACTAGTATGTAATTAAATAATAATATTTAATTATAATATATTATTTTTATATATATTTTAATACTAAAATATATTATAAGTTTCAAAATAAATTTTATAAATATACTAAATCGTCAACCTAACGGGTTTCAGGTTCTATCGGGTTTCGGGTTCAAATTTTCGGATCTTGACCCTAAAATTATCAAACAGTTCGGGTCGGATTTGCGGGTTAGATCAGATTTTGACAACTCTACTTAAGATATGATAATAAACTATGCATATAAATGGCCTTTTAAGTGTGACAAATTTGGTATCCTCCCGGACCACATCTCTTACATAAAACAGGCCATGCATTCTAAGGTGTGACAAACGTAAGTAAATATAGGGCAAGTTTCATGTTAAGAGTTCATGTTGCCTCTTACATAAAACAGGCCATGCATTCTAAGGTGTCACCCATGCCTCTTCAATATATTCTTTCAGTAGTCACAAAATACAAATTTCACAAAACACTATCACTATCGAAAACCTTCAGATTAAACACATCAGGTATCTAAACCAAAAGCTTCCAATACAACAGGGTATTCAACCCACAAGATAACACAAAAAAGAGTATTCATTTCTTCCTCTCAGTACGCCATTTGTAGACAGCCTTGGTGGTTGGGCAATCAAGCTCTTCTTCCCGAAGCTTGCGCTTGCTACCCTTTTTCTGTGTTTAGGCCAGGAAGAAAAGTTCAACTTCAGAGTTCAAAAATGGCAAGGAAACAATACTGTCCAAGTATAAAACATAACCGAAAAGACCAAAATGAAGATGAATTGTTTTTCAATGATCCAACCCAGAAAATTTTCAATTCAGATGTGAATGTGTTACCATTCATAATTGTGTAGGGTTAAAAAAATGTAATTGAACTTATGAACTACAGGTTTTGCTATCCCTAATAAAAAATGCCCAAGATGCTAGGACAACAAAGCCATATACAGATTATACAAGATCGTTGAGTAAGATGTTAGTACCTGCAATTCCTTCTTCAAGGCCATTTCCATGTAGACACTTTCCAAAGCATTTACTCTTTTTGTTTTTTCCTCTAGTTCTCTGTATGAAGCATCTATTTTCCTGTAAACAACAGTGTTTCAGTAAGTTCACCATGTGATCAGTAAATATCTAGAAGAAGATAACATAAATAAGTTCGTTACACACTGAGATAAAGAAGGTGAAGGATGGAAAGGAAAGGTAAGGGATAGGACACAATGGTGATAAAGAGGTGATCTTGACTGGATTTCTTCAAATTTCATAGCTTTTGTATATGGAAGATAATTTGTCCGAACCATATGCAAAAGCTTAAATTTACTGAAACAGAAGTTGCAGAAAAAAATAATATATTGTTAACAATGTTTAAACTCACCTTTTGATTTTACTTGGTAACTTTATGTGCATATCAGGCGCTGCATTCTTCACGGATCTTGACTGGATTTCTTCAGCCTCCGAACTGAAAATAGAGTGCTCAACACAATTTACAATGGTCCATACGATGAAATACAAGATCCTAACTAATCAGAACAGGGAATTTGTAGAGACTACAGCGGTAGAGCGCAATACTTTCACAATTCAGGAGTGTTAATTCGAGTTGTATTCTACCTTGCTATTAATAATCTGATCGTTGTGTTCTAGTATTCGTATCACTACATCAATCAAAAACATTTTTGCAAACTTGAAAGTAATTGGTCATGTCAATGTTACCACTAAATCCAATCCAAGTCTAGGCACATTATTCATAATCATCTTCTCAGATCTAGATATAGTGCACACCAGTATACATTGTGAGCACCAAAAAGTACCAACTGGAAAAAGCTCTAGCCATCCATGGACATTGAAAACCCCACATCCAAAACATCAACAGAATCAATACATCATTGCTAATATCATCCATAAATTCTCAACATCTTAATCTTGCGAAATGAGAACACACATCAGGGTCATCAGACTGTAGCAAAGAAGATACGAAAGAGCTAAATAATGAGATGTACCGATGCATATAATGTTTTAATTCAACAATTTGGGAAGAAGATTTTCATTCTAAAGATATTGCCTTGATATAATCATGGAATCAATCTTGGGAATCTATTTATAAATAAGAATTACATATATCTGCAACAATTTTGCAGCTTGTATCGTATCAGGCAATAAAGAGCCAAGCAAGACACGTCAAAGACTATGCTTCAAAAACGGTGTATAGTGTAGGTCAAAGTCTGTGTCAGGGCTTTAATTGCATGATATGATGTTCCTAATTGAGTGTAACACTAACTGTAACCTTTGGGTAGATTTAGATCTTTAGTGAGTTTAGCTATGAAAGTGCTCACAAATGCACTAAATTTCTCAATATGACATTATGACTATGCCTACTAGCATAATTTCTCAATATGACTATTCCTACAAGCATTTATTCCATTTTATGAGGTCAAAACATCTGATCACAATGTAGCTTCCTATGCCTAAGCTTGTCAATTTTTATCCACATAATATAGAAGCCATCTGAATTCTAAATACAGTCCATAAGGATGGAAAAAAAAAGGAACTAGGAAAAAAAATTGCAGTACATGTGATCAGGAAGAGATATCGTGATAGAAGAAAAGATGTGTCAATTTATACTAATCCAACAGCTTGAAAATACAACATATGCATAAAAAATAATGTAATAAAAGAAGTGTTACGAAGCTTAAACCTGTCTTCGGCAAAGTAAAGATGCTTGTCAGAGGGTTGATTATCGAGAGAATGCAACGAAGCTTTTAGTTTTTCAAGTTTCTGCAGCATAGGAAATACATTTACTTTACTCAGAATCTTCATTTGAGCAAATCAGCAAATTGCACATGAATCCCAGCTAGCCTTACAAGAGAGAACAACATATACCAAATTACCTTCTTTTCACTTTGAAGCTTTTGAAGGATATATCCCATGTCTTGTGTCTTCATAAGCATGAGTTCCTCCGGGGTATATTTGTTTGCTTCACTCCTATTGTTACAAAAATGGACCGTCAAATTGGTCTCACAATATAGATGAGAATAAGTTAACAGGAAGGACTGAGACATTACTCAGCTCTATGGACTCCATCAACCACTTTTGTCTTGATCATTTTGAAGTAAAATTCATCGGGATTTTTGAAAGCTGCTTTTTCCCTGAGTTTCTGTAGAAGTGCCAAAGAAAAAAGCACATATCACCAGAACAAACAAAATTTAGTAAATAAGGATATACGGAAGCAAAGAAAACAAGAATTGGTTCATGCAAATACTGCAATGAAGCAAGAAGGTAAATCTTGAGCTCAATGAGCTTGTGGGAACTTAATTCAGCCAGCCTCGACCTCATTAAATTAGCAAGCAAAGATTAAGCCATTCCATCATGATGAATTGATTAAGACAACTACAAAGCCACCAAATACCATAAGATTAGGAAACTTACATGGAGGGTCTCCTCCTTTTTGTGGAATGCTTTGGCACGCTCGACATAGTCCTTGTGCTTTTCAAGGAGCCCAAATCTTTTTCTGTCTTGCCTAATACATCAGAAGAAAGAAAATAAGAACAACAACAACAACAACAACAACAACAACAACATTGACTCAGTGTAGCTCCCCTTACGGGAAATCTAGGGGCTCAAGATGGGGGCACCCTTGGCTGAACGCAAAGGGGAGCGCCCAAAAGACCCGACAAGAAAGAAAATAAGAAATAGCAAAAATAAATAACAATTGCTCAGGTCTCAATTCAAAAGCTCACTCTGAAAACTAACACCAGTTCCCACTTCACCCTAACCCAGTTGCGCGAATCCAGCCATCACAACTCAATTTGCTTGTTTAGATGACTGATATCAGTAATGGCTAATTTCTTATCTCACAAAACTCAATTCCATCAACTTTTGAAATTCATAGTAGAGAATACAAATTAGGTAAATGATGAAAAAAAATTAACAGCCATTGATGAATGCATTACTCAGCTACAAATCATCAAGTACTGTATATGCACTTCTAACTGGACTTTATGATTTGGAATTTTTCGAAACAACACAGTGGAATGATGCAAAGTAAGAATGCATTCAGATAGATTTCGGGGGACTCACGGCTGTGCCCGCTCCTTGTGCGCCCTTCTGGGAATAGCATTTCTGAATGACGACATTGTTGCTCCTGATTACCTGCAACATAATCCACCACGTCAATCATCGACATCCATGAAAAGGGGGAAAATAAACAATTTGTGGAAAGGGGCAGCCAACAGGATGCAGATTCAAATTCAAGTACTAGAATAAGTTTTTTGCCGATTAACATCTTCAAAATTAATAGTAAAACTCAAGCCAAATTCATATCACTATCAAACCACGAATTGAATATTCAATTTTGTCTACGAAATTCCCTAGTTCAAAATCTTAGCAGCGCAATCACAAATCGAAGGAGGACAAAGGAAGGGGAGAAAAGAACGTACCTTGGAACGGTGGCGGGAAGAGGAAAACTAGGACAGTCCGATGGCCCAAGGAAGGTTTTCCGGTGAGTAAGGTGGTGGTCAGCGACGGCTAAAAGGTGGCGCGCGCAGGCAGGTAGGGTTTTTCGTTTATGGACCGGTGGGCTGGATTCTAGAGTGACAAGCAAACGCAAAGAACTTTGGCTCAATTTCAATTATGACCCGGTATTTACCCATTTTATACTTGACCAATTTTATTCGGATAAATTTCCGAAAATCACCTATAAATTGTGCTACTTTTCACAAAACCGCCTCTAAAACCTACAACCTTACAAAACCATCCGGAATATGAGAATAGTATGAAAAGACCCCACCCATGTTAGTTTTTCGTAATGAGGGCATATATATTTTCACTCTCTAATTACCTACTTCATTCATCAATCATCATCTAACAAAAATCCAAAACCCCCAAATCCCAAAATTAAACACGGCATTGAAAAATGTGCAATGCCACCATCCGGTGGACCAAATACGGACAGAGGGAGAGACCATCTCAATGCACATGCACGAGAGACCCATCATGAGGAAAATTAATTGGTAATATAGGATGAGTAACTCAATTGTATATATTCTAGGCAATTCATTACTTAATTTCCCGATGTGAGATAGACTTTTCTACACGGCCCCTCAAGTGGCAACTTGGCCTGACCTAGTTGGTATTTGACAACATAATAGTCTTAGAGGTGATAGATCGTCGATAAGCTCAAACAACTAATCCAAATCGCTCCATCATGGCGGGCTAGCCCAATTCACTCCATCATGGAAAGCTAACCCAATATAATGGAGGGAAGCCTTCCAATCCGACCCAAATAATCACGGACCAAAGATCAAACCGTTTTGATACCATGTCAAATTCTGGTGTGTCAATATATAACGTGGGGGTTCATACATCCGTTTATGCGTATAAGTGCGTTATAGACCTAGCATATAAGCTCATGAGTTCTTATCTTAAAACCAATTGGTGATAGAAAAAGTAATCAAAAAATATATGAACTAAGCATTTCATTACTTAATTTCCCGATATATGACATTATTCACACAAATCAAAACTAAAAACTATTCTCATATTGGATCAAAAAAAAAACTATCTCATAACCTCGAGGGTATTCCGGCACCCAACTTCACTGGCCCAATTCATATATGGGCCGTCAGAGCCCAACTTCACTTGCCCACGACGACCCAATTATATCATCTTCGTTGGCTAAAAAGTCAATCGGTCCTAACGGAAGTTACACAACGACGACGAGCTTTTCAGCGTATCCGCTTCCATGGTGGCTAGTATCTCTGTAAATGCAGTCTACCGTCTCCACAGACATTTTCTACCCGCCAAATGTTCACTTTCTTCCTCATTCAACCATTCTCTTTCAACTTTCCCTCTCTCCAGAAACCCTAATTTCAGCTCTCTATCGCTCTCATCATCAGCGTCATTGAGGCTGTCGTCGTCCAATTTCCGTTCCAACGCCTCGGCTGCTACCGGTACACTTGATCTCGACATAATTTATGTTGTAGTAGTTCTTTAATTCATTCGAGATTTGAATTGGAATCGTCGAATTGTTCTAGCATTTTGTTTCAGCTGTTGAAAATGCCTGTAGTCGAATATATTAGGAATATTGTTATTTACATTTATTTATTTTAACGCTTATCTCTTTGTTAGGATATTTGTTAGAATCAATTATTTAAATCAAATCAATTAGTTCCTTATTTCTAGCTATCCTAGTTACTTAGTTACGTAAGCCTATCTAGGGTTTCTAGTGGTTTGTTCTCCTCTAAAAAGTCTTTACTCATTCATTAATAAAATCACACATCTCTTTCACAAACTTATATTCTCTCTTTAGAATATCAGTTTATACTTCAATGTTATTTTGTAAGGATTTAATGTTGATTGGGGGCAATTTTGATTGTGGATGTGAACAAAAGGTTCGTCGAATGTGGAATTGGAGGCGGAATCGTCCAAGGTAGCGGGTGAGAATGATTTGCTAATCGTTGGCCCTGGTGTTCTTGGCCGCTTAGTAGCTCAGCAATGGAAAGAGGTATATTCCTATTTCCCCCAATTTCAGCTCTCATTATAAATTTTCTTGCTTTGAGTGAGTTAATTCACATTTGTGCTGTTCATTATGCTTGAGCACTTCAACAATTTCTGATCCATTGGAGTGATAGTAAAACGCTAAGACTAGTGATAAATGGGTGAATGGTGCTTTTAATATCAACTCTTTGTTAATTTGTAGGATCATCCAGGATGTCGAGTTCATGGACAGACTGTAACTACAGATCATCACAATGATCTGATCCAAATGGGAATTATCCCTTCTTTGAAAGGGACGAAACTTCCTTCCCAATTCCCTTATGTTATTTTCTGTGCTCCGCCTTCTCGTAGTGCAGACTATCCTGGTGAAATCAGGTGAGCTCAAGGCGGGCGAATAACCGCGTACACTTGTATTCTTATGTAATTGTATTGACCGGGTAACGTATAATCAGGGAAGCTGCCTCAAATTGGAATGGTGAAGGCTGTTTCGTGTTTACATCAAGCTCTGCGCCGTATGATTGTGATGATAATGGATATTGTGATGAGGTGATACATTTTCTATAAAATGAATTCCTCCTGATTTAATTCATATTAATGTATCTATAAGCTATCTTTATCTCATTTAATTGTTATGTGCCTTTTCCACATGACATTGCAGAGCACACCATCAATTCCAATAGGAAGGAGCCCAAGGACAGATATTCTTCTTAGAGCAGAAAATATCGTGCTGGATAGTGGTGGTTGCGTTCTTAGACTAGCTGGCCTTTACATATCCTTTATTTCTCTTTACTTGAAAAGATTTTAGATCTTCATGTGTGATATAAGAGGGGAAAATTTGCACGTGCCTTTTAAGTTTCAATCTACCTTGACTATTAATACACAGCAGATAGAGGTGCACATAATTATTGGTTGCAGAAGGGAACCGTGGAATCTCGTCCTGATCACATCATGAATTTGATACACTACGAAGTAATAGTTACATCAGCTGTCTAGCAATTTTTCATTTTTTTTTCTTACAAATTTATTTATACCCATATGGTGGAGACTGGAGACTAATTGTGTTCTTTAATTTTTGTTGCATAAGAAATTTTTTTAATGCTTTTTATTGCCAATTGTTACCACAAACAGCCTCTTTTCACAACTAAAACTGCAATCATTTCAAGAACTAATAACATTGTATTTTGACTTCTGTTATCGATGTGCAAGATATGTGGTTTTTTTTTCTTCACAATACTCTCCTGGCATATGTAAGATTTATGTGCCACTGATCTGTTACAGGATGCAGCTTCACTTGCAGTTGAGATTCTGAAGAAGAGTTTACGTGGACGAACCTTCTTAGGCTGTGACAACCATCCTTTGTCTAGGTTTTCTTTCTACTCAAATCCGAAATTTCCCTTTTCAAATCCATGCTATTTTGATTTCTCATGTGCTTGCATAAATTGCAACCTGTTTTTTTCTGTAGACAAGAGGTCATGGACTTGGTTAACAGAAGTGGAAAGTTTGACAAAATTTTTGAGGCTTTCACAGGTATACTAAAAACCTTTTCATCTAACATTATTGTCTTTGAGTTTATAGAAGCTTTGTTGCTAATGTACTAGTGGTGCTCTTATTTTAGGCACCAGTGGTCCTCTTGGGAAGAGATTGAACAACTCAAAAACGCGTTCAGAAATTAAATGGCAGCCAAAGTACCCTAGCTTCGCCAATTTTCTTGAGACCATTTGAATGATTTACCTCAGTTTTGTAAGTGATGAAGCTGACATTTTCACTCTAGTTTCTAGCATGCATTCCTGAATTTTGATGTCCTCTGTATGATATTTTATAGCAATATGTCAATTTGTGATATCTGCAGTACTTATGGCTAAAGTCATGAGAATTTAAGATAGAATGATGTTTGCTGATTGATGTTGAACGACACAATGCTCAAAACCAGTTTATGAAAGAAAGTGTATTTTGAATCAAACTATATTGTAAAGTTATTATCTGCTCAAAATCTTTATAGTTTTTGGGCCAAACTTCAATTATCAATTAAACATTCAACTTCATAGGAGTAATTATATAGAGTTCAAACGAGTAATTTTTCATTAAAAACAAACTGCAAAAATCCTTTATTTTAATATAACTACCATGCACAACACACTAAAATGAATACAAACCCTTAATTTATATAATTTATATAAAAAAAAAAACTCTATGACAGATGGTGCATATAGTTGGTGTGATAAAAAAAAATAGTTCAATTTTCTATTGTTTTTAAAAGGTCAAGAGTAAAATGAAACCCAATCCCTTGGGCCCATTAAATAATCAGCCCAAAGCCCAGATCTCATCATCATTTGATATCCACCTATCATTTCAGATTCTCTTTCACCATTGGAGGATAAGCCATAAACTATGACGCTTTCTTCTTCACCTATCCCCCTTTTCAGTGCTAAAATTGGGGAAAACAAGAAAATAAAATGTCAGTTTCTTTGTCTTCCATTGGATGCTACAGAATTCACATACCAACGGCACAACATTTCAGCAGAGGCTTTTGCTCCAATTTCACTAGCCAAATTCAGGTGAACCCATTTCATTATTCTCTTCCTTCTACTTTGAAATTCAGAAAAAGCAAGCTTTGCTCCATCTCTGCTTCTGCCCCATCAAGTGTAGAAACAGCTAGTGCCAAGCAGGCATTTAGGAGCAAAAACCCTAAAGATGTGAATGTTTTAGTTGTGGGTTCAACTGGGTACATAGGGAAATTTGTTGTGAAGGAGTTAATCAATAGAGGGTTTAATGTTATTGCTGTTGCTAGAGAGAAGAGTGGGATTAAGGGCAAGTTTGGGAAAGATGAAACCCTAGCCCAGCTAAAAGGGGCAAATGTGTGCTTTTCTGATGTAACCCAGTTGGATAATTTAGAGAAAAGCTTGGAAAGTTTGGGAATTTCAATTGATGTTGTGGTTTCATGCCTTGCAAGCCGAAATGGCGGAATCAAAGACTCATGGAAGATTGACTATGAAGCTACCAAGAACAGTCTTTTAGCTGGGAAGAAATTTGGAGCCTCTCACTTTGTGCTCCTCTCTGCAATCTGTGTGCAGAAGCCCCTCCTTGAATTCCAGCGCGCGAAGCTGAAATTCGAGGCTGAATTGATTGAAGAATCAAACCGAGACGAAGAAGGGTGTCTTACTTATAGTATTGTAAGGCCAACTGCATTCTTCAAAAGCCTTGGAGGCCAAGTTGAGCTTGTAAAAGAAGGGAAACCGTATGTAATGTTTGGAGACGGGCGATTATGCGCTTGTAAACCGATTAGTGAGCCGGATTTAGCTTCGTTTATAGCGGATTGTGTGTTTGATGAAGATAAGGCTAATAGGGTTTTGCCCATTGGAGGGCCCGGGAAGGCGGTGACTCCATTGGAGCAAGGCGAGATGTTGTATAAGCTTTTAGGGAAAGAGCCTAAGTTTTTGAAGGTCCCAATTGGGATAATGGATTTTGCAATTGGTGTTCTTGATTTCTTGGTGAAGATATTTCCTGCATTGGAAGATGCTGCTGAGTTTGGGAAGATTGGAAGGTATTATGCTGCAGAAAGTATGTTGATTCTGGATCCTGAGACAGGAGAGTATAGCGACGAGAAGACGCCGAGCTATGGGGAAGATACATTGGAAGATTTTTTCAAGACTGTTATTAGAGAAGGTATGGCAGGCCAGGAGTTAGGGGAGCAAATGATATTTTAGGGGTGTTGAATTGGCTTTTTTTTTTATCTGGTTAAGAGCAAATTACCACTTGTTAATTAAGGTATTCTGCATCTTTGCTTGTGTGACATGTATATGTAAAAGCTTGTGTCTTGGAAATAGGGTTGTAACTTTGAGTTACTTAAGCTCTGCGTGGTTAAAAATAGGCAAGCTTGAGCTTGAACCTAAGCTTGGTTCGAGCTCAAAATCTTGTTTGAGCTTGGTTCATTTAAATGTTTATCGAGCTTAGCTCACAAACTTCTCATTTAGTTTTTTCATGAGACAAATTCATGAATAACTAGTTTACTTGATCAATTATACAAGCAAATGGAACTAAGACTTAAACTATAGTTTGAAAAAGATCACCAAAATGATGTAACATAAACAATATATTGTATATAATATATATATATAGTAGAGTTTATTCATGAACATATAATCTAGTTTTTTTATGAGCATATAATTAGGCTTGCTCATGAACACACGAGTCGAGTTATTTTGTGTTCAAGCTTGGTTTATTTATCTTTCGAGCCTTAAATTTATGCTCGAATACCGAATTTCTCACGAATAATTTTGTTCTGTAGACTGGTTGCTTTTTCTTTTTTGAGTTTCTCTAGTAATAATAAGATCATGCTAAGCTTCTTTTTTTTTTTGAGTTTCTCCGGTAATAATAAGATCATGCTAAGCTTAATAAAAAAAATGAAAAAGACAATAAGTGTATTAAAAAGGGGAATTTCTAATGTGTGCCCATGTGAATACAATAAAAATACTAAATTTGGTAAATTCAATTATTGTTTGTTAATTATAATTTCTTCAATGGGTTTGTTAATTTCAATTTAGGGAATAGTTTTAAAATATTTTTCAAAATTAGTCGTACTGTTAAAAAAATACCGAATGGAGCAAGAATCCAAAAAGATCATACAAAATATTTCTACAAAGTACATATCCCTAAGGAAAAATAAGACTTTCTACAAAGTAATGAGCCATATAAGTTGTTCCACGCTCCAAATTAAGACAAGTGCCTCTAGTGTCAAACAAGACCAGCTTCCACTCAGATGTTTCCACTCAGATGTCTTTACCTAGTCTTCCTGTGTTTTTAACTCGTGCTCTAAATAACTGCTGATATTGTACATTTGTACCTAGCCTCCTAGCCTCCTCCTAGGGCTGTCCAACGGGTCGATCCGTTGACCCGAAAAAAAATAAAGTCGACTTGTAACTCGACACGTAATCCGTAAAACGGGTTACGGGTTACGGGTCGGGTTGCGGGTTGACCCATTTGACCAGTTTGACTTTGACCCTTTTCGACCAGTAAAATTGACCCTTTTTTATCCATTTAACCCGTAAACTTTGATTTTTCTCTTTCACTTACTACAAACATAAATTTTTATATATTTTTTTATATGACGGGTCAACCCATCACCCGATCCCTAACCCGTAAACTAAAAAACCTCGACCCATAACCCGTAAACTAAAAAAATCTGACCTGTAATCCGTAAATTTACGGGTAGGTCGGGTCGGGTTACGGGTCAACCCACCCCGTTGGACAGCCCTAAGCCTCCTAGTGAGGAAACCAGTTCTAGTCTCTAATCTTAAATATATGGGCTCTAGTCTTCCTTAAGTTTGTGAGATAAGAAAGCAGGCACGCCCATTTCACATTTTCAGTGGGCCCATAAGCCCAACTTGTTATAACTTGTTTAAACAATACTATCAGATTTTTTAGTTTGTAACCTCTGTCCACTCTAAAACAAGTGTTAGTATTGCAAGTCATGCAAGAAGAAAATCAGTGGAAGTTGAATCATGCACCTAACTTGTTTAACTCCTCTCATGTCAACTTTTACTCTATTAAGCCTATTCTCTTGGACAACAAAATCTCTCATGTCAACTTTTACTCTATTAAGCCTATTCTCTTGGACAACAAAATCTCTATTGGTTGCAAAAGCCCCACCGCCGCCACCCTCCTACGTTACCGTTGCCTTCTGATGGCCAATAGGCACATTTTGTGCAGTCTGAATTCATGCGGTTGGAGCTTGTTGGGTTGATAGGTATCGTCACCCCAACAAGCTCCAACCGCAAGAGTTTAGGCTCCACAGAGTCTGGCCAGCCAACTAATGACAACCAACCATAACCCGATAACCTATTGCCAAAGTAGCTTTGGTTGGAGTAATTCGACTTTAAAAGTAACTAAAATGTTTTTGAATCACAACTATTAGATTGGTTTAAAGTGGTTTCAATTTTTATTTTTATGTTTTTGAAGGACACTATATATCCATAAGAATTGAATAAAAACTTCAAAGTATTAAATTGAAATGCCACCCAACATACATTTTTTTTCAAGCAATACAATATCATTTTCCACTCCCTAAAATTCAATTAACCTTTAATCTTGCAACCAAACTAGGAAAATTATATATGGTTTTTAGAGAGATACAATGCATTTCCGATTTGCATTAATTAACAAAGATTCATTGCGTGTGGATATCAATAGCGATTGATACGAATGTGATGAAGCATGATTAATTACGTTTAATTTCCATGTATGAGAGATTTGACTTGATCACAACAATATAAATAGAACTACAATTAATGGACCTAGGATATCAAACAAATTCACACACAACATACACCATAGGTCTAGGAAATAAAGAACAAAAAACCATGAAGTATACACAATTGTCAATCATCTTGCTCGTGTTCTTCGTCCTTGGTAAGATCTATATTGGTTTAACTATTTGAGTAATTTTTTTGTAAGCAAAATTTTCTACTTATTGATTATTTAGTTAAAAATTGTTTTTGATTGGGGTGAGCAAAACTATTCAGTCCGGGGATCCGGTCTATCCGATTCGATTTGATCAATAATGTTCAGATCCAAATGCATCATAAAAATTTCGATTTGTATCCAATTCGAGAAATTTTTCTAGATAGTCGAATCGGAGTTTTGAAGCAATATGATGTCCACTATATATGATACTATATATTTTTGTAAAGTGCACATTAATACTAACCAGAATAGATGTTTTAATGAGTATTTTGTAAACTTTCAACTCATCAAAAGTTCAATTATCCTCAACCATGTAAACTTTCTCAATCTTAAACTTTAACCGGGTTGGCAGATATCGGAAAGTTTAAATTTAACCGAATCGGCGAATATTCAGTTCCGATATCAGTCAATCATGCAGATTAATTGGGCCTAAAAAAAAAATACCAGAAATATTTTTTTTCCAAACGGGTAGTTCGGATATCTGCTACCGAATATCCGATCCAAACAAATACTTCTTATCAGATATCCGACCATTAACATATCGGATGCAAATATAACCTCTATATCAATTTTGGTGCATTCTAACTAGATTTAGTTATCATTGTCACATAGCTGAATTTCAGTTTTCCTTTGGTCTTTCGAGCAATGATAATACTCGAGCCTTCTTCATATATACAGCCTCTCGATTTTATATTAGGGCAATAGTGTCTATACCATGGCCCCCTCCAGATCCCGCCTGAGGCGGGTTTATACTTAGTTGATGTTATTGTTGTTGTTGTTGTAACAGATTAGATATGGATCAGGATTTTAAGAGAAAAAATTACCGAATACTCGGTATATCATACCGGACCGAATCGGATATATCTGATTGCTCAACCCTATCCTCTCTAATATATAGTAACTATTTTATATTTGTCTTGGAATATGTAGGTAGTTCATACAACGTGGAAGCTACGCGAGAAATAACATACTCAAACAAAAATGTATGCCCGAGGTTTCGTACGAAGGGTCAGTGTGAAGAGTATGAGGAGATGTGTGATCCAGATGGATGCAATATAGACTGGAAAGTTGGTACTGAATATGGATGTGGAGGATGTGTAACCAAGACCCAATGTTGTTGCTTTAAGTAGAGAGATATATCAAGGAAGTATGTTATAATAAAAGCATATGGAAATGAATGTAATTTCGCATACTATATCATGAACTAGCAATGGATGTAAGGGGGGTCAATCAGGCGGGTCGGGTCAATGCAGTTTCGATAAAGTTCGGATTCGAGTCAAATTCAGATATTTTGAAAATCGGGTCAAATTGGTTTAGATCATTGTATGTACCTCCTAGTGAGGAAACCAGTTCTGGTCTCTAATCTTTAATGTATGGGCTCTAAGCTTCCTTATGTTTGTGAGATAAGAAGAAATTAAAGCAGACAAGCCCATTTCACATTTCCAGTGAGCCCATAAGCCCAACTTGTTATAACTTGTTTAAACAAGACCCTGAAACAAGTGCTAGTATTGCACGTCAATCAATGAAATCAATGGAAGTTAAGTCATGCATCTAGCAAAATCAATGGAAGTTGAATCATGCATCTAGCATTGCAAGTCATACAAGTATTGGTACTAAAATTGCAAGTACACACCTATTTTTATGTATAAGAGAAGCCTACCTTCAACTTCTTCTTGCAATTCATTCTCTCCTAACTTCTACCATCATCTTCTTCTTACACCTCATTCTCTCTAACTCCTACTACCATATTGAAACCCTCCCACAGTCCCACATGAGAAGTTTGGAGTTGAATAAATTAGCATATATATGCTTATGTGCAATGTTCTAAAATATGCTAGATAGACCCTGGGCGAACAGGGATCGCCTGAAGCCTAAACGGCCAAAACAGTTGCCTAGGTGGTCCTAAACGGATGCCTAGACAGGTCAAACAGTTAGGCAGGCTGGGACCTTTCAACGCATATATGGGGCCTAGACATGATTTTAGAATGAAATCCCATTGAGCTTACATATGAACGACCTCTCAATTTAATGGGCCACGTGTTTCACACGTCAGCTTCTTCTTACACCTCATTCTCTCCTAACTCCTCTCATGGCAACTTTTACTCCATTAAGCCTTTTCTCTTGGACAACATAATCTCTATTGATTGCAAAAGCACCACCCTCACCACCCTCCTATGTTACCCATTGCCTTCCGATGGCCAATAGGCATATTCCGTGCAGTCTGAATTCATGCGGTTGGAGTTTGTTGGGTCGATAGGTTTCAACCCAACAAGCTCCACCCGCAAGAGTTCATGCTCCACAGAATGTGGCCAACTGATGGCAATCAACCATAACCTAATAACCTATCGCCAAAGGCTCAAAGCACAACTTTGATTGGAGTAATTCGACTTTGAATGTAAGTCAACACTTTATATATATTCCCTGTCTCCCTCCGTTTTACAATACTTGTTTTTTAAACCTATTTTTTTTATTTCAAAATAGTTGTTCATGTAATTTTTTTTCTCCCATTTATACGTTTGTGTATACTCCCACATTACACATATCCCAATATTTCTTGGTAATTGAGAAAAAAAGAAAGAGTATTTAATAGGGACAATTTGGGAAAAAAAATGTTCCCTTAATATGTGTGAAATTTTGTCTAAGATCAAGTATTGTGAAACGGATGAAGTATAGCACAAAAAATATTAATATTGATGAATTCCCAAAAAAATAATTTAAAAGTAACTAAAATGTTTTTGAATCACAATTATTAGATTGGTTTAAGTGGTTCTGATTTTTATTTTTTTGTTTTCTAAGAAATCGAAATAAAAACCTCAAAATATTTCATGTAGTCCGATTTTTTAACCTTTTTACCATAGACTTCTTCGTCAAATTTATGGAATCTCGATATTATTCGACACCAAGTCACCAACACGTACATTTGATCATTTGGAGATAATATACTTACCAATTCAATTACATTAAAAGATATATATTTAACATTTAGTTTGCATATGATAAATGCAGCCCATACCATAAGTTAACGTTATCTTTGAAATTTGAAAATGCAAGTAGCTTTATTAGTAATCTAAGACAACCACCACGTACATATATTATATACACATATAAGTACCATAATGAATAAGATTAATGGTGCATGGACAAAACTACTTGATAAATATATAATAATATTATTTATTAATTAACGAGGAACACATTCAAAAACCATGCATGCATTCTTCACGATGATCACCTTCCTTTGCATTTTACATACTACAATAACAAAAGCAAACATACATTTTTTTTCAAGCAATACAATACATTATCATTTTCCACCACTTAAACCCTCCTAAAATTCACTTAATTAACCTCTAATCTTGCAACCGAACTAGGAAAATGATCTCCATAAATCAACCATCCATTTTTCAAAATAGCGGGTATCCGAATTCACCCACATGATCACTCGAAGTCGACGAAACCGGTTGATAAACATGGCTCATATCATACATATCCACCATCGGATACCAAGCCTCCATCGGATCCGGGATCAACCCGGATCCGCAACCCAAGTACTGATCCTCAAAGGACATATCGAACCCGCAATCTCCCAACATCTCATCATCTCGCAGAAACACATTATCATTATCACCACCATTAAAATTAGGGCTAAAATCACTTTTCTCCCTTTTCAAGCCAATCTCACCCTTAATCTCCTTATTAGGTGGCCTAAGGCAACTCTCAGGCACAATGCAGCCCAAGTAACCCGAATTCGACGACGAATCGGAACTACTCGAAAACATCAAATCATGATTAGCCTCATGATTAACCTCATTTGACTCATATGAAGAACAAGTCTCTCTTGAGCTATTCTCTGATTGGATAGTAGTAGTAGTACTACTACTTCCAATTGGTGGGATCATCATTAAATCCCTACTCGACCCATTAATCTCCTCACTAATCTGGCAAATGGGTTGCTTTTGGATTGAGCTAGATTGCACAAATTGAGGAGAAAAGAGGGTTTGAAGATCAAATGGAGTGAGAAGAGAGTGAAAATTAGTATTAGGGTCAGCATAGATAAAGTTTGTTCTAGCTTGAGTGCCCTTCATGGAAAGGGCAGCCCTATCATAAGCTAGGGCAGCTTCATGGGCAGTGTCAAAGGTGCCAAGCCAATGCCTTTCTTTGGTGGTTGGGTCTCTAATCTCGGCGGCGTATCGGCCCCATGGGCGGCGGCGGACGCCGAGGAACCGCCCTGGCTCGCCCGGGGCGGCCGCTTTCCGACGCCCGCGCCGCTCGCTCGGTTGCGAGACCGCCGTGTTGCGTTGGAGGATTAGGGGGAAGTCCATGGCGCCCATTGTTGTTGTTGCTATGGTGAATTCGGATTGTGTTGAGCCATTTTTTTGGAGAGACATTTTTTTGAGTTTTTGAGTTTTTGTGTGGAGGAAAAAGGGTTTGTTTTTGTTTTTGTTTTGATGTTTAGGGAGAGGTTTTGTTGTGTGTTTGAAGAGGAATGGGAGGGTTTTGGGGCTCCTTTTAAAGACAAAGATGGGTGGTGTGTGTGATCATGGGGCATGGAAGAGGAATAGTCAATTGGTTTGACTCATTTTGATGGTTCATTTTTTTTTTTTGTCTCACTTGGTCTAATTGATTTTTAGTTATTTTATAAGATTTTTAGTGTATTTTTTTCATTATTTTATATGGTTAAAATGAAAAGAATAAGAAATGAACCATTAGAATAGTTGTCGGTTTTTTAGGCCACTTGATTTACCAGATTTGTTTTGTACATTGAATTTCTTTTCGTATGTGAGAAAAAAAAACAGCGTGTCAAATGAAGATAGGCGACTAAGATTAATATGACTCATTTTAATACTTCATTTATTTTTTGTCTCACTTGCTCTAATTGATTAGAGTTCAGTTATTTTAAAAAAAATTATAAGATTTTTTAGCATTTTTTTACTATTTTTTATTTAGTTAAAATAAGCACAATAAAAAATGAACCATTATAATATATTTTTTGATTTTTTAGACCACTAAATTTACCAGATTTTTTTGTACATTGAATATCTTTTCTTATGTAAGAAAAACAAACCAACATCTCAGAAGAAAATCGGCGACTAAAATTACGTATTTCCTAAATCCGTTTCTCTATATATTTAGATTTTTCGTGATTTTTCAATTAATTATATTATTTAATTATAAACTAATTAAATCAGTTCCTTTTTGTAAGATAATTAAATCTATCAAATTAAAATAATGTGAAATAAAATTATGTAAGAGTGGATTTGGAAGGAGGAGAAAGAGGGATTGGAGTGGGAAAAAGGACAAATTGAAGATGTCATTCATTGAAAGACCAAAAGCCCTCTTTGACAAACTTTTTTCCACCCACTTTCAAAAGTTTTTTTTGCACTTATTACAATATTGTGCATGATGATAATTATTGTGTTTTTGGTTCTAAACTCTTTTTCTATTTACTTCCTTTGTAAGTACATAATAATCACTTCTTTTTTGAGTTCAAACTAGTTATTTTGTGAGAAGATGAGGAAGAAGATTCCAAGGAGCTTTCAAAACTCAAAAGCAGTTAAAATTGGAGAATTAATAATCTGCAGAGTTCAGACTGATCTTTTTTTCTGTTTTTTTTTTTTTACTTTTAGGCCTCAGCTAGTAATCAATCAGTCACTTTCATAAAAATTCTTACTCTAGTGTAATTCTACAGAATTTGGTCCAATTTGTGTAAATGTTTTCAAAAACAGGGTCCTGCAAGTTGCAGCTTTAAGAAAAAAACAGGAATAATATGATGAAGGACACATCAGGAAAGAACAAGAATTCAAGGGTCTGATCTGGAAATTAATTAAGGATCATCACTCATGAGTCATGAGGGTATGTAGGGTTGTACATAAACAAAGAAGTTCATGTGTTAAGTTCTATTTAAGTTCGGCTTGATTGATAAATAAGTTAAATTTAAGCATAGTTTAAAGGCTCGAAAGACATTTTATCTTTCGAGCCTTTAATTTCTGCGTGCGGTCATCCACTGCCTGTTGACACGATTTCAGGATTGGAGTATCTCTCATGCTGGTAGGGACTGCAATTCTGTGACGGACTTCATCGCGGGATCCTTCCGACGCGTCTCTTCCATCCCGCTCGCATTTGATCCAGGGTTTCTCACCCTCATCAGTCAGGATGCTCTAGGGCGATCACTAGTGTGTTAGTGGTCACCCTAATTCCTTTCCTTATCAAAAAAAATTACATTTTATTTGTGTTTGGATCGATTGATAAACAAGTTAACCTTGACCATAGTTCTAAGGCTCGAAAGATAAATTAAATGAACTTGAGCATAAAAAATTGGTTTATTTGTTTATATGCAAACTTATTATATACTCATGAATAAGTTTGATCATACGTTCTCAAATAAGCTCTACTATATAATATAATATATGGTTTATGTAAAATTATATAGTTTTGGTTTCATTTACTTGTATAAATTATTAGGTAAATGAATTGTTTACGAATTTGTCTCACGAAAAAACTAAATAAGAATCTCACATACTAAGATTGAGCTCAATAAAAATTTAAATAAATCAAGCTTAAATAAATTTTTAATCTAAAACCAAGTTACTCGTCTATTTTTAATTGAATCGAACGTGGATAATTTAAATCTTGACTTGATTCAATTACATCATGAAGATAAAATACACAAAAAAAAAGAAAATAAGTAAGACTTTATCTTGTGATCTCATAGATGCTCTCAAATGTTTTGTTTTTATTACCACAAAACATTTGCCCTAAATAATCCTAATTGTTTTTATTGATATTCCTTTCTTTTTAGCATGTTGGATGATAATCAATTATGTGATTATTTCATTCCAATCTAGTAGTACCTAATTATCACATGTATTACCCGGATTTTTTGCAAATTCAAGCACATGAATTTTTTTAATTTACTCAAGTGCTCCTTGTCTGATTCTTGTGGTTTCAATGGGGGCAGTTGCATTTTGATTTCTTAAATTAGGGTTTACATTTTAGAAAATTACAAGAAATCTTTTTTTGTTCTTTTTGTTGATGTCCTTTTTATTGGAAGACAAAAAAAAATTAAGAAAAAAACATTTGTGACATAAGTGAGCAAAGAAAAACTACAACTAGTGGCTCATGAAAGTCAATGTTTTTGCCATGTTTTGTTTGTCTTTATTTCTTTGTTTTTTCCTTTGTTTTTCATATTTTTAAATAAGTTTTTTGGGTAGATAAATAGAATATATATACTCTAAAACTTCTAACTAAAGTCACTAAGGTCACGTGGATGAAGTAAACTAGAGATGTACAAAGGGTTGGTGACAGTGTCAAACCTATAAATATTTGATCATGGAGTTCATTTATTTTAAAAAATTGGACCATAAATCCTCTTTAAAAAATTAATTTTATTTTATGATTGCAAAATGCTTAAATGAGTATATATACATTCATTTCGAATATTTTTATTGTGCCATTGTTTTGGGTTTGATGAAGATGCTGCCAACTCCTCTATTTTTTGAGCTATTATAATGTGGCATCTATTGTTTATAGCTTATAGTGAGGATTAATTTGCTTTAATTCCTTGATCCCAACATGAGATCAAAAAAGTAATGTCAATAGTCATGGTAAATTTAAACATTTTTTTAAAGACACTGTCCATGAGATCGAGTCGAACCGGATACTTCTAAATACTATACTTAGAAGCTTAATCGCTTGACTAGATGTCCGAAGGATACATCTAAAATTCTAAACATTATCCAATATGTAAACTAAAACCATTCGGTTAAGTGCAATTATTGTGTATATTAAACCGAGGTCGGATATTTTATACTTGGCTCGGTCTCAGAGATGAAGCATTTAAGTTCTTACATTTTGCGGGAGATGATCACTCTGTTGCGAACTTCATCACCAGTTCGCTTGGTCGTTTTTTTCCTTCTCGGTTAAAATAATTTAAGTTTTTAGGACCTCATCTATAAAAATGATCTAAAATGGTCCACATTTTGCTAAGTGTAAACCCATTAATCTCTTTTATTATAAAAAAAAAATTATATGAATGAATATAATCAAGTCTTAAAATTTGAACTATCATATGGCTTATTGGCATTGGACCAATAAATCAAAATTCTTCTTGGAATTATAAAAGCTAGCTAGGGAGGAGGAGGATAGTTGTCTCCCTAAGAAAATACTTATACTTAAGATAAAAGTATACTTAAGATAAAAGTCTAAAGTCAAATGGCAATCAAGAAAACTAAACACTAAGTAATTAGTGCTAAAGAAGCTAGCTAGAGGACTCTACAACAAGTTGATCAGAGTGGGGAGGCACTAATAATATAATTCATTTTAAAACTAATATTTCAATTATAGTATATAGTTCCAATAACACCTGAAATTAAATTTTAATCACCTTTGATTAGGCCTTCACATGCTCATGCCATCAGATTGCATTGGGAATAACATGAACTAATCATGTCTTTTGGGCTTGATTATTTGTATTGCCCCTTAAATCCAAATAGCACTATCTAATCCACCACAATTTTTTTCTATCCAATTTGATTATGTCTAAACTAAAATTGTAATTAAATTTTTATTTATTTTTTAAAACATTGATTCCAAATTACTATTTGGCTCTATATTGGCCGGATAAACTTCAAATTTATTAGTGGATATTACAAATGAACTCAATATATATAATATATTACTCCTCTCAATCAGAAATAAATTTTATATGCTCTTAAAATTTGATCAACTTTATCTATCATTTTGGATTTTTTAACAATTATTTAAAATTAATGTATAAAAATTATTATTAAAATTTATTTTGTCTAACCAGTATTCTATATTCATTGGGTGAAATGTGGTAAATATTTAAAAGGTAATAAGATTGAGAAATATTTTAAAATTTTAAGTTTAATTATTATTTTCTTAAAATTAATGTTAAGTATTAAAATAATACTTATTTTCGATCAGAGTATAAGATTTTTGTATGCTCAAAAATCCAAGTTAGTTTTTTTTTGACTAAAAACTCACACTTAGTGAACTCTTAAATACACTAGCCACTTAACCAGTATAGTTTGGTCCACCCCCATATTGCATAATTACACACATTTGCACCTAATTCATTCTAATAACTTAAGTGTTATAATTATATTGGTTAAGAAAAGTGAAGCATATTAAATTGTTAAAATTAGTTTTTTGAAGAAAGAAAGTGACAAAAATGAGGGATGCACATGGGTGCAGCTATTAAAAGGTTGGATATTATAAACTACATGTTTTTATAAGTACTATTTTTTCTTTGAAAGCCTTTTAAGAAGGGCCTATACCTAGAACCTTGACTCTTGACTCCTCCACTAATGATTTGATAGACACATTCATAGCATTGTTGTCAACATTACTCCTTTCGATTCTTTTTTGGACCATATTAAATCAAAATATAAATATAATCTTTCATTATCTAGTTGCATTATATATTTATATTCACTAATATATATACACAAATCCTTAGTCATTGGATATTTGGTTCGGTGGTAATTAAGTTTTGGGTTAGTATTCTAAGGTCATCATTTCGAATCTCATAGGTGACGGTTTGTCCTTTCCTCTTTTTAATTGGTTAATTAATAACCAGTTCTCATTTTTAGTGAATGTTTTAGACGAGCCTAAGTAATACTTGTGACAACCCTAATCCTTACTCAATAAAAAAAATACACACATACCCCTTTTTGCCACACATTAAGAAACAAAGGGTATAATGTGACACTCTCTCCATTTATTTCTATTTTTTTTTTTTAAATTGAATACATATATTAAAAATTTTACTAAAATATCCTTGACTAAATGCTTATTTTTGCAATGGAAATGAAAAAATAACTAATTTAGTTTTTTTTTGATTAAATGTAAGGGTTGAAGTGAGTTTTTTTTTCAAAATTTATAGAAGGATAAGTTTTTGTGAATAAGATTTAACTAAAAAGACAATTAAAAATGAATGGAGGGAGTAGTACTTTCAAACTTTTTTAGTCTTTGAAATACAAGAGAATGAACACTGAGAAAATGCATTGTTGAATTTTTATGTCTTAGTCACGATAATAAAGCTCTTAAAAATTATCATTATATGGTCAAGTTTATTTGTCATTTTAGCTTTTGACATAATTTTTTTAATGAAAGGGATAATTTATTCATTTTAGAATAAAGAGAGACACAAATTTCTCTAAGCATGTCGATCTAGATATTTACATGATCAACTACTCCAATCCTTTCCATACATTTTCTTTAAAAAAAACTTTTTTCAGTGAATAACACTGTCTATAAAGTAAAATTTAATCGTTTGATTAGACGTTCGAAGACAAATGAAATATAAACTTAATTGAGGAGTAAGAGAATTTAGATTATCATGATTTAATTAGTAATTAGAATAGTTTAGAAAACACGTGTAACCATCATAAAGTTTTTAAAAGAGACCAAAGGTCAGTCAAGGAAGAGTTGATTTTTATGAAAAGATGTGATAAAACTATTGGTGGAATCCAGTTTTTTTATTTTTTATGGAGTGTAAGAGCATCCCCAAGAGATGCTTCAAATTTTTGAATTTGGTGTATTTGGAGATTATGGACCTATTTTAAAGTCCAATAAATTCTCCATTACATTTTGCATTTTGGAGAAGATCTCTAAAAGTTGAATCCCTTTCTCTAAATTTGGGGATATCCCTAAAAAAATTTGGAGAATGCATTAATTATATATTAAATCATGTCTTGTCCCAATTGGTCAATTTCAAATTTATAATAGTAGTTTATATATAAATATAATAATGATAAAAATATAAATCTTTAAAATGGAGAATTTGTTGGAGTTAGGATATAAAAATTTTGGAGAATGTGGGACTTTCTTCCCTATTTTGGAGAAATTGTTAGAGCATCTCTTGGGAATGCTCTAAAAAGGTTAAAATCTATGTAGGAATTGCTTAAAATGGTAGTAGTTTATTAATAATGGTGTTAGAAGGGACCAAAATTCTTAATGTGGGTAGGACCCTAGTCATTCCCTTTCATGTGAGATTGGACAATATTAAAATATGGTATAAGTTTTAGTAGAAAAACATTAGACATAAGGTAGTTTAGGTTATTTTTATGGATGAGTAAACGAAGTCCAGAATGAGTATGTATTTGAATAATTTGATTGATACTGAAGGAGTGTTGTATAAATGCAATTAATTCAACTGCCTTGATGCAGTCGTAAGGTACACATTGAATTCAAACAAGAAATGTATCAGTGATCAACATCTTAATTTATCTAGGACACGGTCTATTCCTGTTTAATGCACTTATTACAATTAAGATGCATCCTTAGATTTTTATTTGACTTAACAAACAACATTATACATATCTCTTATTTCAGTTTGGACTACACTCCAAAATTCATTTGAAGATTGGAATTTTATCATTATTATAAAGAAAGAAAAAGGGCATAAAATAAAAGAAAAAAAATTAATGGTCTAATTGTGAATTGTAGTAAAGACCCCCGGAATTTGGGGAAAAGATACAAGTGTCCTTCTCTGGACTTTGACTCTGACGACAGAAGATAATGTTTCTTACCAAAGCCCAATCTTCTTCTTTTTTTTTCCAAACTTATTAAGCACAATTACTACGTACATAATTAATTAGATTATTTATGCCTTTGAATATAGTATAATATTATGATTTTGATTGTGTTTATTAGTTAAAAGACAATGGTTTTTGTTTTTGTTGTTGTTTTGGAGTAGGTTTATAATAGGAGGATCCCAAACTCAAGTTGGTAATCGTCTTATAATATTTTTGCGGGTGAGAACTAAATTTTTTCAGTGAGAATGAATGTGATTCGGGAAACATGAAAGGTTTAACTGATTAATTTTATCACAATTACAACCCTTGATAACTTGTTGATCAAAGAAGACTATCGGAAAAAAAAAGGATATCGGAGATAATTATCTTGATTATTTATGGGTAGCGATCGTTTACTCTAATCACACTGATGATAATAACACTGTCGTCTTCAATTTCAATCTTGATAAGACATAAATTGTTTGGTTGTGAGAATTCTATTTTCGAAGGGAAATTTGACTTTTCTCATATAATGGAAAATGATCCAATCATCCACATTTTGAAACATTTATTGAAAGTATTAACAAAAGACAATCATAAGCTAACATAATTTTTCTCCTCTTTAACTAGAAGTATTGTGTTTGAAGTTTGAACCCTAAAAATGAAAGAATTTGCCTCTATATTTTTAGTATGGCTATTATTTGTCTAATGTATATTGTTCATTTACTTTTTGAAAATGTAACTCAACTAAACTAGTCCTAGACGTTAATGTTGAAAATGTAACTTTTGTATTTTAAATGATAGCAATGTATTTGTTAGTTTTTTACGATTTTTTTTTTTGAATAAAGCATGATTAGGATACAACTCATTTGATTACCGTTTTAATCCCATTATACGAGTCATTACTCCAAGAAAGAAGCATTAAGCCTCTTTTTTCATAAGGAATGATTAATGAACAACAAAACCTTTATGACCATAATTTATTTTAAATTATTTTGAGTTTCTAACTATGACTTAATAATTTAAGCTCGTCACTTTTCCAAAAAATAAGTATGTTTTGTTTTGCTTTTCTTACGTAAGGAAATTATACTACCTTCGTTTTGCAATATAGGTCATTTCCAGCTGAAAACTTATTTGATAATATATATCTCCCCTTTTAATGAATTATTACTAATAATTATTTAGAAAAATTCATTTAATGCATTTCTAGTTTAAATACTAATAAATCTCACACATTGATTGATATTATATAATTTTTATTCCCAATTAATTTTATACATAAAAAATAACATCACATTTGTCTTAAAACCCGTAAATTATGGAAAAACAAAATCACACAATACGAAACAGAGGTTTGGACATAGAATAAGTTTCCTGATTTTAGAAACTAAGGTCCAAAAAAAGAAATATATAAATTCATCGGAAAAGAAATTTAAATCTCTAAATAAATAAAAATAATAAATATTTTTAATATGCCATAAAAACATAGGATAAAATTCTCTAATATTTTTTACCCTTGTTACAAAAATAGATTGCAAAATCCGAGCAGAAATTAGGGAAAATATAAAAGAACAAAAAAAACACTCAAAATCTAGTGAAACTACCAACTTCTGACAAATAGCAAAGAAGTACGAAAAGAATTAAATAAATTAAAACAAGAAATGATTTTCATTTATTAAAAAAATTCCTAACCCAGTACGGATCCGATCGGATCCCAACACCAAATCCGGGTTCCCACGTGCCCCTAAAAATCCCACCCTCCCGAACCAATCATAACGCGCCACGCAGCCTCCACTCCACTGTGCTGACAATTCCAGACACGTAGACGTCTCCCTCCGTCCACGTCATCCACAGTCGCCCCCACCACCCGCAACGTGTCCGCCCTCAATTACGCCGGGCGATGACTTGGCGGAGTGTACGGATCAGGCTACGTGTCTCGACGAGAGACGTTGATTAACAGGGGAGGAAACTGTGCAGTGGAATGTCCGAGGTTAGATGTACGGTCCTGATTTGGTTTTGAAATGTTGATTGATGGAGTGATGGATGGGGCCCAGAAGCTCAGAAACAGAGAAGAATCTCAGTCAAAGGGAGTATGATTGATGGAGTTTTGACGGCTGAGATTTGATTTGATTTTGATAGTTAAATTATTTTGCTGATCTTATTATTTTTATTTAATTTGTTATTTTTTTCGGTCTTGTATTTTTTCCTTGTTTCAGGGCAGAAAGGGCGCAACTTTGTTCCCAAATTCCACTGAGTTTGGTGACGAACGAGTCGAATCAAATTCAATTCCAAATTATTATTTTTTCTAAAAAAAATTACTTAAAATAATCTCAATTATCAACTTTCAACCAACAATAATCCGAAGTTTGAAAATTACTACCAATGATACGAACTATCGCAATAATATCTAAAAACGATTCGAACTCATTTTCTGACTACTTTTCTGGAGGAATCAATGATGTAGCGATCGAAAATATGACATAACAACTTAATATTTTACGCTTGTTTAAAATATATCTGATCACACCATCATTGATTCCTCCGAAAAATTCATCGGAAAATGTGTTCAGATCGTTTTTAGTTAACATTGTAATAGTTCATATCGCTGGTGGTGATTTTCAAACTTCGGATTATTTTTAGTTGAAAGTTGATATTGGGATTATTTTGAGTCATTTTTTCTTTTTTTTTAATTAATTTGAACCAAAATTTGCTAGGGAATAATTATTGGAGTTAGGCTATTAATAAAAATGCTGGTTTGAAATTAAAAATAATAATTTTTTAAAAAAGATTATAAATATACGTATTTCTTACTCTAAAATTTTCTATGAATTGTTACATCATAAACCAAACGAACTTGACCATTTTTAGTATCGGATTTTGGCTACAAATGTTTGTCCAAACACATTATATTAAGGTTGGGTTGTCAGGTCAAACTATAACTTTTTGGTCGTGAGGTGAGATCATACGGTTCGCACTATGACACTAATTTTATTTTGAAAATATATTATTCATACTATAAGAGATTGAATATTATATAGCTTATTTTTTTGGTAGAATTATATTGAGAGATGAGAGTTTGAAAGTAGTCGGGTAATTATATTGCGTTTTTTTTTCCAACTTCACTGGACTAAATCCTGAGTTTTAGTATTATAAAAAAAATATTTTTGCTTAATTATTTTTTTAAAGATGGTTTCTTAAATTATTTTTTCCAAAAGTAGTTTTTGATTAAAAAAAACCTATATATGGGCAATAAATAATTTATACATACATACATTTGTTGCAGACTTTGCGTTGTGCCTTCACATTTTTGTTACACTTTACCTTTGTGATCTCGGCCCATCTATCTTTTCATTTGGTCCAATTTCGGCCCAATTATCTTGTGTTGTATGTGATCCAACTCATAGGAGTTAGATCTTTATGTGATCTAGCTCATTGTTGAGAAAATATCTTTCAAGTCTTCAAGGAAAAAAAAATGTAATTTGGGTTACAATTACTGAAATTTGTGTTTAAAGTTCCAACCTTTGTCACCCAAATAAGTTGCTCAATTAAGAATCATAAACTATGTTCCATAAGTTTGGGGAAGTTACAAATTTGAATTGAATGATAACCATGAGTTTATATACACACACTAGAGTCTACATTGTCAAAAGTGGCATGTTTGTAATAAACTAACATACAAGCGGAATCTGGGGGTCAAGATGTACCCCTGCCCAAGGGAAATGGGTATGCCCGAATAGACCCAAGAAAAACTGAAATTCAGCTATGTGACAATAATAACTAAATTTAGTTTGAATGCACCAAAATTGATATAGGGGCTAAATCCATCTCAAAGGCACTGTATAACTAGGAAAATGGAGTCCGCGTTTGCTTGATAAGGCGAAACAACAACTTGCACAAGCAATCAAGTCTCACTAGCTCAACTGGTAGGTGATAACATCTGTGACCATTAGGCCACATGTTCGAATCTCCTTTCCCCACACTTTAATGGATTAGATAGTTAGATATGTACATGATTCAGCTTGAACCGAAAAATCAAACTGGGTCAAAACCAGAGCCAAACCAAGACCATGGCCTCCGCTATAATGGCCTTATTGGCCTATGTGCCTCCAACCAGGCAAAAAGATGAGCTCTTTATTTGTAATTATGGCAAAATGAATGACAACAAATGCCAACCAATTGCTAAAATGTACACTTACAAAAGGTTTAGAGGAATATACAAGAGAGCTCTTGATCAAACCAGCAATATCCAAATGAGGTCCATGAGGATGATCTTCATATATTAGTGTAAAGCTATTATACCTAGAAAGGTTTCCTTGAAGTAGGAGCTCTATTTTCAAGTGATTGTATTCTCTGTTTGTGATGGAATACTTCAACCTACAAATTGGATAAACATTAGAACTCACCATTTGCATTAAGGGCCCGTTTGTTTCTATACCAGGAATCGGGTTGGAATAGGATTCACTCATACCCATTTCAAAGATCAGGTATGAGCTCATGTGCATTTTGAGAGAATTGGAATGAGCCATACCTAAACCTTGTTTCATACCGAACACCAAAAACGAAATAGGCCATACCTAACCTGATTCCATATATCCTAGGTATAGAACCAAACAGGCCCTTAATTGAATTGGAGACATCACAAAAAAAAAATCTACACTTGAAGAAGAATAAACAAGATAATCTACCTGTAATTGAAAAGCTCTTGCCCTTTCATTTGCAAGTGCTCCCCTGGTAGAATGCAACTCCTATACAAAATTTCAAGATTCATCACATCAAAAGAAGCCTTTTTTTTGGTTCAATTTGAAAAAAATGTCATGATTTAGAATGAAAGTTTTTACCTTTTGTGTGTCTTCCAAAACAGCCTTTAAAAAGGCCACATCATGCTCCAGCCTTACATTATCAGAATGAAGCATGTTAGACAGATTATTAGCTTCTTCATGCGCCGCCTCTAACCGAGCAAGCTTATCCTTCAACAACTCGGTTTCCTTCTCTGAATCGCGTAGTTTTGTTTCCAAATCTTGTCTGCTTTTTAAAGCAGAAGATAGATTCTTGTCAGCTGCATCACATCCCGCTAACGCCTCCGCCAGCTGTCCTTCAAGAACTCCATTCCTTCTCATTAACTCTGTAATTTTGGTTTCATATAGCTCATATATTGTTGAAGGAGCTGACTTAAGAGTTGGTTCATCATGAAGGGGAAACTTGTCGGTTTCTGTGATCACTTTTTCAGAGTTGTGGCGAAAGGATGGAGTTTTTGGTTGATTTTTGTTCTCCATCAACTAAAAACAATAAATTTAACAAGTTTTAACAATACTTAATACAATAAATTTAACAAGTTTTAGCATTACTGAATAGTAATACAACATAATAGAGCCATGTTGTTAGAACTTAGAACTCTAAAAATGAAAAAAAAAAGATAGGAAAATTGAAAGCAAGAATTTCGCTATTGGGGTAACTTTTTGAGAGATCCTCATAATCTGCAATTCATTTCATTCTTGAAGTCTGAATAATTACAACTCATCAAACTGAATAATAATAATTCTTATGAAGGATAACAACATGGAGGAAGTAGGGAAAATGGAATATTGGAAATCAAATAAACTAACAAGAAAATAAGAAAAAAAAAGAGAAGATAATAATTATTAAGTAATAAAGATATGATTTTGCATCTAACCTGCATGAAAGAAATATCATCTAGTGAAGTTTTCACCAGCTTATAGGCCAATGCTTCTTCCTCATTGAGTTGCTTCCTTAGGGAGACGCTTCCAGAAGCGGGATAAGAGTCACTGAGAGTCGACATAGATCTTCTAGAAGAGCCGTGCTCGTTTATAATAGAAGCTAGACTTTGGCGAGCAACGTAATCAACAATGCAGGAAGAAGCCATATTAAGCTGAGCTGTCAAATCAGCGGATAATGTGCGGTTGTGATCAGACGGCTTTCCAGTTGCCTTTTTTGATTCTGCGTTCTTAGTAGACGGATTTTCGCTCTTTTCCAAAAATAGTACTTCAACCTGTGAATTAAGGCAAGGAATTTAGTTAAACAAAGTGTTTATTCCCACATGACACAGGATAGTTTGATCTTTATCTTACCTGATTAGACGGCTCAGTTTTTGACCCTCCAAAAGCTACAAGAAAGTCTTTTTCCTTATGTTGGACCAACACAAGACTAAATCCCTGCATTCAATTTTTATAAACTCTTCAGATAACTACAAGTACTATAATGAGGCAAGGATTCAGGAAATGTGCCAAATAAAGCACGCAGCTTGCCTTATTAGTGGTGATAGAATATGGAGCTGATGTGAACAAAACTGACCATTCGTGCTTCAGAACATCAAAGACTAAAGTTTCTCCATGGCCTAGAATTAAAAACAAGAGAAAAGAATGGTTAATCATGTATAACACTTCCTTTAAACAATGTGAAGGCCCAAAAGCAAACTAGTGTAGCAAATTAGCAATACGAAACAACAAATTATGGCTCATACGTATTTTCCGGCTTTCACCCCCAGTGATATACCATTTACTTCCACATAAAACGCTACAAGACCCAGATCTCGGTGATGGAATGGCGTCTTGAGCCTTAATCCTGGACCAGATCATCTGAAAAAACAAAAGAAATATATATAAATATACTTAGCCATAAGGCAAAACCAAGAGACAAAATGAAGTCAAAAGAAGAACTTAATATACAAACCTTTTCAAAATCAAGTGAATATAGGTCATTCAAAGTCTTTGACTTTGAAGTACCGCCAAATATGAAAAGCGTTTTATCATCATGAATTGCAGCAACGTGATTTGATCGCGGTGAAGGGACTGTTCCCCTGGAAGTAAAAGGAGACATCAGTTAAGCAATTATAAAAAATATTGAAAAAATAGTCTATCTAATCTAATACTCTTTAGGAAACAAGAGCAGATTACGGATAATCTACTACGTACGTGCAATGAAGTGGAAGCCATGTCATTGATTTCAGTTCAAACATATGGAGGTCATTTAGCTTTCTTCTCTTTGGATCTTCACCTCCAAAAAGAATCAAGTGAGAGCCTACTCTGACAACAGTATGACCACTTCTAGCAACCTGAACATACCATAGTAAAACTCTTCAATTTCAGCCTAATCTCCTTATGTTGACCATTCAAACAGAATTATCTTAAACATGGACCCAAACAAATACCGGCACATCGCCTTTTGATTCCATCAGGGACCAGCATTCTGTTTCTGTATCAAAAGCCCAAACTGCAAACCGAAAACAGAAAGATCAGATTCCTTATCGTCCCCAAGAAAGCGAGGATAAAGAAGATACTATGAAAATTTTCACCTGAAAGCCTTTCACTAATAGGATCAGTTTTTCCTCCAACTAGAAGAGCTTTCTTACCCCAAGAAACCTACAAGAGGGCCCAACCTACTCAAAAGGCGATATGATAAAATCATTTTGCTATGATTTCGGTTTATTTTGAAAGATCTAAGAAGAGAAAGAGCTGTAGCAATACCAAGCTATGGCCCTTGGATGATGGTATCTTCAAGGGCAAACCAGTTGGTGAGAAATAAATCTTTGAAGAAGCCGTTGTCCATGAAAATTTATCGAAATTTAGCACCTGAATTTATTCAGTTTTTTAAAATCAGCTCATGATACAATAAGTTCATATTTCTCCTCAATAGACAACATAAAGCAGTTACCTGTACATCATCTAATGTTAAATTCCCACATTCGCCGCCAACAACCACCATCTTATTCCCAATTACAGTAGCTGCATGCTGCAAATGAAAAGATTGTTTAACTTTTTTAGTGACCTTAATTCAATGTGACATACAGTACTAATAATTTAAGTAATTGTACATTAAACCGAGGCATTGGCTTGTCACCAGCAACTGAAAGAGCCATCCACCTTTCCAAGCTCCCTGATCCATCATTGTTCATCTCAGATTTAGCAGATGAACTTTGACACTCATGATCATCTGAATTGTCAATTGGTGGGCTGATAACTTCATACTGTCATTAATCAACAAGTTTAATACGCGAAAAAAAAAACTTCTTGATTGTAAATTGGATGAATCTATGGAATAAGATCACACTTGATGGTTTCCAGCTCGCTTCGGGTGTCTGAATGGGCTCTTATGACCTTGAGCAGGATCTGAGAGCTGCTGAACTTTCAGCCTGATTCAGATAGACCATATCAAGGAAATACAAGTCAAACAATCAAATTACCAAACAAATAAATTGTGAAAAAATGAAGTACTTGCACATGTGACAGTTGAAATACATTAATCAGTAATCAACATTTGATCCAAGACAGCCAAATTGACTGATTTGTTTAATACAGAAAGCTTTTGGTACAAAAGCAGGTTAGGCTAGGGTTCTATAGGCAATGCCTCTTAACCAATTATATCAAATTCTATCATCATTAAAGTGAAAAGCCCCAAAAGGGAAGAATCAAATCAAATTGCCTATAAACTGAAATTAGTAATGTCCTAGTAAAGAACAGAGATGAACCCACCTTCCATGCTTCATCCGGCGACGAGAGAAACCAAACATTCTCCACTCCCACTGCAACACAACAAACTAAAAAAACAAAAAAAGCAACAGAAAAATACCCATCAGTATCATACAGTGTAATAGCAAATTAACTGAAATTTAAACCAGAAATAGCAAATTTGCTATACCAATAAGCAAAAGGAGCTTAACAGGTAAGTGTAATTTGAAGCAAAAGTCAAGAAAGAACCTTTCTTTCCTGTCTATGGATTCAGAAGCCCCAAAAAATGGTCATGAACAAATAAACTAAAACTTAAACCATAAATAGCAAATTTGGTACACCAATAATCAAAAGTAGCTCAACAGGAAAGTGTAATTCGAAGCAAAAGTCAAGAAAGAACCTTTCTTTTCTGTTTATTGTATGCAAGTTGTAACCTTTACAACAAAATGGATTCAGAAGCCCCAAAAAATGCCCATGAACAACAATGCCCAAAACCTACCGTTTCCCCAAACGGCCGAAAAGGTATAGATCAGATTCCAAATCTGCAGCAAACAGCAACGACAAACACAAACCCACAAACCCAAGACGAAACCCAGATGCAAAAACGTCGTCGTTTTGTAGAAAAGGGGCCAGGAAAAGCTCCAGATTTTGTTTTCTTTGGGGGTGCGTCCTCGGAAAATGGAGCGGAAACTTGTTATTTTATTTTGCCTTTTCTAGTGGGAATTTGTATATGGTACGTGTAGTAATCGTGGCTTTGTTCTTCTGCTCCTTGTGTGAGAGTAAACATTGTCATTGTCGTGTTCTGAGTGGTCCAATTCACCGCCCTTAATTGCTCTGGGTTGGAATGGGAGACAGGACAGAGAGGCAAAACATCAGCAATTCGCAAGAAGTTGAAGAGATTAGGTAATGGCGTGAGGAGGTTGGAGATCGGCGCATTTTAGCAAGGACCCGCTATGTTTCTCTAAAATGCGCTTAGTCCAAGTAATCTAGGGCTTGTTTGGATTGTAGGAGATAATGCATTATTTTGCATTATAATGTAGGATTCAATGCACTTTGCATTACCTCATGCGATCCAAACAAGTCCTTAGTTGATTCGAAAGAAATGTACAAAAGCCGGTTCAGGTTGGACTTGAGCAAAATTTTGTCCATGGCGGGTTCTAGGTTTGGGTTATTATGTCGGGTCTTCGTAATTGTGTATATTTTTCTTGTCCAGGTTCACTCGATTTGTGGATTCGAGTCGTCTTTGATGTAAAAAATTTTTGGCCAATGAACACTGGCGATTAGTTGGTTAGGGTAAGTTATTGAGTCGTGCCTTTATGATTGTGTATGTTTTCCTTGTTCAAGTCACTCGAGCGCGTCGAGCCGGCTCGAACTTGCTCATGTCTAATTCAAATTGACACGACTATTTACTTATTAAGTTACAGTTATGACCTACTAATCTTGAAATTCATCTCATCTAATTCGATTGGCCAAGTCTGTTATATGTATGAATCGGGTACTACATAGATTTTTGATATAATAACTCTCCTAATTCAGTTTTTTTATACAAAGCGTATACATTGTGAGGGAAATTTGAATCCGAATGTTCAGATAAATGCTCAAAAGAATAAAACTACATGCATGGATTGACAAGTAATTGATAGGGAGTAAAACGATCATAATACTCATATGGTGGATGATATTGGTTATCCGAATTTTCAATATACTGAAATCGGTTAACCGATCATAGCCACCCGAGCCAAGAGGCAATCGGCAACGTGGGCCCAGGTGAACCGTTAGATTGGACATGGAAGAGGCGTGGCTTGTGGGGCCGGAGGGAAAGACAAAAGGGACAACTCTGACACCAATATTAAATGCGATCGGCAATTTGGAAAGAATAATGTGTTGTTACTTGTAAATTTCATATGAGACGTTTTAGGTAAACTAAAACCTATCGAAACGGCGCGTTTTGTGAATCTACATAAATTGGAGTCGCACTTCTTTGTTCTCTATCGTTCCACTTAATGATATTCTCTTGCAATTAAACCACCGTGAATCTAGCAGGATGAAACGTTAAGTTCTCTTAAATTTTTGTTCACGAATTTAGGTTCGAATTTTTATAGAGACGTATCGTGTATATAAAAAGACTAAAATATATGGCGGCGTATATAAAAAAAAACTGGATTGAAGAGAGTCGCATTTATTAAAAGCCTCTTCAATATCGGTTCAGACGTAAAACAGCTTTAGACAATTGAACTGGATGTGAGATAGAAAAAAAAAAAGATATTTGCTTACCTTAATTTGATCACATGCTCTCCAAGGCCCAATGCACCTCGAATGATCATTCAAACAAAGGATTAATATTCTGAAAATAGTTGTTGTTTTAGCCTACGTTTTTTTAATAGTACTTGTTATTTGACATATTTTACCATATTTTTTTCGATATTATCCTTATTAATTAATAAAAATATATAAGCATATGATAGAAGAGGAAAGATCTTCACAAGATTATAAATATTTGAGTCAAATCATATAATTTTTTTAATTTTAGAGATAAATTCTAAAACAACATGTATTTTTGAATAGAGCATTATATAATATATTCATAATTATTATATTTATACATAGAAAGACAAACTTGTAGCCATCAAAAGGTAGATCCACAAGTTACAATATGAAGTGCTAGCTGACCTAATAAATCATTTCTCGATCCTCCTTTCTCCAAGACTAAAAAGGTTTTTGGAGGACCATGTCAGCTTAATTATTATTATACTATCTATATATATAGGTCAAAATTGCATGCATGCATGCAAACTATTAGGGTTAAGGGAGATCAAGCTCAATTAAGTGGTTAATTAAATTAGACCCATAGAGCACCGGCTGTTTTGAGCATGGGGATCAAGGACCTATTAAGGTGAGCACTCATCACTTCATTGGCTCCTCCGACTAACTGCCCTCCGATGAACACGGCAGGAACAGTCGGACTACACCCGATCTTCTGAAGTGCCTGCTCGATCTCTCGGCCTCTAGGGATCTCGTCGAGCTCATGTATTGTAGGGTTAACCCCAAAATCAGATAGGAGGCTCTTGATAGTGTGGCACATGCAACACGAGCTCTTGCTGAAGATCACCACTGGCTTCTCGGATACCAGTTTTGTCACTCTCTCCATGATCTTGATCTCGTCGATTGATTTGTTTGGAATTGTAGTAGTAGTAGTAGTAGTAGAAATAGTTATGGTTGTGGCGAAATGAGCTTGCGAGATGAGTTGTTTATATAGGGAAAGGAACAATATAGTAAGTGATGTGGGGATGGGATTGTGGATTGACATTTTCTTGCGTAATGGTTTGCCAAAAAGGAAGATAAGGTGATGTGATATAAAGAAAGGGAATGTTCTATCTATTTTGTATGTAGTAAATGCATTATACATATATCTATATGCTTCCTTTTATTTCTTGTCACTATTAATCTTAATAATATATTGTCACAAGCTAGCTAAAGGCTCATAAGATTGATCAATATACATTTCTTTTTTACTAGATCTTGATTTAGTGAAATAAAAAAACTTATAGATCATGTACATGGTTGAGTTCATGGCATGTAGGTATTTGGAGCTCTTTAGATACAAGTGCTATATATTATATATCAATGAGTTGAAGATTGAAGTCTATGTTGAATTTTTTTTGTTTTAATTTATTATTTTATTTTAATTCGATTATTATTATATAGCTCTTTATTTCTTGCATTTATTTTTATCTCTCGACTGGTTCAATCGGGCAAATGCGCACTACAAAGGTACGTTTTGACGTGAACAACCCTCTTAATTCAGTCTTTTTATCGAATTTTTAGACAAACGCTTAAAAAATCTAATATTTTATCACGCTGAGCCATTTAGTGATTGGTTTATGACCTACTATTTTAAACTACATGGATTGACAAGTAATTAGCTAGTGAGTGAATATTGTGACTTGTTAGTTAGAACCTAATTTTGGAAAAAAGTTATGTATTTTTTATTTAGGATGGTTTTAATTTTATACATTTATGGATCAGTAATTTTATTTTAAGGTTTTAGTTTTCAGATTAAATTGTTTATAATATACTTTCAGGACGCATAATAAAAAGACCGATAAGTTATAAAATCTACTTGAGGATTTTTTTTATGACACATTTGCTTTTAGTTGGGGTTAGAGAATATATTTTGGATGAATAAATGATGGAATAATAAAAAGAAGTGCCCCTTCGATAAACACATAAGATCATTACAAGCACGACAAGGAATGTGGCGATATATGGAGAATGAATTCTTTGCGTTAATTCGGAAAAGACATATATTCACATGAATATGTATATATTAGTGTGTGTTTGGATGGATACATGTAATGCACAATTACTAGTCCAAAAAATGTACTTCCTCCGTCCCATAATGTTTGTCCATCTTTCCATTTCGATTGTCCCAATAAGTTTGTTCATCTTTCAAACTTTTCATTTATATCATACTTTTCTTACCATATTACCCTTATTCAATCTTATATATTACCTCCATTACCCACTTTTCCCATCAACTTTATTACTTTTTCTATAAAATTACAAAATTACCCTCATCCAATCATATATATTACCCCCAATTATCCACATTTCCCATCAACTTTATTACTTTTTTCTACAAAATTATAAAATTACCCTCATCTAATTTTATATATTACCTTCAATTATCCACCTTTTCCATCAACTTTATTACTTTTTAAATTTTTTATACCCTAATTATTCAACTTTTCAACTTTGTATTAATTCCGGTGCTAATTGTACTTTATGGACAAACAATTTGGGACGGAGGGAATAGTACGTACTATTACTAGCTTAGATTTTGTTAGTACGAATTTTGTGTTATTCTGATCACTATGTTAGATGCCCAACTATGGACAATGTACGGTGGGAAATAATGGCTCAATGATTAATATCCACGTTTTGTACATTGTTGTAGAAGGCTAGGTAAGGAATAAAGTGTTATTTCTTATATAAAAAGAGAGATTTTTTTTTCCCAAATGGCATATATTTTGGAGCCCAAATTTCCTACTATTTTTTTTCAAAAGAGAGGCAACATTTTCTGAATATAGGGTTTTTTAAAGGGCGATTTGATTTGTAACTCGATCCGACCCACCCGTGATTTTAGGGGGTCGGGCACCCCGGTATGCGATTTTACAGGTCGGGGTAATGGGTTGACTTTTTTATTAATTTATGGGTCACGAATTGACCTGTTGAGTTATGGGTTGACCTGTATAACCCCTAAATTTATTTATTTTAATAAATATAATCTAAATATAACATTATAATTTTTTTGTTTTAATTAAAAAAATACCCATAAAATTGGTTAACTAAAAGTTAGTCACTTCTGAAAATTATTATTTTTTATTTTTTATTTTTATTTTTTAAATGGGTTAAATCGGGTTTTGGATCGGATTACAGATCAAGTTTTTTTTCCGGGTCGGTTTGACCCATTGAACACCCCTAGACAACAACCAAGAAATCGTTCGAAACATGACTAGTTTTTTGGTCAATTGGCTGTTTTTTTTTAGATTGGTACGAGTCAGTTACGGGTTATCATTCTAACAATGGTTAATTTAATTAACAGATCGCAAATAATTTACCTAGCTTGTAATCTTTGTCCATTACAAGTATGATTAAAATGTGACAATATGAGTACTAGGGTTGACATTTTCATCAATTAAAGTGATGATTATCCGAGTTTTAATTAAATGGAACGCCGGTTAATCAACTTGGTATCACATAAGCATCTTATAAGGTCGACATAGAAATAGGATTTTTTGTGGTTTATCTAATTGCACTTGCCACCAATCGTCACCAAAATTAGAGATTCTTGCATCCATTACAAAAGCATACATTATATACTTCTTAACCATGTAAGGAAAAAGACACTTCAATTGTGATTGTGGGTCTATCCTTTTTTTTTTATAGAAAAAAAATATTCTATCACCTCAAAAGCTAATTCCCTTTTCTTTATATTTTTATCGTTTATTGTATTATTAATGATTATGTATATTATATCGTCACTACCGGGTAGAATCTTGATAGTGTTAAGATATGTGCATCAATCGAAAAGGAATAAGTTACATTAACGATGTAAAATCCGTCGTTTGGATAAGTCAAGGGTCATATCAAGATTTGGAGGCATGGTATATAAATCACACACATTTTTATCAAATAGCTTTGGGGTGCACCTTCATATTAATGGACTGTTTTATACATTGTTTTTGAGATTGATATATAGTAGTTAGTTATTTTTTTTTGGATTTATCGGATGCATTCTCTTATTATATTTAGAGTTTGGATGCTCTTATCTTAACTGCTCAGATCTTACTTAAATGGAATTATATTGGATGATGATGTTGATGTTGACTTTTATCAAATAGATTAAAAAGAACTTGAAAGAAAGGTCATGGTAATTAATTGTTTAAAGTTATTATATTTTGGATTAACGCGCATGGAAAGTATGATGCATATGCATAGTGGCGAAGCCGGCCAAAAGTTCTATAAGAGCATCTCTAACCGTTTTTTCAAATTCTTGGAGATTGAGTTTTTGGGAGTTTTGGACCATTTTTTTGGTCCAACATATTCCTCATCTCTTTCCCTATTTTGGAGTAATTCTCCAAAATTGGTAGAGATCTCCCTAAATTTGGAGTGGTCGTCAAATCTCCAAAATTATTTATTTTTCTTTTCTTTTCTTTTCTTTTATAATTTAAAGCATAAATGAAATAATAATAGATTCTTAAGTACGAGGGTATAAGCAGAAAAATTTACAAGTTCAATGGTCCATGTATGTATTCGACTGTTAAAAAAGAGTGTGCAATAACAATCAAAATCCCCGCTCTCGTGTAACTAACTACCTTAACTACCCCTACCAAAAAAAAACTACCTTAACTACCTTTGTATGTGCATGCATTCATAAATAAGACATACTTGCACACGACACAACTTTTTTTTTTGAATGAAGGGGTGATTCATTCAATGTGAGGGTAAAATTACAAAAGCTCTAGACGACCTAAACTTACAATTAGGTTTCTAGGCCGATCCTAGCAAACCATTTTCTCGTTTCTCTATCTCGTTTCCTCCATCTAGCCTTAGTACAATTTGTTGCATGATTGATCACAATGCTAGTGCACTCATCTATGGAACAACCTTCATGTCTAAAATTTTTCCTATTTCTCACACTCAATACATAGTGGGTTACTGCACAAACACAAGCAATCTAGAGATTAAAAATGATGCTCTTCTTCCTTTTCATGTTGCTAATAGCTATCGCCCACTCCTCCAAGTTGTAGTGTCTTCTACCAATCTTGGCCCAGGCTAAAACTCTGTTAAAGACTTCTTTTGAATAATTGCAATTGAACCAAAGGTGTGTCCAATTTTCTTGCTGACTACCATCACACAGAACATAAAGATCCTCATGGATTATGCCTAAGTTCTTCAGTTTGTCTTTGGTGTTAACACCCTTGTTGATGACCAGCCAAGTGCTGAAAGAAATCTTAGGTGTGTTGACCTTGCCCCATATGCAGGTATTCCGCTCAGTAACTGGCCCTTTATCTCTGAAGCTATCATAAATAATTTTCCAGTCGAATCTTCCTCCTCTAGTTAGTAACATAGCTTGATCGGCGTCATTCTCCATAAGGTTCTTTATCTCTTCCCTAATTTGTACCAACCCTCTCCACACAACACAACTTTTACATAATATAGGTTTGATACGAGGTTAAAGTAGTCTCTCACATGTTTCATTTCATTATAGTTGTTTCAACTTTCAATTAAAGTATATTAACTTAAGATATCTAGTTGAAGGAGAAATAATTTTCTATTAAGAGTAATTAATTATTTTAATCAGGATGGCTCGAATGTAACTTAAAACCTAACATGGCGCTAATGTTTGGATCGTAGGTTGTCCAACTAAAACATAGTTGGGCCTAGCCCATGTACACATTTCAGGCCCATTGTAATCTCCTCTAAAAAAAAATTAGAAGTTAATATCTTAAAAAATCTACCCTAATACATTATAAAGCAGAACCCAAGTCTGTTATAAAATTTGCGCCACTTGGTATTTTTGAATAAAATAATGTGAAATTATATTTTAGTAAATTTTGTAACAACATATAGTATTCTTGCTATATAATTTTTGATGTATATAATTTTCTATCTATAGATTATGTATTAATTTACTATAATAGATAACATATTTATATAATTTTTATATACATAAATTTGTATATCTTTTTTATCTTGTAACAAGATTTAAGATCCAAATATATAATTTTGTTTATCTATATGTTGATAATAACTTGATCTAATATTTTTTATATTAATTTTATGCATAATATATTTTTATCTCTTACCAATACTCGGGCTTCAAGTACATAATTTTTTATCTATATGTTGATAAAATATGGGACGCAATCTTAAAGATTTTCTTATAAATTACATAATTTTATTACGATATTATATACAAGTGTTTAAAACCTTAAATTAATATCATAATTTTGTATAATCTTTAGCAAAATTATCCCGTGAGTATCACGGGGATTCAACTAGTTAGAACTTAAAATCTTATAATTTCAAACAACAAATAAGATTTTAATATATTTTAAAAAATAAAATCTACACTTATCAAAAAAATTCTTAAAAACCTTCACCTCTTTAAGAACTTTGTTTTACCGAACAAAGCCAAAATTACGAATAATTATATAATACAAGTGAAACATTTTTCTTACTTTTTTTTTGTCTTGTGTAACTTAATTTATCCAACATGCATGTAAAATAGTGCATGTGTCGAAGTTCTTAAGGTTGATTTGTCGAAGTTCTTAACGTAATATTACTATGAAGTACTATGAAGTTCTCATCCTTTCACATGGACTAGATCCAAGTATAGGATACAAATATCATTTATTACATTTGTCCGAATCTATATGAAACTAGTTTTCACATTATCTATTTTCTTTACAAGGCACCTAACTTATCATAAACTAAAACCATCATCTTCTTAACATACATTGATTCACACACTATATATATATATATTAATCTAGTGACTAAGTTTAATGTATCAAGTTGCTCCAAGTTTTCATTTTAAATATAGTTGTTTAAAACCAAATGATTAATTAATCTAGTTATCTAGTGATACAATTCGAATTTAAATTCTCTTAACATTTATAAAAGATTAATATTAGGACCATATCCTATAAAATTACAAAATAAAATATCTGATCCGAACTTAGAACAACATCGACCGATTAAATTATTGTTTTGATATATAAGTTGCTTGAAGTTCTCATTTTGAATATAGTTTTTTACAAACAATGCTTAATTGTCTATTGATCTAATGATGAAATTCGAGTTTAGATTCTTCTAACATGAATATAAAAAAATTGATATTAGAACGGTCTCCCATAAAATCAGACAATAAAATATTTGGTCCAAACTTAGAATAATACTGATCAATTAAATTGGACAATCCGTGCCACAATACCAAAAATTAATAAATAAATTAAGCGATTTTACCTCTTTAAACATCTAGTCAAATGATCAGAGCTTCATATTAGTACTATATAATCTTCGTTTCGACCCGAATAAATAAATAAATCTTTCGGAATTTCAAGTGGAAGATCCGTTTGGACCAAAAAAAAAGAAATTAAAATATTATTTCGTATAGTACGTACGTGACTACGTGGACATGTGTTAATCCACTATTGTGCGATATTTTTCTGGTAAAGCTAGGTTTATTAATTGTATAAAAGTACAAATGCGTATAACATAAGATTAATTTGACATGTGTTGTGTTATTGTGGTGTGGACGGTAGATAATAAACGTGGTCCTCCATTTTTGACTAACAATTCTCCCTTCAATCATTTTCCATCTACAAACCCTAAAATTCTAGATTTTTTTTTATACACCGGCATCATCATTTGATCCTACTGTTATAAATAATTATAGAAAAGAAAATTTCCCCATTTTTTTGGTGTGTACATATGTTAATGGTTTCGAAATTTTAAGCTTGAAAAAGAATTTTTAAAATGGTAATTTAATAAAATAATAATAATTTAATGGTGCTAAACAATATATGGGTAAGCTTTTTATTAATGTGAGGAGAATTAAAATGTTGTTATTAATTTGATTGAGACTAATTAATTCAGGTAAGTACTCTACTTTTTACTTAGGTGAAAAATCCAAGTCCATGTGTTTAATCATTATCACAAAGCAGCTAGCTCCAAAACTAACATGGTTTCAAGATGTGGAATCTAATGTTGGATTACCATTTAGCAAAGTCATTAGAAATTGTCTCTTTTTTAGACGGGACATCAAGTACATGTATGTATTAATGCCGATTAACTAATTTCTAAATGTTGGAGTCGATCGATGTAAGTAAATTTACCTGGTTCGTGAGCTTTACTAAGTAGTTTACGATCCGAAATTTATCACCAAAGTTGAGTTTCAAGTTAAAAAAAATTATTTCAGGCAAGTATATTCGAGTATGTCATGCATAAAATATGATGATATTGTGTGAAAATTATTAATTAAGAGTAAATAGCATGTGAATATTTTCATATACAAATTAAAGTTTTACTATTCTCTAAGCCCTTATTTTTTAACCTGGATTTATTTATCATACATAACCCACGTTATGCATTTCACTATCAAAATTTGGATTTACTATTCTCTAAGCACTTTTTTATCCTTTCGATTTATCATCTTTTTATAGTGAAATTACTTTATAAAAAGTTGAAGGTAAAAAAGCAGTTACTGTATTGAACTCAAAAGTAAAGTAAATACGATTCCAAAGCGAAAAGTTTAGCTGGTCCATTATTTTGATCATCTACTAATTGGCAAGTTGACAAATCCCTCTTTATTAAAAACTTACTTAAAAGTTAAAATATTAATTAGTTTGTTTGTCTTTTATAAAGGCATATTTGCTCTTTTTGTTTGTGTTTGATTTTGTTAAATCAGGTATAAAATCATTTTTTTTTGTTGATACATGAAAGAATTAGGAGGGCCAATTTATCGAGAAATCGATCGTCCTAGAGAATCCACAAAGATGAGATCTTAATAACGATGGTGGTATCTATCATGAGAAGTCTCCGTGAAAAAAAATTGTTATTCTTTTAATTTCTTCGAGAATATGGATGATGTAGTGCATTCTCATCCGCCTTAGAAGATCGAAGGAGGTGTCAACTCACAACATCTCACACACTCATGGACAACTCCTTACACCATTGATGACGCTAATCATATTGAGGTTGTCTCATTTGATCTCAATGTTAGAGATCCCACGACAGATGGCTTCTTGGATGCCCGCTTTGAAGCCAAGAGCTTCAACAATGATGACTAGTTGGAGCCCAGTTAAAATATCCATCCCACTTATGAAAGTTGGGATTAAACGAGACTAGTATGTAGTTGGTTACTCATTCTATAATCAATTGGTTTTAGGATGAAACTGTTATGATCCGACTTGGATCAAACAGAATTAAGAAGAATTTGATAAAGGAAAAGGAGAGATTAGGGAGAAAAGGTTTAGGGAAAGAGAGATAGAGAGTAATAGGAATTTCTGTAATTCATTCATGATGCCCCATCACCAATTCGGTGTTTGCCTTATAAGACTTTTAGCCTAATTACAAAAGTAGTCCTATAATTCTCCCTTATTACAATACCGCCCTATCATTACATTACTCCCCGCTTAAAAAACTTTGTCCTCAAAGCTTATCACAAAATTTGAACTACTCTCAGGAATTGAAACAAAATTTGAGTTCTTCTATTTAGAGAGATAGGCAAGCACTAATATTGTTGACATCAGCAAGTTGGCATATGGCTGCAGCTTCCATGTGTGGTAAAATCTTCCACTTGAAATTTAAGAACATTGCTTTAGAATGATCCAATTAAGCAAACAAGTAGAATGGTTAGTAATGCCCCTGGCTTGTTATACGTACTCTATAGTCCATGGGTTGCTAATTGTAATCTTCACACACCAACTCCAAATAAGAGCTCACTCAATTCATATGCAACTCTTAAAACAACAATTCCATGTAGTGATAGGTTGCACATCATCACAACAGCGAAGACCATCAAGGTTGGTTCCTTGTTTGGATCCATTTCATCACCAAACACAAGCTTAACACCATACTCATCAACTATATTGAAATTCACTTTAAGTTGCAGCTTCTTTGAGTTGAAACTGGCACTTTTTCTATCATCATTCTTGAGTATTTTGCCAAATAGCAATTCCTCCAAGATCCCACTGTAGTCTTTGCTCAACAATTCCAGCCTCAATAGTAGTAATGCAACCTCTAAAATCCAATGCCAATCCAGTAATCAACATGCCAAAAGCTCCACCCGGATCAAAGGTAAAAGATCTAGTACGATCAATCGACTGGAAGAAATCCCTGAACATACTCAGTAACTCAACAAAATCATATTCCCTACTCAAAATCAATGTCACCCCAGTAGCATACAAGTTAAAAATACCACCCGGATCGAAGGCCACAATAGCACCACTCAAAACCGAGCCACATTTACTCTTTTTAAGAGGACCAAGATCAAAGATCCTAATACCCATGACCATATATGCATCATTCAGTTGAGTATTAGAATCATTACCCTTGAAATCTCTTACCAGCATTTCATCGAACATATCGTATGCATTGCAATTTTCCCATGAGCTCACTGAATTCATTCTAGAGCTATTCACCCTTACTTCAATTCGATCAGTGGACACATCAACCCATTCATCCATTATATCAGGAGCAAATTCAAATCTCATATCTTCAGAAAAATAAAATTCACGTCTCACTTGAAAATCCAGCTTTGAGAATCGAGTGTTACCTCTTTCTGAGATAGAGTTGTAACTTGTTTCAATGCACAATTCAGTTAGGGCATTTTGATCGCCCAACTCTGTGACCTGCTCCATTTGCTGAATTGAAGTTACGATTTTCGTGAGACTTCCCTCCTCAGGCGGCTTCCAAAGGATATTTCGGTCCCTTTTTTGTCTTCCTAATCTTGCTTCATAATTGAGTTCTTCGACTGTGAGTGTCTTCTCCAAATTTATTGATGGCTCCAATTCCTGGTTAATGCTCTTTTGCAGATTCAGAGTCTCTTGTAAGAATTCATTCACAGGATCTCCGGAGTCATCTTGCAATTGGATTGATTCTTGACCTCGATTACTCGGCTTCCTGTGACTTTCACTTGCAATTGGATCCTTCCGGGTGCCCAAATCCCAATCAGATTCACCCGAAATTTCTCGTTCTTGCTGACTCGAATTCACGCCAAGACCCGAATTATTCATTGACGTTAAAGGGAATTTATCCTCTTCAATATTAATTTCTTCGAATGGACTTCCAAGAATCCTTCGTCACCAACTATTTTCTCATGGCTTGCTTCAAGATTTGATTTAACCTTGACTGTCTGGTCTGACATTTTGTCAAACATATGGTGTGCGTCTCCCGTACACTTGTTTTCCAAGGAAAAACTTTGTTCGACGGCTTCTTTCGGACTAAGGAACGACACCGTAACTGGATCAAGATACCCATCAACAGTTGGTTCCAATCCAAATTCTTGATCCATGTATTTTGCCAAGGCTCGATTCCAATATTGAAAATCGATTAAGGAATCGTTACCAATCCAAGGAGACATCCCTCTTGAGACTCTCATCACGCTAATTTGCTCGTCCACCGTCAGCTTACTCCAGAGTTGATCGGAGAACAACATCTCTTGAGCCTTCACACGATCCGCCATGGATGTCAGCTTGACGAATTAGGTCAAAAATTCCCAAATTGAGCGCACGAACCGGTTGCTCTGATACCAATTGTTATGATCCGACTTGGATCAAACAGAATTAAGAAGAATTTGATAAAGGAAAAGGAGAGATTAGGGAGAAAAGGTTTAGGGAAAGAGAGATAGAGAGTAATAGGAATTTCTGTAATTCATTCATGATGCCCCATCACCAATTCGGTGTTTGCCTTATAAGGCTTTTAGCCTAATTACAAAAGTAGTCCTATAATTCTCCCTTATTACAATACCGCCCTATCATTACAGAAACCGCACTAGATTTGGGTGTATGAGCGATTTCATGTGTATGAGCGATTTCGGCTATAAAGAGATTGAGATATATCACATTCACACGGCCCTCGGTCCATTTTCTATACATGGGTAATTTCGGCTATAAAAAAATTGAGATGCTCCATACGCACGACCCCTAATCTATAAGTTTATTTCCTGTACATAAGTGATTTCGACTATAAAAAAATTGAGATGCAACATTCAGCCATTCAGATTATAACGCTTGAAAATCGATTAAAGTCAAATTATTCATTCTATTATAATTTGTAAACCAATTTTAGATTCCTTTTATTATTTATTTATTTTGAATTTTATGATGCACACAAGTGCCACAACTATACAAGTAGTATCCCACACTATAGGTCTATAATGCTCGTAGCCTCATATAATTAAGATCCAATCCCTTCTTTTAGCACGCCAATCACGTGACGAGGATATGATTCCTCTTTATAATTTCCTCTTTTTATAGTATAAAAAATGTCATCAATAATTTTAATTAAGTCCCGCCAATCAATGTGAGAGAGCTTCAGATTTTTTACGTCTTGATCTTTTGATTTCAATTTGTTAATTGGCTATTTTTTTAGGTTCGGTTAATGTGTGTCTAGACAATATTAATAATTTAGTTTTATAAAAAAAAAATTATTTTTCAAAATAAAATTCCTGATTTATTTTAAAAATATAAAACTAACAAATAAATATCATACTTATTAAACTTATGCATATTAATATGTGTACAGATTTAAAAATTGTGTACACATATTAATATGATAACATATTACTTCCTTCGTTACATAATAATTATTATTTTAAACAATTTCAGTATTTCACATTCTTTAAGAAAAGTAGTAAATAGATACCTATGCTCTTATTTATTACAAAAGTATTTTATTTTTAAATGCCACTAATAATAATTATTTCCTTATTTATTTTTTGTTTTTTTGAAGGGTATTTCCTTATTTATTAAAAATTAATAATAAGTATAAGAATATAAGTGTAAAGTATATGATAAAAAATCTAAAATAATACGGAGTAATATTTTTGGAAAAAAGAGTCTCTAAAATAGCAATAATTGTGTACCAGAAAAAAAGTATTTAATTTAAAAAACATCAATCCCTATTGATTTAAAAGAATCTTTTGTTTGTGTTTTATTGGTGAATGATTTATCAAACCTTGGTTAAATATACACAAAGCTTGGTCGACGTGGCATATTCCAATATTTGTGATTAAATATATACACTTATCAAGGCCATGATAACGGTAGTTTAAGATTAGGTGATTTGATTTAGAAGTCACATCATTAACTAATTCAGATTGTCGGTCATTTTATAATAGCTGCACTTTTCCTCTATCAATTCCACACCTTTGTTTTGTTTTTTTAATCATACAATACATTTCACATCCCACAATAATATAATTACACAATTTTTCAGTGACTTAGTCAATCTTTAATTTATAGTACATTATATTATTTTCATAATGTTAGAGATTTAGGGGTCTAGATAATTATTTTTTTTTAACAAGAGATCCGACTTTGTTAATAAATTTCGAATTCATGAACTAACCGACAAATTACTTGAACTAGATAAATCGAGTCAGTCTAGATAATGTATATTGCATCCATGCTGAACTAGTTTTTTTGGCCATACTTGTGCACAATTTTTAGCTATACCAATTCACATAAGAGTAATAATTAATTTTTTTCACTAAATAAATAAGACTAAAATGAGTCAAAATAGTCTAAAATACAATTATTTCATAAGAGAGATGGAGTAATAATGAGACCCGTCAATCGGGTCGGTTTTGTGCTAAGTTGGATTCGAGTTAATCGAATTGTTGCGAATTTTTGGATGAGTCGGATTGACTAACAAGTCAAAAACATTGAATTTTTTAATCATAATCCACATAAGGTAAGTTTATGCTTTTAAATTATTTATTGTTAATTACTTTACACTATCGTGATTATCTATTGGAATATAATTATCTACTTCGACATAACGTTCCAACAAATATTATGACATTATTTTCATTTAATTCACACTCTTATCTCGTGCTTTATCCATTACCCACATAAAATAACAATTTTCTTTACAAGATTTCCAGGATTAAAGGAGCCATGAAAAAAAAATCATATAATTATATCCAATAGTACTTCAACATTCATAAAATAACAAGCTAAAACATTAAAAAAACTTTAATTATCTTTTAATTATCCAATAACATAAAGTACATTGTTTTACTCATTCAGTTTTCATTTTTTTTCAAATTTTTCCAGACAAATGTCACCAAAATTCAATGAAATTTCACAACTTTACCCTCTCAAAAATCAAAATCATGCCTTTATTTACACCCATATGTGATGTGATCATTAACTTTCCTCCTTGTCTCCCCTCTTTCCCTTTTTCCTCTCTCTCTCCAAACCCCACCCATCATTTTTTTTTTCTTCGATTTGTTGATCTGCTTCGTTCTTTTTCAATTTTCTCCATCTGCCATGTACAATAGAATGGATCCAGGCAATGTGATGAAACCCAGAAGAGCAAGCTCTGAGAGAATAGTGTGAGTAAAAGAGGGGTTTATTTATCTTTGTTTTTTTCCCTTCTTTTTCGGCTTATTTTTTTTTGGGATGTGAAGATTTAATTTTGTAGAAATTGGGTTGAATTGTTTGATATGGGAGGCTGTTTTACATGTTTTGGATCATCAATTAATGAAGGAGGGAGTGTTGTGAAGGAAGTAGTGAAGAAGGATTCTGTAAAATATGCTCAATTTCACCATGTCGGCAAGGTCAACTTAGGTAATTTTTTTTTAATTATTTTGTGAGCAAGTTCTATTCTTTTTCCTTCTTTTTAGGAGAATTTCAATTTTTTATAGGGAAATTTGTTTCTTGGTTAATTTTTGTGTAGAGGATGATTATGCAGTTGAAATATCTGTATTGGTGAATGCAATTTTTGGCTGCTTTGATCTGATTTGCCTTTTGTTCAAAAAATTTACAAGTTTTATGAGGTGGGTTTTCTGGGAATTTTTATTTTGAGTTCAATTGTGGAATTCTAGGTCTATTTGAGCTGAATTTCCAAAATTCTAAACTGTTATGGAGATGTGAGCTTAATTTTGAGCTCTTAGATAGTTAGATGCTGTTCTGTGATATTTTATTTGATCTCACTGGGAAGTAGTGTTCACTAAATTTGCTTGAATATAAGCTCATTTGCAGTCTCATATAGATGAATTGAAATGTGCTAATCTGGCATTTGTGATTTGGGGAATTAAAAAAGCTCTAAATAAAAACAACCACAACAGGTTAATGCTTAATAGTTGATAACTTTTTATGTTTCAGTTTTGATCCACATTGGTAGAACCGAGATAGGTTTTATGTATTACCTTGTAATCCGAGCATATACTAATTGTTGCATTATATATTTTTGCTTGGGCGCATCCTTGTGCTCATTGACTTTTATACACTGCCTTTGAGATGGATTTAGTTCCTATATCAATTTTGGTGCATTCTAACTAAATTCAGTTTATTATTGTCAATCACATAGCTGAATTTCAGTTTTTCTTGGGTCTACCTCCTTCCCTTGGTTTGAATTCTAATAGGGTATTTTTCTATGATTGGCTCATTGGGTTGCTTTTGCTCTAATGTCATTGTTTCTATTTCTGTATACTTAACTTGTTGCATTGTTCAAAATTCAGACAAATCAAAGTCTCAAAATGGCATTGATCCAAAAAAGGATCCACCAGTTTCCAAGGACGGATCAACTCCACATATTGCTGCTCAAACATTTGCATTCCGTGAACTTGCTACCGCTACAAAGAATTTTAGACCAGAGTGTATGTTGGGAGAAGGCGGGTTTGGACGTGTTTACAAGGGTAAACTGGAAAGCACTGGACAGGTGAGTAAAAAGTACAATAGTTATGTCAAATTCTTGTATGACAATGTGTCAAATGTGGGTTTTTATGTCGGTTAATTGGGTCAAACTACTATCGATGTAGATAGTTGCTGTGAAACAACTTGATCGAAATGGCCTTCAAGGAAACAGAGAGTTTTTGGTGGAGGTGCTCATGCTTAGTCTTCTACATCATTCAAATCTTGTCAATTTGATCGGTTATTGTGCTGACGGAGACCAGCGTCTTCTTGTCTATGAATACATGCCTCTGGGATCTCTAGAAGATCATTTGCACGGTCAGTAACTATGATTCACTTGAGCATTTGTTTTAGCAACATCATGAAATCGCGTCTTTTGTTATGTATTTCCTAGTTCACAAACACTTGAAAGATGTCAGAAGAGTTGGCTAGATAGTGTCAGCCACTTTTGATATAGTTCTTGGTTGTCTAATTTGATGGAATGACTTTAGCTTTTATTACTTCTAAAAACTTCAACTTAAAAAAAAAACAAATAAATCACTACCTAGGAGGCAAGTATATTTTGTTTTCGCTTTATTGCTGAAGGCCAAGTAATTTTGTTTCCTTGTTTTTAAAAGTATTGTGTTTGTTCCTTCTAAAGTATATGAAGCTCAGGTTCTTTCGTAAATTTTCATACTTGACTTATGTGTGTCATATAGATTATGTTCATAAAATAATTATTTGTATGTATTACTTGAATTCAGATCTTCCTCCTGGGAAGGAGCCCTTAGACTGGAACACAAGGATGAAGATCGCAGCCGGTGCTGCCAAAGGATTAGAATATTTGCACGACAAAGCGAATCCACCCGTCATATATAGGGATCTAAAGTCATCTAACATCCTTCTAGATGAAGAATACCATCCAAAGCTATCAGACTTTGGGCTTGCAAAGTTGGGGCCTGTTGGAGACAAAACTCATGTGTCCACAAGAGTGATGGGAACGTACGGGTATTGTGCACCGGAGTATGCAATGACTGGTCAACTTACCCTAAAATCCGATGTCTACAGCTTTGGAGTCGTCTTTCTAGAGCTTATCACCGGGCGCAAGGCTATTGATAATACCAGGTCTCATGGAGAGCACAATCTTGTTGCTTGGGTAAGACTTTCCTCTTTTTTTTTTTTTTTTTTTGCTTCATATCATTATTTATTAGAGTTTTTTCTAATGTGTTCCCTTGGGTCTATCGGGCGCATCCTCCTGACCCCCCTGGGTGCCCCCATATTGACCCCCCAGATCTTGCTTGTGTGGAACTATATTGGGCGATGATGATGATTTTCCTATGGTTAATCAAACTTAGGGAATAGTTTGAAAATACTTATGATAAACTATGTTAAAATTGTTTATAGGCACGACCCCTTTTCAAGGACCGAAGGAAATTCCCGAAAATGGCGGACCCACTTCTCCAAGGACGCTACCCAATGAGAGGGCTATACCAAGCTCTTGCTGTGGCTGCAATGTGCTTACAAGAGCAAGCTGCAACAAGGCCTCTTATAGGAGACGTAGTGACCGCCCTCACTTATCTGGCCTCTCAAACGTTTGACCCAAACGCATCCTTAAGAATCCGGGAGGAAAGGCGGAGTCTTGGAGGAGAGAGTTTGGATAGTCCGGATAGACGCAGTAGCGCAAGGCTGGGCTCTCCTAAAACGCAGAAGAACTCGTCCCCGGATATTATCAGGAGGAAAGAGCACTTGAGGGAGCTGAGCACGGGCGGGGACTCGGGAAGTGGCGGGTCCGGGAGGAGGTGGGCCCTTGATGACGTGGAAAGGCAGGAGTCTCAGAGAGGGAGCCCTGCGAGCGCGGGGAGAACCCCGAGGAACAGGGATCTTGATCGGGAGAGGGCGGTGGCGGAAGCCAAGGTTTGGGGTGAGAATTGGAGGGAGAAGAAGAGGGCAAGTGTTGTGGGCAGCAGCAGCTTTGACAGTTCAAATGATTGATGAAAATGTGGACATTCATTCAATCATTTTGTCAAGGGATGATATATTGAGCGTTGGGTATGTGGGATTGATTGACAAGTCTGTTTCATTTAGGGCATTGAGAGGGTATGCCTTTGTTGTTGTACTAAGATTTGTAATTCTTCATTGAAGTAGTAGAGGATACATTTGTTAAAGGTTCTTGATTTGTAGAACACCAATGGTTGCAATGGCCTAAATACCTCCTAACAAACCAAATAAAAAGGAAAAAAATGTAGAATAAATGTAAATTGTTGGAAGTATTTTGGCCATTACAACTGCTCTAGGGGTTGTTGGGTATGTGGATTGATAAATCTGTTTCATGAAAGCACTTTAGAGATGCCTTTGTTGTTGTACTAAGATTTGTGATTTCTTCATTAAACCAGTAGAGGATGATACATTTGTTTAAAAGTCCATAATTTGACTTACAATGGCGCTATTGTTATTAAAATTGAAATCTGGATCTTAAAATCATGAGATCCTACAATCCGGTATGGAATTCTGATCCGGATCGTGCATTAAAATCGAAAGATCCACACCAAGAGCAGTCGTAATGGCCTAAATGTCTCCTAATAGACACACAAAAAAAAACTAAGTACAACAGAGGTAAATTGTTGCATGTGATGGATTGAGAACTGTTAGCCTACACAGCTTTGATGAATTTGGTAACATTAAATATGAAATTAGTTGATGAAACCAACCAACCATTTCAGGCTAGTACTCAATGCAATTTGACCCAACAAATTATAATTCATTGGGTTTCATTTCATAGACAAATTTGATGAAACCAACTCTATTCCAATAATTGCAACTCTACCAAATTTGAAATGAGTAACTACAGATTGATCTACTGGAGGGTAACAATAAGCTGAAAGCCTGAAATTACCATCATAAATTAACAGGCTTAGGTCATTAAAGACCCTCTCACTTTCTCCTCCTCCCCTGAAAAATAACCAAAAAAAAAGCTCTTATTAATTATCAATAAATAAATAAATAGCTGCTCTTGGAAAAAAACAAGTGAAAATAAGCGAGCATATTTTGCAAATGAACTTTGGATTTGATTAGAAAACAAGTGAGAGACTGAAAACAAGGCACAAATTTTGCCAAAGGTGGAATGGACAGTTTGAATGCCATGAGAATGATGAAAATCAATCAAGATCTCTACTATTCCAACATCTATTCCATTGCTTTAGTTGGTTGAATTGATCTATATATATTGTTTTATTAAAAAAGAAAATTACTATTTAATTTATTTTTTTGATTTGGTAAGATTTAGGGCTAGCCTAGAGCCTAGGGGTAACGGATGAGAACTGGTTTACTAACCAATTCTAAGAAAGAAGGGCAAATCGCCGCCCCATCTCTCGAATCTAAGACAATTCTAAGAAAGAAGGGCAAATCGCCGCCCCATCTCTCGAACCTAAGACCTCTTCCACATGGACAAGAGGCTCAACCAGTTGAGCCATGCGTACATGCTCGCACTATTTAATTTAATATGAAAACAAATAGGCAAATAGAATTTTGAATAGGTAATAGAATACTTACTGAGCCTACATAGTCATCCATTGTCAATTGCTTGCGCTTCTTCAGGGAAGCCGTTGGGCTCTCGGCTTGCCTTGCACTACCACGCTTTGATGGTGTCATCATACCCTGAAACAACAAGAGTCCATTATATGAGTAAATAAAAATATTTGAAGTGACAAAAGGCTTAAAATTTCTCGGATAAGGAAACTATGGCGAACAAACCTTGGCAAGCTTCTTTTCCTTTCGAGCCAGTCTCTCCCTCTCGTCATACTCCTGGTTTTCCTTCTCAATCAAACGGATAAGAGTGTCGCATCTTCTTGCCAGTTCCTGAGTTGTTCTGGATTTCACAAACCAATCAAACCGAAATAGAGGCGATGTTCTGAATGCTGCCTTGAGTTCATCCCAGTTTCCATAACCGAGCTTGTGAACCATGCAAATCTGTGAAAGTGGGTGAATTTAGTACAAAAATTAATTGCACAAGGAGTATTTTTGAAAGAGAATACAGATGTCTGTGTTACCATGAAGCGATCACATTCTTCATTGTACAGTTTCCCTTTGTTCTGACCATACTGAATCTTTAGCTCAAGCCATGGATTCTTGTAGCGGTCCAGCTTCTTCCCGATAGCCTTCATGATTTCATCTTTCCTGGAAATTCTAGCCTCTCCTCTTTCAATATTTTTAATGATCCTATCATAGTCTGCACAGTGACAACATCCAAGTCAGAATCTTATGAATGGTAAAGAGCATTTCAATATTGCCCCTTTTCAAGGCGACTGCGTTTTAGAAGTCTTATCATCTAGCCAACATCTTTGGCAAAGCAGTGTATTACAGTTAGCAGAAAAGTAATACTCCGTATATCTATTGATATGAAAATGCATAAACTAAAGTATGCACATACAAATATTTGACAAACATTGGCAGTATCACACTGAACACGAAGCTGAGACTAGTTCAGATTTCATAAGGTTCAGAGCAACATTTTAACAGAAGCAAACTTCTGACTGGAGGAGTTCTAAAAGACACTGCAGCCACATTTTCATAAATAAAACTAAAGAAGAATGAAACCAAACAACTTTCACTCTTGTAGTTGATTGCTCATCAGTGGGCAGAACACAATCACAGTTCATACTTCACAGATGAAAATTGGGACAAAAGACAAAATGCATCTCAAATTGAATAAAGATAACATGCTGTTTCACGTGACATTTGAGTAGTAGTGTCTTCCAAAATTTTCTCCAAGGAATAAGGTGCATTTCACAAATAGAATGAACATACAAGCACATATCAGAAGCTAAGTAGGCAGTTCAAAACGAAACTTACCATTTAACTCCTTGTATCGCTCCTTGAAGACCTTGGCATATCTTTCAACCTCTTCCTCAGTTTTCCCTTCCATTTCAAAAACAATATTCTTCACATCGTCCCTGCCATATTTCTCACATGCCCTAATGAAAGTATTAAAATCTCTTCTTGTCCATGTTGAGAACCCCTATAAAAAGACAGCATAAACTGATTATATATTCAAAAACAAAGACTACTGTATAACAACGTTCAATAAGGAATAAAGGACGGCAATTACTTGTTCAAGAAGTTGCTCCTTCTCATCCTGTTCTTCAGCAGTCAAAGGAGGCTCTGTGGTTTCTACATTCCAAAGCTAATTAGCAACAGAAAAATGGTAGCCCATCCCCATAAATGAGGTATTAACTATTAAGCTAAGAGTATAAATACCATCTGGTTCATCCACATCGATGGAATCTTTCAGCTGATTCTTCTGATTTGCTTGCTAAAAAATGAGGTTACATTAGATGATATCATGATAGTATTTGAAAGTGAGATATAGAAGTGGGACTGGACTGGCTACCTACCATGAGGTAACGCACTTCCTTTTCATAGAGCTCAGTCAACCTTTGTGTATTGAAAAACTGGAAATCGTGGCTGAAATAAATAGTAAATAACATATGAGAATATATGGCTTCATCATCTAAAGTATGCAATATATGGAGATACACAAAAAGCATACATAAACACCACCAACCACTGAGTTAAGAACTTACAGCTGAGGCATACGGGGAATTCGAGGCTCCTTTGGTTTTGCAGGGCCACTTTGACGCATTGTTTGCTTGAAGTACTCAGATTCGGAGTAGCTAGCAAAAGCAAACAAAAGAATTGTTAGAGCTACAAATAAATATGTGAGTGATGAGAGAGCATTACATTTGAAAACTATTCTTACTTGCGCTTCCGCTCTCTTTTTGGTGGTTCAATCCAGTTATCAGCAGCAATTTTCTTGAAGTCAACCTTGTTTTCATCCTGTAACACAAGAAGGCAGAAAATCAACAGACATGAACATCAAATAGTTCCATACACTAAAAGGAAAAAACATATTTCTTACCTTGTTATCATCAAAATCATATAAATCAGCAGCTGCAAAAGCCAAAAACAGGCAAGTTAAACCAATAGCAGAATTTATTGATTAGAGTTAGGCACAAAAACAGTAGCCATGGTGCTTATATATAGAATAATATAGAAAAAGACATACTGTCATCCATCTTAAACTGAATGGCATCCTCTGTGAACTTCTTCATCTTGGCATCCAGTTCTGCAGTTGCCTCTTCTCCTTTAGCAATAATTCTGTCAACATCCTCATCTGTAATTGTGCTGTCCCCAGAACTGAAGACCATTTCAGCACCAAACCTCACCATTTGCAGAAGCTCATCTTTGTTAACAGCTGAAAATATAACATCAACATGATATGAGCATTTGATGATTTTTTTAGGTGAACTAAGGGGGCTTGAACATTAAGCCTCTTACTTTTCTGCTCTGCTAACCGTCCTTGTTGAATAACTAAAGCATCTAGAGCAAGTTTTTTGTATGCTCTTTCAATCACCTTTTCCTCGATGGCAAACTGATACAGTAAAAAAGAAGACGCACATTATGATATTAAAAAATTTCCAGTCAATGTCCTCTGATATATAGAGCATAAAATAAGACAAACCTCTGTGCAGAAACGAAAGACTTGGACTTCTTTCTTTTGACCAATCCTATGAGCTCGGTCCATAGCTTGTAAATCAACTTGAGGATTCCTTTGCATAAGAATGAAGGGAAAAAGAGAATTAAATTTTGAACAGAAATTATGAAAGACTTAAAAGATGAAAGCCAGTCAGAAACAATATCATTAATCAATTTTCCCAAGAGACCATAAATATACAGCTTACCAATCACTGTCATAAAGGATGACAATGTCTGCAGTAGCAAGGTTAATACCAAGACCTCCAGCCCTGGTTGAAAGCAGGAAAACAAATTTCTCACTTCCTGGCTTGTTGAACACTTCAATAGAAGCATCACGATCATCCCCGCCAGTATTACCATCAATACGACAATATTGGTGTCCGCGGAACATAAGGTAGTCTTCAAGAATATCAAGCAGCCTCGTCATCTGTAGTTATAGGAGAAGATAGAATTAGTTAACATAATAGATTTTCGGAGGTACATAATGGATCCAAACTAAAGAGCAAACATAAAAAGACTGCAAATTGACACTTTCAAAGTGCTCAAGAGGCCAAGAGGGGAAACTAACTTGTGAAAAAATTAAAACCCTCGAACCACGTTCCTTCAGCTTTGGAAGCAACTTATCTAACAGAACCATTTTACCTACAAAATAACAAAAGCATCAAGAATAAACAGCCATAAATTTCCAATAAAAACATAGAATGCAAAAATAAATTTAGCATTCATTTACCAGCATTAGTAATGAGATGTTCTCCGGTGGTGTATGGAGGCCCAGGTTCAGCACCTTGGAAAAGGTAGGGATGATTACAGCATTTACGCAATTGCATTGCAATATTGAGGAGACGCTTGCGCTCTCCACCAGCATTAACAACCTCAAGATCTTTCTGCAGCAAGCCCTTATAGTATTGCTTCTGCATTTGGGACATTCCAACTTTAAGTATCGTTTCTTTTTTGGGTGGCAAGCCTTTCTCAACATCGGACTTCAATCTTCTGAGCAAAAATGGTCGAAGAACCTTTCAGAAAAACAAAGACATGAGATAGTGTCAGAGTATGGAAAAAAGACATGTCAAGAAATAGCAAATAGCTAAACTTTACCTTATGAAGTTGTTGAACAACTTCCTCCTGATCGTTCTCACCAGAAATTTTGAACCACTCATCAAAAGTTTCAGCTGAACTAAATATTTCGGGCAGCAAGAAGTTAAGTAGAGACCAGAGCTCATGAAGATTGTTCTGTACATAAGAAAAACTTGTCAAGGCAAGTGCAGGACTATATAGACTAATATATTCAAAAGAGATTATCCTGATAACACATATTGTACATACATTTTCTTGATGAGATTGCCAGAAGTAGCAAAAATATAACAGATGGAAATCAATGGCCAAAACTATTTGAGATAATAGTTGACAAAACACACATGGCAAAAATAGTAAACTTTATTAGTACTCATCTACTGATGAGATTCACTTGTACATCTTCACTTCTTTATACAAAAATACAAAATTAGTTACTTCTATGTTATATGAAAGCAAAAAATCCACTCTGCTCACAAGCAAGAACATGTAATACGCAAGCAAGGGATATACCTGAAGCGGAGTTCCCGTAATAAGTAGCCTGTAATTGGTGTTGAAAAGCCTCATTGTTTTTGAAAGAAGAGAGTTTTCATTTTTTATTCGATGAGCTTCATCAATTATTATATAACGCCAGCTAAACCGACGGAGGGCCGTTTTTTCTTTAATGGCCATTTCAAAGCTAGTTACACAAACATCAAACTTCCCCGCTACTAGCAATTCGTCACGTATATAATTCTGCAAACAAGTAAATATAGTGGTGACGCAGAAGCATTTATAGTCAACATAGTAACAGAAACATATCACATGCTCTGAATAACTTACCCTTTCCTCAGGATTCCCTAAAAACTTTATTGCGCGTAACACTGGGCAAAAGCGTTTTATTTCATTCATCCAATTACCAAGGGTAGACTTTGGAGCAACAACCATATGAGGGCCAGTAATTCCTCGAAACTCATGAAGATATCCCAACAAAGAGATTGTTTGCAGAGTTTTACCAAGACCCTGTAAAGGCAAGGTTGACCAATCATCAAGGTTATCGCGTCAATCTAGCTAATAAGACATGTGGAGAATCAATTCAATATTTTCTTATACCATTTCATCAGCAAGAATTCCATTAATTCCATTCTCATACAGCCTAATGAGCCAATTTAGACCAGCCAGTTGATAATCCCTCATTTTTCCCTGAATGCCTGCATGAGAAACACACATGCTTCAATGACAAGAAAATCTAAGAATACATTACAGCGATGAGATTTTAACTCTTTATTTTGACAGATGGAGATTGATGGAAATGAAAGGCAAAGAAAGTAAGAGTATCATCTTTCGTGTTTGGATTATAAAACATGGAAACAAAAAGATATGGAACAAAAACTCTTTCCATTTGGTTAATTTACTTTCATTTCAAATAGAGCAATAAATGAGAGAAAATTAGTTTAGTTTTTATTGCCCACAAGGCCACAAGTGTCTTCGTCAATCATTTATTGATTAAGAGCTCATTTATTTTAATACATTACCTACTCCTTTTTTCTTAGAGAAATGTCAATCTTACGATATCATTGTATGCATATTGTGCATAAATGTCAATAGCTTTAGGATAGCACGGATCTATTAAACAAGAAAACATGAAAAGGGGCACATAAGCACATTGTTCATGCATATGAAAACAAACTTACTCAACTAAGGATCATGCATAATCAAACTCTTAGGTTCGATTGGTGCAATGCCATTATTATTATAAGCACCTTATTACCTTATATGTTCATATAATGTCTTTGTAAGGACCTTATAAATAATGATCGCATTGCGCCAAACAGGCCCTTGGTGTTTGTAGTCTCCATTCCAAATTGTGATTGTTAGTTTTTCCCAGAAGTTGTGGATGAAAGAAGAGTACTTACATGAAGGTTGCGTAACCAGCCTTGTATTTCCTGCCCCCGCCTCTTCCTCCTTAAGATACTCCTCATCTTCTTCCTCTTCAGTCACCTTTGATGCATGGCGACCCCTGAAATCAGCATATCAGTAGCAGTACAGAGCAGGTAGCACAAGAGATGCCACAACAAGTCAATTTGATGAGCTACATTTTATCATTTACAAAGAAAAATACAATAAAAGGCATAAATTTCCAAATAAAAATAATTTCAGTTCAAAACATTTTGACAACTTCCAGCTCATTAAAATTATCCATAGAAAAAAGTAGCACAGCACAACCAAAAGTGATCTTAAAACTTGCAAGACTGTCAACATTGACATGTCAAGGTAGATTGAATCAGGAATTTTTATCAATGATAATAAGCCATTAAAAGCAGTGATGCCAAAAAACAGTTTGCAATCAAAGATTACTATTAGACAACCTGAGCTTTCTGACTTGATAATAAGCCATTAAAAGCAGTGATGCCAAAAAACAGTTTGCAATCAAAGATTACTATTAGACAACCTGAGCTTTCTGACTCTATCATACCTTCCCTTTGTCTTTTTCTGGGATTCAGAGTGGTCACCCTTGGCAAAATGTGCAAATATTTCCGTTTGCTGCAGAAGATATTTTAAGCGCCCTTTTCCCTTGTTGTTCTGAAACAACAATTATAAGTTGTAGAAGTTATAAATTATTATTGCTCTACATCCAGCATTACATCTATGTTTACAGAAGAGGGGAGGATAAAAATAATTATTCGTGTTTGGAAGTTGAAGGGAAGTTTGAAATCAGAAGCAAACATACCATATCAGCATCTATAGAAGCATTTTGCTGGTCAAGTATTTCTTGAATCTTTTGCTTCTTCATCTTCTGCATTTGTTTCAACCTTAAACGTTCTCTCTTTGCAACTTCATTATCCGAAACAGCATTTTCTTCCTTCAAAAATGATCACAAAAGGAAATTTAGATATGTGAGAAAAAAGCTTCAAACGTAATAAGAAACTTCCATAATAAGTTCGCCGCCTACACAGCATCACAAATCATAATAAATTTGTTTCTAATCACATAACTATACCAAAGTCATAAATGCCCAAATCTTAATCCCATTGTGGCACGTCATTTATCTCTACCAATGTTTTTTTTTTACTAGGACAATGAACTACAATCTAGAAAGCGACAAACTTAACGATATTGTGAAAATGAGGCAAGTCACCCCCTTGAGGGTGGCATCCACCATTCTATAGATAAGTAGACATTCCCTATTCGCTCCACCCAGGCGTTATGCTATTTATGGATTGCAACCCGACAAAAATATTTCCAGTTCTTGACCATTATGTAATGCGAAACAAAATGATAACTATGTTTGTCGCTACGCTACTTAAAAATTCTAATATGTCAGCCATTCCCGTTTCCATTTCGTGTAACACAGAAATGGAAACGGAAACTCATTTCTGGAGTAACTCAATGTTTCCCCGTTTCCGATTCCGTGTAACACAGTTTGTCAGCATGATGGTACAAGATGTTCTCAACTAGCTTCTTTGCCTGTGATAGCCTGTCATTGACTCGTTAACCTTCACATCGCCTATTTTCCTTTCCTCTAGCATGTAACAGATTATTAAATATTTACATACCAATAAACCAATAAACTCACGCCATATGAACCATCTTACTCATTCCATCTTTGTCATAGTATTATTGGAAAAGACTCAAAAGAGACTCTAGGTATAAGACTAAATCCAACTTTCATTGCTCATTTACTAAGTGCATAGAGTTCACAGTAACTATAAGCCGATAATTGTCAGAGGATCAAATTCAGTACTACCTCACTCCATCAACTTCATCAAGCTATAGTATGCATTAGCACATTCTGTACAAAACGTGCTACTATAAACACAATCGGCGATAAATCGCAGCTAACCAAACAGAAACCCTAAAATTTCAAATAAATTCCGCAAAAACAGCATACACGAAATAATGTGGCCGGCAGACAAACAAAACCTAACCGAATCTAACAAAAGTGTGAAAGATAACCAAACTTGCAGATATCAAATTACCTCCTCGTCCTCGGGATCGTCGGCATCGTCATCGTCGCCGGCGGCGGGCGTGTCTTCATCGGCATCGGAATCAGCGGTCCGGGCAACGGCTTCGAGCTCCTCCTCGTCTTCCTCCTCCTCCTCGACCTCGGTGTTCACCTGGTCGTTAAGCTGATCGTCGGAGGAGGAGATGGATGCGTCGTCGGAGGATGAAGATCGTCCCTTCGAGGGTTTCGCCATGGATGCGGAGTTTGGGAAAACTCGAGGGTTTCGTAATTACGGAAAGAGAGAGAGACCGGAGGAGACAACAAGGATCGAAATAAAATTAGACCGGGTTTGTGAGAAAATTAGCTTGAAGAGGGGTTTTATACGGGCGCGTGAAAGTGAAGCGGTGACGTGGCGTTGTTTGACGGTCGAACGTTTACGAGTGTTTTCCCGCCAATTGTCCGAGAATTATGTGTTCCCGCCTCGATTGATGCTGTTTGGGCCGAACCGGCCCATTTTATAGTCAGGCCCATTCGAAAAGGGCTTATTAAATCGATCAAGTGAGATGACAACCCAAATGTCTTTTTTTTATTAGGTAGGAGTTAGGTTAATTGTTCTAGTTTACACCTAAAATGCATTTTTATTCAAAATTACTTTTATGTGTAACTTGATGACTACATTTTTTTTTATAAGGAAAGTGATTCAATACGAGACAAATTTGATAGATCGAGATGGAACACGGTAGTCAGATAAATCGATGAAAAAATGAAAAATTAACAACAGAATTGCTAAAATAACAAACAAGCAGCAAGGCAACCAAGACACAAACACCGAGCAAGGAAGTTAGAAAGGAAAACGACCAAGTAGGAGAAAGACAATTTTGCGGGTTAGAAGAGACCTAAAATAGGTGTAAAAAGTGTCGGATAGCAGGACATCAGGAAGGCGACTTAGGGAGGTGTGACAATTCGCTTGAAAAAGCACATGAAACACACTATACGAAAAATACCAAAATATATTACTAACCATTTAAAAATAAACGAACTATTAATTTAAAGTACTATTTAAGGTATGAGAAACATTATAGATACACTCAAAAGCATCAATAAATTTTTGATTGACCAGTTCTAAAAATGGGTGTCTATAATGTAAAACTTGCATGTAAAAAGTTATTGATTGGTTAGGTGGGCATAGTTATTTTTTTCACACATGTTAGTAATCATTTTCAACCAAAAAAACTGGTTTGATTATAGTTACTTTTTCACACACGAATGTTAATCATTTTTAACCCAAAAACCGTTTTGTTAATCATCATTTTATCAATAAAATTCGACACGTCTTAACTCTAAACTTACCACGCATTTTAAATTTCTAACTCATTATAAATACAATAACATTCTCATGAATAAAAAGGCCGCCCTTATCCACAGACGATAAGGGCGAATTCGGCAATAAAGTTTACACAACCCCATCCATGGTGGCAGCGTGACACGAGCTGACCTAACAGTCAACGTCATCACAAACCGGCCATTATCGTTGTATCCAAATTCCAAATTGGTACTCCAATTCTCCTTAATTGCACGTCTTCGCTTGCCCGGTCGTGTGAAATTCTAGAACAAGGAGGAAATTTCCAGGGACTGGGAGACGTAAGAAATGGGGCTATGCTGATTGCTTAACAATCGCATAATCGTCAGTGATCGGGCGGTTCATCAACAATTTCTCAAGAATTTTGGAATTCTAGGGTTTCGATTGAACTTGTTATCTGCTATTAGTGATCAATGTCTGGGTTCTTCTTTGTTTGAATTGGTGGAGTAGAAATCAGCAGATTATTATGGAGAAAAGCGTGTGGCTGAGTGCCGTGGTGATTGCTTGTTGCTTGTTTGCTGTTTCTTCTGCTAAAGGTATGCCTTTTCTGGTTTCCCGGCTTATCCGTGATTTTATTACTTGTACACTGGCTATAATTGAAAAGACTTGAGATTTATTTATTTTTGTTAAATTCAATTATCACTGGTTATAATGTATGAAGAAAATCACACACCTCTCTGGTTCTGTTATTGGTTGAAGCCTGAAGCTTTTTGGATGATGGGTGTTGATAGGGAATAATTTGTTGCTTCAAGTTTGATGAGCTTTGCTTTATGATTTACAGGATTTGCTATAATAGTAGGGTTGCTGAGGATTTTTAGGACTGGGGATGGAAAGCTATGATTTTTTATTAGGTGGTAATGAGTAATGGAAGTTTGATAAAAGAAACTTAGTGGGGTGCAAATGTGCAATGTCATTATATATATTGTAGAATCTATGTCAATTTGGCTATTAGGCGCCTTGAGATGAAAGTCCTGGCTCATTATCTTATGCACCAGTAGATGATCTTCAAACTATAGATTTTTTATTCTGGTTTTTAAAAAGTTGCAAAGATTATGCATAAACTAAATTGAGATTATGATGTGTGTATTCTAATTTTCCTTCGTAATTGCTGCAGTCATAGTTGAGGATGAAGATCGTATCCCTGTTTACAATCACACGTTGGCTAAAATATTAGTCAAGTATGATGCAGCTGTAAGTAGTTCTTGCTTATATAATAACAGTATGGATATCTACAATTTTCTTTCGTTGGGAGTTAATTGTTACCTGTTTATCACCAAAAGTATACATCATTTATAAGCCATATATTAGCTAGTTTTCGGGAGGGGTCAATTTTTTTTTATACTGTGCTGCTTTGCTAGCATTTAGGCTTGAAATGATGATTCTTCTATAATTTAGATGATTGCTAAGTAGTTTTTCTATCCTGTTAGGTTTATGAGTCAGATTTGACTGAACTCTTTACCTGGACTTGCTCAAGATGCAATGGACCAACAGAGGTATGCAAAGATTTTACTCGTGCATTCCTTGCACTAAAATTGGTTACTCTAACTAAGATACCATGCTAATAGGGATTTGAGGTTATAGAGTTGATTGTCGACATCCAACACTGCTTGCAGGTATGTTTTCTGTATCTATTTCAAATATGCTTTAAAAGGATTTTTATTTACCATCATAAAACCTTCCTCTTTGGTCTTTAGTTTGTCAAGTTAGCCTAAAAAGTTATTCATTGCAGTCATATGTTGGGGTGGCAAAAGATCTCAATGCAATTATCATAGCATTCAGGGGGACCCAGGAAAACAGGTTTGATACTTGACTGGATTTTCTATTTTTCCCCATACATACATATGCTGCAAATCTAAAATAGCATTCTAGTTGTGGGGCAACTGTAGTTACCGCTACGTCACACTTTTACTTTCTACTCAAAAGAGATTTTGACTGCTTGAATCTAACTGTCTTTCTTTTTCTGGTCATACATGATTTTCCTTCAGTTGATGAAGCCCCAAGTATGATGATGTTGTCATTGTAGAAACAATGTGTCTGTCTTACCCCCCATGTTTTGATACTGAAAATACTTTTGGTACCTGATAGTGATCATGACTGAAAAAAAAAACACAGTCAAATGTCTTCTTTGGCAATTGATTGCTTACAGTTTGCTTCTTTTTTTTGTCTGTAGTTTTGTTGTAATATAAAGGTAATGGGGTATTATCATGGTTCTGTTAGCCGAGTGTTTGCTGAAGTCATGGCTGATTGTTCACAGCTTACAAAATTGGGTTGAAGATTTGTACTGGAAGCAGCTTGACATTAACTACCCTGGAATGCCTGATGCTATGGTACAGAATATAAAAAAAAGTTTGCTGTACCCTTGCTTATTGCTCAATGTTTTCAGCCATATAACACAGGAAGTCTCTTGTGTCTTTTGCAATTCTGCAGGTGCACCATGGCTTTTATTTTGCCTACCACAATACAACTTTGCGCCCCGGAGTTACATGTGCAGTTAAGAGAGCAATAGAATTATATGGAGACCTGGACATTATAGTTCTAGGCCATTCTATGGGTGGTGCTATGGCTGCATTTTGTGCACTTGATCTGAAGGTAATTGTTTCTTTTCAAGGATGAATTATTACAGAGAGATGCATCAAATTTAATCAGTAAAGTTAGTAGTTTGTTTGATGAATAATTAGACCCCGGTACTGTATTTAATTGTCAGGGATGAGATCTGAGGAGTTGTTTTTCCATTTGCTGATTAAATATAAGACAATTGTTGTGCACTACCTGCTGGATCATTGTAAACACAGAAATATTCTTTTATCTCAAGCTTGATTTGCTTTCTTTCTGGTTCATCTCAGATTGTCTTCTCATACATATACTCATTAGCTATTGCTACAAGAAGATGTTGAATCTGCACCCCTATTCTGCTGATCAATGCCTTTACTTCGCTGTAGTTTGGATGCTTTTTTAGTTGAACAGAAGTACTACTATTTGGTTTCAGGTACATTACAAAGTGAAGAATGTTCAGGTGATGACATTTGGCCAGCCTCGGATTGGCAACTCAGTATTTGCATCGTACTACACTAAATTTGTACCCAACACAATTCGTGTCACTCACGACCACGACATTGTCCCCCATTTGCCTCCATATTATACTTTCTTTCCCCGCAAAACATACCACCACTTTCCTAGAGAGGTAAAATATTGTATCCCATTTGCAAATTTGCATCCATGACGAATAATTTATCATTTCTTAAGCTTTCTTAACCACTCGTGCTTTGTCTTCAATATTTAGATCTGGGTATATGACATTGAATATGGAAGTTTAATTTACACCGCTGAGAAGATTTGTGACGGGTCTGGTGAAGATGCATCATGCAGCAGGTGAAGGAATCATCCAGGATCATTTTTATTATTTTAATCTTCTTGTTGTAGACATTTATTGAAATTGCTACATTAGGTAGAATTCATCCAAGTGAAAGTTGGAAAGGCTCAGTTGGACTAATGCTTCCATTGGTTTTGTTTGTAGGTCGGTTATGGGGAACAGCATAACAGACCATTTGGTCTATCTTGGTGTTAATCTGCAAGCAGATACATGGAATTCTTGCAAAATTGTAAGAGATTCTCGCCTCGCCAATTACACTACAAGTGATTCTGCTGGTAATATAATCTTAAGGAAACCGGCCTCATCAATACTCAAGATGAAGACCCAATCAGACGCCAATGCTGACGTTGATTGAGCAACTTAGGTGAAGAACTCAGTTCATGGTTTTATTATTCCCCCTGTTAAAGCTTTTGCATTCATCTGCCATGTTAAGCCTTAGCAAGTTATATTACTACCGAAAGGGACGGAGGGGAACAAAACATGTCAATATCTCTTACCATTTTCATCTGTATAGTTTTTTTTTTGGTTCTTGTAGAATTGAATTATCATGACCTTGGTTCTAAAGGAAAAAGAATGGAAGTAGACAATGGCATTGAACTATGTCCTTGATTCATTCCCATTTTATTTCTTCTTCCTGTGTACAAACTCTACTCCTTTGCTGAATGAACTAGTCCCGGTGCTATAATAAAGAACTTTAACATAAACAGAAAGAAAAGTGCAAAACTTGGATATGCCCTGAAAATTTAGTGCACTCAGCTCTGTACATTGATTATGAACTCCTCAAGTTTGTCAAGGTACTTCAAATTTTGTCTGAAAATCACCAATTGTCTTGACGTCATATTAATTCCTTAAGCATCAGTGTCTTTAATCTTTTCCTCAGCAATGGTTCTGACTTCTAGCAGAGTTGGCTTAATCTCATCAGTCCCAATGGTCTTCGCCTCCTGTTCAACTGTGACTTCAGCCTTCTCCGTGGTTGGCTTAACCTCCATGGCTTCTTCTACAGCTACCACAACCGGTTCGTTTGCACTCTCTCGCTCCCCTTTATCTTCTGCCACCATTGTTGCTCCACCTTCTACCTGAACTTCTTGTTTTGGTACCACAACTTGGTCATCTTTTCTCTGTGTCACCCCTGTTAATGATATAAACAAATAAGACAAATTTAGCCTATATATGTATATTTTGTTCGTAGAAAGTGCTCGTTAGCTTTTATACAATGCCTTTGAGATGAATATAACGCCTATATCAATTTTGCTGAATTTTAACTGAATTCAGTTATTATTGTCACATAGCTGAATTTCAGTTTTTTTTGGGTCTATCGGGTGCATCCTCCTGACATATTCAGGTTATGGGTGCCCCCATCAGACCCATCTGACCCCTCCAGATCCCGCTTGAGCGGGATTATACTGGGCAATGATGTAGATGTTAATACAAGAAAACTTAATGAAATGATTGATCTTCTTACCCTTGTGTTCTTGCACAACAACCACTTCATTACGCTGTGGAGATTCATACTCGGAAAAGTAATCCGACGCCTGAGATTCCTTTGAAGCCGTTCGGTCATGGCCAACCACCACAACCAACTTCTTCTTCTTCTCCTCCTTCAAAGCCGGGCTCGGGCCCTTTTTTACCACCGCCTCCATAGGCGGTTTCTGGTAAACAAAAGGCTCCCCTGGAATGACTCCAAGTGGGTTTTCTCCATTCTTCTTGTTTCCTTCATCAATGGCTTTAGAATCCTTCTTTTTTACAGTGGTAATACTGCTTGTGGTAGTGGTGATTGTTTTCGTCGTTTTATCGTCTTGGATGGGATTCTCAATCTTCCTGCTACTGCTCCTTGAGGTGGATTTCTTGATGGGTTCGGCGGTGGCGACGGCGTGCTTTGATTCCCCACATCCCATGTTTTCTCTTGGCAATGGCAATGAGTTTTTCTCTTACTTTGGGAGATTTCTAACCTATCAATCTAATCATGTCTTAGAAAAATTTTGCAAGTTTTTTGTGTTTTTGGTTAAAATTGTTGGGTGCAAGTGTTTATGTCTATATTTGGTGCCCCATGAACAGAATGAGCTTGATCAGGCCGGAATTTGTGGTGTGTAAGTTAATGGATGAAGCCTATATTTAGTCAATAAATTGTAGAACTTGAATCAACAATTTTTATAAGAGAGGGGTTGAAATTTTGATGGAATGCATTGGAAAGGTCAATACAAGATAGACTAGAAAATTTAATTTAGTAGATTGGTCTGATCCCAAATTAAATCCCATACATGTGCACTTGAATGTACATGTATATTTGATCAAAAAAAGAATGTACATGTATATTTGTTCAAAACAAAAATGTGCATACATAGGCAAATTTATTACTCTGTATTATCTCTCCGATGCGCAATAGATGACATTTTTAGCATAAAATCTCTTCATAATATTTGACATTTTTTATTCAATTAATACAAAAACATTCTAAAAATAACATTGCACTTTAATACATCATAAAACACTTTAAAAATTATTTATTTATTTATTTATTTATTATATTTAAAAGTGGATGGTAGTGACAAGTGTGAATTGGAAAAATAACTTCTCATATTTGCTTGTTTTAATCTTAAAGTTTTTAAATAAATCAAATATAATTAAAATTTGTAGAAATATCATTAATAATTATAAAATAGAATAATTATTTAAAATATTATTATGTAATGTAACATATAGAATAATTTTTAAAACCACCCCATAAATTTACGGGAATTGCACTAGTTTATTTATTAATATGTTTTGTTCTAATTTCAATAAAATTCTTATTTTGAATCGCATTGAAAATATATATTGAATTATTAAGTTCTAAGACAATAAATCTCTCTTAATTCTATTTTAAGTCAACCTTAAAAAGTGTGAAAAGGGGCAAAAATTCATCTATTAAATCGAATTCGTGTGTCACTCGTTATTTAATTAAATAAATGTTCGTTTAAACAAAATAATAAGTGATTATATTCTTTTATCATGACGATAAATATTTAAAAAAAAAAACAAATGTTAGAGTACGTATTGTACATTAAAATCACTTCATACACAAAGTGCAAAACAAACAATTTTTTTTATCTCTCACTCGGTTCAATTAGCCTGGGCCAATCTACGTGCGATTAATCTCAAACTTGAAACATACACACAATATAACTCACACTCACACTCACTCTCACTCTTTGCATACGAAACACAAACTAGCTCTAGTTTCTTCGAAGTTTACGAAATGCCAATAAGACGAGCAAGACAAAGACAACGGATCCTACGAAAGAAAGCACAAGCGAAGTGAGCACAACATGGCAAAATTTGCCGAAGTTGTCACACACTTTGTTCCACATTACGTGGGAGTTGCCCTTGTAGCCGAGCACGCCCACCGCTCCGGCAGCCCCATTCGCCGAGAAGAGGAGCGCCACCATCGTTACGTCGCCCATGGCCTTCAAGATCGTGAGCCCACGTGGTCTCACTAGGGTGAGGACAAGTGTCAGCGCTGCAATGGCGCTTGCTATTGAATTTGCCACTGTGAAGTATCTGCATTTTAGAAAGTGTAAAAAAAATGGTAAGTCTCAATAGTCTAGTTGGTAGGTGATAATATATATGTGACTACTAAGTCTTGGGTTGAAGTTAGTCATTGAAAAATGTGGGCCCGTTCGTTCGACCCCATATTTGTCGGTTTGAATTTCATAGAATTATTTTATGGATAGAGTTACTATTATTCTAATAGAAATTAATGAATCCTAAAAAAGATAAATAAAAATCAGAAAATTAAATTAAATCTAAACAATAATTTACACTTTAATGGTGTAGATCTTATCAGCTCGCTCATAGAGTTTAAATCATAAATCTATTGGAGTCCATTCCCATAATCGTAGTCATTGACAAATACTTAGTTTAGTTGATTAGACTCCGATCCCTCTGATTCTGATTCGTAATAGATGGTCTTTTTCCATTTGTTCACATTTTTTAAGACTAGCTTAAATTTAAAATAAGAAAGATTTATTGTGTTAGATTTCAATGCTTCAATGTATATTTTGGATGCAATTTTGAGAAAAAAAAATCATTGAAACTAGAACAAAATACACTAATAAATAAATGTATGTTATTTTTATAATGTTTTAGAATTAATTGAATAAAAAGGGTCAAGTATTAAGAATATGGATTTAAGCTAAAAGATCATCTATTGCGAATTGAAGAGTGTATTTTTTTTCCCTTTTAAATTCTCAAAAAAGGTCAAATATTAAGAATAGAATTCTTTTCTTAAGAAGTTAATTCTCAAAAAATATACTTTTAGTCCATTTAAATCACCATAAATAATACATTAAGTTGCATTAAATTATAAATTTAATGTAACTTAATACATTATTCACGACGATCCAAACAAGGGTTTTGTATGTTCAACCAAACAAACCCTAATTATAATTTGCAAAAACTAAGTTGTCAAACTAAGCATAGCCCACATTACATATAGAAAAGCTAAGGATGAACACTTACACAAAGGCAGATTGGTAGGAAGACTTAGCCGTGACAGGAACATAGATAGGAACACCAGGAATTAGTGTAATAGGCAACGTCTTAGTTTGCTTGTCAACCCCCATTAATATGGCGGCGGTGACGGTCAACGCCACCGCCGCCACCCTCATAACCGCCTCCAATCCTCTCCCGCCGCCGCCGCCGCCTCTCTTCTGTCCCTCCATCTCCATTATCCCATTCCTTTCCTTCTCCATATATATATAGTAATATGTATGTGTATATTGACTATATATAACTCTTGAATAGTTTTTCTTATGTATGGGAGTCTTAGATGCACTATTGTATAAAATGTACGAATTGAGCAAGCTTTATAGATAGAAAGAGAGTACAAATTAAATATATGTGATTTTTTGTGGCGCTAGTGTGAAAGGGTCGTCATCATCATTTTTCAATATAGTTCCGCTCAAATGGATTTAAGGGTCAAAATGGGAACATTCATAATATAATATGTCAAGAGGACGTATCTGATAGACCCATTAAAAAAATCAACTATGTGACAATAATAACTAAATTTAGTTAAATTAAAATACACTAAAATTGTTATGGGATCAAAATTTATATCAAAGACATTGTATAAAAATCAATGAGCGATGGGCTTCGTTCGTTAGAGTTGAAATGAGAGTTGAAATGGGTTTATATAGTTGAAATGAAATTTTTTTCAACTACATGAGTGTTCGGGTGTGATAGTTGAAATGTATTTATATTAGTTGATACTAGTTGAAATTTTGGGGAAAAAATAAAGTGAGGTGAAGGACCTTATGGAGTTGAAATGTGTTTATTTTAAGTAGTTGAAATTTAATTCAACCTTTTTACCTTCTTTTTCAAATTTCAACTCTCGTAAATTACTATTTTTCCACACACTATGTAGCTTATATAAAAAATAAATATCTCATTTCAACTACTAATTTCAATCACACATAATTTCAGTATCAATTACATTAACATCAACTCATAAAAGTACATTGTTGTCAAACGGAGCCTTACTGTGAAAGGGTATTGTGGACAGAAATTCAAAGTTGATGTGAATATGATTAATTTTTTCAAAATTTGGTAGCGGAGAAGAGATAGGAGGGTGGGTACGTGTTAAATGCAGTTGGTTGAAGGGTGTGTGTATGTGTTTGCGTTATAGTAGATGGTGGACATGCAACGCTAGATGCTGTTGAATTCTGCCCTACTCAATCTCTAAGAATTTATTGTCTTACATATAAAATACTATATTGATATTGGGGTTAGTACTAGTAGTGTATACAACAACTCAGTATTAATTCGCCTCGGGTATTGTTATAAAAATATCCGCCTAGCTTCATCTAGTCTCATTTAGACGCTGAAATATACTAGCCCGTCTAGTCTTTTAACCCAGCGAGAAGATCGTATATTCCGTCTAGGCGTCTGTTTTGACCGCCTACGCGCTAAGCGGTCCCTCTCAGCCTAGCGTTTTTTAGAACAAATGGCCTCGGGAGGGGTCTGGAATTCTGGAAGTATAGATGTACACACCCTTTCCGACATAAAACCGAAAGGGTGTATGTGGAAGGGCTCAAACATTATTATTATTGCTCGACGAATCTAAAAAAAAAAGAAATTTAGCTATGTGACAATAATAACTGAATTTAATTAAAATGCACCAATATTGATATCGGAACTATATACATCTCAAAGGCACTGTATAAAAGTCAATAATCTTGAGGATGCACCCTAGTCTATGTGTTTAGTGTACGTATATGTTATTACATTGGTGTAGGGTGTGGTAGATGCACTGTTCTAAAAGTTCCGTTTAGATTATGTCGACTAGACCTCGCTTAGGCTGGAAGATCAATCTCGACCTATCTAGTCTTCCTAAGTATTCAAGTGTCTGTTTAAACTGTTCAGCTAATCGTTTAGACTATCTAGGTGTTACCGTCTATTTAAAATAGTAGCGTTATTTAGAATACTGGGTATGTGTGTAATTGATTATTTAGTTATTATTGATTCTTCAAAAGAGATAGGTTGCAAGTTGGAAAGAACTTTTGAAACAAATCTCTTTTTTGTGTGGGGTATTGAATCTCAATTGTAGGGTAACACATTGCTTGCAAGTTGTTAACGACTTACTATGGCCAAGAACAGACTAAAGAAGAAGAAGAAAAAAAATTTATGTGGAGATCGTGTACTATTGAAATATAATTGATCTATTTAATGGTGATTTATTTCATGTCGGGCAAACTTATTAAGAAAGAGCACTCGCTTATAGATTTTAGAATTGCTCCATTCTCAAAGCTTATATTCAAGAATTCTTGTTAAGAGAGTGAGTCTATTAAAATATGCCTAACAAATTTTCCATTTTATTGGAAATTGATTTATTAGAAAATTTTATACTATTTTTTAATGTAAGAGATTCCTCATTCCATTCCCTATAATAGAAAATGAGGAAGAAAAGTGAGGGGTTGTCTCTAAATTTAAAAAATTTTCTAAAAATATTTAAAAAATACATTAATTTTATATAATAAATCATCTCATCATGCAATTGATCAAATTAAATATTTAATACGGAGTATTATATATATATAATAATAATTTAAGTATGATTCTTCAAAATAGAAAATTTGTTGGAGTTGGAGTGAATTTTTTTCCGAAAATATGTGTTTTTATTCTCCATTTTGAAGAAATTTATAGGAAAATTGTTAAAAATATTCTTACTAACTATACTCAGCTTTTGTGAGTGATTTAAGAGTTGAGATCGAGCTCAATAAGCCTTTAAATAAATCGAGCTCGAGTTTACTTACAGTAAACCGAGCCGAACCTGAGCAATACAAATCACTCGGCTTGGCTCAATTGCAACCATAATGATCCGCTAATCATATATAAACATCATTTTTCAAAATAATTTTGTTTCAATAGAGTGTACATGCAACAGTATATTCTACCACTTTGTATTTGAATGTGGGACTATACTTTCCACAACTAACCATCATTAACGCTTGACAATGCCGCTATTATTAATCCAAAGCCAAAATTTATTGATTTCTATTATATAAATAGATTTTATTAGATATTGCAGTTATATATATAGATATCATCAATTGTCATTCATTATCCATTTTTAAATTCATTTTTTCAAACAATATCTACGTTACCCAGCTGTTTTTTTGTAACGATTGGCTTTATGATTGAAGAATCGGAATTTGAAATGTTATTTTTCTTTTCAATAATGAGTGGTCTTATATGTTTTTTCCTTCTTTTATTCTTTGGAAAGATTTTTTTTTTTTGATCCGATTATTCTTTGGAAAGATATTGAGTGGTATACGCTCACTAATTACTCGATCATGTAATACTCTAATTAACTTGGATGTTATCATTGTAACACTTGCGCATATGAACGAACCATGAATGAAAATCTTAGTAGATAGAGGGTTTATTTGACGGGTTTTATTTTGACCTTATACAATTTTAATCAAGTTTATGGTAAAAGAAAATAATCTCGTCATTATATACTCAGTAGTGGGAGTTGATGGTGTTTATTGTACCTTATCGGAGTTGATAAGAGTCTGTTCGACGAAGTTTATGGTACCTTATCGGAGTTTATGGTAAAAAAAATAATGTCGTCATCATATTTTACCCATAATTTAGGGTCTGTTCGACGGGCCTTATTTTAACATATACACTATATCAAGCTTATGGTAAAAAAAATAAAGTCATCATCATATTTTCGGTAGTGGAAGTTGATGATGTTTATTGTAACTTATGGGAATTGATGAGAGTTTATATTTCACCTAAAATTTTTACTAGCTCTCTCAACCTTATCCAACATAATGGAAATTGTTTTCTTCGATTGCCACTCACTAATTCATTTTTGAAAAATCTAAAAATTAATCATCTCTTGTAAATTTATAAATATATCATGTTTAGTAATTTTACATCCATTTTTTTAATAAAATTAATCTCGACCAGTTTTGTTTATCGAACACCTACATATTTTCCACAAAAATAAGCTAATAATTTCAACTTATAAAATCAATTTGTAAAATCAGCATCTACTACTAAATCAGTATCAACATCTTATCAGGTTTGAAGAGCCCTAAATCTTATCTGTGCTGAAGCTGAATTGTGTGTTGACATTAGGTAAAATCCTAAACCCTAAAAAAGTTTTAAAAAAAATAAACGATAAACTAATTTGATAAGTCCGATAATATTGAGAGCGCTAATTATCTTTTGAGGTCGAATAAGTCCGATAAGCTTCCGTAAAATTGGTATTGTCGAACACGTGGAATAACACTTATTTTTCTCGAAAAGGATAAGTCTTATAAATTCTTAGTAAAAAGCCCGCCGAACCATCTTCTTCAATATACAATGCATCAAATGAACGCAACTTCGTAGCTTAGTTCTTACGGATCTTACCTTTTAACGTATTGAGAGTCTATCCCACATCTGAAATATAAAGAGAAATAGTATGCTAGACTTACATACGCACGACTCCCGATCCATCGGCCATGGAAAGTTTAATACGTAACTTAATTGTCACTAGAAAATTAATTAAGTTGAACATGAACTTGTAATAGACTAAGGTACGTGGTCCACGTAAATAACACCCCACAAACTACAAGTAATAATTAGCTGCTAGCTAGCATTTAAGTTACGTGCCTCAAATTCAGTTGGCATTGAATGAAAAAAGAATTCGTTCACGGCGACTTTCAATTACCTCAACTAATACAAAGACTAGATATTGACAAATCTTCATATTAATTGGACGGCTAGGTATGATAGTGAGGCTTATTTATAATAAAGTTTGGACAAACGTAACGGATATCGGTTTGAATCAAGTAGAAGAATTAGTGGCGGATGCAGAAATATTTGAAAGGGGTCGTCAATCGAGTGTTATGATTGAGCGGCTAGTTGTTTTCTAATCTTCTTCATTATTGAAGAGTTGTTGGGATTAATCGAGATAGTGAATCTAGTAAAAAACTTAGTGGATTTAGCCATGACTTTTTTCGTGAAAATTGGATCATCTACTTCCGTCACATTTAACACGAGATGAATACGATTACGGATAGTCTTGCTTATTATGTTTTTACTTTTTCGTCGGACTTTCATGTATTGTTTAACTATCTAGAGGGGATTTTTTATTGTTATTTTATAATGTTGATGTGAAGGGTCGAGTTATTTCATTTATTGACTACTTAATCTTTTTTATTTATTTTTAATAACATTCCTGAGGTAGGGACAAAGAGTATTGTCTCTTCTATCAAAAAATAAGTAAAAATTTTAGTGATTTAAAAACAAAAATTGGATAAAATGATGTGGTTTTGCCTTTAAAAAAATGGTTGTCGAGTAAAATGTCTAGTTTTAGTGTTAAATTTTCATCCGTTGTTATTAATTTTTAAAATCAGTAGAAGTATGTGAAATGCAATGGGAAAAACAATCTTAGTCCTTTTGAATGTTCTATCATTGAATTGTATTTATGTTAGAAATTGTGTTAGTTTGCTAGAGCTAGATGGCTCAAGAAAATTTTGAGAAATTAAGAGACGGTTTGTAAGGTTAGGATTACATGTGTAATTACTTCTTGAGCCATTTAGGGTATCTCTCAATTTATACAAATTGAAGACTAATCAATGTTTGTGAATTTTACATACAATGAAATCGAACACGGGCCTAATGCGTAAATGTTGTTACTGTGCCTTAAATCTGTTGTTGGCCGGTACAGTACTCGTCAAGGGATCAAGCTAGGGCGGAGCCCCCTGACAGGGGATTCGGGAGCAACGCCCTACAACGGTGGCTTGGGGCAGCGCTCACCCGTCAAACAGTGTGCTATGTTTTATATCAGCGAGTCGGGCCCAGAGGGCGACGTGCCGGCGGTGCCGCTAACAAGGGTTGAGGGCAACGTCAAAACAGTATACTATGTTTTCTATTAGAGGGCTTTCGTGATTTATTTTGGACTCACGATCCCATAATCTGATTAGGATTTCACGAGTAGATATATATATTTAAAAAATGTAATATTATTGTAATCGGTTCTTTTAGCCTCCATAATAAAGAATTCAATTTCTCTATCGTGTACGTAACTAACACTCTGTATTAGTGAACCACGTAAAATTTATGTGTCTTTCTTTACATTTATCATTCTTATTACAACAAATACAATAAGATGTTACACCACTGTTTTAACCGTTGAGTTATTAAGTTTCTTTTTTTGGTAGAATGAGTTATTAAGTTTCTAATGATTTAAACTTGAATGTTAAAAAACCAGTTAATTAAAGTAGAATTTTCTAAGAACTTTCTATGTATTTGATAAATGCTAGATATAGTTTTTCTTGACTCCAGTTAATTAGCACGTCGGCATGCAACATTTATAAGAGATTGGATTGGAAATAATTGAAGGCAAATCATAATTATTTAATTGATATTTTTTTTGTTCTATTCTACTTGTCTATGAAGACTTAAATTTTTTTCGGTTCTATTTATCCTTGAAACTATATTTGTACAAGATTTTCCATTTGTAACCTTTGTATGTAATTAATACACCTGGGAAAAGTCTCTAAAAAAAATGTATAATTAATAAGGGTATTTAATAAGTGTAATTTGGTAAGATTATACCATGCCTTAATATATGTGTATTAGACTTTTATGGACAAGTAGAATAGAACGGAGAGAATATGCTACGGCTACTTTAGCGAATATTTGGCCAGCAATTTGCGTCCAGGAAACGAATTGTACGCCGAATTAAACTTCACTAAAACGGCCTCTACAAGAACAATAATAATATTTATTAATATATTTTGAATCTGTTGTTCATCGGTAATTGTTAAGGGTCCTGGGACGGAGCTCTCGACTTACCAAGGGTCGTAGGGATCCGTCCCTGCTAGATGCTAGGGTCCGAGGGTGCGATCTATCGTGATATGTTTGAGCTTACGGGATACGACTCATAATCTGAATTACAGTTTCAAAGTCTATATATAAACTCCTGAAACATCTAATAATTGTAATCTATTATTCAGCCTCCATAATAAGAATTATGTTTTTCCGCCCTTGAACGAACGCATTGTTAGTGAACCACATTAAATTTCCGTGTCTTTATTCATAATAATTATTCTTGTTACAACAAGCTTAAATTTAATGTAGAATATAATTGAAATCACTTTAATGATAAAATTAATCAACCTTAATTTAAACCTTAGCTAGCTAGTACTCGCCATGGCTTCTTCAAACTCCTTGGTATAATGAGCAAGTTCCACAGAGCTCTTGCCCATTTCCTTGTAGATTAATTGAACATCGTTCAATAGCTTCTCATCAACCTTGTTCCCCATTTTTTCATGGTGAATCTTGTACCAAAACACATTAATTAATTAATGGAGAATCACTATTATATAAATTAAAAAGGGATCAATATATAATTAATGGGTCAGAAAATCTGAGTTTTTAGAATGCTTAATTTTGAAGCTTACCATGGATAATGCTGCATCTTTGATTTCCTCATTCATCTCGCCAAAGATCTTATAATTAAAACCGTAAAAATTGAAATTAATGAATGGTAAAATAGTTGGACAAATAAAAGTTAGATGAGGTACAATTAATTTACATAGCGATTTTTCTAATTTACGTAGGGACGGGACCAAAAATTAATTAAATTATGGATATATTAGATTTACCTTGATATGTTAGGTTTATCTGAATTTATCTTGGTGGGCCGAGTTTATCTTAATTTTCACTTATTTAATACTAAAATACCTTAATTTCCACTATTTTTTTTATTAAATTAACTTTCACTAGTTTTTATTTTTTAATATTTTGAGGTGGACTGGAATTGATCCTAATCCGTCCTTCGGTCTATGTCTGATTCTTATGTCCTAAGAGTATAAGTTAAGCATTATATATTTAGAAACTAAACCTAAAATAACTCCTATAAAAAGTAAATAATCTTAATAAATTACACCTAACTAAACAGCCTTCATGACAAACACTTTATACAAAGGGCATTCTACGTTATTTATTTTAGGGTTGAGCATATATCGATTCAAACTAAATCGAAAATTAAAATTTGGTTTAAGGTGAACCGAATTAGTTCGGTTTCGATTTTTTCAATTTGAGATGAATAAAAAGTTTGAGATGAATTATTGACCTTGGAGGAGATATATTCTTCAAAACTTGTTTTGTAGGCAATGTAGAATTGGTTGGAAGCATCCGGATATGCTCTGCAAGAATTATAGACGATCCTGGTCAACATTCAACAAACATATCATTAGTTTTTAATTAAGTGCGGTTAATGACTTAATAAAATATAGATTAATCTAATTTGAAAGTTGAAACATAATCACATGGACTAGTGGGATATGTATGGGTTAATCGACGAATTTGTTGGGATTAGACCTAGCCTCCTGTCAAATTAAAACTCGACCCGATCTAATAACTTGATTTAGTATTGTTCAACACGCGGGTTGACTCGTAATCCGATTCATCCGTAATTTTACAGATAATGGATTAGATTTTTAATTTAATTTACAGGTTACACGTCGTGCAATGCGTTTGCAATTTTTTTTTGTTTACAGGTCGCCCCATTGAGTAGACCATAGACTCATAGCCCGTCAAATGAGTTGCGGGTTGGATTAAGTCGGGTCGAGTCGACCTGTTGGAGAACCCTAACTTGATTTGAATTACCCGAAATGTTTAAGGTTGAAATCCGGCCCGGAAATTAATGGATCATAAAAAGACTCGAACTTGACTATATATTTATCTTTAATTTTTTTTATTAATATTTAATTAAACTATTATTTTTCTAATCTTGGCTCCAGACCCACACTATAGCCTGTCATAACCCGATTAGATTTAACTTGTAATTTGATTGATCCAAACTCGTACTCAACCCAAACCCGAAATAACCGAACTCGATCTAACCAGCTAATTTAACAGGTCTAGTTGAGCTTAATTTATATGGGATATATCTAGTTAGCCCGGACTGACCCACACAACCCGACCCTAATTATAAAAACTATATGGGAGTATATCATTGTTCTAAAACAAATATAAAATGGGCGGGCTTGACGGGCTGTTGGGCCCGGATACCCGGCCCGAATAAGCAGGACTCTAAATTTAAGCATCACTCCGGATCGGATCAGATCGGATCGAAATAGACCTGATCTAGGTTGAATGAGGTCTAGATTATTTGGGTAAGCATGATCCGATTCGAAATGTTACTAATGTATAAAGATTAATTAATTAAACTTACGTGTAATAATACATGTAGGCGTCAGAAGTAACTTTGTAAGAGCTGGATCCTTCTGCCATGGATGTCAAGTTGTTGAATGTTTCTTGTAGAATTGGCCATGCTTCTTCAAATGCTAATGGTGATTCCTCCTCTTTCTGTTTCGCCATTGATGTTGCAGAATGTTGTAACAAGAAGAAGAAGAAGGCTATGAGCATGTGGGAGACAAACTTGTTGTGATCATGTATTGAGCTGGAATCTGAAAGTGAAAATAGATTTTTATATTATAATTGTGACTTGTTGTGTGTGGTTGGCTTTAATTTATTTGGGCCGCCTGTTTTGAACGTTGACCGATTGGGCCCATTAGTAGAATTGAACGTTGACCGATTTGGTTGTAAGTTTCAAGTTTATGAACTAGCTGATAAAACGTAAAAATGAGGCAAATCGGCTTGCATCGAACAACTCGATCTAGTGGAAGGAAAAATAGTGAAACTTGATTTTGAAGTAGCGTTTCAGCATATTTTTGTAAGAAATTTGGAGTTGTTGTATTGATGGGTATGAAGTTTGTGCGGTTGGCATATAACTTACAATTAGGGATGAATATCGGTTCAAAACCACCGAAAAAATTGAATCGAACCGAAAATCCGTTAAGGTGAACCGAAAACGAACCGAATTGGTTCAGTTTGGTTTTTCTCGGTTTTAGATTAATAGAGGGTTATTTTTTGAAAATTTCGAAATTAACCGAAACCGAAACCGAAACCGAAATTTGGAAAATTCCTAAACTGAAAACCGAACCGAATAATTTTGGTTCAGTCGGTTCGGTTTGAACCGACCCATGCTTAGCCCTACTTACAATTGAAATCAGTTTGAACTAGAAAAAGTGTAAGCCACAATTACACTCGGAGCTATCATCATCATCATCACTTATGACCATCACTAAGGTGTATATCACATATCGTACATCTGAAGACAGGGGAACATACAACAAACACAAGATTAACACAAAATTGAGAACGAAAATCAAAAGATCCGAAAACGGTGAAGGTTAAGTTCAGAGAACATCGAAGAAAGAAAATCAGGATGCGAAACAACAAAATCTCGAGAGAAAGAGTAATCATAAATAAAATTGAACATAATCAAAAAAAAAAAAAGAAGAAAAAAGAAAAGAGAAATTATGAAACTAATTTAAACATCTTAGAAAGAAATTAGGAGAGAAATCATGAACATGAACTTCAACCAATTGAGATCATGAAACTAAATTTTGTCTTTTTTTTAATCTTTGTTGTTGTTTCAAACAATTTCAAACCAATTAATAGCAAGACTTCACAATTAAGGGGTAATTTTGTGAAATTTTCAAAGTTACGGCCATTTTTAAATATTTTATTATTTTTTGGCGCTCTTTTATTCTTACTTTCTTTTCCGAACAACAGCGTGTCAGCGACCCATGAGCATTCCGTCTCCCGAGCCTCTCTCTCCCGCCGGAAGCTTGGACGACCTTAAACTCAAACCAGGCCACTTCCCGGAATGTCGACGTGGCATATCCTTTCCGACGCCGACGACAATTACCGGTGGCAGGCATCCTGTTCTCCGGCCCCCCAACCTAAACCCTATGACGGAAAACCTAATTCTTCACGCCTTCCTCCTTCTCTCCCTTCGATGTCCGAACTCTTACTTCAAGGTCTCTCTCTCCATCTCTCATTTTGTTCTTGAATTTGGTTAATTCGCCAAATCTCTTAGCATTTTTGCTTGAACAATGCGCAGGATGCTCGAGTATTGTGGAGAATCGTGAAGATCAATTTCGTACGGCTCCCGTCTTTCGGACGGGCTCAGGGGCATTCATCACTCCTAAACCGTCTTCCGTTTCCCGAGCTCTGGCTGTTCTTGGCGACGAAAGCCTCATCAACACTGAATCAGGTGCTTTTCTCTTTCTATTATTGTTCTAATTGAAGTTCAATTAAGCTATTTTAAGCTTGAAATTTGTGTTCTAGTCTCTCCCATTGGTTGTTTCGAGATCTTCTCTCATATGTGCAAAAGCAATTGCCTTAATTGGATTTGGATTTAAATGGATTTTTAGTTGCCGTTGGGGTGATATCTGGGTATTAGGTCGGAATAGGGAATCATTTTGAAGGTGTAAGCTACTTTTGGATAGCTAAAGAGCTCCAATCAAACACTAGGAGTTGGATTGGGATTTCTCAACCCAATTATTGGTCTCCATACTGCACATATAAATGCCTCCTTATGGTCTTTGTGAGGTAAAGGTAAGGTATTAATCATGTTTGCTGTGTTTTGACAGGAAGACAACCTGAAGTATGTGGTTCATTCAGTTCTCTGTTCCAAACTGCATCAGGGAAGAAGGTTCATGCATCTTCTGATGCACTTGCTAGGGCAAAAACATCGTTGGGACATGATGAAATATATGACCAAGCCCCTTCTCAGTCCATTAAGGGGGATACAGCATATGAGAGGAAGGGGTTCACCCATATGGAGAAGAAAACGGATGGTGCAATCACTGTAAGGTCCTGTGGTTTATACGATCAACCCCCTTCTCAGTCCATTAAGGGAGAGTCATTGCATTTTCAGCCTCAGATGCCTAAAATCAATTCAACTGCTAAAGCACCTCAAATCAAGTTCAATACTGCTGGTGGGAGGTCCATCTCAGTTTCAGCTGACGCATTAAAGAGAGCAAGAAGTCTTCTAGGTGATCTAGAACAAGAGACTTTATTAGACGAAGTGGATGCGGGTGATGCAGTGTTTCCAGTTTTAAGGGAGAGAGATGTGAATGTGGACTATGTGAACCGAGAAAACGATGTGAATTCTTTTTATACCCCTAAGAAAGTTGAAGGGAGAAAACAGGATCCAAAAAGCTTCATCTCTTCCTTTGAGACATCTTCTGAAAGAAATCATTTAACAAGCAAATCTTTTGTCAAAACCTCACCTCATGAGCCCCATAGTTTAAATCCCTCTGTGCAAAACCTTCCATATGAGAAGCCTTGTGTATCTGGTTCAGTGATGCCAGTTTTTAGTGACAATGGAGCTTCAAGGATTAGTAGCCTGAAAGCTTCATCAAGACAAGCAGTAGTTCATACTAGTACTATCAACAACGTGGACCCAAATCATATAAATGGAATACAAAGCACAGGTGGTGTAAAAAGGGCTGGAACAAAAAATCGCGTTTCACCATTTAAAAGGCCACGAAACTCTAAATTCACTAATCCTTTGAATCTCAGCATTCCTTTGGTCCCTATTGGTAAGTTTCTGAAGGATTTGTATATGTTGTTATGCAAAGATTTAGTTGCTACGTCGTGCTCTTTTAATTTAATAATACAGGTCTATCCAATGACTTAAGTGACAATTCATGCTTCAAGAAGAGGGTTTCAACTCGATATCCAGCTCAAAATTCAAGAATCTATATCAAAGATTTTTTCAAAGTGCCTCCAACAACTTCATTGAACAGGGTAAGCCAATTGTTAAAGCTGTTATAATCACTTCTCTCATTTGCTGATGCATGTTGATGCACCTAGTTAATATATGAATTGCTCATGTTGCAGAATTTACCAGAGGAAGTAACACAGATGAATCCAGGCAATGCAGAGAAGTATGTTTTCTGTGAGGAAACAAGTATGGATTGGATAGATGTAGAAGCTTTCCATAGAAAGTTGCTTCATTCTGGAGCCTCCTTGAAATATGCATCTAAAGAGTAAGCAACTATGTCCATCTTTTTTCTTCCTTTCTTTTTCCAGCAGTCTCACAAATGAAAGGTGACAGACACACAGATTGAGTTATTATGCTATCTTCAGTGTTACCTTTTGAGTTGCTATGGATTTAGCTTGTTTGAACTTAATTGATTGGTAGAGAGGGGTTGGCTTGAGTTTAAGTCAGGCTATTGTTGATGTTCACTCCATATCAATTTCTTCCATTTAAGTTTTGACTTTTGTTGCAAAGCATTTATTTTAGGTTCAATATATGTCTGTGCTTGTTGGATAGGTGAGTATCAGATAGACAAAGTTGTGTTTTACACATTACGTCTAGTTTTGGTAGCTCTACGTAACAATTTTGGTTGGTGTAATGTTTGGATGGCAACTTGTTTTCATTACAAAAATTGCTTGAAAAATCTTTTATTTGTCATTGCTGCAGTAAAGGTTATCTAGTAATATTTTGGACTTTGGATCTATAAATTGTTAAAATGTATCCTGAAATTGTCAAAACCTATATGTATTAATACAAACTGTTCAGTTCTGTTGACGAGAAAATGCTTGAGGGTTTTCCTTAAGTTTGTCATATTCCCTAGATTGTTTACTGAAAAATATCCTCTTATAGGCAAGGAGGATTTCATTAGGCTTTTCTATTTTATAGAATTCATTTTTGATGGCGAATTGATGTTCTTATCAGCAGTAGCATTTACATTCATTCACAATGATTTATTGCAGTTGCTTGAGAATATTTCGTTTGCCTGATGCAGGTGGGTTGCAAATCACTACAAATGGATAGTGTGGAAACTTGCGTGCTATGAGAGATTCAGCTCAACTGAGTACCATAAATTTTTTTTGTCTGTGTCTAATGTTCTCGAGGAGTTGAAGTATAGGTATATATATCTCTCTCCATACCATATTCTTCCTATTGCTTTCTTGTACTGTGACAGATCTCTCTGTACGAGAACATATTGTATATCTGACATGAATTTATTGAAGGTATGAGCGAGAAGTGAATCATGGTCACCGTTCTGCAATTAAGAAAATCCTAGAAGGAGATGCATCGCCTTCTTCTGTGTTGATTCTATGCATATCTGCAGTCTCTCCAAATAACAATGTTGAGGTTGATACTGACCCTGTGGCAGTAGATGCGAATGAAACGAGAGCTGCTACTACAATTGAATTAACTGATGGATGGTAAGAGAAATATAATGCAAGTGCTGTATTTATCAATGCTTTGATTTCTAATTGTTCTAGGTTGACTATCTTTAAGGTATTCTGTAAATGCTCAGTTGGATGTGGTGTTATCAGAGTATCTTGCTCTTGGAAAACTATTTGTGGGACAGAAATTACGGGTATCTTGCTTTTCTTTGTTTTTGGTTTATATCACGGTTTTATATGTGTAGCAATATTTTATCATGTAGTCTTTCTTGCACAGATATGTGGTGCTCGTTTATGTGGCTGGACGCAACCTGTTTCACCCTTGCAGGTTCGTCCTTGCTGTATGTTTTCTGCTTAAGTAGAGCCGATTAATACTATGTAGTACCATTACTCACAAGTTTCTTTCTCATTTTAGGCACCAAACACCATTAATCTACAATTGCATGCAAATGGAACCTATAGAGCTTGCTGGGCTGATCGCTTAGGATTCTGTGAGTGATATTAGATGATTCAGTTTGGAGGTCATATTTGAAGCAATTTGGATATAGAAAATTGCAAAGATTTAATTGTCGAATTCCTTACCATATGCATTTTAGCTAGGGGCTCCTGCACACCATTGGCATTTACACATATCAGGAGCAGTGGGGGCCCAGTACCTAGGGTTCTGATTGGAGTAACACGAATCTATCCACTTCTTTACAAGGAAAGGTACTTGTTCATGTTTGGTAGCAGTAAGCTAATTTATAATTGCCTTCTGATTTACCTATACTATTACTAAAGCTCTACATTTTCCAGGCTGGGAAATCAAGTTAGTATCGTGAGATCAGAGAAGGCAGAGGCTGAAGTTGTGCGACTTTATAATCAAAGGTGGAGTTTATTGGCCTACCTGAACCCTTCATCTTTCTTCTTTTAATGTGCTATAGTACATTACAACAGTTTACCATTTTGTGGATTACCATTTTGTGGGTTAGACGTGTCACAAATATATATATTATATTTATATATACATATATATATATAAATAAATATATATATATATAATTTGTACGTAAATATGTATGCATGTTTATGCATATGATCTGGTTCATGGCCTGGTTTCTATTTATTTTTTTTCTGATAATACTTGCATGTCTCAATTTATATTAATCTAAGATTTATCTTGTGAAAAAAGGTTTTGTTCTATCTAGATATGCATATTACTCACTAGTTGATTTCTATCATCATGAAGTAATGAACCCTTTCATACTGTTTTCACACTGATTCTGACTATATTTTGTTTATGACCACTATTTTTTCTTGATGCAAAAACTCCAAAACCATGTCTTGATCTTATTTAGGCTTTGCTATAGTTTACTTAACCATAAGTAATTTTTGGACAAAAGCATACTTTTCACATTTACCAAAGCAAATATATAACTACAATTCACGTATTTCAATACAAAAAAGCATGTTTTTTTTCCCAAAAAGTACTTTTTGTTAAGTAACTATAACAAGGCCTTAGTTTCAATTTGATCTGCAGATGTTCTAATATCATAGAGGGTGTCACATCAGACTCCTGCAGAGGTGATTATGGCTCTGACCGTGCAAATGACCATGATAGTGAAGAAGGGGCAAAGATCTTTAAGATGCTTGAGAATGCGTTTGAACCAGAAGTGCTGATGGCTGAAATGAGCCATGAGCAGCTAGCATCTGTCACCAATTACCAGGCAAAACGGGAGGTGTGTCAACTTAAACCTTGTTAGGTGCTATGTGGACTATCCGTTTTTAATATTTTTTTCTAAAAAAACCTTTTGGTACAGAGTAATTCACTACCCGATTTAAAAGAGCTCCCAAACATTACTTCTAAAATTTAAATTATAATTAAAATTCAGTGTGTGGTCAAATGAGCCCATATTTGTTTCACACTTTGGACTATCTAGAGAGGCTCTTAATCATAAAATCTGTCCATACAGTCACGCAAGCAGCTGGAGATTGAAAGATCTGTTAAGAAAGCTCTTGAAGATGCAGGATTAAGTACTAGAGAAGTCACCCCGTTTATGCGACTGAGGGTAGTTGGTTTGACTAATAAAGGGGGAAGTATACTAGGTAAGGGACCCATTGAAGGATTATTAACAATCTGGAATCCTACTGAGAAGCAGGTAAATATCTTGTTTTACATTTTTGCAACGTAGCACGTCTAATAAGTCATCTTGAATTTTGATTTTTTTTTATTTTTTTTTTGTGTCTGCAGCAACTTGAATTTGTTGAGGGTCAGGCTTATTCTATGTCAGGACTCGTACCGTTGCATTCTAATGCTAGTACATTGTTTCTACATGCTAGAGGATCTACATTGAACTGGAAGCCTATAACTTCCACGGAAAGGGAATGTTTCAGGTTAGTGTTCACCTTTGACATGTCTGTTGTTCTTGAATTAAATTAAGCAACAAAATTTAGAGAAGGACAAGTTTGGTCAGCCTAGCTTAACATAATTTTCTTCTCAGGTCCTTCTTTAACCCTCGCGAATCTGTCCTACTCTCAAAACTTGGGGCGGTTTCTCTATCCAGGTGATATTTTCATTCAGCACAATTGTGAGGCAAACAAAACCCTTTCTGTGTTTAATGCTTATTATTGCTCTGCTGGCTTTTAACAGTGAATTCGACACTTGTGTGATGGTTTTATACGTGGGGAAGGAATATGTGACTAGTAATCAAAAGAGACAGTGGGTCTTTGTCACTGATGGCTCTACATCTGAGCTAGAAAACAATGAACCTACTGTTTCTTTGCTTGCCATCAGCTTTTGCTCATCATGTACTGATAACTATGCTGTATCGCCAGTCAATCGTAACCTTGTTGGATCAATAGTAAGTTTATCATGAACTTCCTGCTTAAGTTTTGAGTCACTATCTTGGTATTTTTTGCTGAAAGATGGCTTCCTGTATAGAATGACAATAGTCTACGTATTTATTATCATCCATTCTATGCAACATCTAAACCTGTACCATTTTAGTTTCTTTTCTTCTTTTTTTTTCAAAAGATGAGTTTCTGATTTGAGAGCTGTTCTATCCTATATCTCATAAATTTGAAGAGATTACAGCAAATGGTTTTATAATAATCCATTTTGAGCTAGCACCTGATTGATTATATGCTATTATTCCTTGTCTGTATGCAACAACTTTGTTACAAGTGTTTGGACCATAGAAGATGATTGTGTGTGTATATATATGAAGAACTTTTGAATTATTTTCCTTACAAGACTCTTTCTTTTTGAACCGCTAGACCTAATAGCCACAATATTTTTGTTTCAGGTTGGTTTCTGCAACCTCATCAAGAGATCAAGGGACGAAACTAATGACCTTTGGGTTGCAGACGCAACTGAAAATACAACATATCATCTCAATCATGATCATACTCGCTTCTCTCACCTCAGCCAAGCTTTTGCATCAGTTCAGAAATGGACAGTCAGATCCTCTAAGGTATGTTCAATTCAGGACAGCTTTTTTTGGTTTTCCATATGTCTTTCAATTCACTTCAAAATTTGCAAACGACACGCGCAGATAGTGGAGAGACTGAGGGAGAAGGTTCTATTTATAGTCGGCGATCCCAAATTATAGCTCTCCAGAGATCCTTACCAAGTCTTTAACTTTAGGTTTGTTCTGCTTCTTCACTCTAAATAAAAATGTATTCATGTTTCACATTTGTTTGATGAGTAATATTTGTTTGTTGTTTAATGGGCAGTGAGTGAACTTATTGGCAAAGAACCATTTGCTTCATAAAATAGCCAAAACAGGTCATGAATGATGCTTATTATTGGACACCAGCATCAGATCAAGGCAGCACAGGTTCTGTGTCTTTACTCTGTCAATGGTACAGCAATTATATCACATTTATGCATTTATATAGTGGATGAGGTGCATGAATGCTGGTTCCTTGTGTAATTTGTATAGTGAGGCGCAAGTTAGCTATGTCATCCATCCATGATGTATAAATTTTGACCATGTTATGCCCTAGTTTAACATGTGTGTACAAACTATGTTGTTTTCTTTCAATTACCATTTGAAAGATTTAGCATTGTTACATAGCTAACTATGGTGTTGCCATAATGCCATATATCACTTGGACACGTCAGCTTGGAGTGTGGCCCATGGGCCATTTGTTGATCCCGGGTCGGGTCCAGATAAGATTGAGGTGTGCCATTGGATCCTTTACTCACCCTCTCGATTCTTTTGGTCGAGGCAAGGGTGGGTCCATCTTGCTGGCCTCCCAGACCTTGCCCGAGGTAGGTCCACACTGGGTTGTTTGTTTGTTTGTTGATTTGATGACCTGGACGGTTGTTGATTACTTGTGATGGCTAGATGATTATAATAAGATCGAGATGATTAGTTAGATGTTTTAGGTTGATTAGTATTAGAAAAGCGTGCAAGAGAAGTGTGTAAACCCGTATTAAAGACATCTGAATTAAAAATAATGCATTAAAATGTAATTTTTGTAGACACCAAAATAAAAAGTCGAAAACAGGAGGACATCAAAAGAAATTTCCCAAAATAATGACAAGCACATCTAATTGGAACAATTAAAACCGTGGCAAATGGAGAGCCAAATAATTAAGGCAAGCATTATGAGGATTCCAATCACAATTAGCTTCACTTTCATGTTTTTATACCACATCTTCCTCTGAATTTGCCTTGTTGTGCCCTTGTATTCTGCAGCCTATAACATCATAATAAAAAAATTAAGAAATTAAACTATGTTTAGTATGAGCAAAACATATGTTATTGTGTGAATTAATTAAGGGCATGGCATAAGTTTTATGATAAACTTACTGATTTGTGTAAATTTTCAGTTTTGTCAACCAAGGTATTAACAGCTTCACCCCTATCAAGAGCCTTCAAAAAAAAGAAGAATATAACTTTAAATTTGTACTATATGCAACACCATACAATTATACATCAAATGTATTTAATTAATTTACTATTTAACAACATTGATAATATTGGAACCTTGGTAATGTTTTCATGCATAATAGTCTTAATTTGCGAAACTTCATCCTTCAACTTGGACACCTTGTTGATCTCGTCAGCATGGTCAATCACATATTGCATGTGTTCTTTCATCACCGGACTGTCAAATTTAAATCAAAGATCATACATTATTTGGTCATCTTATACTTTTTTTTTTACTATTTTATCAAAGAATATCTAAACATTTTAATAATATATTTTCATAAAATGGGTCAAATATAATCAATATAGTTGTCTATAATGCTAGAAGTTATAAAAAAAAATTGCGAAAGATAACATAATTTTTAATGGTGGCTGTGAAAAGTAGAGGTATTCAACAGGTCGATAATGCTAGGAGTTGTCTATAATGCTAGAAGTTATAATATTTTACGAGTTACGGATCAACTCAATGACCTGTAAAAAATAAAGTTGCCCCATCTCAAAGGAGCCCATCTCCAGTTGCGGATCAGACCATGAATTGACCCGTTTAACTAGGTCAAAAGGGTTAAGAATGACCAATTTGACCCGCACACATCAACCATTCTGCAGCAATAACATTTTTAAAAAATATTATAGTTCTTACGGGTCAACCCGTAAGCCAGTCTCTGACCCATTAAACTAAAAAAATTGACCCATTAAACTAAAAAAATTGACCCATTATCCGACCCATAAAATTGTGGAACAGCGAATTGGATTACGAGTCAGCCCGCCCTTTAGACAACCCTAATGAAATAACACGGTGTTTTATATTTACGGCAAATAGACCCAACGATGGTGCAAATTACAATCTTTAGCCCAAGAATCATTTAAGATGACATTTGCTGGCTAATGATTCCATGTTATATATAATCAATCTTGACAAACCATAAACGACATTATCATGTAACTATTTGCTATAAAATCATAAAGATCTCATATAATTAGGCTTAGTGATTATAACTTACCCGAAATCTTTGGTGAGAGACTTGGGCATGGCTGTATCGGCTTTGCCACCTCCATAAATTTTAAGGAAATCATTTTGAATGAGCTCCAAAAACGCAATGCATAACTTCTCACTTACTGATTCCTTTGCCACAACACAATAGGCTGCACAAGTAACCATACATGTACAAAGCAACTTGAGGCAAAATTGTATTGATATTGAAGAACAAGTGATGATTACCATTACACAATTTACAAGTGTACACTTGTCAAATTTCTGATGGATCATGATTAGACGGGTGACATGTCGAGTATTTAAACCACTTAACACGCACATAAGGTTGTGATCCACCTTTTAATCCAAAAATTTAAGCCAATTAATTGGTAGAATTTCACCTCTTCGGTATTGATTGATAAATTTTATCGATGCTGGAACGGTATTTGTTCTTCCAACATGTCCCCTCAAGTGATAACTAGCATTGCCTAATTAGCACTTGGAACATTTTATTTTTTTCGATAGGTCTAACGTCTCAATCTTTTTTTATAGCTAACCAACAACCTTTTTGTTTAGAAAAAACAAGTCATTAATTTCTCCTTCTCTATTTTAACTATACACCCAAATCTAAGAAAACGAACTCGGATCATCAGACATGTTCCATTACCATGTTAAATTTCGATGGACCTGTGATTAGACATACGTACGATGTATCATAAATATAAACCATTTCACCTATAAAGTTATAGACTTTGTTCTCCCAACAACATCACCATGACATAATAACAAAACTATGAAGAAGTGAACAAACACAAAGATAAGAAACTAACCATAGCCATTGTGAAGGAGATAATTGAAGGTGTGATTGTCACAAGGGTAAACAAACTTATTATTCGACGCCGGCAGCCGCTGCAGGCACTGGGCGGCGATCACCGGAAAGTTGCAGGTGACCTGTGAGTACTTCGCGGTCTCCGCCACCACCGTCGTCCCCCGAGCCACAAAGCTATATATTAACATTTCTTGCCCCATTTTTTTCTTACTTTTTTTTTCAAAATTTTGAGTTTGATTTTTCCCTTATACTGACAAAATTGGGGAATTTTTCAATTTGCTTTGGTGTTAAGGGTGATATATAGAATGGAAGGAGTAATATATGTAACGGGTCAAGCCTTAAAATTTAAAATAAACATATCAAGAATTCTCAAGACCAAAAGAATTGAAGCATTAAAAATTTATCTAGAAGGGCTGACCAAATATTTGATCTTGTCAATTTTGGCGCTTTTATGATGAATTGATAATGCTACAATATTTTTCGTTGGTTTATTTTCTTGTTCGAGTTTGAATCTCGTGCGAGATAAATATTCTGTGCGAATATGTTACAAGTAAAAGTGCATCGTAAATCTCAAAAGAATATTTATAATGATACTTTATGATGCACTTTTACTAAGAATCGTAAATGGAGTGTATTCAACGGTCAATAATAATCTTTATATAACACATAACTTTTATGGAACACATAATTCGTACTCAAGAATATGTTGTTTGCAGAATGGGTATATACGTTATGAATTGTTTGAAAATAATAAATGAAAGAATCGTGAAATTGTCTTTGATCAACAAAAGAAAGGAATTCGTCTAGGCTGACCGAGGGCGCGTAAAAAGTAAAAAAACTCTTATCTTTAACTTTCTTGGGCCATAATATAATAACTTTTGGTGTGTAAATGGGCCATAATTTGTTGGGCTTAAAATGCGGCCCAAAGTCAAAGCCATACCGAAGGCCTTAGATTTGTTTGAGTTTAGAATTTAGATTTGTTGTTTAGTGCAAGTGTTAGAAATAATCATATGAGTACGGGCATTCCCAAAATCATTAATATAAACCAAATGACCTTATTGTTTTAAGTAAGCTTGAGCATGGGTCGGTTCAAATCAAAATTTTAAGCTGAATTGAACCGAAACTGATATTACTTGGTTAGGTTTTTGGTTCACTTTAAATGAAATTTCAGTTTTCGGTTTAATTCGGTTCATTTTTTATCGTTTTGGTTTTCAACTGATGCTCAGCCCTAGTTTTAAGTTTACACACATCCATATAACCTTAACAATCTATGGAATTAGTTTTTCATAATTTGTAAATCAGTTTGATATTAATATACGAAGTACAACATACAAAAGATAAATAAATGTAGGATTGATGGGCACAAATTAAAATTAACAAACAAATTTAAAAGTGCAGAGCATTTGAGTAGTTAAGCAGCTAAAACTTTAGAGTAGTATTATAAGCTTTTGTTTCTACTTTCATTGGCGATGAAATCTATGTACAATTTACCACCTTTAGAAAAAAAAATAAGTATTTTATCTTTTTTTAGTCTTGCCTTTAAATCTCCAGTTTGATCGGTCAGTTTCGTTCTACGTCTGAATTGATTACTTTGTAACCTTATAATTTTTACAAGTAAGAAATCACTTGAAAAAACAGCACTTTACTAGTGAAGAATCAAACGCTATATTTAAAGCAAGATTAACCAATCTATAATCACGATTTTGAATCCCTTCTCAATAGTAGTGGGAAACAAAATAGAGCTTCAACCAAGCAAAGCTTTGTAACATGATTTCGTTTTGGTCTTAACACTACTTGTAGGAGTAGAAACAATTTTTTTATAATACTAGTCTAGGAGTAGTAATGTGGCATGAAATCTTAATTGTTTAACTAGATGCTTACTATTACAAGATTTGCTAAGATAAAAAAAAAACACCTTAAATCATTAAATAAATAGTTCATTAAACATTAAAATATGAATAAACTAATACAAGTCATAACAACTGGATATGAAAATTCGATACCTTTTCAAAGGTGAAAATTTTTCTTTGGAAAATGGAGACTAATGACCTACCAACTAAAGCTAGACTAAGAGAAAAACATGTCATGACACCACCTGAATGTATTATGTGTAATTGTACTAATGAAGATATGGAACATTTATTCATCAAATGTCCACACACCATTAAGATAGCAGGGAATATAAACCCAAATATACAACAAACGTTACGACAATATAATTCAAACAATAAACCACCAAAAATGATACTATACGAACTACACCAACACCTAGGACATAAAGAATTTATTACCTTAGCTACGATATGGTGGTGTATATGGTACCAAAGAAATACACTAGTCTTTCAACAACAACCAAATAATTTCATTTTGGATCTACCCATGTATATCCGAACTCAATTAGAAAATTGGAAAAAAGCCAAAAATTGGGAAGAAGATGAAGAGATAACTAAACAAATAGGATCACAAAGACATAAACAACAAAAGAACACCAAATGGAGAAAACCGAACATAAATACTTTGAAGATAAACTTTGATGGTTCTTGTTTACTGAACGAACAAGCCTCAGGAGCCATAGTCATTAGAGACCATTATGGATCAGTAATTGGAATGAAAGCACAAAACTATGGTAAAACCACTACCCTAAGAGCTGAAGCATTAGCTTTAAGAGACTGTATAGTAGAAGCACAACAAAATAATTATTCACAAATTGAAATTGAAGGCGATAATCTACAAGTGATAAAAGCTGCCCAAGGACATCCCAACTGGCCTTGGGAAATCGAAATGATCATTTCTGACATCCTTATGTTACTACAAGGTTTTTCTACGGTTCGGGTTCAACATGTCAATCGGGATTGTAATGATGTGGTTGATAAAATTGCCGAATTGAGTCACAATCTCCCTATTGATGCAATCAAGATTCATCCAGAACTTTTAGTTTCCAGAACTCTCAAAGCCCTCTCAATTCGGTTGAAAACAAACACAAATTACATCGAGATGAAGAAGGAGAAAATATTCACCACCACCATGAAAATATTCACCTTAAAACAATGAGGAATAGTCCATCTGAACATAAAAACAAACACAAATTAGCACTCCGGAAAAGAAAGCAGCTACTCCGAAATATTATTTAAGGGAGAAAAAGGTCATCAACAAAGAGAAAGGCGAGACAAATAGAACGCCATAAACCAGCGAAGCGGAAAAAGACGAGTTTTCCCAACAAAGAGAACGTCATAAACCCGACAATCATGGAGATAGAATAAATGAGAGTATCCACCACCAGTAATCCTAAAAGAAAGATAATGAATTAGGTCAGAACACAACACACCAATAAAAGAGCAATAAACCAGTGTATTACCTCTGTACGCTGAGATCAGAAAATACATAATGTTCACAATACAGAAGGTGCATATGATGACGAATAACAAATGAAGAGATAAAGTGACCAGGAAGTGAGGAGGTATAGTCGAACTAGTAATCATGACAATGAAGATCATTGCAATCAGGAGGATAGTTGTACATGCTCTATCTGTTGAAGTTTACAAGTTAAAATCAATTCAACTTCATTAATCAATCAGAAAATTAGAATCCGAAGTAGACAAATAAAATCAATCTAAGTATTAGAATTGGAAGTTGAAGAGTGGCGACAGGAAAATTAGAATCGAAGTAGTTACAAATCAAGCGACAATTCAATCTAAGTATAGAGCGTAGAAATAGAATTCGAGTTTGCGGCGACACTAAAATTATCATCGTAGAATCGAAGTAGTTACAAATCAAGCGACAAAGCGATACCAACAATAGCATGAAGCTACTAGACCCATACCACAAGTTCCAGCCGACACCCTCCTGCCCTTCTCTTTAGCCTAGGATGAGTATCCCACAAGGACTATGAGCAGGTTCTTTACCGACTTACTCCATATTTCATCTCTGGTCGAGCTTGTATGGTGTCTCCTCTTCTAGGGTTCTTTGTTTATGTTCAAGAATTTGATAAAAGAAGGGAACATTGGTATTTGGAAAACCATAGTCGAACAACTCAAGAAATTCAAGAACTACTATTGGCCTGGGCCTGCGCCAAGAGATCCTACCACAACTCAATGATCTACACCAAGCACTAAAAACCAAGCAATTGATCCTTCTGTTACAACTCTTCTTGTAGTGAATGCAATTAATACACTTGAATACTGAAAGTCTTGAGTATCAAGTACTGTGGCGTATGGCTCATACAGCGTTGCGGAGTGCTGATGTTAATCAGTTTGCAGAGTGCTGAACATAAGCAAAAAAACACCTACTGATGCATAATTTTGACATTACTTTCTAAGCACATCAGTGCCTGGAGTCTGAAGCACAAAATAAATTATGTTTTGCTTCAAAATTCAATTTTACTATGACCCAGTATAGGATGACGTTGTCATGCAATATAACTTCAAATTGGAGATTATTGACTTTCACAAGCACAACCTGATTCTGTATCATGTTATTCTGCAATGCAGAAATTGAGAGGAACTTTCGAGCAGTAGTCTTGGGCTCCCTTGGAGGGGTTTGTCTTCCATTGGAGAATTATCTATAGCTTTCTTATTATCAATCAATAGAAGTTTGAGTGTTATCTTGTTGTTTCATTCAGTTTCCTTGCCTGACTACTACACAATTTGTTTTCACTCTCCTGACTACTACACAATTCGTGTTACTCCAACCAGCACCCTAGGTACTAGGCCCCCACTGCTCCGGATATGTGTAAATGCTAATGGTGTGCAGGAGCCCCTAGCTAAAATGCATATTGTAAGGAATTAAACAATTAAAATTTGCAATTTTCTATATCCAAATTGCTTCAAATATGACATCCAAACTGAATCATGTAATATCACTTAGAATCCTAAGCGATCAGCCCAACAAGCTCTATAGGTTCCATTTGCATGCAATTGTAGATTAATGGCGTTTGGTGCCTAAAATGAGAAAGAAACTTATGAGTAATGGCATTACATAGTATTAATGGGCTCCACTTAAGCAGAAAACATACAACAAGGAGGAACCTGCAAGGTGAAACAGGCTGCGTCCAGTCCAGCCACTACCCCATATCTGTGCAAGAAAGATTACATGATAACATATTAGTATATCATAAGGGTCAAATGTAGAGGCACACATAATGTTAGATTTTAGAGCCTTAAGTTACAGGCACTTCAGCCAGTATGTACAAATTTTACATTAATTGGATAAACTATCAAATCCACCTGCAGTTTTCAAGCTCTGACTGAACCGTGGAATGTTCTTTTGACAGTTTATAGTGTAATCATATGCGTGTTCCCTTAAAGAGATGCAAATATCCATTTTACACTTACTTTCTGGTGCAGGGGCATCTTCTTCTTCTGATGACAAGTGAAGTGAATGAAGCACATACTTGAGGTTGTCTTCCTGGCACATATGAGAGAAGAGAAGATGTGGAAACAACACTAGAGATTGAAATTCAATTAGAATGCCAAGAGAAAGAGCAAAGCACCTGATTCAGTGTTTGGTCGGCAAGAAGAGCCAAAGCTAGGTTTAAGTTTAGGAGGGATGATTGCCCCTGAGCCCATGCGAAAGTGATCTTCACGATTCTCCAGAATACTCACTCGAGCATCCTGTGGATTGTTGAAAGCAAAAATGAGAGATAGAGAGATACCTTGGAGCAAGAGTTTCGAATTAGGTTTTGGGTTGGGGGCGGAGAACAAGATACCTCCCACCGGTAATTGTCGTCGGCGTCGGGAAGTAAATGCCACATCGACATTCCGGGAAGGGGCCTGTCCCTTTAGTCCAATCTTCCGGCGTGGGAGAGAGAGGCTCGGGGGAGACAGGAGTGCTTAGACGCTACTTAACTTAATGCCATGTTTAGATGTTGGGATTTGATGGGAATTTTAGGGAGGAAAATGGTGGGAATTATTTTTCAATTGTTTGGTTGTACATTTATGTGAGAATTGATGGGATTTCATTAGAAAATTTGGAGTGAAATGATAGGAAATTGAATCCCACCAAATTAGTGTAATTTGATGGGAAACTAGAGATACATGTTTCAAATAAGAAATAAGATAATAAAATTTACCCACATCTTCTTATCAAAAATCACCTCTATCCAAACAAAGAAATCATTAAAATCACATACATTCTCACCTTTTATTTTCTTATCATTTTCTTTCTCATATTTCCCCACCCTTTCTTTTCTCATCAATTCTCAATTGTCAAACAAGTTGTAAGAGAAAAAGAAAATAAAATGTTTACTCCCTCTAAACAACCCCCACCCCCACCATTTGGCAGGAGAACTATAAAACAGAGTCTTTCAGTCATTTTAAATTCTCCCTCCATTCACTCCCCTATCTCGCTGCCCCTTCTCCCCCTCTCTTTTCCTCTCCCCTTCACAATGTTGTTGTTGTTGATCCTTGTGGTTGGAATCTTCACCATCCTAATTGCCTTAACCAAACTGATTGTTCGAGGTAATCATAATCATGCTATTTGAACTTGAACTTCGAATGTGTTTAAGGATGTCGCCTATATTCTTTCTCTTGTAAACTTCGAACATTCTAGATTTTTTTTAATTCAGCTGAGTGTCTTGATTTGTAAACTTCGAACATCTCTGCTAGATTTTTAGTTCAGCAACTTGTCTTGATTTGTGAACTTCAAACATCTCTGCTAGGTTTTTAATTCAGCTCCTGAATTTCTGAATGTGACTTGATCATTGTTGTCGCTTGATTGTGAAGTTCGATTCTACTATGATTTTTCTGTATACTTAGATTGATTTGTAGCTTGATTTGTAACTACTTCGATTCTAGGATGAAGATTTTAGTATCGCTTTGTCGCTTGATTTGTAACTACTTCGATTCTACGATGATGATTTTAGTGTCGCCGCAACCTCCAATTCTATTTCTACGCTCTATACTTAGATTGAATTGTCGCTTGATTTGTAACTACTTCGATTCTAATTTTCCTGTAGCCGCTCTTCAACTTCCAATTCTAATACTTAGATTGATTTTATTTGTCTACTTTCGATTCTAATTTTCTGATTGATTAGTGAAGTTGAATTGATTTTAACTTGTAAACTTCAGCAGATAGAGCATGTACAACTATCCTCCTGATTGCAATGACCTTCATTGTCATGATTACTAGTCCGACTATACCTCCTCACTTCCTGGTCACTTTATCTCTTCATTTGTTATTCGTCATCATATGCACCTTCTGTATCGCCTATCTTCTCCATTTTCTGATCTCAGCGTACAGAGGTAATACACTGGTTTATTGCTCTTCAACTTCCAATTCTAGCCTATGTTACAACTAGGCAATTCTAGAGTCTTCTATTCTAGAGATTTCTATATACTCTTTTACATCACTAGAATAATCCATACTACTCTAGAGTCTTCCACACCGTTCCGGCGTCTTCTAGAATCTTCCAAACTCTTCCGGCGTCTTCTAGATTCTTCCACACTCTTACGGTGTCTTCTAGATTCTTCCATAACCTTCTTGATTCTTCTAGAAGCTTCCATAGCCTTCTAGAACTTTCCGTAATCTTCTAGATCTCTCTAGAGAAGTCTAGATTATTTTAATCAACCTACTTCCAATTAAGGAGGGATCCCAACAATATCCCCCTTCCCGACTTAATTTGGAAGTGTAATTATGTTATAATCTCGACCTTCGAGGTCGGTATCACCTTCGCCATCGTGTGTGGCCTACTCTCTATGTATCCCTCTGTGGATGTCGGTATCACCTTCGCCATCGTGTGTGGCCTACTCTCTATGTATCCCTTTGTGGATTCAATATACTCAGCCTTGGCAAGGCGACTCACCATTTTTTATTGACAAGAATCAACTCCTCCTGCAAAGGCATCCGTATAGCCTGAAATTGAACTCTTGGAATCATTATCTTCGACTGGTTCTACCTCTGTGCCCTCTAGCACAGGCTTCCCTTTTGATTGCTTGTAAGTGCGGTCTTCATGCAAGGCTTCCATCTCCTCTTGGATGGATCTCTTTGGTTGATGATTTAGATTCTCATGCAAGGCTTGTATCTCTTCTTGCATGGCTCGTTTCCTCTCCTCCTTGTGTGTGTCATTGATGGCTTGTTTATTGTTCTGAGGCTCCCCCTGATCCGTGAAGGTCACATACTCTTCCTGGTTATATCGTGTAGACGGTCTCTTATCTCTAGAGGATCGTCTTGGCTCAAGCATTGGCTCCTCTATCTCCTCTTGGTCATTCTCCTGGTCACCATCTTCTGCACTAGCATCATCGTTCTCGATTTCTTCTTTTGAACTGCCACTTTGTTCATGAGAGGGGTTGCTGACATCTTCGCTCCTACTAACTCTTAACCTTGGCTTCTCCGACCTCTGGATGTATTCGATTGTCTGGTCCTCGAAGAACACAACGTCTCGGCTTCTAACAATCTTCTTGTTGACCGGATCCCATAGTCAATAGCCAAACTCATCTCTAGGTGAACCGAGATAGATGCATTCCTTGGTCTTAGCATCTAACTTGGCTCGTTCGTCCTTGGGGATGTGAACGAACTCCCTGCACCCGAACACCTTCAAGTGGTTGTAGGAGACCTTCTTTCCTGACCATACCTCCTCTGGGACATCTCCTTCCAAAGGAACCGATGGTGTGAGATTGATGACGTCGACCGCTGTCATCACTGCTTTTCCCCAGAATGTCTTGGGTAGTTTTGCCTGAGAGAGCATGCATCAAACTCTTTCTTCAATTGTTCAGTTCATCCTCTCAACAAGTCCGTTCAGTTGTGGTGTCTGAGGCGGTGTCTTTTCTAGTCTGATCCCACGAGCTTTGCAGAATGCCTCGAAGGGACCACGATACTCACCACCGTTGTCTGAACGAACGCTCTTGAGTTTTCGGCCCATCTCACGTTCTACTCGGGCGACAAACTCCTTAAAAGCATCGAGAACTTGGTCTTTGGATTTCAGCAAGTATACCCATACCTTCCTCGAATGGTCATCAATGAAGGTGACAAAATATAATGCACCACCTTGGGATCTCTCGGACATGGAGCATACGTCGGTGTGCACAAGATCAAGGATGTGTTTCCTTCTTCTAGGTTATGTAGGTCTTTGGAAAGAAACTCTATGTTGTTTGCCAGCTAAACAATCAGCACATGTTTCAAGAAAGTTACCTTTCATATCTGGAAGGAGTTGCTTTCGAGCGAGGATACGAAGCCCCTTCTCGCTCATATGCCCAAGCTTTCGGTGCCATAACTCCATGTCTGCTCCAGCTACGTTTGCCTCTCCCCTCTGAAGCTTAGCTTGCATAACGTATAGTGACCCTTCCTTCCTTCCTCGAGCCAAGATCAAGCTTCCTTTGATGAGCTTCCATTTGCCGTCTCCAAAGTGATTCACCAGACCGGCATCATCGAGCTTTCCAACTGATATGAGGTTAAGGCGCATTTCAGGGACATGCCTCACCTTTTTGAGGACGAGCTTGCATCCTGAGTTTGTAGTCAGGGTAACCTCTCCCATACCGACAATCTTGCTCCTTCCTTGATTTCTCATCCGAACGTTACCAAAGTCGCCACTTTGGTACGATGAGAAAAAACTTTCATGAGGGGTGACGTGGAAGGAAGCGCCAGAGTCGACGATCCAGGAGCTTTCATCACATGCGATGTTTAAGAAATTGACTGCAACTAAGTATAGCTTGTTGCATCATATCCAAATATAATTGACTGCAGTTAAGTATAGATTGTTGCATCACGTCTAAAAATGATTAACTGTAGCTATAAGTGAGGTGAGTTATAACACTGGATTCTTACAAGAGATAAGCATCATTTTGTAAAAATTCTTCCACACTACATAATTTTTTAATGAAAATAGGTCCAAAATTGCAATGGTCCTTCTCCACTGTCCCTCAGAAATTGGAAAGTTAGTAGCCATTTACAAAGGGTGAAACTGTTTCAATACATAGGGCTTTTTAGAAATAGAACTAATGGATCATGTGTGAGAATTGAATTATATGCTTGATTACTTGTTAGTCTGAATTAATTGAATTTCCACTTATATATTTAAATTTTGTTTTAATGCAATAATAAAATACATAAGCTAATTGGCCTCTAGAAACTAAATACAGCTAGTTAAAAAATAAAAACTCAAAATATATTTAGATGTGCCCATTGATTATGTACTGACATATTATACACAAGTGTGTAATAGTCCGTTTCGCACGCCCAGGAGGGGTCGATCTATTGCTTGCGGTGCTATTCTTATAATGTTTTACTCATCCCGATCTCAAACTCGTCTTAGTTCCTATTTTTCGGAGTTTTGTATCTTTCTTAGCTATCACTGCTTGTTTTTTACTCTCTTAGCCGTTTCTCGGCTGTCGTTTTATTACGACCTCTCGGTTTACTAAGCCTTTTTGGTATTCCGAATTCTTACCTTATCAAAAAAAAAAATAGACATATATATATACATGTATACACTCAACTGAAGTTGACATTGTATATATGATGGTGATGTTATATGATATTCAAGGAAATGGTTCCCAATAGCAAGAATTGACATGTGTATTCTCAATAACAAGAATTAACTTGTGTATTGAATAGTTATATGATTCTATCCTTGTTCTTAAAAAGTATGTCAATTCAACAAAGAAGTAAGTGTATTCGAGCTGCATTTAACTATTTCCTTTTGCTGGATCATATGCTATGCATGAACTGATGCTCCACAAGTCCATTTGTTTGGCCCCTTTATATTGTTGATTTTAGATGGATCCAGTTACATTAAATTTGTCATTTTAACTTAACCTAGAGCTGATAAAATCTGATCCATTCTATAATGATTTAATAGTTGAGATTTTTTACAATTTTTTTCATTGTGATTCAATCTTTTCTTCTTTTCATTGTGATTCTGATTGGTCAAAACAAAATATAATCACTCCTCTGCTTTGTTTTGCCATAAGCAAAGCTCCTGACATTCTCAAAATAAAATATATCTATCATATGCATTTAAGTACATTTAAATTATTAAAATGGACAGTAGAATTTCTTAAGAGGATTAAAATTTTCAATGTAGAAACATATTTTCACTTTTCCAATCGATATTTTTTTGGGGTTCTCATGAGTTTTGCTTTGATGACAGGCCAAGAAGCAAGGACATCTAGATTTAGTGTTTCTCAGGTAACTCCTCTTTCTCAAGAACTTGCGCTTTTGTTTATTCCTCTACCATTTGGTGCTTTGAGCTTTATTTCTGCTGAATAAGATTTATTCGATACATAATCTTTTCTAGGACAGCATGTTGCTTGATACATTTTCTTTTCTAGGATAGCATGTTGGCATTGCGTAAATTTCGTTCTTTAACTAAATTAGTAGACTGGACATGTAATACTATGGCTATATACATGTTGTTCAGACAGGGATCAAGCAATTAATACATCAGTATATGCTCGTCTTCTGCATTGTCTACTTCTTTGTAATATAAGATTGTTTTGGTTTTTATGTGTTCTACTTTACTCAGCATTGTAGCTTGATTTGTTCTGACAAAGTTATCATCATGTACATTTTGCATTATTCATACTACCTTAAGCCTAGACTTCTCTTACTATTGTCATGATAATGTCTTTTTATATGCTTCTCAATATCCTGATGGAATCCTTCAAAGAGATGAATTTATTTTCATGTCTTATTCTTATATATTGTGTTTGAGATATTTTACAATTCTAGGCTTTTCTGACTCAATTACAGTTTCTGGTTTTGCAGTCCAAATGCATTTCTTCTTTTAGTTGAGCTGAATCCAAAGAAGCATTACGGCCCAAGAATCGTGAAATTGTCTTTAATCAACAAAAGAGAGGAATTTGTATAGGCTGATTTTTGCCTATAATTTAACTTCTTGGGCCGTAATAAAGTACCTTGTGTGGTGTGTATATGGGCCATATGTGTGAGGCTTAAAATATTGTGATATTATTATATAAGAAACTCCTCAACAAGTATGTAAGATGGAGCTACATAAAGAGTTACAATATGTACATGTTTAGATACATGTATACACCCGACTATAGAAACATAAGGTACAATAATACGGCAATCTGCTAGAAAAGGAACAACTGAACAAGAAAAGAAAGATTATGAATATGAATAAACTAATGCAAGTCAAAATGATGGCAATCCCATACATCGTGAAATACTCACTGATCAAAGGGCAAATTCGTCAACAAAAAGAATCTCTTTATAAGCTAAACCCGATCACACACTCTCTCTTCAACACAACCGAAACACCAGAGTGAGCGAGCGAGCGAGAGCATTTTTCCGGCGAGAACAAAACCAGAGAGAGCTTCTCAATCCGACACCAAAATCACAATGAGAAAGACCTCAATCAACGCTCTCGCGATCGCCACGTGTTCGATCCTCGTTCTAGCGACCTCCACCGCGCTCGAAAGCGTCGGCGAAGGCGAGATCCAACTGAGCTGGATGTTTCCGGAGACGGAGACGGCGAACTCAATCTGCGACGGAACAATCGGCGAGTGCGCGGAGGAGGAGGGAGAAGAGTTCGAGATGGAATCGGAGACGAGCAAGCGCATTTTAGCAGGGAGGAGGAGGTACATCAGCTACGGTGCGCTGAGGAGGAACTATGTCCCTTGCTCCCGAGTCCCGCCGAGGATCGTCCTACTATAACTGCCGCCCTGGACGCGCCGCCAACCCTTACCGGCGTGGTTGCAGCCGAATCACGCGCTGCCGAGGCTAATTTCTAATTTTAATTTTTTTTTTAATCTTATTTGCTCTTGCTTGCGGAAAGGGAAATCGTCGTTTTCGGTGATAATTTTTTCGTGAAAAATATCGGTATAAAGTTACCTATGTTGTGAGTGAATTTGAGTGGTGGATGTGTGAAATTGGATGGTAATATTTTTATTTAATGTAATTTTTATATTTTGAATTGGTATTGTGATTTGCGATTATTAATGATGATGATTCATTTGTACGTTTTGATAGTGGTGTGCTGGAGTGTTACTTGTGATCATAGTAGATTATATATAATGTTATTATGATATGCTATGTTGTGTTGTTGTGTAGATTGAGACTTTGCCTTATGTTTCATCATTATCGATGTTTCTAGCTAGACTTTATAATTTTTTAGAAGACTTTTGATGGATCAATTTAGCTTTATAACATGATATTATCATCTACGTGTTCATATCCAAATGTTCAATGGTAGGATTTATCGTAGGAAAAGTGTGTGGAGAAGAATAGTAGGAATCAACGCGTTGTAGCATATATGTTGGCATTCTTTTAGTGGTCCTTCAATTAAGCCGATCGCGGTTCAGTTCAAACCGAAAATTTAAACTGAACCGAACCAAAATTATTCAATTCAGGTTATAATTTTTCAAATTTCGGTTTCGGTTTAACGTTTTTCAAATAATTGTCTTTGTTTCATCTCAAATCGAAAAATTTAAACCAACCCAGAAAAATACGGTTTGGTTTTCGGTTCCTCTTTAACTAAAGTTTAGTTTTTGGTTCGGTTTTTTTATTTATTTTGATCCTTCAATTGCCCTCCAATTCCATTCAAAAAATGAAAGTTGAAAGAAAACAAGAAACAATGTAAAAGTTTCGAAGGATTTGAAAAGCAATAGGGAAAAGCAGAGGATGCTGTGTGTTTGTGCGGGTTCTCTGTCTCTTTCATATTGTTTAGTGGGAAGGTAAAGTTAACCTCACCACCAAAAAGAAAATTGAGAAAAAAAAAAAAAAAGGTAAAGTTAACCTTAATTAGAATGACATTGACACTCGAAATAAGCATGACAACTTTCCACTTTCATACAACTTTACAAAAACCCATTTAAAACCAATATTTGTTTTATAAGACAAAGATGTATCAAGTATAACTGATGAATCAAAAGGCCTATAAAATCAAAAACCAGACAAACCAAAATGTGAAAAAAACAAGCAAGCAAGCTCAAAAGTAGGGTGAGCAAAACCCATATTATTAAAACTGAAGAAACTTGTCTATATTAGCTCTTATAGTCTTATATTAGGATCAGATAGTGAACAAAAAAGTTCTTATATATAACAATCAAAATAGCTGGCAAAGATGAACGTGATAATGAAGGAATTAGTATTCGGTTTCGCTGATATAAAAGGATCAACGACGTCGTATTTAAGGAAAACGAAGTGAAAGAAGGAACAAATGAGAACAAAGCTGGAAGACAACAAGCCATGTGCATTGTTCTTGGGTCATCTTCTTATGCAGCAAATTGCAGCCTGTCCCTATCAGATTTCACATTCCTTTGAAAATCAACATAAAACTGTGAACCCAAATTCCCATCTGTCAGGCATACAGCAATTAAGAAACTACTAATATTCCATAAATCATAATCAACCTGAAACATGAATGAAAAAGCCTCACTCAAAAAAAAAAAAAACTCAAGAATTTAAACTAAGGCGACCTCCTACCCTTATTAACTAGGGGAAGCGCACCTCAAACACAGTCCCAGCGATATAATTGTGAACCCAAAGTCCCATCTGTCTTCTGTGGTGTATCGCCTCATTAAGGCGTTCACATTTACTCAAGGATACAGGCATACAACAATTAAGAAACTACTACTAATCCATAAATCATAATGAACCCTAAATATGAATGAAGAAGCCTCACTGGAAGAGGAAAAAGTCAGGAATTTTAACTAACATGATCCAAACTGATGCAAATCTGTGAACAATCTTGTTGAACGGAGACAAAATACTGAAATTGTGAATCTAGGTGAAACGAAAATAAGAAGTGATCTGGCATTTTTTTTCATGTGAGGGTGCCCTTCACATAAGGTCACTAAAATGTTTAATACAAAGACTAGAACATCTCAAACACAGTCCAAGAGATATATAGCTCCAGTACCCAAGAAGTACGTCGACAACAGTATATTAGCAGCCATGTAAAAAACAAAGGTAGAAGGCAAACCAATGAATAATGGCGTTATGCAGAATCTGCCTCATCCTTTGTTTCTTCATCTATTGGTTTGGTTGCAGGTGAAGGTGATGGAGAGCCCTCTGCACCCATTTCTGTTCTGAGTTCATTGACACTCTGCTCCAGCTCAGCTATACGGCCTCCCATTTCATCAAGTATTATACAGTCAAGGAAAATTTAGAGTACAAATCTTCTGGACAGTCTGAATTATAAGTTATTACACAGGAAACTAGTGCAGTATCTAACCAGGAAAAATAAATATGATACTAGTGAGGTGCTCTATGGGGAAAAAAGCCATTGTTGTATGCCTGTTTATAATCCAGCGCCATAAGAACTCAAGTAATTATATTGTGCTTTAGTTTTCAGTAGAGCAAAAGATAAAAGAGCTTAAACAGATGGAAAAGGATATTCTTTGTAACGATGGAGTCCGACATAGTTTGGAACCTAGTTTGCTGCAAAACAATTGATTAAACAACAGAGTCATCACATGAAATGTTCAACTGTTCAAGAAATACAGAACTTAAAGAACAGATGAATTTATCTTACCATCTGTTGAAGTAGACTTTGCACCTGAACAAAGAAAACAAAATCACTTGATCAAATTATTGAATTATATAGCCAATGATAGTATTGTTTTAGTCTTTAGGCTAGCAAGCATAGGATGCTAAGTTTTACAGATTTTTATTTCTTAGCAGAGGTAAAATGGTATGAGGAACTACGATTAGTGTTTCATCAAATTTTTTGGGTAAAATGGTGTTTCATCAATTAATACACAAGGAAGTGGCAAAGAGAGATACCAAAGAAAACTATCCACGTCTGGAATTCTAAAAATTAAACGAGGAACTTACAAATACTGTCATATCAGCTGTGCCTTGTTTTGCATCATCAGCATCCTGTCCATCCTGTCAAAATGGGAAACAAAGAATACATTACTATGGAGTCATGCCAAATAAAATGGGGGAAAAATAATGAATGGACCAATTCACAAAGAAGATAGTCAAGACATATAACAAAAACAGCTATTGACTATAAAACTTTTGTTTTGATCTGTATTGGATTTTAGTTGTAACAGCATGATATTAATCATACCATTATGAAATCTCCTTCTAAAACCTCAGTCTCTGCATTACCCTACAAGATTATTAAGTTCTTCACCATAATTGTTAAAGTAATGAAGGAGTTATTTTTTTATCCTGGAAATCATCTCTATCCAAAAAGGCTCAGGCATCAGCTCTACAGAAAGAAGAATCAACCAACTTAGTGTGTTTGTATTAAAAGAGCATAGTCAATTTATTTATCCAATCAAATGATTATCTCCTTCTCCTAATCTCCTCTACCACCAATTAGGTTCAAACAAAAGCATCCAATCCTGTGAAAAGTCTCCAACGTGTAGATGATCTAATCAAAATCAAGATGCAATGAACAAGATACAAATCATACAATCGACAAGGTTTCAAGAATAAATTGACCTGATATTTTCTCTTATTCCTAATTCTATTTATCCTATTTCCTGAATCGATCTGATACACAAAACCCTAGTCTTCCAAATGTTTACTTTTCCTGAAATCATATCAATAGACTAAATCTAATTGCATTTCGGAAAAAAATCCACATAATTGCCAGATGTTTCCTCAGCATTTTTATATATACACACATCAAAATGGACATTTGGTCCTAACTCCCACAAATCTTAACGTGAAATGTGAAACCCTAAATTGAACGAGAACAAATACGAAAAGCAATCTGAAATGAAAATCATAAAAGCAAGTGAAATCACAATCCAATGAAGCAGGCGATTCCGGAAACCTAGCAAATCTGTTCCGGTCGTAATTCGCCATAATTTGAGCTCAAGAAATACATTTATCAATCAATATACCATGGAAATTCAGACACGAGATTGCAACTCATTGATGAGAAAACGATACGAAATACTAAAAGCGAAGAGGGGAGAAAATTTCGAGGCTCTCACCATTTTCTCCACAGTTGAGAGAGCAGCTGCTTTGGAAGCGTTTCGAAGCTTTTCAAATTTTGAAACAAGGGGGATTTCGATGGTGTAATTTGTCCAAGGCAAAAAGCTCGTAGAGATGTATTGGAGAAAAAGGAAAGGTAGATGGAATTACCATATTGTCCTCCTATCCTTGAGTGGGCGTTATTTTTAAATATGGAGAAGTTGTGAACTCAACCCATCAATATAACTAAATTTAGGGTTTAGATTGAAAAACACAAGAAATGCTTACTATAATGTTCCATTCGACCCGACCCGACGCGACCCGACCCGCACAAACTGAGCCTAATGCAAAACCGAAAAGTTATTGAAATGCACGATCCGAAAACCGAATCGACCCAACCCATCCATAACCACTGTTTTAAAAATCACCGTCTAACTTCGTATAGACCTCGCATAGGTGCTGGAAGATCCTAGTCCGTCTAACTTTTAAGCCCATTTAAAAGATTGTCTAGTTTATCTAGGCATCCGTTTAGACTGCTTAGTGTTTTTTAGAATACTGTCTATAATCCTAAATTTAGGCTATGTTTGTTAAGTCACCCAAAAAACTAGTTGGAGTTGTAAAATTAGTTGAAGTTGTAAAACTAGATGTAAAAGTAGTTGAAGTTTCGAAAAAATATATAAACATTGTTTGGTAATATTCAACTAGTTTATTGTAGTAATTGATAATTTTAAATTCTATTTTACAATAGGGATATTCTTATTTAGGAAATAATTATTTTTTTAATTCGAAAAACTACTAAAAAACTAGTGCAAAAGCTTTAAAAAGTAGCTTCTTCAAAAAACTAATTTTACAACTAGTTGCTAGTTTTTTTGTGTCAGACAAACAGTGTTTATACGAGTTTTTATAACTAGTTAGAGTTTTCCAACTAGTTTTTGATACCTAACAAACACACCCTTATAGATTGGTTACTTCCATCCAACCTTCCTATAAAAACTTAGTGGATTAACCGCGTGTTCGATATAGAAGTAATAAAGTCATTTATAGTTTGACACATTTTTATTCCTAATGCATGTTGAAAAGTCTACAAATTTGTAATGTCATATTGATTTTCTAATTCAATTTACACATAGAATCAATTGCTCTTAACGGGGAAAAAAATGAACAACATTGTAATATAAATTCAATACTTTTTGTAAACCTTCCACAAATATATAAACTCAACTCAAAAATACAAAAATTAAATCAAGTTTTGATCATCATTTTTGTAGGCGTCCATATAACCTGTTCTAGTGTCGTCTTGCTTATTACTTTTTTGACCTTTTGTCAATATTTTTTATTTTTTATGTCGATTTGTCTAATTATCGAGTTTGTCTCAGTCTCTCGAACTACTAAAATTATCTAATTTTTGAAGATTTTCCTTATAAAAAACATAAAAAGATAGTCTTTATAAACACATTACACCTCAAATGAATGAACTAAGAAAAAAATGGACGAACTAAGAAACTATTTTTATGGATTCCAATAACCCATTCGAGCTGGAGCATGGTATACGAAGATTTCGCATGTCGTTGCCAATCTATTTTCAGTATCGTCTTCACCATCTATCAAATCATCGGCCCCCTAGTCTCTCGATTACACTAAACATATTTGGTCAAACAAATTTTTACCTACTAAAAAAACATTACCCCCTTCAAAAAATAAAGATATTTAGGCTCAAATGGGACAAAATCAAATCTTCTGCCCATCAAAATAGGGAAATCTAAACCACACGCAGAGCAATCAATACACACCCAATTTTGTCACTCTCTTTTAACACCTCTCTCACCCATAATTACCGCATTCATTCCCCCATCAAAAAATTAGCGCATTCATTCAACCATTCATTCTCCACCAAACCCTTCATAAACCACTCCCCAATTACCCCTCCTCCCAATTTTCACCCTCCCCATTCCCATGTCTATCCAATCCCCACTACTCCCCACCACCACCACCACCACAACTCACCGGAAAATCACCACCGTCCGATCACTCACCATCTTCCTCCTAGCCAACCTCACCTGGCCCACCACCATAATCCTCCTATTCCCCACGGGCCAAAACTACCAAACCCGGCCCAAGCCCATTTGGTTCCCCTCAATCCCAGTGGTCCACATTTCCACATTGGGCTCGGCGTTCTTTATGGGCCTAGCGGGCTGGCTCATTTGGGCCGAATGTCGCTTCACGGCCCAAAAGGGGAAGAATTCGGATCCGGATCCGGATCCGCTGCTGCCCGTCTACGTCACGCAGATCTTCACCGGCGCGACGTGGCAGCCTGCTGTCCTTAGGATTGGATCCGCCGAACTCGGGTGGGTCTTTTGCTTGGCGAATTTCGGGTTTTTGTTTGCTTGTTATGAGAAGTTTAGGAAGGTGAATTCGATTGCTGGTGCTCTTGTAATGCCTTGTTTGGCTTGGTCTGTTTATCTTTGCTCTGTGACTTGCTTTCTTATGTATCTTTAAGCAAATTAAATAAAATTAAAATTCTCCGTTACATTAGTTTGCAAGTGAATTTTGTAACGTTTAGGTTAATAATGGCAGTATGACACATGGATTTTTTTTGGGGTGGATTTTTATGCATCAATATTGGTCCCCATTTGCAGCCAGATTTGTAAATTAAATCACAAAAAATACCATTAAAGTCAAATAGTATTTTACTTTTCAATGACGTGACGTGTTTAGGATTGCTATGCAAATGCACGTTCATACATTAATTGAATAATTCATTTGTTGTTTTAGTTTTGACATTGTTATATAATCTCATATGCTAATCTGTTATACAATGCAAGTATTAAGTTTCTAATTAAACAACCTTCCTTTGCATGTACTAAAATAAATTTGGAATTAATTTAATACTATCTCCTAAATTAAAATGGATCAATCATTCAAAGCTTTTTATGTCACATGATATTTTTAATGTATGTTAATGAGCATATATTAGAAAAACTCTTCGTTTTATGCTTGTAACAAACGATTCGGAGCTCTAAAAGTATATGACATAAAAGACGTTATAATTACTCTATATTCTATAACATCACTTATTTTTTCTTAGTCAAAGCTTGGAGATCAAAGTGTCCCCTAAGTCATATGGAGTAATAGAGTCTTACATTACTACGCCAACCCGTTAGATTATCTTATAACATCACTCAATTTTGTCAATCAAACATTTAAATCTCACAAATCGGACTTGAAAATTGCGAAATAAAGAGATTTTTAATTAAAAATACAAATGCTTCAACCAAAATAAAAATAAAACAATAATAATAACGTATGCTTTCAAAATTAAAGGCCATCATAACATATTAACATGCAAGTATGCAACACAACCAAACTTCTATTGTAATTCAAAATACAATAGTTTTAAGTCAGAGATTTTCGATAGAATAGGCGCCAATGATTTTCACTAATCTGTGCCTATTCGACCGAAAATTTCTGGCGAACGAAAATCTCTCTTGCCCTTATTCTAGCGAAAATCTTGGTTTAAATCTTTTGCTCAAATCAAAATTTTCTCTTTTTTTTTGGATTATTAGAAGTACATTTTTGGTTTAGGAAAAGATATATAACCCCAAAAAAATCTATATTCCTTTTATACTAGAATAAACTTAAGGCAACATTAAGACATAATTAATCGCAACATTAGCAAAATATCAAATTTCCTCATAGTTGACTTATTCATCCTTTTTTTTTAACTCCATAAAATATAAATTAGACAACAACACGAGAATTTTCATGCAAGGAGATAGAGAAAGAAGCGTACCATGTTCTTCTCTCGCTGTATCCATCCAAAAATAAACAAATCAAATTTTTTTAAAAAAAAAGACAGTCTCCAGCTCTTCGCCAGCTTCCCACACTCTAATCTTGCCGACAATTCCTCCTTATCCTCTCTTCCGCTCGAATTTCTCCCCAAATCATCTGCACTTAGCAAACAAATCTTCTCTGAAAACAAAAAATCCGCTCGAATTTGATCCAGAAGCAGCCATGTTGGAGCGGTTTCTGGGAGCTCGCCGGAGCGCGCAGATCCAGCGAGCAATCCGGCACGCGAAGGTCACGATCCTCTGCCTCGCGCTTACGCTAGTCGTCCTCCGAGGAATGATCGGCGCCGGCGAGTTCGGCACGCCGGAGCAGGATCTGGAGCTGCTACAGTCTCACTTCTCGACGAATCGCCGGGTTTTGGAGGAGATTAAGGACTCTGGATCTGTGAAAAAAGAGGTGAATCCGAATAGCTACGAGATGTTTGACATTAGCAAGATTTTGGTCGATGAGGAGGAGATGGAGGAGGAGAGGGATCCGAGGAAGGAGTACAGTTTGGGGCCGAAGATCTCCGATTGGGACGAGCGGAGGGCGAGCTGGCTTAGGGAAAACCCTAATTTCCCCAATTTTGTGCGGCCGGGTAAACCTAGGGTTTTGCTTGTGACTGGTTCGTCGCCGAAGCCGTGCGAGAATCCTGTAGGGGATCATTACCTGTTGAAATCGATCAAGAATAAGATTGATTATTGCAGGATTCACGGGATTGAGGTGTTCTATAACATGGCGCTTCTGGATGCTGAGATGGCGGGGTTTTGGGCGAAGCTTCCGTTGATCAGGAAGCTGCTGCTTTCGCATCCTGAAGTGGAGTTTCTCTGGTGGATGGACAGTGACGCGATGTTCACCGACATGGCGTTTGAGCTGCCATGGGAGAGGTACAAGGATGTGAACCTCGTGATGCACGGCTGGAATGAGATGGTGTATGATGAGAAGAATTGGATTGGATTGAACACAGGGAGTTTCTTACTGAGAAACACACAGTGGGCGTTGGATTTGCTTGATGATTGGGCGCCCATGGGTCCGAAAGGCAAGATCAGGGACGAAGCCGGGAAGATCCTCACAAGAGAGCTGAAGAACCGACCGGTTTTCGAAGCCGACGATCAATCCGCCATGGTTTACCTCCTTGCCACGCAAAGGGAGAAATGGGGGAGCAAGGTTTATCTAGAGAATGCATACTATCTCCATGGCTATTGGGGGATTCTGGTTGATCGGTACGAGGAAATGCTCGAGAATTACCATCCGGGCTTGGGCGATCACAGGTGGCCATTGGTTACACATTTTGTGGGGTGCAAGCCTTGTGGGAAATTTGGGGATTATCCAGTTGAGAGGTGTTTGAAACAGATGGATAGAGCTTACAATTTTGGGGACAACCAAATGCTGCAAATGTATGGATTTACTCATAGATCGCTCGCGAGTCGGCGGGTGAAGAGAGTGGGGAATGAGACTGATAATCCTCTTGAGGTGAAGGATGAGTTGGGTTTGCTTCATCCTGAATATAAAGCTATCAAGTTATCAGCTTGATGATTGTTAGCAAGTTCAGAAGACAGGAATTTTTTGTTTTTTTGGGTGTGCTTGCAGGTGAAGCCAAGTTTTCATCTTTGTTTGCCCCTTTTTTGTTTTATAATACTGGTTATGGTTCTATAGTATAGTGGCATATTATGGTGGCAAACTTAGCTTATATGATTACTGTTGTAATCCCTCAGAACTTTTCAAGATTTTATTTTGTCCCACAGTGTATTTAACAGATTTGTTATGGAGGTTCTTTTTATGCTTGCTGTTCAAGGCTATTGTTTTTTTTTTTTGGTGTTGGTTGAGTGAAGGGCAATCATCAATTGTACTGAAATAGAGAGGGGAGCCTGTGATTGATTTGGTTAAGGGATACTATTCAAATTGTATGTAGCAATTCACTCCATTTACACATTTGGTTAAAGGGCACTAATGTGTAGGGTACATGGAATGGAAAATGGAAATCCGTACAATTAGGATTGTCAAGTTGCTCGAATCTCTACACTTTCTTTTTCATTTTAGTGTCATGATATATTATCATATTTTTTTCATTTCCGTTTCCATAGTTCATAGTTGGTAACAAAATAGGTCTTTTTTTCATTTCCGTTTTCATAGTTGATAACAAAATAGGTCATAACTGATCGTGATCTGGCAAATTGATCAATCATATTGCAAATACATTGATTAATGTGGACATATCTTATGCAAAAATGCAATTACAACGTATACTAAGATAAGTAATATTTTTTTTTGGAAATCTAAAAACAAAACACAAATTTTATTTTAGTTGGTTCCTCACTAAGAGGATTCGAACTGGGGATTAACCATTGGAAAATGAAAATCCATACAATTAGGATTGTCAAGTTGCTCGAATCTCTACACTTTCTTTTTCATTTTAGTGTCATGATACATTATCATTTTTTTTTCATTTCCGTTTCCATAGTTCATAGTTGGTAACAAAATAGATCTTTTTTTCATTTCCATTTTCATAGTTGATAACAAAATAGGTCATAACTGAACGTGATCTGGCAAATTGATCAATCATATTGCAAATACATTGATTAATGTGGACATATCTTATGCAAAAATGCAATTACAACGTATACTAAGATAAGCAATATTTATTTTTTTGGAAATCTAAAAACAAAATACAAATTTTATTTTAGTTGGTTCCTCACTAAGAGGATTGGAACTGGGATTAATCATTGGATAATGGGTTACACTAAATTATTAAATTATATACAAAATTATAATATTTTGAATTGGTTGCACACTTGCACTTGAGGGCAAATATAGATTTGTATGACTTGTAGTTTGAAGAACTCTAGCTTGAAGAAAGCATTACGATTCTATTACAAGTTGGTTAATTATCTAGTAGTCTCAATCACAAGGTGAACTGGCTTGAAATATGTAGCGCGACAAGATTTTAATGGTGTGGTTTATTGTTTAATTACTTGCAATGTAAACAATAGTCCATGCAATAACACTCACATCAACTTATTTTGGTCTATAATGTTTGAAAACGACTAGATTAAACTAAACCAAAAGTAAGTGACCTTTTTTGTAATTCCATAAGTTAGTGCCATTATGTAACAAATACTAAAGTTTGTGCCATATTTTGCAAAACTGGTCGGATTGTTTTTTCCCTCACAAGTCCCAACCTCTCTCAGAAACCCTAAACCTCGCTCATTCTTTCTCATTTCTCACTATTGCCTACTGTTTGTGTGTGCAAATGGAGTCTCAGGCAGGGCAGAAAAGCAAGCGATCAACGTTCACCGTCGCCTACGTTTCTCCGCTCTCGTCGGCGACCGATGCGGAGACGCCGGAGCCTTCACCGGTGACCGTTGCGCGGTTTAGAGATGATTCTGGAACAGTGGAGCTTCGCTTTTACCGGGACAAAGCTGATGCCGGCGCCGATTCGTTGAGCATCAGTCTTCCGACGGCGCAGGTTAGTTAGTACTTCGCACTGTGGAAACTTTAAATTTGTGATCTTGATAAAGTTGATTTACGAGGAAAAGAAAAATAATCTTCAACGCTTCTGTAATTTTCATGTACAGTTGTTCAAACTGAATCCATTAAAGTCGGTTTGTGTATCGGAAAGTTCAGAATCCAGTGAGGAGGTATTGGTTCTTATTTGATTCATTCCCTAATTTAAAGCGAAATTCTGTTGAGAGAAATGAATTTGGCAGTGTGAATTTACTCAGCAATGGTTCGTTGAGAAATGGAGTTTGATTATTCTTTTTATGCAATGCAATTTATGCATTATGGAGCAGGATGCTTGTTCAAAAGGAGTAGTTATTCAGTTTAGAGACAAGGAGGAGAGCGGTGCATTTCATAAAGCCTTTGAAGAGTGGAAAAAAGAAGCGATTGCTCGAGGTGCTACTTTGGTGTTTGATATTCGCTTTTTGACTTATAATTGATGATTGCATATGTAGGTTAACTGAATGGATATTGAAAGTTTTAGTTTGGGACACCATATGTTAGTAGATCTATATTATGATTTCGAATAAACGTTCGTATGGTGCGCAGGTCTAGTTAGTTTTAAGAATGCTATATTGACCTTATATGTCCAGTGTCCATATAAGGTGGTTTTTATAGTTAAAAAGGAGTGTGCGCCAAACGAACCCAATATGTTTTTTTTTCAGCACTTAAAACAAATGAATCTGTATTGTGGGTTACTCAACCTTTATCTTTACCACGATTAAAGTTTTTTGGACACTAGGACGATAAAATAGCTGATACTGACGTGCCCGTGTATCATTAATTCTTTAGTGTATAGGACAATCCAATGTGTTAAGCCTGCAAATATTTGTTATTAATTTGAAAATTCATGATCTTTTGTCCTGAGAAGAGAAACATCCTTCTGAAGGAATTTTATGATTATTTGTTTTGCTATCATTCTATAGTGGAGTGATGGATTTGTTTATTTCACAGTACCGGATGGAGCAGTGTCTACTTCCAAAAGCAAATTTGATGAAAAAATAGAGGAGGCTTCAGCTAAGATGTATTTCCACTATTATGGACAGCTTCTACACCAACAAAACATGTTGCAAGACTATGTGAGGACAGGTTGCACATCTGATCTTGATATATTGCCTTATACATTATAGTATCTTTGAAGTTCTTATGCTGAAGGATATGGTTTGATCTACAATAAAAATCATTAATATGCAAGTTAAGATAGATATATGTTAATATCATTTTTGAAGATGTTTCTAAGACGTATTTAACTATGGTACAGGAACCTACTATGCTGCTGTCATGGAGAATCGTGCTGACTTTGCAGGCCGCATAGTAGTTGATGTTGGAGCCGGAAGTGGCATCCTGTCGCTATTTGCTGCTCAGGTAGATTTGGCCTTTTGACCCTGGAATGTAAGATAAGAAAAATAAGATGCCAAAAAACAGCACTTAAATGTCTAAAGGAATGTGATATGTGGTAGGATTGATACTGCACTACTCAATTTTTTAGTTAAATTGATCTTATACTCTATTGATGGTGTATTATAAGATGAGACCTTCAAGTATCTGTTTGTAACATATAATTTTGTTACACAAATCTTATATTGGTGTAATATATTTATGTATATCGGTGTATTAGGCTGGTGCAAAGCACGTTTATGCAGTGGAAGCATCTGATATGGCAGAATACGCACGCAAAATTATTGCAGGGAATCCATTATTAAGTGAACGGATAACGGTATATTCATTTATCCTTGTTTCTATCATATTTCTTTTGTAAATATAAGGCTGAAACTTAATTTGGAAAAATGATGCATGATAATGTAGGTAATAAAAGGCAAGGTTGAAGAAGTTGAATTGCCTGAAAAGGCAGATATTTTGATTTCTGAACCCATGGGTAATGGTCTTTCTTTTATAGTCTAGACTAGATGAATTCTCTTGTATTAAACCTAATGATGTTTTGGAAGTGTTGGGTCATATTTCACTAATTTTATTTTTATTCCTTTCAGGTACTTTGTTGGTGAATGAAAGAATGTTAGAGTCATATGTAATTGCACGTGATCGTTTTCTTGTTCCCAATGGGAAAATGTTTCCTGGAGTTGGAAGGTTCACAATTTTCTCTAGTGTGCCATCTTTCTGTTTAAGACACTGAGTTATAGTGTTTTTTTAAAACATGCGGTACTCCAAATACACTCTAGTATTGTTCCTAATTCCATGAACGTTTTTGTCTCTAGAATACACATGGCTCCGTTCAGCGATGAATATTTGTATGTAGAGATTGCAAACAAGGTATGCTTTGCAAAAACTCTTACGTATTTGTGCCATTTCAGCATGTGATGACAAAGGATTAGAGCAAGTTCACGATTTTTGAAAAATTTACCTATCTCAGTGTACTAGCTAACTGAATTGAATGGAGACCTGTGTTTGTTCAGCATTTGTGATTCGCGGATAAGCTTCCCCTTCTATGAGGAGATATACACTTTGGGGCTTTATAAATGTGGAGATGCGGGGAAAATAGGGGTGTTTTTGTGTCACTATTCTAAGTTAGAGTTGTTTCGGTATGATATCGACAAGGATGTGATACAATTCTTTAGTAATGCTCCTAGGCAAAAGAGGATGCTACTACAGAGGTTGAAAACGCGGTTCAAGAAAGCATGTTGTTTTCTTGGGGATGGATAGAAAGAAGAATCAAATCCTCGAAATTGTTAAATTTAAGATTAGATGTGATATATGATTGTAAATTCAAATCTTAATATGTCTGATGCTGTATTTCTGATGAAAATTTCGGATTGATTTAATTTGGTTGATGTATGCATGTGTTACTACCATCTTAGAGCATTTTCTTGTTCTTGTTTTTGGACGTCTGTTGCATGGATAGTCTTTGCAAAGTTAAGAGGAAGTAGTTTAATCGAGTGTGAGAAAGGGAAAAAACATCTTAGACGGATTCTCAAGTCAAAGTAATTTTTTCCTATGAACATTTCTAGTGACTGTGTATGAGGTGACAACACTGTATTTGAAAAAATAGCATAAAACATGCTACTACTTAGGGTGTATTTTAGATTACCGCATTTAATGCAACTTGGTAATCCAAATGCACCCTTATTATTCATTTTTCTTTAGTAAGTCAGTTTTATTAACTGTGGAGTTTGGCTATGATATTGTTTGCAGGCACTTTTCTGGCAACAACAAAATTATTTCGGAGTTGACCTTACCGCATTGCACCCATCAGCATGCGAAGGATACTTCTCTCAGGTATTTTAGGCTGCAATTATGAGCTTTTTAATAATTTTATTTCTTTTGTGGCATTTTAAAATTAATCACGTGAAGCAATTGCCTTCCTTTCTATACAGCCTGTTGTTGATGCATTTGACCCGAGATTATTGGTAGCACCTCCTACTAGTCACGTGATAGATTTTTCTACTGTAAAGGTATATATATCATCACAAACTATCATCTGGTAACTTATTTCAATATACAGTTTCATCCACAAAGAGTTCCCAATAATGAAGAGTAACTATTTTGCAGGAAGAAGATTTATACGAAATTGACATTCCCTTAAAGTTTACAGCTTCTGTGGGTACTAGAGTACACGGATTGGCCTGTTGGTTTGACGTTTTGTTCAATGGAAGGTAATTACATTATATTTCCTTTCTTAAATAGTCTACTGCAATTTAGCTTTTATCTCAACACATATGTATACATATATATCACTAACATGTTGGTCCTGTTTTTACAATAGTACTGTGCCAAGGTGGCTTACCACGGCTCCAGGTGCACAGACCACTCATTGGTATCAATTGAGATGTGTCCTTCCTCAGCCAATATACGTAATGCCAGGACAAGAGATTACTGGGCGCCTTCATATGGTTGCCCACAACTCTCAAAGTTACACAATTTATCTCACAATGTCAGGTAGTGGCTCAGTGATAGATACATGTTCATAAATTGTTTATGTTGATAAATTCTCATTGTTTCTTTATGTTATGTTTTGTTTTCTCCGCGGGCAGTTAAAATGGGCTGTTCAGGTTCTGTGCCCGGAGAAGTTCTTCAGACATCTACTGCAAAATTGGAGCTCAAAGAGCCTTACTATAGGATGTCTCAACCACAAGCCCAGGCCTATCCTATGATTCAAGATCAGCCAGCTCATCAGCTAGCTAGTACACAGGTATCTCATACCAGTCTTACCCTATAAACAAAAACTTTAGGATCTGTTTGGATCAGCCATAATGCATTATCTTGCATTATTTGTGTTTAATCTCAAGTTTTAATGCAAGATAGGCTGCAATCCAAACGGGCTCTTAGCTTGCTACATATGCTTTAACGAACCAAGTCTAAGTAATCGTTTGGAACAGCAATAATGCATTATCTTGCATTTTTATCTAATGCAAGATAGGGCTGCTATCCAACAGGGGAAATGCTTGCTACATATGCTTAATCGAACCCAATTGGTTATCTAAAGGGACGCTTTCTGATTGATCAGCCAAACGGACGCTATACACTAAATCTTGGGATCTGTTTGGATCAGCCATACATCTTACATTATGTTGAATTTAATCTTAAAAGTTTTAATCCAAGATAGGCTGCATATCTTGCAATGCAAGACAGGCTGCAATCCAAATGGGCCTTTAGGTTTCTATATATGCTTTAATCCAACCCAATTGGCTAATGTAACTTCTCACACACAGGATGCAGACGAAGCTGAGCTCTTGCAACAATTACAAGACACAGGTGGACAACTCTCCTGAAACAAGAATTTTCGGTGTGTTCATTCTGACCCATTTTTAGTGAGGAAATGATGGCTGGAATTCGTGTGTTGTAACATTTTTTCAATAATATACTTTTTTTGAACATTTTGGGTACGGATTTTTTTTTGTGGGGTCAAATTGACATTTGTCTTGTGCTGTAACAATTTTTCATGGGGTCAGAAAAGCCCGCATGAAGATCTTAACTAAACTTTCCGCATGTTTTTTTCAGCTCAAAATTGCAATTCATACGAAATTACGAGTTTTATTGAGTCTAGGTCATATACTTGATGAATGAACACAAATGTGACTATTATTTTGAGCCGAGGTGAAATAACGAACGAATTAGATAAGCACTGAACTATTTTTCTAATCCATGTCCTTAGTATTTCGTAAAAATGTGACCATAGTGACAACAACGTAGGTGACGACAATTCGAAGCTTAGCCTACCAACCACCGAGTCAAATTGAGCGGATCAATTCGAAATTCTACCAATCCGACTAAATTGAGAGTCCCTAATGCTGCGGAATTTAAATGATTTTAACCCGAAAACGCAATGGAAGGTAAGAATTGAGAGGGAGAGATATTTGGTAGAAAGAAATGTTATCAGAATCTCGATCCGATCCTATAATTCATAACACACGAAACGATCCACGATCCTAAGTACTAAGTAGGAACTTATTTGCCATCAATAAATCTAATGGGAAATACATTGCTTGTCTGTTCTGAATTCATATTGTATGTGAATTCATATTGGCCTTCTTGCCATTTTAACTTGGTCAACGAAAAAACGCAAATGCCTTGACTCCTAATCATTGTGATTAATTAAACATGTAATTAGTTAACTAGTAATGCCTTAGATCAGCAATTCCTCCCAGTAGAAGAACCAATGTGCCAAGCATCATAACCTTCACCATGAAGGTGACTACCATTAATATGGAACATATGACACCATCTGGTAACAAACAACAAACATAACATAGCATTAATGCCAAAACAAAAGTCACATGATAACTAGACAATAAGAGACCAGCCGCAGTTTGCTTGTAGAATAACTCCTGTAAATTAAAAAAATAGATCGATAAGATAAGAGAAAGACAGAGGAGAAAAGACAGGATGCAATTGAATAAAATTTGTACCTCTCATGACTGAAATGACAAATCTGAGAAGATATACAATAGTGATTATTGATATGATAAGCAATAATATACCAAGAACTATTATTAGAATTGATTGAGTTGTGGCGCAGTCCCCTCCACATTTTGTCAAACCATATCCCACATCCAAATATTATCTTCCTATTAGTAGATGAGAAGGCTATAAAAGGCTATAAAAAGTCTACTAAAGCCATTCAAGAGCATGTATTGGGATTTTTTTGTTGAAGCTCGATTTGGTGAATTATTTAGAAATTAAAAACTATAATGGGTTTAACTGGTTCTTCTAATGGGCAATAATAAAGTATAATTATTAGGTAAGTTGAACAAAGTGCAACTTGAGACAACCGAACACAATGCAAAAATGGCACACCTGATGCAACTCGACAAAAATGGCACACCTGATGCAACTCGACAAAACAAAATGGCACACCTGATGCAACTCGACATAAATGGAGACTGACTGCATTAAATCAAATAACAAAATAAATCCATTTACAAATCAAACAGAGGAAGATAAAAAGAAAAAACTCCAATTCAACCAAAAAAATTGCTTAGCTGTTTCAGCTGAAATCACGCAATCTTCTCTTCAACGCATCCATCGACTTCTTGCGAGTGCTTTGCTTCGCATTCCTGTTTGCAAGACTTCCAAACAAAGTATCAGCAGAGTCCTTGAACTTATCACAGATAATAGCCACTTTCTTATACTCCAATGCGCTATAATTCCTCTGTCTTATAACAGGATTCATGAAATTCTCAGGCTGGCTGCTTAGTAAAAGATTCAGCAGCTGACGTGCCTCAATCAAGTAACCCAAGAAACTGCCATCAGGGAACACTTCACTCAACCCAGAGCTATGAAACTTCTCACCAGCAAAATTTTCAAGAATCTTCATATCATTGTTTATGCCGATAACCGCATTAGCGTTAAACCTCTTAACGTTATCGCTAAGAAAAGCTGACACGATCGAGTTGGAGATGTGCTCAAGCGCACCGATCCCGACTTTATAAGCAACATCTGCAGGCAAGATTTGTTGTGCAGTGGTCATGATTGTGTCGAGATAAATGATGACCTCATTCATGTAGTCATGAGCGTGCTCAGGCACGTCATCTGATGTCCAATTTATTTTTTCAGGCAACAGCATATGATCATCCAGCTTATTGTTTACCAAGCCCAGTAGAGCAATATAGGCTGCATCTCTTGAAGTCTTGAGCACAACTTTTGCTGCTAAAGAAGATTTTGGGCGTTCTGCAATTCGTAGCGGGACCCCACATTGTTGTGCAGCGACTTTGAGGAAGAAATCACAAGCTCGTTCGAAAACAGAAAGATTTGCAGCAATCTGCATTGCATGTGAGACATTTAGAGCGCCGTCACTAATCTTGTCAAGTATAATTTCATTCAGAATGTCAATCAGTAGTTTGTCTATGTAGTTTCTCACTACATCAAAGAGATTCATATCGCCACCATCAGACAAGTAGTCAACACAGTCCTTGATAAACGACCTGATAATACGACAAATATCAGGGACCATACGGGAGAAAGGGGCAACATACGGAAAAGCAGGCATGATTTCAGAGGCTTGGATTTGGAATGAGAGTACATTTGCAACGTAGTCAGATTCTTTCTTCAAGACCATTTGCTCGTATGTGTCACCAGCTACAATGTCAGAGATTTGCTTAGAGCATTCATCAAGAAGAAGCTTGTGATACTTTTCCTTGGTACTTTCTAGAAGGTCTAGGAAAGTGGCCACATCATATCCATAGGACCTAAGAGTTACACAGAGAAGCATGACGTAGTCCTTGATAAGGAGAAGATGGGCCGTATTTTGAATACGTTTAAATTGATCATCCAACATAGAAGTAGTTTTCGAAACAACTGTTTCCCACATTGTATCGACCTGATTTTGCACTAATAAACCCCCAGCAGTCCTTAAAACACGATCTTCAACAATAAAGTAGCCTGCAACAAGGGCTAAAATAGTCTGATAGTATTCAAGAAAAGGCTGAGATGATGGGATCATCAAGTCTGAGTTGAGCTGCAACAAACGGTTCTTGAAGTAATATTCCCGAAGTTTTTCTGTAATCCCAAGGCATTTATAGATGTGATACGCCCGGTAAATTGGAGTTAGGTCAAACTTCAAGACTGAATCTTCATCATTGTCTTCCACATCCAAAGAGTATGCAAAAGATGCTGAGCCTGAGGACTGGCTTTGCTCTTCAACTTCCCTCTGCAGCGCCAACATCTCCTTTTCCCTTTGCCTAGTTGAAGAAGTACAAGCTATCGCCACCTGTCCAATGTTCTTGGCGTTTCCTCTTATGTTAGCTAGCCATTCATTTACTTCAGAAGTAACTTTCCTTTCAATGTACGTCTTCATGGCAGGTATTCTCTTAGCAACCACAGTCCTTATTGATTTCACAGGAATATGCTTAAGATAATTTTTCTCAATCAATTCAATTGTTTTCAAAGCAGGGTAAAATCGGCCCTCGGAAACATGGTCATTGCACTTTGAGCAGAGCTCTAGAACCTGAACACACAACTTGGACATCTCAACAGCCTCACTCACATTCTTCTTTATAGCATAAGATTCCACAAGGTGGTCAAGTTTCCCTAAAAGAGCAACACCGACATCTTGCAACTTGAAATTATTAGTCTGGAGCACGCATTTGAGCTCCTCTGCATCAACAAGAACCCCACGGAGCTCGTCCACAGCTATTATGAATTCCTCATAGTGAACCCTACACAACTCCTCTATCTCGGCTTCCTTCTTCTTGGCCACGTTCCTGAGTTGCTGGAGAAGGGGCTCAGGCTTCCCAGCCTCAAAAGCATGCCTCACAAGGGGGCTCAAATCCTCGCCATTTCCAATTAGGGTAGCAAGGACAAGATCCTCGCCGACATCACCATTCTCTGCTGCAACTCTCCTTTTTGCTTTGGCATTCATATTTATATGTTAATGCAATGTGAAATCTACAATTCACCAGAACAAACAAAATAAATTATCGCACTTGCATTTAATACTTACACAAATCAAGATTACATGCAGATGAAAAAAAAAAAAACCGCATAACACCGCTTCTCCTCCTATGAAAATCTAGGGTTACGGTGAACCAAAACGCAGTCCGTTAGATAATCAGGAATCGCAAAGAAAAGAAAACGCCAGAGTATACAGTAAAAGCGAAGAAACGCAGATAAGAACAGAAAAAATTGAATAACAGATGAAAACTCACCGATTTTCAGTCGGGCAGAAGAGGATCTCGATGCATTCATCGGATGGATGGCTTTCTAGATCAAAATGAAAAAATTAGGGTTTCGATTGATCTCTCTTTGCGCTATACGCCCCATCATTCAGCTCACAATTCTTTTTAGGTTCACAAATCAATCGTCTCCTCAAATTACAGCAACTGATGGGCCGTAAGCAAAAAACCAGGGAGAGTGTTAAGCTGTAATCTGGGCTCTGGCCTCTGGGTATTTTTCAATTTGGGTATTTTAACTCCAATTTTCGGTACACGCATGTAAACAAAATCGCCTTCAAGCCTTTTGGCATAGAAACAAATCAGAATCAGATCTCGTAGCGAGGAAAATAGATGGAATTGCAGAGGAGGAGGAAGGGAGAAGCGTTGTTACGATTTTGTTTGGTTTCTAGAAGTTTCGGGGGGTAGGATAGTAAATAAGGAAGTGAAATGGGGTATCGTGAAATTAGGCTGGGAAAGGAAAGAGAAGAAGGTGGGAGGGAAAGCGCACAGAATGCGCGGGACCCACGACTATGAGTGGGGGAGAGAGAGGATAGGAATTTGGAAGTCGCCAGAAGATGTGAAAAGTTTTACCGTCGTTTTCCAGAAGTTTCTCAAGTTTTTATTTTTGTTTTTATTTTTATGGTTTGTGATAAGTTGATACGTAACATACAGTACTGTATAAGATAAGGTTACAAGTCATGTGTGTCTATCGGATCAAAATGGAACGTTGCATCTGAAAGATTGTTTGTGAACATATCTAAGATTAAATCTCCATGGCAATTAATGTCCCATATTTTATACAAATTATATGAATTTTATACAATGTCATACCCCACTTTAATCCGGCATTGAATGTTAATAAAAGAATCTATAAACCTATAAGATTAAATCTCTATGGCAATTAATGCCCCACATTTTATACAAATTATATGAATTTTATACAATGTCATAACCCACTTTAATCCGGCATTGAATGTCAATAAAAGAAATTTAATAAAATCCATCCTCCATTTGACTAATCTTTTCAAATTCCAAAATGAGTTTGTAATTCTTTTATAACATCCCCTCCTCTAAATGCTACTAATTTTCATATTTACTTACCTATACCTAAATTAATTTAACTCTCCCCAACATCCTTTTTCCATCCCCAAAAAACACCCCTACATTCTGATTAACCATCTTCCCTCAATCTATTATCTGTGTTCAACATGGCTTCCCGACGCCACACCCTAAATTAGTCTATAATTTATAATATAGGGCTGCTATTGTGACCAAATTGGATAGTAATTCGATTCCCAATTCATGTTTATTGCCACGATCCACCCTTCTAATGATGGAGATCGACCACAACTCTTGCGTTCTAGAGATATTTATGCAATACGAAATTTGACAGGTATGAGTTTCTATAAATTAGCTCACAAATTCGTAATTATCAAAAGTATCTGGCACAATGTATTAGTAATAATTTTGGTTTTGGTTTTGGAATCAAAGGTCTTACCTAATTGAGACTAATTGGTGCAAGAGGTTTCTCTGAGTGTTCAAGATCGATCGATGTGAGGCCGCCGAGATCAAGATAAGTGAAGACTTGATGGTCTATTCGCAATAAGAGGTCTAGAGTTTGTTGCAGCGGATCATCGATGACAATCGCGCCACTGGAGGATTGTTTTCTTTGGCTAAGGTCTTTAGTGTTGCTGGTAGGGTTGGTTTTTTTATGTTTTCAATTCAAGTTCAGAAAAAATTGCTAATATAAAAACATATAAAAGTTTTTGAAGCTTTGTCTATATATTAGACCTTTATTAATATTTGTTTTAAATGCAAATAATTTTTTTTCATCGTTTTAGATTTATTGTAGATTCATTTGTCTCTTCATTCAAGTATTTTCATGGATTTATTTTATAAGATAAAACTTTTATTTGGTAGTAAAATTTTAACCTAAAAAAAAATATTTTCATAGATTTATTCTATGAATCTATAATCTATAATAATAATAATACTATAAACTTAAATAAATTGGTAATTAATGCTCATAAAAGTAATAAGATATTTTTATAATTTCATTGTAATCTTACAATAAAATTTATATCCATAATAATAATAAACATTTAAATTAGGGAAAAGCTTTTCTTTAGCCATTAATGCTTATATAATTAATAAGAAATTACATGACATATTTTCAAAAACAAAATGAATTTAACACATTTAAAATGAATTTCATGACATATTTTTTTATAATTTTATTCTCTTTTCTTATGTATACAAAGTAATTGAGTCTGTATGTAGGGTATAGTTTTTTGTAAATAAATTTGAAAATCTCATAATACAATTTGAATGAATTTAAAAGTAAAAAAATCGCATACATTTGTAAATGAATTTGAAAATGTATACTATGATAAGAATTTGAAAATCTCATAATACAATGGGAATGAATTTGAAAATCGCATACATATGTAAATGAATTTAAAACTAAAAAATTTTGATATCATAATACAATGTGTATCATGATAAGAATTTGAAAAAAAATCATTTTGACCATAAAATATCAATTTCAAAGTAAAATAAAAAAATTAGTATCATAACAAAGTTCACTTTGACCATTTTTTAGTTTTAAAAACCATAACATTTGTATTGTATGCCTTGAATTCCAAATTAATTGTATTGAATTAGTACCACATTAAATAGGTTTAATTATAAATAAGTTACAAATTAGCGATATAATTAGGCTAATTTATGAATATTAGGATTAGATGAGAAAACTTGGTTTCAAAACGGCTAAAGGCATAAATGTTTCAACATAATTAGGCTAATTTATGAACATAATAATTATTGATTCGTACACATATATACTTTTGATTATTTTCACTACAAGTTTCGTCCATTGTGTTTATATAGCACCACCAATCTAATTTGTGGGTTTAAGAACTCTCTAAATACGGGTTCTAGCTTACTTTATCTATATGCTATATACTTATATCTATATGCTTAACCTTTCATAAACATATACTCACTTTTCTATATATAATTGCACCAAATCAACCATTCAAAATTTAGGTTTAAATACAATTTTCTTACATTACTTTTTTCATCAAATTACACATATATTTTACATTTTTATACTAATTCAAATAAATGCACATTTATCTATCTCCACTTATAAAATCAATAACCATAGACACAAAATTATACCACGTCCATCGGACGGGCTAAGCCATCTAGTTGCCTGAAAAAACAACTCTCTAAATATTTTTCCCTTTATTATTTACATGGAAGTTTGAATGGTGTTCTTAGAATTTCAAATGAAAAGACATCATAACTAGCAAAGGAAGGCTCAACACCAAAAACTAAGGTATATAGCATATATACTTCAAATATGTACTTAAGTGTTACTTTCCACCTCTTATTGCATATTTAAACTTGAGCCTCTATTTGAAATTTCATATTTATTTAACGATTTTATTTGAAACTTATAATTCTATTAAATTTTATTGTCAAATGAATTACATCTTATTAAATGTAGGAAAAAAATAGAAGTGAAATACGATACTAAATTCATAATAAAAAATATATTATTTAACTATCTGATTGAATTTTAAGATATTTTATAATAAATTCATTATTTTATATTATAAAATATTAAAAGGTGTATTTTGTTGTCTTATCGCCCCCTCATCTTCTCTTTTACATGGTACTTTAGATTTTTCTTTATTAACTTTGAAGGTTTTGTTTGTACCTATTGGTTAGAAAGTGTCATAACTTAAAAGTTATTTGATAACATGTTTTCAATTACGCTATAAGACATTTAGCCAAAAAAACTTTAATAATTGAAATAGTTCTTTTTAGGTTAATTATATGCACAATTAAATAGTAACGGATAATATGTCAATAATATAACATGTAATGTTAAAAATATTATTTTAGTGGATAAATACGTAGCTAATATGTGAAGAAATTTATTGATATTATATTTTTAATTTATATAATAGTTGTCAAATCCATATTAATTCAATTGAAATAATGATATAATCAATTAGAACTAATAATAATGTCTTAAGAATAACATTTTAAGCTTGATATATTTATTAGTCGTAAAATAAATGTAATATGATTTTGTATTAATTTATATTAGAAAATACGGAGTATATCACTATTTTATATTTTTAGTGTCTATTAACAAATTTATAATATTTCACATTATATTTATAGAAATTCCTTCACAAATAATATAAAAATTATCATTTAAAAATTATAGTAACAATTTTTTTAAAAAAATATAAAAAGTTAAAAATTAACTCATGCGTAGCACGGGCAATCACCCTAGTATATATATATATATATATTCTTTGATTTGATCTGGAACTATGAAAATAAAACTATTATAATAATAATAATGAGTCAATGCAACGTCCAATTTATCACTACATTATTATTATTATCATTTGACCGAAATAAGATATTATTATCATCTTAATCTTATTGGTTGCTTTAATTAATTGTATTTATTAGTTGGTTTAATTAATTGTATAATCTTATTAGTATTGTAGATTGCATCCGTTTCACAATAGAGTATCTTTAAACTTTTAATTTATTGATGTTTTTTATTTTCAATGAATGTTTATTTTAATGTGTTTTAGGGGTCTTGAATAAAAAAATATATTATTTTTGTAAAGATTTAGCATTATTTAATTAAAAAATGGACAAAAATTATAAAATAGAATTTGTAGTTAAAAAACTCGAAATTGAACCAATAAAAACTAAAAAAGGCCAAAGCTTAAATGAAAACCTTGTCCAGCAAACAATGTCCACGTTCCAAACATTGTTATTTATTTTAACTAGTAATTAGACAAAAACATTGTTTTGAACAAAAAAAACATTGTCATTTTAACTAGTAACTATTTAATTACCAAACATAAAATTTCTTTTATTCAAAATCTATTTCTAAAATAAATAGATTATAATATTCTTATGAAATAATTAATAGAATAAATAAAAATTTATTAAAAATGGAATTTAATAAATTTATACCCTAACAGAAATGCTTTTCTAAAAAGGCCTTTCTATAGTTCTTTCTTAAAAAGAAAGAAATGAGCCTTAGCTTGGCCCATCTAGAAAGTCCATAAATCATTTAAAAAGGGGTTTTTATATTAAAAAAAAAAAGACAAGAGGTGGGAATTGAACACTTGACCTCTTTACCAATTGTGCTAATTAGCTTTTCTAAAATCATAATACAACAATTTGTATTTAAACCCGTTTTTTCCAGTGGCATTTGTAAAATCGCCATTTTTGAGCTTCATAAATCCGATTGGGGTACAATAATGGCGAGATTTAGGAAATTTATAAGCAGGATTTTTCCTTACACAAATCCACCACTTGATTTTGTAATCTTCCCTCCCCCAATCCCCTTTAGATGATTTTGTAATCTTCCCTCCCCCAATCCCCTTGATTTTGTAATCTTCACATTAAAGACTCTTAACCCTTGAAAGAGAGCACTCACACAAGCAACTCCTTTCTATCTCCTGAATTTTCAACAAAAATTTCAGCCTAAGTGTATTCTTTTATGGGCTGATTTTTCCACAAAAGAATTACCCAAACCCTAGTCTTGTGCCTTCCACCAGCCAACACCACCTACGACCACCACCCTCGGGCTGTGCCACCCTCGAACGACCGCGTGCGCCCACTGGAGCCGCACTCCACTGGTGTCGAGCCTCCCAGTCCACCGTCGTTCCAGTCATGTACTCTCTCCGGTTCCTTGTGCGTTAAATCAGAACAAGAAGAAGGAGAAGGGTAATTTTGTTGGGCCTTTAATCTAATTCCTTTTGGCCTAATTTTTTTAATTGTGATTTTGTTCTAAGCCCATCTAACTAATCAGATTTTAAAAATCATATTATAGCATATTTTAAATTTGTACATATATTTTTTTTAAATAACATGCATGCAAGGGATTTAAAGGGAAAATAATTTTTTTAAGTCATAAGGTAGACTTTAATAAATCTTAGGAGTATAAAAGTGGTCTTCAACTTAGAAATTCTAATTTTTATTTATTATAAACCTAGACTTTCTTTCCCTTTTATATAAAAGAATCGTTTTATTCATAAAGTAATGACTTAAGAATCTTATAAAATAAAATTTTATGAATAAAACCTCCTTGCATGTCCATTTTATAAGCTTTAGATAATTTTATATGAACTTTGGAATAAAATAAATTTAATAAGAACAAAATATCTTTAATTAAATTAAATAAATCTTTACATGTATTTATTTTTTTAAAGGGTTTTATAACTTAAACCACTCTTGCATGTCAATCTAGACTTAAAATGAATTTTAGATAATTCACTTGTGAACTTTCTAGTTAAAAGTAGACTTATAAATGTTATCATCTACTTAAGTAAGTTAAATAAATTATTGCATGTGGACTTTATAAATTTTAAGAAATAATCCACCCTTGCATGTTAACTTATAGCTAGTATAAATTTGAAATAAAATTTGTCATGATCTTCTTAATAAAAATGATACTTACAAGATGCAAGTTATACTTAAATAAATAAGTAGTGCATGTGGACTTAAAAAGGTTTTTATAAATTAATTCATACATGCATGTCAATTTTAGACCTTACAATAATTTTATAATAAATTATATATGATCTTTTTCATTAAGTAGACTCATAAGAATAAAAATGCACTTAAGTAAATTAAATAAGTGTTGCATGTGGATTTAAAAGGCTTTATTTGAATCAATCCACTCTTGAATGTCAATTTAAATTTATTATAATTTTGGAATAAATTTAATTAATCTCTAGAAATAATATCATCCATGAGAATAGTATTTATTTAAATGAAAAGAATAAAAGTGGATGAGATTTAAAATAAAAAAAGGATTTTCTATTCAATAAAATACTTCCTTGCATGCTTCATTAAAGTAAATATTTTGAAAGATTTTCAAAAATATCAACTTGAAAATAATAATAAAGGATTATTATTATTTGTTTCCTACCTAAATTATTTAACCAAATAATTTAGATTGACATCCTTTCTCCTAGATTAGGAAAATAAGAAAAAGATTATTTTAAAACTAAAATAAGGATTTTAATATATATTCGTTCATTACCTTTTCGAATAAATAGGTCGAAGCGTACGAACTTCACTAAGTCGTCCAAAATTCCAAGTCTCGTAAACTTACGTAAGAGATTCAAGACAAGTGGATATTCTCCTCGTAACCTTTTCGATATCTCGATTCCGTTAAACTTCTCTATGTTGGGAACAAACTTCTTTGCTCAAATAAATAAACTTATGATATATCGATTGCTAGAAATAACGACATCTCATTATCGTTATTATTATTCGAACGCTAGAAATGAACTTAGAACCGATGATTGAGGCCTTGTTTGTTTAAAATGTCTCGTTTAGAGACATCGCTTGGAAAAGTATAGGAAAAAGTGTTGGACATAAGTCTTGAACCACTTTTTATAACGTCATATTATATGTAGGTCATGACTCTACTCTTACTTCGTTGACTGAAGTCTTAAGCAATGTCGAAATAGAAAGGTTTCGTCTGAAGTCTAAAGCAATGTCATACGAAAAATAAATGTTGGCTGAAGTCTTAAAGTAATGTCGAAATAAAAAGGGTTCGTCTAAAGTCTTAAGCAATACCACATAAAATGGAAATGACGACTAAAGTCTCTTACTAATGTCTATGATATGCAGACATTCAAAATTATGATAAGGTTAAAGGTTTTTCTTGTTCAATCCATTAAATAAACTTATGCTATCTTCTAATAAGTGTTACAACTCCGTTCCCTTAAGTGGACTCGGCTCTTTCATAGCCTCCACGCCCTTAAAAGTCAATAATGATATGTAAAGTTTTGACACGTAATAGAGATAAATGCTAGTGCACATTAAAAGACATCAAAATCGGGCTGGTTTTAGAAGACTAACCCGACTCTCGGTTCCATAAGGGCGCGAGAGGTTTTATAGAAACTCGTGTGTAATTAAAACATTCCCAACATTATTTTACTCTAAAAAGTTCTACAATCACGTAGTTCGTTTTTTTCGGTTTAGAGTTATCTCGCTTCGAGATATAATCATTTCTGTCCTTAAGCTCCACTTAAAGGTTATACATCTCAAACACATTTCGCATACCTCTTTAATGATTTGTTAAGTTACCAAATTACCCTTGAGAATTTCCATTCTCACTTGCTTAGTCTCCTTAGACTAATTCCGCTATTTTGTTTTCCGCATTTTGCCTTGTATTTCTCGCCCTTCGCGACAAATGCCAGACTTTAGGAAACCACTGTCGAAGGTTTAAAGACGAAGAACCATCAAGATGAAGGAAGGAAGGTCGGTTTCTCTCAAGGATGTTTCCTCGTTTATTTTGGGTTGCACTTCGTTTGTGCAAACAATGTTTCACTAGTTCCGTTGCTTGAACTCTTTCATGTTTTGTTATTTGAAACTAAGTTAAGGATGTAATGACAACAATTAAAGCCTCATGTTTGAGCACTCCTATTAACATATGATAAAATACGATGTGGCGTTCCCCACATCTAGATTGAAGGTGACTTTGGATGGTAAAATACGAGGTCACTGACGGTAATAACAAACGATATCGGAGTGCTCAAACATGAGGCTTTAATTGTACCCTTCATCGGGTGACTTTTATTTAAATTTAATACATTATAAAGCCTTGGGTGACTTTGGATGGTAAAATACGAGGTCACTGACGGTAATACCCTTCATTGGAAAATAGGGGTGTTACAATTGTACTTCGACAGGGGATTCTTGAAGTCATCCGATGTGGCGTTCCCCACATCCAGATTGAAGGTGACAAGTTGCAGCTTGTTAAAGCCGTGCAGGGTGACTGTAGCTGTCCTTGGGAGATTGAGCTTGTTCGAACGGATATTCATAGTCTTCTATGCCACTTTCAAAGTTAAGAGTCTTTCTAACGTCTTTAGAAAGCCAATTCTGTTGCGGACCATCATTGGATCGTTTCGATGTATCTCCTCGCTCCCAATTACTTCCGACACGATCCTCAAAGACCTCATCCACAAAGATGCTCTAAAGCATTCTGCCCTCTTCATCTGAGGGTCGTCGTTCTCTTCGGCTTCCTCCTGCTATCTCCCTTGCGATCTCTTTCTTTCACCTCCTCTCTACCAAGTTCTTTGAACTGATGAACAGCCTTAGGAAGGGAAAAGAACCAGAGCAAGAATCATGGCGGAACGATAAACTCAGGAGAAAGATCTCCACTGCTGACATATCTTCTCTGAGGAACTCAATTGATAAACTGCCCTAGGGAGGAACCAGAGTGAGAGAGAATCGGGACAGAACGACGGACTCGGGGAGAGAATTCTTCACCACCGGCTATCCTCTGCCTCGTCAAAGTCCACAAATTCGTCTCTAAAAGCATCTTAAGGAAGGGAACGAGAGCCAGAGAGAGATTCAGGATGGAATAACGGGCTCATGAAAAAGAATTCTTCACCGCCGACAAATCTTCTACGCCTTTATCTCAACCGTGGTTTATATTTCTCAGGAAGGGATCCAGAACCAGAGAGAGAATCAGGACGGAACGACGGACTCGGGAGAATGATTTCTTCACTGCCGGTAAGTCTTCTCCGCCACGTCAGAGTCCACAAATTCGTCTTCAAAATTGATCGGTTTGAACTCGTTCTGAATTGATTTTTGTTTCGTAATGTGTTTATGTTAACTGTGGTTCTCATTTCTCAACTGAGAGAGATCCAAATTTAAAATTTCTTATGCCGGTGGCACCTGGCTGAGTACTCCCACCTGCCTCCGCCACCGCCCTGGCTCAAGGATGGCCCTGAAGTTGTTGGTCAAGCCTTTTGGCTTTGGATTGTTGTGCTAAAGTGCTTCTAAATCTGATTTAAAAACGATGCTCAATTTGCATCTTATATCCTTATTGTTGTTGCTCAAGCCTTTTGGCTTTGGATTGTTGTGCTAAAGTGCTTCTAAATCTGAATTAGAAACGATGCTCAACGATCCTTTGAATTGGTTTAGGACAAGTTACGAGGTAGTTAGGTTTTCATAGTTTCACCTTTCTAAAACATAGCTTTCTTCAAAATTGTTATCCACATTGGTAAGAGACTTCATTATTGTCATCTGTATTGGTAAGAGACTCCATTTGTGTTATTTTTCATGATTAGGCTTTTAGGTTTGCTTTCAAATTTTCCAGTGCAGCGTTTTGGTGCTCGAGAGTCGAGATAGAAGCTCATGTCCTCTACGCTTGGTAAGCTTTCCAACACATGAATTCACTTTTGTGCTTTTTCTACTTTTCAACCTTGTTCTTAATTGCCCTCTCGTGAGTAAATACAGATTGTGACTTCATTGCTTTTAAATTTTAATTAAAAACATGCTCAACAATCCTTTCAATTGTTTTTTTGGACAAGTTATGAGTTAGTTAAGTTCTTATAGTTCAACCCTTTTAAAGCTTGACTTTCTTCTTAACTGTTATCTGTATTGTTAAGAGACCCCAGTTCTGTTATTTTTCATGCTTATGCTTTTTGGTTTGCCATTAAATGATCAACAAACCTGATTTGCTGAATTGTAGTATGTTTAGCCGACTAAGCTTCCCTCACAATTGATGATTTCAAAGAAGGAAGTCATAACATCTGCATTAGCTAATGAACAACAACAAACCAAACCTTCCCAGCATCATTAATTAATTTTTTTTTAAATCACAGTTTAGATTAGTACAGTGGTTAGTATCTGGAGTTGGGTGATGTCTTTAGGTCTTCTTTTTCCCCTCTAAGTCAGCACTATTAATCAACCGCAGCTACATATTCTAAATCTAGAAGCCTAACTTTTCAAATTTTCACAGTAAAAATAGCAACAAAGAAAGCCAAGGCCACACTCAACCTACACAAAACACTGAAAATCTGAAAAAGCAAGTAAAAAAAAAGCAAATGTCTGAATTAATGTTAATGAAAAGTGTAACTTGAGAAAATCAGACGGTGTAGAACCAGTCAGAGGCTGATGAGCCTGAGATAAAGGGCTGGGATTGCAAGAGCATGGGGAACATAATAGTATTCGGGGATGGGGACGGAGAATGCATTCCCCGCCCCGCCCCGCCCCCATGTGCATCCCTACTCTTGACTATTGTTTCCATTGAAGTTTTGCTTGCTCTCTTTCAATATTCCTTTGGTGTCATCAGCTCCATAGGGTCTGAATATAATCATCAAACCGGTACGGATTTGGCTATGTCTCACATATTGTCTTCTTTTGCTGGTCTTCTTCTGATACCATGGAATTACCACTCCTCTTTTCTAGCCCTATTAGTCGCGCGTTGGGCGACCATTTTATGCAGGGGCCATATTTTGAAGTGAAGCTCTATTATGCATAGACGGAAAGGTTCCAACTTAAATTGTATTATTAGAGATTCACAAATAGGAAATGAATACATTAAATCTTAAGTTATTTGAATTACATGAAAATCCATATCCAATTGTTGAACATAATATTATTTGACATGGTTGCGCCTATTTTGATTGATATTGCACCAACTTTGACTATGCTATGAAAACTTCATACTCCTTTTCAGTTGGTGATACCAAGGATGTATGTAGCATATTATGTTTTTCCAAAAGGAAGAAATTCCTGAGTAGAACAACAACAACAACAACAACATTTACGTAGTGGAACTTCCCTTACGGGAAATCTGGGGGGTTAAAATGGGGGCACCCCTGGCTCAAAGCGACGGGGGAATGACCAAAAGACCCGACAAGACAAAAGAACAAATAAAAACCAAAAGAAACACATGAAGAACAAGGAAAAGAAGAGGCAAAACAAGACCGAGGTGAAAAATAAAACTTAGAACAAAAACAGAACAGAAGTGCCAAAGCCTAAAGGCCCCCGTGAACCGATCTGCTCGGGTGTCTAACTGTCCTCCACTCGGATCTTCTCCCTCCACCTATCTCTGCTAACTGCCAGATCTAACGAAATCCCCAACTAGCTGACATCTTGTCTTATATTATTCTTCCAACATTTCTTTGGTCGACCCCTCCCTCTGCGCACGTCTCCTAAAATCAAGCTCTCACACCTACGTACTGGCTCATCAGAGCCCCGCCTCTGAACATGTCCAAACCAACGCAGTCTTGATTCACGCAGCTTATCTCCTATACTGGCCAATCCTACACTGCTTCTGATCACTTCGTTTCTGATTTTGTCTAGAATCGTGTGTCCGCTCATCCACCTTAGCATTCTCATCTCAGCTACCATCAACCTCTATTCTTGTGCTTTCGTGGTAGGCCAACACTCTGCCCCATAGAGGATGGCCGGTCTGATTACTGTTCTGTAGAACTTCCCTTTTAACTTGAGCGGTACCTTCTTGTCACACAACACCCTTGACGTCGCCCTCCACTTCTGCCAACCCCTCTGTATCCGATGAGTGATGTCCTCATCTATGCCTCCGTCACTCTGCAAAACTGACCCCAAATACCTGAAACTTTCCTTCCTCGTTACGACTTCTCCTCCTAAAAGCACCTCCTCACTGGGGGTGCATCTTGCCCAAACCTAATTCCACATACTCCGTCTTGGTCCTACTCAGTTTGAAGCCCTTAGATTCCAGCTTCTCCCTCCAAGTTTCAAGTCTGTTGTTGACTTCGGCTCTAGACTCGTCCACCAACACAATATCGTCTGCGAACAACATGCACCACGGGATCTCCCCCTGAATCTCCCTCGTCAGAACGTCTATAACAAGCGTAAAAAGAAATGGACTTAAGGCTGAACCTTGGTGTAGGTCCGCCTCCACCTTAAAAAACTCTGTATCCCCGCCTGAGGTGCACAAATAAAAAAAACTTTTGAATAAAGAATGTGATCATATATCAAGAATTGGTGGATACAAAATTTAAGCTAAAAAAATTTCTTCAGCACAAATCTTTGTTGCCAAAAGTAAGGAATTCATGATCAGCAGAAACCTTAAAAAAACATAACTTTTGAATGAAATTCACCTTCAGTAAATTAATAAAAAAACATGAATTTAGCTTAGAAATAATAATCAAGCAACAAAAGTAATAGGATCTTGGCAAAAACCTATATAACTTGTGCAGGGATATTACATTTATTATACAGAAAATATGAATCAAGCATCCAGAATTGGTGTGTACGAAATAAAAGTGATTAAATTATTCAGCACAATGATTTGTTACCAAAAGCATGAAATTTCTGGAACACAAACTGAGCAGAAAACTAAAGAGCATATCTATTGAATGGAATTTACATTTTATTCTTACAAAACAGAAACTTAGTGAACAATAGGTAATCAAGTATCCAGAATTGGTGGGTATTAGGGTATATGATGTTCTTACTACATAGAGAATGGATTTCCCAAGAGCAAAACATTTGGGTTCAGAAATCTTCATTCTCTGAAACTGCATTTAAAGCTAGAGATCTTTGGTTGAATCACAATAGGAGCTTCCATTGTAGGAACAGAAGCTCAGAGGAGTCTTTAAAATGGTGGGAGCTCCTGTTTGCAAATTTCACACACATCAATTTTAGAATCAACCATTTAAAACTAAAATGCCATGAGAGAGGAGCTCACACAAATCTATACACAAGGGAAGTGCAGAAGCAGGCGTAATGATAAGAAGTGACACAAAGAAGAGGAAGCAAAAGGCGGCAAATTCAGCCATGGATGATAGAACAAAGAGCTGAAGCTGCACAACAACCATTTATTTGAATCAAGTTAAACCCTTTTTGTACTGTATTTTATTTGAAGTTTGCTCATCCATAGTGTATTTCAAACTGTACACTTTGTGCAAAATCCAAAGGCTAAGCTCCAAAAAGAGGCTGGTAAAAAAATGCACATGTTTTCAGAAATATTTGAGAATTTTCTAATTTATATAGCAAAGAACATTTGAGAATTTTCTAATTTATATACCATATAAAGTTTATTTGCTACTCTCCCATCTTCCTTACTAAATATGTTGTATCTACTAAAGGTCCAGAATTTCCTGGTTTATAGGGATATGCACTATTTTTTCTAAAATCTCATACGCTTTTATGATAGTGATGATATGGCAAAAAGAGCCACTTTATGGGTACAAGAGAGGTAGCAATATAACTACCCATGTGATGGGTACATACAAATTTTTTTTTTTTTTTCTTTATCAAAAAATGTTATGTACCCACTTATGTACCATTAGCTATTGGGCAATTTTGATAGTTCTTCTAATGGGCATCCAAGACAGAGTGCATTATTTTGATAGTTCTTCTAATGGGCATCCAAGACAGAGTGCATTTCGATCAGTATCCATAATGACATTATTTTGTATTTAATCTCATTTCGAATGACATTATTTTGCATTTAATCTCATTTCGATCAGTATCCATAATGACATTATTTTGCATTTAATCTCAACTTGTAATGCAAGACATTTAATCTCAACTTGTGCATTTAATCTCAACTTGTAATGCAAGACATTTAATCTCATTTTGATGAATGATTGATAAGCTCTTATCCTGACATTTTTTTTGTATATAAGTATATTGGTCCGCAAAAAAATCAGGGAGTAATATTAGTGTTTTTAATCACAAGTGTTCTAGTTTAGTTTAGTGAACATATTGCAACTGGGTCATTCAAATCTTCGATCATTTGATTAAAAGATTTAAATTAAGAAATTAATCATGTGGATAACATTTGTACAAGACCACTTTGTGAGAAAGAAATAGTTGATACACAAGAAGAAGAACCATAACAGAATAGATAAGACAATTGGTTGGGGGGGGGGGGGGGGGGGGGGGGGGGGGGCGATTTTATCAAATTCTCGCAACTTTCATCCTTGTTGATACATTCTAGTATAATATGTCGTGTGTGAGTCAGGTAAGAACTTTCGGCCATGCATTTTCTGAAGAACAAAGCGAACAAAGCGAGCAAGATAAATTTGCCATTTACTTGATTTTATGCCATAATTAACATTTATCTGGACAATCAATTGCACAATTGCTCTACCTAGTACCCCTGAGATTTTTGCTTTTTTGCTTTTCTGACTCGCCCTATACCTCTTCTTGGGTTTTTCATAAAAAAAATCATTAGTTTTGATTTTTTTGTTTAAATAAATGTTTTTTTGTGTTTTTATTTACTTAAATGAAAAAAAAAGAAACCATTTTGGAGTAAATTACACCATAAAATATAATTCAACTTTAAGAAAGATAATAACTTTAGAGAGACTTGGCTTCGTTTGGTAAATCGGTACTTATCGGTGTTGATGCTGATGTTGATGCTGATGCTGATACTTATGGTTGTTGATGTTGATCGTGGATACTGATATGAGTTGTTTATTTTCCAAATAATCTGGAATGTGTTCGGTAAACAGAATTGCTGATATTTTAAGCAAGAGGTGTAAAATTACTAAAAATGGCTTAATGAAGGATAAAAAAATAAAAAATAAAATTTAATTGGGAAATCACGTGGGTCCCGCTTACTTATATTTTGGTAGAAAAGTTAGCTTATTTGACATAAGGTTGGGGGTGCTGATTATTTTTTCAGCAGATAAGTATCGGATATAAGTAACTTATTTCAAATAACTAAATTTTGCCGAACACATAAAACGAAACTTATTTTTTCCAAATAAGTAAATGGGTACTTATAAGTATCCAGATAAGCGTTGCCGAACGGAGCCTTACAATTCTCATATCTTTGAATATAAAAAATAAATAAAAACATCTACTTAAATAGTACTTTTGGAAATTTTGTTAAAGTAATAATTCAATAAAATTTAGGTTTGAGATATAAATATAAATTTGTAGTCAATTTTTCTTTTAAAAAATAATTAAATGGTACAAACTAATGAAATTCTCTTTTATTTCGTTTGTGATACAAATTAAATAAAAGAGAATTTCGTTGGTACCGTTGATGATTAAACGAAAATTTAGGTGGATGACAATACTTATTCCCACAAGCTCAATGAGAATGCGAACGAGGTATCAACAAATACGTATGATTAACCCTTTAGTTCTTTTTTCCTCCTTTTTCTCACCGCACTTATCGATTGTACATCTAATTTGATTGCAATTCTCATTTCATCAACAAAGAAGAATCTTCCAACAATGGTGCATTGTTATTCAATGAAATGGAATCTCTGAACAAAAAGAATTCATCTATGGAAACCGAGCTGAAAGAACTACGTGAGAGGTACTCGTAAATCAGCCTCAAGTTTGTTGAGGTTGAAGGTGAAGGAGAACAACTCGTTATGACGCTACGCAACATTAAAACGTGAAGAAAAGCTAAGTTACAGAGCTTAAGAAACTGACTGCCCAATAAGTAGAAGTGAAACATATTTGCACAGTAACAAAATAATCTCTCTCCATGTATATGTCAATTCTCCTAATTAAATGGTAAAAACTAATGAAATTATCAATTTCGTTTGGTACCCTTGATGATTAAACGAGAATTTCGTTAGTTTGTACCATTTAATTATTTTTTTAAAGAAAGATCGATTACAAATTTATATTTATATCTCAAACAAATTTCCCAAAAGTACTATCTAAGTATTTGTTTTTATTTATTTTTTATGTTCAAAGATATGAGAACTTTAAATCTCTCTAAAATCATTATCTTCCTTAAAGTTAAATTATATTTTATGGTGTAATTTAGTCCAAAATGGTTTCTCTTTCTTTTTTTCCTTTTAAGTAAATAAAAACACATTTTTTAAACCAAAAAAAAAAAACTAACGATTTTTTAATGAAAAACCCAGGAAGGGGTATAGGGCGAACTTTTCTCAAATCTTAGTGATACGGAAAGAACTTTTCCAAAACCTCAGGGATACCATATGGAATAACTTTTTTTCAAGACACCACTTGAAAAAGCAAAAACCCCAGGGATACTAAACGGAATTTCTCTTTAATAAATAGATTGCTTTACATATACGTATAAACCTCAAACTCGACCCAATAAGGATATATGGGCTTGGCCCATTAGCTTGATGGAAATGATATGCCCATTTCAAGATCCCGATCCTAATAAACCTTACTCGAGAGGCCCGTTGAAATTTGAAAGGGCCAATTACTATCAATCGCGAGAGATTTATGGTTGAGTATGAAGGCATCCCGACTTTTTTTTTGATCCGGTAACCCGTGAACGTGTAAAAACGGTAAACAGTTCTAGAAATTGATATCATGGTTTCGTCGCCAATGGGTGTCGAAACGGCGACCTCATGGTTCTTCCCTCAAGGATCAACCGTTTGGACTCGGCTCCTCACCGTAGAAGACATCCCGACTATCTTATTCCTTTGTGGGATTTTTGGTCGTATTAAAAATAATCTACCTAGTACAATTATAAAACACAAACCAAGTCTCTACAAAAAATTAAGCCACGAGTTTGAAAAAAGAAATTTTAATTATTTTAATAAATTATATTTAAAATTTTCCATTATCTCCCCCCACTTCCCCACTCCATGTAAAAATTTTAATTACTTTAATAAATTGTATCTAAATTCTTTACAAATCCCCACTTCCCCACTCCATGTGAAACAACCACACCTTTCCATCTCCATCAAATATAAAAGGCTATTGGGCTTTGTAATTTCATTTGGTTTGTGTGAAGTACATAATAAGAAATTTCGGCCTAAATTTGATGAAGGATTGTATAGCATAGGTAAGAAAAAATATGTATTATGCATTATTTCCCTTTGTTGTTGGATAGGTTAATTTGTTATTGATTTAAGCACAAGTTTCTTACAATATCTTGGACTTTGAAAATTATGTCTATTTATTATTGAATTATAATAGTATATTTTATTGAACCTTTAAATAAAAATGTTTTGAAAACTCACTATTTGTTGTAGATTTTACTTTATATTTTATGATTTTTCTTTTGAAAAAAAATTGTATTTTGAATATGTTGAGTTGTATTAAATGAGTATTTAAAAGTAAGATAAAATTATAAAATTAAAATAATTTTCTTAATATTAAAAAATAATTTATATATTTTTATAATCACCCGTATATAATACGGGAATAACACTAGTTGTATTTAACGTCCCGATACGTTGTCTAGCAGACTAGCACTAATGAAGATCGAACCAGTCAACACAATAATGTCGAAGTTACAGTAAAATAATAACCACGTAAGTTGTAACAGCAAAAGCGTAAAAATTGTCAATGAATAATGCATTTTCTAGAGGCTTATACCCAATATTAAATGGAAAATTCTGTGTAAAGCATACTTGATAACTTTCGTGCATCTGTGCACAACACAATGCTATATATGAATCAAAATGCAAGCTTGTTTGGCTTGCAACTTGGAAACAACTGTATATCTGAACTATATGAACCTTCAGCTGACTGCAGCTAGTGCAGGAGCCGGCCCAACCGAGACGACATTGAAGCAGCGACCACAAAGAGTCGGGTGCTCAGAGAAAGACCCGACTTGAACCGAGTAATTCCAGCACCGTTCGCATTTCGAGCCCTCGGCTTTGGACACACCAATCCAAATCTTGTTATCTCCTTGAATGAGATATTCTCCAGTGTAAGGTACATCTAGAGCTGATGCTTTCTCTGAACCAGGAACCACTTCAGCCTGTTTTATTACATATTTGGCGCAGAAGTAAAATATAGTAAGATTTGGATTTATTATTCTACCAGAAAAATATTTGAAGTTATCAAATGAATGACTTTTGTATAAATTTGGGTGCATACAGTGCCTTTGAGATGGATTTAGCCCCTATATCAATTTGGGACCATTCTAACTAAATTCAGTCATTATTATGAATTTCAGTTTTCCTTGGGTCTATCGGGGGAACCCTTGGACATGTTCAGGTAATGGGTACCCCCATCTTGACCCCCTAGATCCCGCTTGAGCGGGACTATATTGGGTGATGATGATGAGGATAATAGTTTCCGAATCTGGATTCTTAAGAAAGACAGTTAAACTAAATCTCATGTGTAAGGTTGATGTGAGAAAAATATGAAACCTGTGATGTTATGAATATGCGATGCAGTGCGTCTGCATTATCGTCTGATGTGCACATTTGATGTAGCCTAGAGGAGAGATTTGGTTCGGTTACGTGAAGATAAACCTTTGCTTCTAAACTTGAACCGATGAGCTTTCCTGAACGAGCTACTTCCAGCACCTTGTTCACCTCAGTTCTCAGCTGTCAAATGAAATACTAAGTTAGAAAAAGAAAAATGATACCATGAATTGTGCACAGGAGTAGACTGTATAGGATAGTAAAGACACCCTTATAAGAACGGTGTACATAATTGATGATTTCAGAAAGAAAACAGTGAACTCCATCATTCCAATGACCAGCACAAATTCTTTAGAGATAAACACTACGGGATTTGGTTTTATAGTAATGTAGTTTTAACACTTAGAAAATTGGAATTTGTGTATTGTTTTTGAACTTGTGTGGTGTTTGTAGGACTTCTGGTCAAAAAGACATTATTTATAAACCAAACATACTTTTTGAGAAATAAGTATTATAACTAGAAATGTGATTATGACATGTCACGCCAAACAAGCCCTCAGTAAGTACACATGACATCCATATGGATAACAGCCATTTATGCACACAACACATATAAATGAAAGTCAGCATACTTATTGAAATCATATCAAAACATTGAATAGAACGAAGACATAATATATCAGTGACCTGCTCTTTTGTCCTTGGCTGAAATACATACCTCTAGAATTTTTTCCCAGAAGTTAACTTCTTCATTAGGAAAAGCAAGCCATTTTTCATTTACTTTTGGCCATCCTGATTCGAAGACAAATTTTGCAGCAGCGCCATCTTCTGCAATATACTCAAAGGGCAGATTCTGCCAAACATCCTCAGCCAGGTGAGGCATAATTGGAGCAAGCACCCTCACAATGGAGAGAAGGTGTGCTGCAAGAACTGTTTGACAACTTCTCCTTATAAAGCTTGTAGAACCCCTGTAAAATTGTCCCACTAGGTGAGTGAAAATCAAGAAAATTTGGGAGAATGGTAAAATTGCAATACAAGAAAATTTCGGATAATGGTAAATATACACTAGGTAAATTGAAGGCAAGTTCCACCAAAAAAAAAATGTTCTTCTCCGTGCCTCAAATATATGTTTTACTTAAATGCCACAGAATTCAACACACTCGATTTCCTAGTGAATTTGATGTGCCTGAATCTTTCCAGTGCATTAACAGGATGCACGATGGTAGAAAAGTTTATGTAATTTTTTTTTGAATTTGATGTGACCACGGACTAAATGCACACTTACCCAACGTAAAGCCGGTCCTTTGCAACATCGAAATAGAAGTTTGACAGATCAACAATCACAAACCTTTGTAAAATCTGTGAAACAAAAACCAACAGACGATGTTCAAGACTATTCACGTAAGGAAAATTATTAACCTAAATTCGAGGGGAAAAGGAAGTGCTTAGCAGCACAGATTATACATAGAAAATTTAGTTCAACAGAAGAAATTCCAATCTTTTATGTGTGCTTCATTATGGAATCATATATTAGCTCTTGCAAGTTTGGAGACAGAATATGCACCTGAAATATTTTGAAGAACTGGTATTTTTCATAGTTTTCACAAATGCCCTTTACTGTATCTTCAAGCTGATAAAGTGCATGTCGGTCTATCATGGGAAGGTCCTCATATGGAACAGTACTTTCAATCTGCATGAAGAAAAATAATCAGTACAAAGCAATAGGAAAAATATCACACAGCCACTGTATCAACAAACTATGAGGGATTAAAGCTTTCTTTGGCTTGAAGTTTATTTGGGAGCTTCACTGTTTTAGGGAGCTTATTTTGTCTTCCTAAGGAAAAGAAAAAGTCAGCATTGAAGCTTAAATTCCTACAAACACTGAAGCTCCCATTTTAAATTGCTGTCCATACAATGCCTAAATCTCTACGGCAAGCAGTCCTTAAGCAATGTTCTAGAGCTAAAATAAATAAAAATTAAAATAAACGTAAACATACCCTAAAGTCATGCAAATTCCCTAAAAGATAGCGCAGTGTTCCTCTAAGCTTCCTGTATATATCAGACATCTGACGAAGGATTAGTGGTCCAATCAGTACATCACCCGTATAGTCTACACTTGAAACCCAGAGTCTCAAGACATCTGCTCCATAGGCTGGTGCCTCCTACAAACCAAGAGAATCATTAATAGTCAAACAGGGAAATTAGTTATATCTACAGCAACACAGCCCTTTCAGGGTCATACCGTTTGGCTTTTTCCCTTTTCTCCTTCAATTACCAAACGAGGGTCTACAACATTACCCACAGATTTACTCATCTTTAGACCCTTCTCATCCAGTACAAATCCATGTGTCACGACACTTAGATATGGTGCCTTTCCTGCCAACATTTAACATAAAGAGATGGAATGAAAACCTTTTCTTGAATTCTTGTAATATATTCATTAATATATGAGTCAATGAGACAGGAGCATATATATTAGTTTTTGTTACCAAATAACACTGATATACTGCAGAGGCACATATTAGTATATCATAAGGGTTAAATGTAGAACCATACATTAATGAAATATGCATCAACAATTGAATTCTTGAAACAGTCAGAGCTTTGAGGAAAATTATAGGTTAGAATGTCAGAGATTTTAGAGCCTTAACTTACAGGCACTTCAGAAAGTATGTATAATTGAGTTCACACAATTCTTTATGCTGTGAGATAGAAAAGGCAAGAAAATCATGAAGCTGGATGAAATCAGATGAAAATGCAAATTACCATTTGTAGCAGTACTGGTTAATAGAGAACTTTGAAACCATCCACGATGTTGATCTGATCCTTCAAGATATAAATCCGCGGGGTACCTAAGGCCATCTCTTTTCCCCAGAACAGCAGCCCATGATGAGCCTAAAGCATTAAGGAGCTAACCACTTTTAATGTGTTTTGAAAAGCCATATACAAATAATGAAAAAGACATTAAACTTGCAGCAATAATAAGATAAATTGGTTGGTTGGACGAACATGGGGAGATCATGATGGGATAAAAAGAAGTTCAGAGAAGATAAGTATTCAAGAAGACTCTCATTTCAAAAGCATGTTTCTTTTTCTTTATTCCCCACACTGCAGGTGGAATATGGATAGAAGGCTAGACCAGTAATCGAATCTAGAGGATAAATATATATACCTGAGTCAAACCAAACATCCATAGTATCAGTACCCTTCTCATATTCTGGTGCTTTATCTCGATATTTATCAGGAAGCAAACCTTCCACAGTCATGTACCACCAAGCATCACTCCCCTTTTGGGATATGATAGCTGTCAAAATGAATGCAAGAATTGGATATTAACAAAATCATCACAGCAGAAACAACTTTCTGAGATCAAAAGCAACAGCAGGAATTCCCAAGGCAAGTTTAAAATTCTTGTAAATAGAAAATAACATATGAGCCAATAAGATATTGGGAACCGCAAGAAATATATTCACCCAAAAGTGTATATAAATATTAGTGGATCCAAAGTGACTTACACTTTACATGTTCAATAGTCTCTTCGTTCATCAATGGCTGCTTTGTCTCTTTATGATAAAAAACAGGAATCGGCACACCCCATGACCTTTGTCGAGATATACACCAATCAGAGCGACTAGAAGTCATAGAAGATATTCTGTTTTCTGCCTGTGATATGTTGTCAATTAAAAGCACCGTCAACACGTTGATTTTTTACATATATGCAACTTATAAAAGAGCCTACGCTGATGACATGGAGTAGGAAAAAACACCTACATAACAGATATGCCCAAAGAGAAAATTTATCAACAATTGAGGTTGACTACCCAAATATGTATCCTAAAAAGCAATAGATTATATACAGTCTTGGGAAAAGATCTTGTACAGCATAATGTGAAATATCATTCTGATTAAAACTCTTAATCTTTATGATAACTCATTAAGGATTAAGGGCCTGTTTGGATTACCATTGAAAATGCATTGTCTTGCATTATAATGCAGGATTTAATGCAATAATGCATTTTCAGTGGTAATCCAAACAGGCCCTGAAACTCAGACCTCAATATCAAATCTCGCGTAAATACTAAGAGAAAAATTGAAGAGGTTCCATAGATCAGCTTCTTAGCAGCCCCCTATTAAAACCACATGAGCGCCATAACTCATAAGGATAGCTTTTGGCCCTTGCATTAATGGGAACTAATATCCACTACACAAATCTGTTGGAAGTTCGAACCAAACAAAGGTTGTATTTAATTAATCGGAACCAGACATGCATGCCGAAGCTTGCAAGGCCAAGCATGCTACTAAAATTCTTAGTCCACTTAGTTTATCTGGAATTCGGAATCTGTTATCTATACTGCAATACGAGAAATTACAATATTTAACTGCAACACATTTTATCCCACTGAAATTTTTTTCATTGTAAATGTGCCTAGAAATGAAGACCAAGAAATATAGCTCAAACATATGTTGCTTCACCCCAAAACAACCAAAATCGTGATTACAAAGATATCAAAAAAAATTATGCTAGTTGGATTATGATATTATTAATTCTAATGTAGATTTTAATGAGACAAATGCAAACCTGAGCTGGAATCCAGGTCACATTACTTATTGCATCCATGGCAGACTGTCGGAAACCTTCTACTGATGCAAACCATTGTTCAGTTGCCCTGAAAATAGTGGGCTTTTTGGTCCTCCAATCATATGGATATTTGTGCTCTGCTCAAAAGCAAGATACAAAATTTGTTTATTCTTTTGTTCATCAAAATTAATAGAGGCAACCCCCAGGTAACCTTTGCAGAAAGAAATCAGCAACACTTACTGTATGGCTCCTCCATGATAAGTGAAAGACTTTCATCTAAGTATTTTGCAACAGCTACATTACCATCCCCCAGAACATCCATACCGCAGAAGCGTCCAGCTTCTGCAGTGAACCTTCCATTGTCATCCACAGGAGAAACAAGAGGCAACCCATATTTCAGGCCAGTTATATAATCCTCTTGGCCATGACCTGGGGCCGTATGGACAAGTCCAGTCCCAGATTCTGTAGTAATATAGTCACCGCCCAAAACAACAGGGCATTCCTTTTCATCAATTGGATGGATGTATCTACAGCAAGAAAAAGAAAATAGCAAAAGTCAATAAACAGTCACAATCAAGAGCGTATGCTTAAATCTCAAATATCTCTACCATTTGGCATTTTCCTTTACATACTATATATAGATAGACTTATGGATAAAGAAAACACTTTGCACACTGAAAATGGGGTCATGAAACTTCCATAACATAAACATGAAGTGTCTTTGCTGACACCCCCCCCCCCCACCCCACCCCACCCACCCACAAATCCCATATTAAAAAATAAAAATAAAAATTGAACATGAAGTGTCTTTGAACTTCAGATACACTATAAATCCACCTGCAGTTTTCAAGCTCTGAACCATTGAATGTTCTTTTGACAAGCAACTTGACTCCCCATTTAGATTCTAGTGTAGGCACCAGATCAGATGCCACAACTAGAAATGGTTTCCTCTGTTCCTTTAAAAGAGATCCGAATGTCCGTTTTACACTTCCTAATGCAGGAGCATCTTGTTCTGGTGACATCAATTCAACCACAGCATACTGAAGTCTAGCATTTACAGCAACAGCTGAGAATAAGAAAAAAATAGTTATAACTTATGCTTAATATCACATAAAGAAAAGAATAGATAAATCGAGTTGTATAATTTATGTTTATTGAAATTAAAACAATGAAGCACTTTACCTGCATTGGCTGGTATAGTCCAAGGAGTCGTAGTCCATATAGCCAAATGCAGGTTTGGAAGAAATTCCTCTAGTAACCTACTTGAACTCGAAGATAGTGCCACCATTTTAAAGCTGGCATATATGCTTTTTGAGACATGACCTTCTGGGTACTGAAAGAGAATTTTCAAACAAATCATGTTATGAGATACATTTCATTATTCACCTATAGCTACAGAGGCAACAATTCTCTACTACTAGCAATGTCATAACAGCTGCAACAATGCATTTGCACAACCGCAAAATCACCTTCTTAGAATAAAATCACCTTACAGTACTTTCCGTTAATTATACCAAGTTTAGACCTACAAGCTATGTCACTAAGGGTTCTTCTGTACAAAAAATCAAGTAACTGATACATGGATACTAGAACAGCCATAAAGTTCACTGATGACCAATAGATTAACCAAGAGAAAGTAGTCAAGTTGAATTACCTCTAACTCAGCCTCTGCTAGTGCAGTGCATGAAGAAGGACTCCAATGAACTGGTTTTTTGCCTCTGTATATGTAGCCTTGAAGAGCCATTTGGCCAAAAACATCAATCTAATAAAATAAATGGCCAAAAGAAATTATTTAACAGGCAAACAAAACACAGACATGCCAGAAATATTTCTGTGTGCATAGGATCATGACTCCATAATTGATCAGTTTCTTGTAAAGAAATTAATATTACCTACTCAGAATCAATTTAACAGTAAGTTTATCAAGGATATTGAAAGACAATTTATGTTATCAGACATGACTCCATAATTGATCAGTTTCTTGTAAAAAGTCAGGATCAAAATACTTGAAAATGGAGACTTTCCAGAAACTGCATGAGGGATCTGATTCAACGACCAAGATAAGGGGGTCAAGAATAAATGGAGACTTTACACTCACCATAGAAAATGACGAGGGATCAAGAATAAACAAATGAAAAAAATCCAATTCAACGACCAAGATTAAAGTGCATAAGAAATTATCCAGGGTGTACACTAAAATTGAAGTGAGATTTAGAATAAAATGTCTATTTCTAGAGAAAACTAATTTGATACAACCTCTAAAGCCTGTCTTGTCATAGATTGAATGAAAACTGAAATTACATTATGATTAGTTTGAAAATTAAAGTTACCTGTGCTGCTTCATACTCTGGATCAAGTGTTAGATATGGTGTGTCCCAATGACCCCATATTCCATAGCGCTGCATGTAGGAAATAACTATATTCAATCATTTCATAAATAAGTAGCATGGAGGAAAAATCTTCTGAAAATTGTAATTAATTTAAGGAAAAATGAACTAGGTTAACCTTAAATGATTTCATTTGATTTTTAACAGTGTCCTTGGCAAATTTAGCTGCCTTGGCTCTCAACTTCAATGGTGTGAGCTCCTTCCTAGTCTCTTGGTCAATTGATTGTAGCACTAAAATGTTAAGGTAGTCATTAATATAACTTAAAATAATTTGCATAAAAAAACTTAAAAAGAAGCAAAGTAGAGATGCAAAATCTGTAACAATATTTTATCCTATAGACTGGAACTACTTAAGATGATGAACCAATCACATTTAGCTGCAGTCTGTGCTCATTGGCAAAGTAAATAATACTGACAAAAAATGAAAATTTATAACATGCAAAATGTCAAATGAATTTTGTCATTTTTAGAGCCAATTGTAAGCTCCGACACGGAACGCGGTATGGTAATTTGTTTTAAGTTTAAAAGATGAAGAACAAACAAAGCAGCTTAGTTCATTCCCAAATACACATTACATATACTAATAGACTTCACAAGAAAATCGCATAAAAAAATAGAAATCAGTTGCTTACACACAAGGGCTAACAAAAAAAAGAACCCATGAAATCAGTAATGGATTGAAAGAAGTATATCGATAAACACACTAATACTAACCTAACACTTGCCTTTTAACTCAATTGGAAGACCGTGACAATCCCAACCAGGCACATAGTGAACCTTAAAATTTTGAAGAAGCTGCAAAACGCAAAAGGCAGAACACATTAGTTCTCCATCAAAAGAAAACAGTACTACATAACTGATAGATCAGATTGTAAAAAAGTACTGCGTAAGACACCTTGTAACGGTTGATTATGTCCTTTAAGATCTTGTTTAGAGCATGACCAATGTGTAAGTCACCATTAGCATAAGGCGGACCATCATGAAGAATGAAACTTTCCTGCCAAGTAGATACTGTATCAAATATAAATTCAAATTGCCTGCTGAAGGATCCAATAATGATGCTCAGTAACTCACCCCAGTATTCCTATCAACAACTCTCTTGAGCACCTGATTATCTTCCCATAATTTCTGGATTTCAGGTTCTTTCAATGTAGAATTTGCACGCATTCCAAATGTTGTCTTAGGCAAATTGACCGTATCCTTGTATTTCCCCTCATCTTGCTTCCCCCCTGGAATATCACCAGACGGCCACAGATGAGCGCAAAATGAAACAGATAGATCTTTCTTGTTAATTGATCAAGTAAATGGTAACTGGTAGATTGTCCTGATAATGAAGCGGAAGTTTCAGCATTGTACTATAACCTTTGAATTACAACCCATGAAGCAATAAAATGTCCTCAAAAGGTGTAGTATTGGAGATTTCAGGCCAAAAGGAGTGAATTTTTATGAATATATCAAACGACATTCATAACATGACTACTGCCCAGTGAAAATACTAAGTTCATTCCATTCAAAAGTCAGCCTCAAGTTTAAAGCATCAAGAGCCTTGTTGCATTGGAATGTAAGAATTGCAGTATTAGTCACCAAAATAGAATCTCAACCATGTCAGCTATAATTCCAATTTAATCCAATTACAGTTCCAAAAAGTATCACCTTCAGAGGCTTTTTTTGCGGCCATTACAGGTCCACGAGCCCTCCGCTTAGAAGAAGGCAAGTAATCCCCATTCGAGCAAGAGCAGTAGTATACCGAAGCAGGAAAGGATCGAGCAATTGAATTCCTCCTGAAATTGAACGAGCTCACACCGGCAGCTCTTCTGAAGTTCAGATTGAAACAGTTACTCTGGCCCAAAATCTGTTCAATTCGATCAAACAACAATAGCGCTCACGTTACATCTCAACCAATTGACCACTAATTCAACGCCAAAATGACTACTAGCTCAAATTGAACTTAAAAATCAAATGCAAATTGTCCGCCCGTAGAACTCGAGTAATCAATAAACCCTAAGAAAAGTGGATGAGTAGCTCTCCTTTAGCCATGTCAATGACAAAAAGTTAAAGAGAGGATGTACCTTGAGAGAGGTGGAGTTGAATGCCATTTTCAGTTATCTGATTGGAGGATAAAAGAAGCACGAAGCTGGAGATGGAGACCATGTCAAACATGGAGGTCGTCCATGGGAAAAGAGAAGTGAAAATGTGGATAAATCTTTTTTTGTGGGGGTTTAAGGCTCACAGAAGAAGGAATTAAACGACGTCGTTCGTACAAGTGAAGCTATGATAACCTCGTAATCTTGCAGGCTTGCAGCAGCATTCCAGTTTCCGCCCAACAAACAGGTTTGTAAAATTTGTTTTGCTATTTTCAGAAACTAAAATATTTTAAAAACCACAATAAATACAATTTAATAAAATATTTCAGAATTTCCTATATATGTTTGTTGTTCCAAAATAAGCGTTAGTATAAATAATGATTTTACATGTAGATACATATATTTAATGTTCTTAAAAATCCACCTAGGCACTGTATGGTCCCGGTTCGAATTCGGTAGTGTTTGTTAAAAACTCTATACATGAAGTTATAAAAATCCTATAGTAATTTGGTGAACCCTAGAAAAATAATTAAAGAGAAAAATAATTAAAGTTTGATATCATATTTTTTAAACTTTTTTATGCAAATTTTATCTGTAACTATCATTTCAAGTTTTCAACTTCTTGTTCAAAGCTATTGTGCAAACTTCAAACGATCATTCCAAGTTGTTGGCAAAGCTATTGTCCAAATGATGCAAAAAAGTTTTTCAGTCTTATCCAATCTATGTGCAATGTTTCAAGAAAACTTGCACATGCTCCAAACTTTCCAAAAATCATTCATCCATAATATTATTGTTTTCCATAACCCAACAAAATTTTATAAAATAGATCATATAAGAACAACAGAAAAAAGAAACAAAAGAAACTAAAAGCACCAAATTAAATTCAACTTCAAACGAATGAAACAATAAACTCGGCCACAAGAAGCTTTCCCAGTTGCCAAGAATACAAATCATCATCATCATACCCATCATATGCAATGAGATACTATCACAATTTTTCAGTTCCCCTTCTTCACAAGAAGTGGCCAAAAAAAAAGAAGAAAATAAGTGTTTTTTTTTTAATCTGTCAGCCATTTTCATATCAACCACCAGCTAACCCATTTGAACTCTCACCACACTTGAACAGCAATTCCAACACATAAAAACTTACATCCAACTACAAACTTCATAATCCACACCATAGTATCAGAAGCCCTATTCGCTTCAGGCAAGGCAAAGAGGAGGCAGAGGATAGAGCATTATCTTCCAATTCCCGAAACCAGCCATGAGCTTCAGATGGGCCCCCAAGCACGCCTCAATTTCTTCTTCACTTTGTATCGGTACTTGTTTGTGAGAGAATCCGAAATATTCTGGGGAACGTAGTCTTAGCGAGGGACCCTCTTTCGGCTAAGAATCTCTTGTTCTTTCAGCCGATGTTGGAAGCGGGCCAGGCGAGCCTGAAGGCTTACCAAACCAGCAGCTTTTCGGGAAAGGACAAAACTCAGCTGGGTTACGTAGTTATCTATAAGACTTCCTGGTTGGTCAACTTCTGCCAGCAGTTTCATCTCCTGCATCCAAAATAAAATGAATAGCCAGATTTTCATCAATTTCTCTCTAAATCCATGTAATTTGTACTTTATTTTATTTCGCTTCAATCTAACACTTAGCAGTTACTCCCTCCGTTCATTATTGATTATAGTTTTAGAGTTTGGCACATATATCAAGAATGTTTCAATTTATACCAAAATGTCCTTGATTATTTGCTTAGTTTTTTTTACATAGAGGATGAAAATTGGTTAAACTTAAATTAGCTATACATTGAAAGCGAGATTGGAAGATTTTGTCTAAGATATGTAAGAAAGACGAATATTCATGAACAAAATAAAAACTCTAAACAGGGACAAATATTAATGAACAAGAAAGTGATACTCACTTCACGAACAATCTCCATGGTGTCTTCAATTTCTTTTCTGTGTGCAGAAATTAACGCTTCTTCCTCCTGCGAAAGTTAAAGAAGGCAATTAATTACTAACATGCAAGTGAAATTGAACAGCAAGAGGAAGGTGATATATCACAAAAGAATTCAAAAGAAGAGTATTGAAGTCACAGGTATAAGACTACCTCCAATAGTGCATCAATATTTCCATCATCCGTAGAAGTTTCCGGTTCACGGCGTCTTGATGCAACAGTGTTCGTTGTAGAACTGCTCGAGCTTTGTGATTTGGAGGGCACTTTTGGCAGATCAGATCCACCACTTTCCTTTTTCAGCCAGTTCCCTAGCTTTTCTGTTTGTTCATCTCTGCTAGATACTTTTCTACGTGGTGGAGACACATTCTGCACCTTTTCCTCAGTATCAACTGAGCTTCTGTTATATGATGAATATTTTGGATTCGGCACATTTTGCACCCTTTCCTCGGTGTCCACAGAGCTTCTGTTATATGATGAATACTTTTGACTAGGTGCATTTTGCACCCTTTCCTCAGTATCCACAGAGCTTCTGTTATATGATGAATACTTTTGATTCGGCGCATTTTGCACCCTTTCCTCATTATCCACAGAACTTCTATTATATGATGGATATTTTTGACTCGGCACATTTTGCACCCTTTCATCAGTATCCACAGAGCCTCTGCTATATGATGAATATTTTTGACTTGTCGAGCCGCCTATAGAAAGTGTATCAGTTGCGGAAGAGGGAATAGGAATACCACTTGGCCCATTTAAATTATAAGCTGGCGGAAATCCAGAAGGCTGTTGTTTATCATAATCAGCATCAGAATTGTAAGGGAAGTTTTCCCTCGCTACAGCTTTTCTATTGTTCTCTGGTACTTTAGAATCTGGATATTGCTCCTCGGCATCCTCTGTTTCAAACGAGGCTGGCATGGATGGGATGGACAAATTATCTCTGTTCACAGGAGGTATCGAGCTAGAAACTTCCTTTTTAGCATTCCCACTTTTAGAGAGACTTTTAACCCTGTATATTTGAACAAATGTCTCCTCTTATTTGTCATTCCGTTACTATAGAATTCAGTTATCCATAGCATTAAAGCTTGTAACTACAAAAAGAAAGTACCTGTCAGCATATCTCAGTGTGTTCAGTGTATGTTCACATGAACCTGATCCGGGAGATATGCAGGATATCATGACAGTCCTTGAGTTGCCGACAAAGGAATCGCGAAGCACCTCAGTGAGTTTGCTCCCACGGAAGGGAATATGAATTTGGTCATTGTCAAGGGCACGGATGCACTCCTTCAGAGCCAAAAGGCTCTTATTAATTTCTGCCCCCTCAATTCTGCACATACCAGGTATTGATTGTTACAAGTGTCATCCCTACTTAAAAAACAAAACAGAAATTGATAATCTAAATTTACAAGACATGATGTTGGAAAAGAAACAAGTTTATTACACTTAATACTTATCCACCTAAAACCCTCTTAGGAAAATTAAAAAGCATAAAAACAATGTTAATTATTGATTTGCCGAATTATTACCAGCTTATCAAATTTTCTTCAATTTTATTGCACCTAAGTGTGATTCTATCTGAAACACATACCTAGTTTGTCGGTCATTATCAGTTGTATCTGCACCTCTCTCGCTGCCAGCTAAATCAATGAAGGAAATCTTCCCAACAACCTTCCCCCTACTTGCTTCACTGGCATCATTGTTTCGCCTACTTTCTTTTACCTCAGTATGCTTCTTAACAACAAGTTGCAATATAGCATGTGACCTCGAAGATTCCTCATTTGCACCTGTGGAGCCAGTACTTCTTGTTGCATTTCCCTTCTCAATAAACTCTTTAACAATTTGCACATCAGAAACTTCAAATTCTTGGAGTCCAACGATGCAAACTTGTTGACGACCATCTTCCCTCATGCAAAGTTTCCTATGATAAAGCAAATCAACAAAAATAACTGACCAAATCCTGCTAAAATACTAATTGAAATCCTGCAGTCTGCACTGGTAAGAAACAAGAGAAAAATAAGATGAAAAAGAAATAGCCTTACTTTCGGTCACAAAGGAGGTCAAATAGTTTTCCACCATATATCTCAAAATAACTAAGCCATAATTTGAATTTCTGATTGCGGTAAACAGGCTGCTGCAGATATCTAACAAGGTCTTCAGCAGCTCTTAAAGGTAGTGGCTTCATTGTGAATGTTTTACCACTGCCTGGAATCACAATTCACCGTATTTATACCCAGAATTCAAAATATTAAAGTCTGACATGTAAAAATATTTTTTTACAGTTTAACATGTAAAAATATATTTTACATGAAATGGATACAGAAAAATGTAAGATGCTGTTGATTAAAATAAGTTCAAGACCATCGTTGCAAGCTGCAACCAACAATCTCAAGGACAACTACATCTATTCACTCAGTTACAAATCATAGAACTATTGCATATCAGCTCACATATTCAAAACCTATAATGCAGTATGTCTCTTGAGAATAAACAATTAAAAATAATGGAATCTATCTCCTATAAAAGTCATAAGAGTAGGTTATGATGGATGTTTTCATCCTTCCTTCCTCCTCTGTCAAAAGAGTTTGTGCAGGTAAAGCATAAATCTTCCAAGAAGACAAACAACATAAATAAATATGCACCATATCATGCCTTGGTTATCACAAACCTTTCATAGTTTCATCAGCTAAATGCATAAAGAAAGTGTGTAGCATAGATCTCCACTCACCTGTTTGACCATAGGCAAAGCATGTTGCCTTTGTTCTCTGAAAGATTATTGGAATAATTGGCTGAACAGTTTCCCTGTACACCTGTACAAAAAAAACGGTGAGATGGAGCAACACAAGTAGGAAAATGTACTGTAATTAAGCTCCAAAATAGAAGTTTAGTCATAAATCTCAGGTAAAGAGCAATTACCTCATTGTTAGTTACTTCTTCATCTAGAACAGCGTCAAAACAGAACTCATGTTTTTCCACATAAGCTGTCAAGTCCACCTATATTTTAACAGAGCAACAAAAGATTAGCTTCACCAATTAGTGATAAAGAAAGAAAAATAAAAAGTGGAAGTATGATTGATATAGTGATAATTCAGATCTCCATCATCCCAGCCAGTGGGGCGAAACTTACCTTAACCTTGGGCTCATGCACGGTTAAGGAATTGTCGGATACAGAAACTATGTCATCTTCTTTCCGAGCAATCTCCTTCTTGTTTAGCGGTCTTTTGCGCACCTAAAATACATATAAATTCTATTAAATGTACTTGAAACACAAAAGACATAAAATGCTTCTTACCAAAAAAAGAAACAAGGGCATCTGTTATTAATAACAACACATGCATGCAGACTAGAAAATATAATCAAGCACAATAAAACATTTTCCATCGGACCCATATCACTTGGTCAAAACTTTATGCAGAAAATTCACCATTAACATTAATTTACCACATGCTGACAGCAGCCATAACTATACTAGAGCACAAAGAATCAAATTAAGAGTGAAAACAATGCAATACTTACCACGACTTTAATCTTAGCCACGTTACTTTCCTTGGGAGTGCTCACATTCTCACTCATAGGTAGCAACATTGATGCATCTGTATCAGCTAAATCTTGTTCTCTATACTGCTTTCTGGTGATCATGTTGCTGTCGTCATCAGTTGTTTGAATCGGGCCAGGCATAAAAGGTGATGGCTCAAATGGTTCAGACATGACATGCTGGAAATGCACCAAGGTAAAACTTCAGATGGGAATCGTCACATAAGCAAACAATTAAACCACCAAAATAGACATAATGTAGGTCAAAGAGCCTGCTACATTGCATGTGCACCAAGGTAAAACTGCTTTAAAATTTCTAATAGGAAGCAAATGATATACTTCTCTTCAGAGGGCAAGACGTTAGTGCAAACTTGTAATAGAAGTACACTTTTCTCTTTCACGGCAATAAACATAAATACAGCTTCAAAAAATAACAAGAATAAATGGAAACTCTTGCAAAACAAGCAAATCTTATAAATTATTTATACCTTTTATGATTGATATATAGGTCCACAGACCATGGAGCATTATTTTCAATAACAAAACAAATACTAAGCAGACTGTTTCATGATCCAATTCAAGCAAAAACATATGCTTGCCAAAACATATACTTTACAGATTGTAAACATGTAAATTCTTTATTACGAAATGGACACGATTTAGCCAACAAAAATAAAGCACAATAACAAGCTTAATAGGCATACAAGCTCAAATAAAAGACAGGTTGTTTTAATGTATCACAATATCAGAAAGCTCATACTCTTGCAATTAAATATTACATTTCAAAAGCCAAATGTAAGCCTATGGCGCTCAACTGCTCAAGGACTAAGGAATTAAGAAGAATAGATGAGTGGATAGTACTTAACCAGGTTCTATCATATGTGCTCTGTGGAAAATCTTACCTCGGAAAGAAGTTCTGTATCATCCATAGCATGCAGGTCCAAAAGCCCAGCTCCAAAATCACCCCTGAATTCAGAAGAATAAAACCCATCCATTGCTGCACTCTGGGCAGTAGGAGTGTAGGGTTCAGAGCCTGATTCTCCATTAAAATTCAAGTTTCTCATTAACTTGAAGAGTCTCTGCTTCTCTTCAGCAGATTGTGCTCCATACCCCTTTATAAGAAACCACAATCAGAAATAACTTGGCCTTATTCTCCACACCTAAATTCAATTACCCTAATTATCTTGTTCTCTACACCTAAATTCAATTACCATGATTTCTAACAAGCCACAAACTTCAATATTTGATTAAATTTCTGACAAAAACATGCCATTAAAACCATGCGTCCAAAAGCAGAAATAAAAATGTCTATTAGGACAAAAAGTAAATTGCAATCAATCAAAAAAAAAAAAAAAACTCATAAAGCAGCGATTCTTCAGGTGATTACCTGCATTAGGAGGTTGGGCATGTTGTTGGATGCCATCGGTGAGGCCAGATGCTGCAACCCGGCGGACTGGAGCCAACGAGCCATGACAGCGTCGTTGGCGTTTCCTGCCGGCCCCGCATTGTAAAGGGGCGCACCGCCGGGGTGATCGTACATAGCAGCGGAATTGCTCTGCTGCATCTGACCACCCGTGTGGCGCTGGGAACGGCGTTGGGGCGCCAACTTGCCAAGATCTAATAGTCAGAGCTTCAACCGAACAAAAGAAAATCAAATCAGAGAAAGACCCAATCAAGGCATTATAGCGTCACAAAAATACACAAGAATAGAAACCCTAAGTTTCGCGATCAAGGCATTATAACAAACTCACCCCGGCGGCGACAATTCGAATCCTCAGCACTCTAGCAGAACATCGACGAAACTTAACCTAAAAGCCTCCTCCCATCCACCGAGTCAAATTGGGCGGATCAATTCGAAAATTCAACCAATCCGACAAAATCGAAGCCCCAAATGCGGCGGAATTTAAAAGATTTCAGAGGCGGAACCGCAATGGAAGGTGAGAATCGGGAGGAAGAAAGATTCGGTGCAAAGTAATCACGAAATCAATGGTAGGTAGGCAGGAAAAACAATAGACACGAGATCTACTGCCACCAAATGCGATCGAACAAGAATTTCAACAGGCACAAATTGTGAACAGATCTGGAACCAACGGATAACGGAAAAACCCTAATTCGTGGACTCGACGAACAACCACCACCGAATTGCTTCCTCCAAACCAAATCTCTCAGAAATCTCTCTCCTCTTTCTCCGCTCTTCTCTGTTTCCTTCCTCCCTCTGTCAATGACAGCATTTGCCTCGCATAAATTGCAAAATCATGGAAATCAGACAATTATGTATTATTGACAGGTGACCGTTCACATTTTCCAATTTTTACAGGAGGAAAAATAAAATTATAATTATGCCCTCGTAGTAAAAAAAGACATAAAAACGCTGGCTTTTTTTTTTTTTGCTTTGCGGAGTTAATTAATTTGCTAATTACTAGTTATCCCGTCGTGCCCTGCACGACTATGAATCGATATTTTTTTATAAAAAAGATATTAATAAATAAAAATATAATATAAATAATAATTGTGAATTGGTGATTTATATAAACTGTAAAAAAAACATACGAAGTAATTCTAAATTAAAGATTTTGATAACAAAAATAAAAATAATGGGTCATTTAATATGGATTAGCAAATAAAATTGACTTGACATATTATAGGATAAGATCTCGGTATATATTTATATGAGTTTTTTTTGGTAGATTATATTGGAGAGTTGTTAGAATCATAAAGATATGGTAAAAAATATTTTTATATGTAAATAAATTTCCAAAAAAACATTATTGTAATCAATATAAAAAAAACTAAAAATTGATTGATATTTGTAGATTATGTGGTAATATGATGTGTACATAATATATGAGTAATGTGAAATTTTTTTGACATGTGGACTATGACATGGAATATTTATAAAGACGTCTAAATTATAAGAAAATGACACGTGTAAAAATATGAGGTGGCTTAATATAGGATCGACATGTGGTGAAATCATAGGTGGCGTAATGAGAAGGTTCCAAACCTTATTACTTATATATATATATATATAGTAGATTTGAAATTTAATTTTTAAAGGCGGCATTTGATTTTTAATTTGAATTTTAGGTAATAAGCCGACCATAAATGCAAGCCTACGGGAGCATGTCTATATTTTCACGTTACGTCAGAGGAATTGACCGTCTTGCCCTCCGGTCTGAGAGCGTTCGTATACGCGCATACGTGGTTACGAAGTAAGGGCGCTGGAGAGCCACGCGCGCTCGAGAAATGATGTGTGCACGTGAGATGGCGTGGCACATATCATATTTTACTTTTAAATGGGATTATACTAATGTTAAATATTACTCCGTACTTAGATGGATTTGTCCGTTCGTTGGACGGGGTCATTTTTTTATGCTTATGAATTTGTATATGTGCAATAAGGGTCTCTTTGGTATCCACATCATAATATCAGATTTGAGTATGAGTATAATTGATACCCATATTCGGTGTTTGGTATATCCAAATATCGATATCAAACTGATATTTGTTGTTTGGTATATGAGTATATCAATATCAACTAGTATCAGAGTGATATTAAAGTATTATTTTCATATAACCGGGAAATTACTATATCAAAGATATCACTCATATCTATATCCATATTCGATATCTAGATATCACTCATACACATATTTTTGATATGCATATCGATATCGATATCTGATATCACACACCTTAGATATCAATACCAAACGAGCCCTAATATAACTCATCATGTTTAATTCGGGATAACATAACTTCATCATATACCTTCATTTTTCCTGGTACATGTGAAATGCAAAATGTAATGGTTATTACTTGTTTGTAATATTTGCAAGATTGTTAATATCAAAGCAAAATGGAAGCAAGAGGTGTTAATATGGGAGTAAAATGTTACCTATATTATTTTTTCAAATGCGTGTACAAACTGGCTCTCAAGATGAAATTCCAACTGGTAGTTGGTTGTCTGCTGGTTTCTAAAAATAGATGAAAGGTACATGTTGTGGAGGCCACAAATATATAATGCAAGGGAGACTGGCGGTTAAGAATGTGAAAAACTGACTGATTTATATGCTATTACAATATTGGAGAACAAAATTCAAAAGGCTGACTTATTTATATGTTATTACAACATTGGATAATAAAATCAAAAGGCTGACTGATTTAAATGCTATTACAACATTGAAAAAAAAACTTTAAAGGACCATGAGAAAATTACAAGCTCAAAGAAGTGCTAAGTCCATTAGAAAATAAAATTCAAACAAAAATTGAGCATTTATTTATCTATTGAAGGACAACTTTATATGTTGTATAGAAGATAGATAGGTAGAAGATAGCTATTAATGTTTTAAATATTATTATTAATTATAATGTTAATTATGCCAAAACTATGGTTGCGCATGAGTCGGATTGAACATAAATTTTAAAGCGAATTGAATTGAAATAGATATTATTTCAAATAAGCAAGCTTATTTACCAAAATATAAGCAAGTGGTCGGAACCTCTACTCTTGCATCGCCTCGCGATAGAGCCCCCCCACCTTTGGTGTTAGAGCCGTTCAAGTGGAGCACCGACGATGTGGATGGAGCCCGTGCTGTAGCAGACAATGCAAGTTTTTGGTTAATTTTCCTATTCATTAACTCCAAGTGGGTGCTATGACCATGATAGAGGCTATGTCTTCAGACTTTATTTAAACAACATTAAAAAGCGTATAGTGTAATGAGAGATCAATAAAACCTTAACTATGAAAAAAAAGTTAAAAAACTGACAAAAAAAAAAACGGAGAGTTGATATACACAAGTACAGTTCAAAGGCATGTCCCAAAATTTCTTATTTTATCAAATGTTACTTATAATTTTTATTTTATTTTTGCATGAAAAGAAAAAAAAAATTCAACCTAATTATCTCCACTTATATTTCTCTATTTTCATTCATATTTCTTCTTACACACTCATAAAAAAGTTAAAATATTGTAATTCCAAATTTTCGATCCTAAATTTGGCTAGTTTATTGCTCTTTTTATCCATAAACTCGACAAAATTCCATTAATTTTTGTAACTTTACCCTCCAATTTCAATTTACAATTTTTAAAAATGGATCAAAAATACAAAAATGACGCCATTAAGGCGGGACTATTTTGTGTTTGAAAGTTTTCGGGTACCCAAAATCGAAGCGATTGGGCCGGAGGAATCCACCAACCTCAACAATGGCGGACGAACTCTCCCGTATAATCTCCGACTTCCACAACCTCAACGACGCCGGCTTCCAGTCCTCCATTTCCCAGTCCACCCTCATACACCTCCAATCGTTCCTCGACCAAGCTCTTCACGACGCGGACGACCCGGAGGACCAGCCATGCCTTCTATGGGAAGAGCTCGCAACCAACAACATCGCGCTCTCTTCCTTCATCAATCCAATCGCTCTGTCTATGGATTCCGGTCCTGTATCCGTCGCCCTCCTCGCCTGCAAGGTGTACCTTTCTCTCATCCTAACCCCCAATTCCCCAGCTTTGTCTCTCTTCACTCCGATGTCGTTTCTCTCTCTTCTTCAAGCAGTCCGTCGGGCGCTGAAGAAGAAGAAGGCCGTGAATTCCCCGACGCCGGATGTCCAGGGCCGTGGTGGCGGTGCGCAGGGCAATCGGAGGGGGAAGGGGAGAGGGCGTAATCGAAGTAAGACTGCTAGGGTATCGAGTATGGATTGTGACGATGATGCAGGAGAGGGCGATAGTGGATTTGATGTTAGGGTTTTGTTCGATGTGCTTGAAAGATTAGGGCTTGTTCTGGAATTGGTGCATTTGGATAGGTTTCCGGATAGTTTGAAGTCATTGGTGCAGACTACAGCTGAAATTCCTATTCTAGGGATCGAAGTTTTTGGTGCTTCTGGGAATTACAGGAAGCTTTGCGATCCCTGTGCACATATCTTTGCCCAAGTTCTAAAGCCTGAGCATGGTGAAGTGGCGGCCACTGCAGCTGAGGTGTTGAAGTCACTGTCATCATTGATTCTCTTGATTAGGTCGCCAGCTAAGACATTTGCACTTGGGTTTGTGACAAATCAGATGATGGGTTTGGTGAAATGCTCCGAAGGTGTCAGGAAGGCGATGGTGAACTTGCCAAGGTATTTGTCACAAAGGGCCCCTGAGAGAGCTGAAGCTAGGGCTGCAGTTGTGGAATCTATTACGGAGATAGTGAAAGCTATGCAGTTTGAGGATCAGCTTGAGTTTATCAATTATGTGCTGAAGATGTGCCAGGGGAAGTCTCAGCTTAGATTATTGGCTGTTGATCTTATTCAGATGCTTGTAATGTCAATAAAAGATCCATTTGTATTGAGCTCAGATGACGGACTTGAAAGCTCTTGGGGATCAAGGTGCTTGGAAGCTCTGATAGAGCGCTGCTCCGATTCAGTGGCTGGGGTTCGAGCTAGAGCTATGTCAAACTTGGCACATCTAATAGGAAGTCTTTCTGGCAATGAGTCAAGTGGAATGATCTTGAGGGAAGCACTGGGTTTCAAAAGTGATGGATCTAACAGGCAGGAAATTAGACTGAATGAGCTTCTAAAGAAAAGGTGTTTAGATGAGAAGGCTTCTGTGAGGAGGGCATCTCTTCTTCTCATTACCAAGTTGGTAGACCTTTCAGATGGCTACTATGATATTGAGATTGTGAAGGCAATGGGAATGGCTTGTTCAGATGCCTTAGTTAGCATCCGAAAAACAGCAATTTCAGCTCTGTCAGAGGTTACATTCTTTTTACTACTATGTGTTGCTTACTAGTATCTTCAAGAGCATAAATATTTCAAGTTATACCATTCTTTGCGAGAAACAAAAGCAAACCCAGTGGAAGTTTATGTACTTTTCAATTGGCAACTGTTCCTTTTTGACTGAGTGATTTGTCTCATCACAGGTCCTGATTTAGTCTCTGAGAATGCATTTTTGCTTAATCAAGTAGTAATTTGCGAGTGATGAGTTGATGATCATTGTTAACATTACACTGGTTAATTGATAGTTGACGAAGGATGCAGTGCACTAAAAATCTATATATTTTTAGATAATAGCCTGATTTAAATACTCTGATCCTTTGCATTGGTGGTGGCAGATGCTCCATATTTAATAAATTTAATCTCACACTTTTATTAAACTTTATTTCACTCTTTTTGCATCCTTTTGTCATGGCCTTTCTATTTTTTGTCTCTCTGGATTCTGGGAGCTTCAATTCTATTATATTCATATGCCTCTCACATTTATTTTTATATGGATTTGTAGGCATTCAGAAGGTGCTCAGACAATAACTTGATTTCTGAGTGGCTCCACTCCGTTCCACGCTTGATAATAGATAGTGAAACTAGCATTCAGGAAGAGTGTGAGAATTTATTCATGGAACTTGTATTAAACAGGGTTTCCAGAGCTGGATCTTGTACATCCCTTGACATGTCTGTGCCAAAACATTCAAATATGAGTGGAGAAAGTTTTCAAAGAGAGCTTGCTTTGTTATATCCTGAGGGACTCTTTGATCTCTTGAAGGAAATCTGTAATGGGGAGGTCACACCTTGGGTGAAAAAGATCTGTTCTAGTCTGGGAAAGAAGAAAAAGTTGAAGCACACAATTGCCACATCACTTCAGAATGTCATAAAAACATCAGCATCGCTTTGGTTAAAGCATTCTATGCCAATAGAGAAATGGACAGCTCCTCCTGGTGCATGGCTTCTTCTTTCTGAGGTGTCGTCATTCCTTCCTAAATCAGTTAACTGGGAATTTCTCCACCACCATTGGCAACTTTTGGATAAAGATGCTACGGAACAAGGAAAGTCCCACATGGTGATGGAGGGTATGGATGAAGAGGAACTCGAATCTAATTCTGTTGCTTGGGCAGGTGATCGTGTTTTATTGCTGCAGACAATCTCTAACGTTTCTGTTGAATTGCCTCCTGGACCTGCTTCTGACCTGGCATACAATCTGTTCAAACGGATAGAAGGATTTAAGATGCACTCAACTGAGGTATATTTCCATTTATGTGATGCTTTTAAATTTCTTCTAGGAGATACCTCTTTTGGATTTGTTTCTTAATGTAGAGTTGACTTTGCCATCATTAATGCTAGCAATATTTTTTGTTATGATGGATACTGTCTTACATATTCAGTGTGTCATTGTTCCAAGGGAAAGTCCCACTAGGTTTTTCTCATTTTAAAAAAATATATCGAGTTAAAATGGGGTTTTGGCTGTCAATATTTACATGATCTACACTTTGAAATTTCGATTCCACTGTGTTTTCTTTTTCTAAGTTGTGTGTCTCTGTGTGTATATAGATACATACGTTCATACATATAATATATACTGTTTGGGTTTGGACAATTTTGTGGTGTTTTGATGACATACTTTATATTGACAGGTTAATGCGCATGCTAAAGCACTAAAAACATTGTGCAAAAGACAGGCAGCAAATACTGAGGAAGCTGATAACCTTGTTAGAAAATGGTCTGAACAGCTCCTGTCCAAGGCTTTTCATATTATTGAGAAGTTCTTATCTGAGGAACAGGAAGCAAATAAAGATGGCAGTTTTTTGACACCACCATCTAGGAGTAAATCTCAAAAGGTCAACAGAACAGCTTCATCATCTCAACTCCTTACACAAGCCAATACTGCTGTTTACACCATAGGATCTTTGGTTACCATGTGTCCTTCGGTTGATTTGAAGGAAATTATCCCCGTTTTACATGGCATAATCACTTCAGGGAGAAATGAGGCAGGTTTGAGCCAAATACCAGGCTCTACAGTCTCCATAAAGCTGAGAGCCCCATCCTTATACATTCAAGCATGGCTGACAATGGGAAAAATCTGCCTTGCTGATGGAAAACTTGCAAAAAGATATATCCCATTATTTGTACAGGTATAAACGATTTTGGCTATAACAGTATCTTTCGAAAAATAGATAAATAAGTTACCATTGATGCTTTCTTCCCGATTGTTTCTTGAATTTTTCATAAGTGCACTGGCTTTATTCAACTTCTGTATAGATTAGCTTACCAGGCTACCTTTGGTTAGTTCACAAGGAACAAGTATTTTAAGCATTTGTGTATTCCGAAATGTATGATTTGCACTTGTCTTCTTGCAGGAGCTTGAGAAGAGTGATTGTGCAGCTCTGCGCAACAATATTGTTGTAATGATGACTGATTTCTGTGTTCGTTACACTGCCCTGGTTGACTGGTACGTCTATGATAACTTTGTAAAAGAATTTCGTACTTTTTTTCTTGGGATAAAATGTCTTTTCTTGTATATATAACCTAGTAATTCTTTTGAGGTGCAGTTACATAGCAAAAATCACAAGGTGTCTTCGTGATCCCTGTGAACTAGTAAGGAGGCAGACATTTATATTACTATCTAGACTATTGCAGGTCTGTATTAGAATTCAAGATTTAACATTAATACATATGTTCATGATTTAGCCGTATGTCAGCATGCAATTCTTAATATTTTCATGTCTTTAATGTAGACTGATTATGTTAAGTGGAGAGGGATACTTTTTCTACGGTTTCTGTTAGCTCTTGTTGATGAATCAGAGAAGGTACAAGAACTCGCTGATTTTCTCTTTGGGAACATCTTGAAAGGTAAAACTTTTTGAGCTTGCATGTTTTTTTTTTTAATTCAATGATGACAATTGAAGTTCAATCTTCTTAATTTCTTCATTTTTAACATCATTTCAGCCAAGGCACCTCTTCTGGCTTACAATAGTTTTGTGGAAGCGGTATATGTTCTAAATGACTGTCATATTCACTCTGGACTTAGTACTTCACAAAAGTTGAAAGATGAGGGCAGACTTTTTTCTATCAGGTGAATGAATTGGCACCTGAAATTTCTCTATACCTCTGACAATAGTTGATACTACTCTTGACACCTTTGTTTTATCTCTCTTTTACAGAGGTAATGACCAAAGGTCAAGGTCCAAAAGAATGCGTATATACATTTGCCTACTAAAGCAAATGGCTCCCGAGCAACTGCTAGCCACGTTTGCAAAGATATCTGCTGAAATCCTAGCTGCTGCCTCTGATGGCACTCTCAAAATTGAGGATGTCACAGGTCAATCTGTATTGCAGGTGTGATTTCTCTGTTCAAAGCACTAGCTTGTCTCATTAAGTCAGTTTTGGAGCTTGCATTTTGTACAATCCTACTTTTCTGTAGGCTTCAGCCTGGTATCCATGTTTTTTTGCAATTCTGATTGGTACCCTTGAGCCATCCAACCATTCCCACCATGCCCAATTTAGCTAAACTGCATTAGTTGATCCGTTTGCTCTCTTGAAATTAGATTAGAAAGCCTTACTTTGTGTCAAACAAGTTGAAAGTAGCATGTTTGTTTTTAGAAATTAGAAATAGTCAATTTTTCTTCTTTTTACATTTAAATTTGCTGTCTTATGTATCATCTTTGTGTAAAACAGGATGCATTTGATGTTCTCTCCTGCAAGGAGATCCGGATCCAATCAAACCGCGGGTCAGGAGCATCAGATTCAGCAGACATGGATGAAGAAGCAGGAGAAGCTGGTGGAGCAGCTGCTATTAGAGGAAAAGTCATAACACAAGCAGTTAAAAAGAGCCTCATTCAGAACACCATTCCCATATTCATAGAGTTAAAGAGGCTTCTGGAAACCAAGAACAGCCCTCTGATTGGCTCTCTCATGGAATGCCTTCGCGTTCTCCTCAAGGACTACAAGAACGAGATTGATGAGATCCTAGTTGCAGACAAGCAACTCCAGAAGGAGTTGATTTATGACCTTAAGAAGTACGAGACAGCAAACGCTAAATCTACAGCCATGGAGGCCGTTGAAGCTTTGCAGAAGTCTAAGCTTAAAACACCTGGTGTTGCTGAAAAGTCTGCTGGCTTTTCCAAGAAGAAGAAGAAGCCACATGGCGATTTTAAGGTGGTTTCGGCTATGGCTGACATGGCGGCTGAAGCTAGAGCTCGGTCTGTCCTGAGGGAGGTGAACCAGGGATTGCTCTCTCCACCTTTGAGTTCAATCAGCAAGCCCAGGCTTAAGTCATCAAGGAGAGCAACTACTAGTAAGGCTTCTGTGTTACTTGAATCTGTTAGGAAAAGACAAAATTTTAGCTCTGATGAGGAAAACTGAAGCCCACTTCTACAAACTCTCATTGATCCTTTGTATAATAAGCCTATAAGGAATTTCTGAGAAGATGGATCATCAAAGCCTCTTTGATGCTGTAGTTCAAGACCTCTGATTTGAGAAGGAGATTGTGAATGTAGTATACTAGTATTGTATCATTATAATCTAGATAGGAATACTAATTTGGAAAATACTCTCTTAGTTTATTAACTTAGATTTTTCTAATTTTTTTCAATTGAGGACAATAGTTTCCAAATTAAAATACTTATCCTATGTCCTTTAAGGCATGATAAGTTAAAAACACCATTATTATAACGGTTCGGCTAATGTGTGCCCATGGGCACACAATAAAAGTGTTAATTTGGGAAACTATTTTAAAACTATTCCCTAAATTGGAATTAATAAACCCTTTTAAAAAAATCAAAACCAACAAACAATATCCAAATTTACTATGATTAGAAATCTTATTGTGTGCCCATGGGCACACATTAAAAAAATCCTTATTATAATTATGAAATTAATAACAACATATTTTTTTTGGTATTAAGGCATTGAATAATGTAAATACAACTTCTCCTACAAACTGGAATAAAAACTAAAAAGTAATGAATTTTTTTTATATAGGTTAAAAACCTTAAGATAAGAATATATTAAATGAAATTAATTTGGGATTATATATAAATTTTTCTATAGGATTTATATTTTTCTACAAATATATGGTAACAGTAAAACAAAATGAGAGGAAAATATCGATGACGTGGCGTGTTATGATTGCACGAATTCATGGTGATGTGCTGGTCTCACCACTCATATAAAATGCTCTCCCACCGAATAAACCCACCGACTCTTCCTTGGTATAACTTGTTCGAGCTAGCGACCTCCATGGTGACGTGCTGGTCATTGGCTCATTGCACCACTCATATCTTCACAAGGTTGGTGAAACGCTTGCAATTTTCAATTTTCTTTTTGTACAATTCGTTCGTTTATCTGATTGCAATTTCTGGCGGTTTGAACGATTCTCGAGTCTCGACACGTTGCTCAGCGTTTATCAAATCGATCAACTCCTTATTTTGATTTGTATTGTCTTTGGTTCTACAATTTAGGTGAATTTGATCGGTAATTGAAGCTCTAGGTTATAGATATTCGATTCCTCCTGCTGAATTTGAAAATTTGCTGTTCGAACTTGGGAACTGTATTGGTTATTGATGATATAGTGCCCTAGGCTTGAAGTTCTGGATCCGATTCGGATTCTGGTTTTGGACCTTCGAATTTGAAATTATGGATAGTACTAACAAGGATGAGGCATTGAAATGCATTGGGATCGCAAAAGAGGCCATTGCTGCGGGGAATAAAGAGCGAGCGTTGAAATTCATAAAAATCTCTCAAAGGCTTAACAGTAGTTTCTCTGTTGATGATCTTCTCATGGCCTGCGAGAAGATGGATTCGCCTTCAGCAAATGGAAACCACCATGATCAGAGCCAGAGCACGGCCAGATCTGAGAAGGCTGTCAACAAAGAGCGAAATTATACTGAAGAACATGTTAATTTGATCAGGCAAGTAAATCAGAATAAGGATTACTATGGAATACTTGGTGTGGAGAAATCATGTTCAGTGGAAGATGTTAAAAAGGCATATAGAAAGCTATCCTTGAAAGTTCATCCTGATAAGAACAAAGCTCCAGGTGCTGAGGAGGCTTTTAAGAAGGTTTCAAAGGCTTTCAAGTGTTTGAGTGAGGAAGGATCTAGAAGACAGTATGACCAAACTGGCCATGTGGACGAATTCGAGCAGAGCCAGCAACATGTAAGGCGAAGGAGACGATCTTCAGCTGGTGACTTTTATGGCGATGATTTTGATCCTGATGAGATTTTTAGGTCCTTTTTCGGTCAAACGAATGGATTCCATTCCTCTCATGTTTTCAGGACCCAGACTAGGACGACTGAAGTTAATGGAGGACGCCCCGGTTTCATGGTTCTTGTTCAGCTATTACCGTTTTTGATAATTCTATTACTCACTTCCTTGCCTTCTTCAGAGCCCGAGTATTCTCTACAGAAGACATACAGTTATCAGATTCCCAGGATGACTGAGAAGTATGATGTGGGGTTTTTTGTTAAGTCTGTAGATTTTGACAGAAATTTTCAAGTTGGGAGTGAATCTAGAGCTAAGCTTGAAGAAAGTGTGATTCGTGACTACAAGAATCTGCTTGGACGGCATTGCGATGTTGAACTTCCGCGACGTCTATGGAGTAGGCACATGCCAACACCTCATTGTGACAGACTCAGGAGTTTTGGATTGGCTTGAAAGGTCAGATCTTGTTGCTCATATGTTGCTTTTTGTATTAATTGTTAAAACATTTTTAGTTTTAATCAGGTAGAGAAACCTTATTGAGCTGCATATTTTGCATCTTATGTCCTCATACAAATATACAATCTCCACTAAGGCCTGCATTTTTTCTGTAACCAAGTTATAATTAGAATATCTAATCTCCAATTTTGTGAGAAAAGGTTTGCTTGGGCAATTTTAAAATTTTACAGACTTTTGGCCTCAATTGTTATCTTGCATGCCAACTTGTTTACTGGTTTTGGATTCATGACTTCTGTGCATCTGATTTGCCTGCACATTAGCTTACCATTCTTGTGATTATCCTTGCATAAAAAATGAGTAGCACTGAAAAACAAGTTTGGTTTCTGTTGCCTTGTCCAATTCAAGAGTTGAGGACATGTTTGGATCGCACAAATAATGCATTATCTTGCATTATAATGCAGAATTTAATGTAATTTAAGAAAGAGATCTATGAAACCAGTTATATCTTGCTTATAACTAAAAGCTGAATTTAATGCAGCATAATGCATTAAAAAGTGCAATCCAAACACACCCTTAATGCAGTTCACAAAATGACATAGATGCAACCTTAAATGATAATGAGTCTGCGCCAAACAAACCCTAACCATATCAACGTGTAATCTTTTCCTTTTTGTAAGCTGTGACTGAGATTATATTGCTTGTCTGTCTATCTCTCATTTATCTCATCTCTAACCAGTTATATGGTTCAACTTTCTACCTTTAGGTTAGCTATGAATTTGTCGTAATATAAGTTCTATCTTTGGTATACTGATTGATTCATGTGTGCACTCAAATGATACACAACACCCATGTGAATTATTACTCAAATGTGTGACCACAAGTCATTCATCATGCATTCACTTGTCTTTAATGCATTATTTCTTGTGTGACCACAAGCGTGATACGTAGCTATGCTTGTGATTGAGCTATGTTGCTAGAGTTACTTTGTGGGTGTGTTTTCTTACCATTGGTTCAGTAAATCAGTAATAAAGTGACGACAGTTAAACTTAAAAGAAAATTTATGTTTTCGTGGACAGCACAAACATTTTCTTGAATTTCACCGCCCTTTTGCCTTCTATTTCAAATTTATGTCTCTACTAATGAAGAACAAATTGTAGTTAGGAAAGACTTTGGCAAGTCTAAAAGGACTTTAGTGACCAGTGACCACCGCCCATACATGATATATTTAGTTATAATGGTGGTCAAATTTAGAGGAAGAAAACATAGAGTACGGTCTGAGAATAATTATTTTTGTAAGGCCCCATGCTTGCAATTTACCAAAAAAGGAGGGGAATTAATTTAATGTATAGGAATATATTTATGTGAAAGTAGGTAAGCAAGTAAGCAGGTAGCTCTAGATGATTAGGTGTAGGGTTTCTTTTTGTTTTTGTTGCTGGCCTTCCTTTTGATTTGTCGCAAGAAACTCGGTATCCTTTCTTAGAGGAATCTATTTTTTACTTATCACTTTTTAGTATCTAGAACTCTTAGAAGATGGCCGGGAAAACCAAAATTTGGTTTAAGGTGAACTGAAAATCGAACTGAATTCGTTCGATTCACTTTTGCTGATTTGAGAAATCTAAATCTAACCGAAATTTAACTTAAACCGATCCGATACTGAATTTTGGGAAATTTCTAAACCGAAAATCGATGAATGTCAATGATTTTCATTAGACCGTTATAACTACAACTATCCGCTACCGGTAGTTTTTGCAAAAAAGTACCTTACAATGAAAATCAATGAATATATATCATGATTGCTTCATATGAAAGTGAAATCCATACCTAGACTTACCTAGGCAAATACCTTCCGAGATTTTGCACAATACTTATTATATTCACCATTTTAATTGCATGAACAAAGCTGAGCTCACTTGGTCAAGTGTGTAAGGGCGATTCATGGAAACCTAATCGAATAAATCAAATGAGAACAGAAAGAAGCCTACAAAATACTTGGTTTTGGTTTATTTCAATTTAAATTTCTTTTGTTTGACTCCAGTTTCGATTATCAAACGACAAAAGCTTCAACCGCGTCGGCTTTAATTCTTATCTTTCTTCTCCAATTGACATTTTTAGATTGTCTTCATGGACTATCACAAATATCTAGCATAGCGACCAAAAACAACGAACTTTTAATATAGTAGTGCCTTGAAAACATATCATCTGCAATTTATCGATTATAGTACCCATGGTATTTTTAATTTATAAATGTCATACTTATCTTATAAATTTATAACATCAAGTAATATTTCGTTCATGTAGCATTAAACCTGCATTTGGGCATTTATTGTAAGCTCGATATCACTCTTTACCGAGTTAGACAAGTACGTAAGACCGGACAATTTTGTCAAAAAATGAGCATCACGTTAAAACTGAAATGAAAGTGTACAATGATATGGCACAAATAATTTCACATGTAAAGTTCCCCACTTCAATATAAGAATCTTGCATTGTCAGAACTCAGAAGAACTCGTCAGTTCAGTTTTCGTGTAAATGTACTAACGTCTTGTATACAAAATTGGCAAATCAGTTCAGTTTTCCACTCCTTTCCCAACTAATTTTTTTAAAGAAATTTTCCCAACTAATTTTAATACTAGCTTTCTTATCCTTTCATTTAGGGAATTTTCTTTTACAACCTTGATTTCGATAATATATACTTAAATGTTTTTTTAAATGACGAGCAATCCAATTTTGGTGACAAACTCCGAGATCGTGTGGAACCGATAAGGATCACGAATTAGATGAACTAGCTTGACCCAATTGAAGAAACGATAGCGAGGCTTTTAGTTTTTTTGGTCTTGCATTTGGTTCGACCGATTTGATCGGTCAACACTCGACACCGTTGGTCGTGTGCAACCGATAAGGATCAGGAATTAGATGAACTGGCATGACCCAATTAAAGAAAATATAGCGAGACTTTTAGTTTTTTTTTTTTGGTGCATTTTGCTCACCCAATTTGATCGGTCAACACTCGACACCGCTCTACGTATAGTCTGAGTAATCCGTAACCCCATTTTAGGGGGAGACTCTCATAATATAAGTTTTATTTAGACATGCCATTAGGAGAGTTCGAACTTAAATCTCCTAAAACACTTAGTCTAAACAACTAGCACCACTTTATAATTAGACAAAGTGAAACTTGGTTTTATTCACCCAAATGTACAAGTAGAAGCTCGAAACTTAGCAACAATCTCTCTCATATCTCTTAACACTAAGCTACTCTTATGTAGGAAAAATATACTTATATATATAACCTATTGTTCGACAATATATAATTCAATTTTAGTACCATATACATATGGGCTAATTAATTGGCTTATGCTAACATCAACTTATAGCAGAAATTCAAATAATAGTTTGCACTTTTTGAATAAAAAAAAAAGAGGGAAAGAGACTGGAAATTGGGAGGGAACAGCAAATGGTTGACAGCACTCAGCAGCTCACGCGCAAAGCACGTGGAAGCAATGCAGAGATCACGAAACAAAGATCTCAGAAAAAAGCAACCCCCCCATCGTTCAAGACAAGATATCATTACACTAACGGAGATCTCAACAGACCGCTAAACAGCGCCACCGCACACGGCGGCCGCCGGCGACCACCACAAACGCCTCCGACGAGGCGAAATTATGAAGGCACAAGAGTAAAATCAATAATTCATATACCTGAAGGGGCATTTGCGTAAAATCACCAGCCAGAAACAGCTTTTCTCACACACCACTACACCAGTAGCTAACCTACTCCCACTCTCGCACAACAAATCGCAACCGATCTATACACATTTTCAAACAAACTCTAGAAACTCGAAAATCATATAGATCTGAAACTCGAGAACATGAAATTAATCAAGCGAACAAGAGAGATTTCTCGAAATCTAGAACATACGAGCGTTATAGCGGAGTACGTAAGTCCGATCAGTCGCCGGAATCGTCGCCGCCGCCGAAGATCGAGAAGCGCGACGCCAACGGGGGAGCCGCTAATGCGGTGGACGGAGTCCGGCTCGCCGGTGGAGAAGATCGACGAGAGGAAGGAATTAATTATATAGATCTGAAACTCGAGAACATGAATTAATTAATCAAGCGAACTACAAGAGATTTTTCGAAATCTAAAACATACAACCGGTTATGGCGGATTCCGATCAGTCGCCGGAGTCGTCGTCGCCGCCGAAGATGGAGAACCGATTGTAGACGAGGAAGAGCACGAGGAGAAGTACGAGCGCGACGCCGACGGGGGAGCCGCTGGCGCGGTGGATGGAGTCCGGCTCGCCGCCGGGGGAGAAGATCGAGGAGAGGAAGGAGCCGCGGTCGGAGGAGAGGAACTGGATGGCGAGGAGGAGGATGATCGGGAGGAGGAGGAGGCCGACGGGGCTCAGGAGCTCCGAGATCGACTCGGTGATGGCGTCGGCGTCTCCGATTATCATCGGCGCCGCCACGACGAGGACGACCACCACTGCCAGGAGGATGCCGTGGGGCGGGCCCCGGGGCTCTTGATCTAGCATTGATGGATGGATCTTGTGAGGTTTTTTGGTGCTCCGGTGATGAATTGTGATTTCTTCTTCTTCTTCGATCTTTGATCTTTGGGTTTTTTTGGTGGTGTGTGCTGTTTGTTTGCTGTTGAGGACGCGCTCTTGTTGTGTGGTTTTACTCGTGGACTGCTTTTATGTATATAAGGAGGGGGCGGGATGTTTTTATCTTTACTTTTTCTTTGTTGGTATTTTACTCGAGTATTTCTTTTTAACTTTTACTTTAGTTGGAGCGGGTTAATAATTTCTGTTAGATTCCGGGACCGAAGAATCGGGTGAACGTGTCGGAGGTTTTACCACTTAACATATAAAGTCGAGATCCACTATTTTTATCTCAAATATTGGGTTGAGTTTCACTCCCCTTTATATACTAGTACTCCCTCCGTCCCATTTTGTTTGTCCAAAAGAACAATTCACACACAAATTAAGAAAATGAGATGGGAGAAAAAGTAGCCAATAGGGATAAGAGAGAGTGTATGATGTTGATGGATAAAGATGAGAATAAAGAGAAAAAAAATGACTAAAAAGTTGATTGAGGGATAGATTTTTTATTAGTTAATGTAGGTAAAAAATGAGATTGAATAGGGTAATATAGCAAGAAAAGTTGGATATAAAAGGAAAGAAAAAAAGTTGGACAAATATTTTGGAACAACTAAAACGAAAATTGGTATGAAATAGTGGTATGGTAATAGGTCTAGATTCTCGACATGGGACTCATTTTTATCATCCAATAATTTCTCTACTAATACTCACTATGAAATAGTGGTATGGTAATAGGTCTAGATCTTCTATAATTCACGATGCAATCAGTAAATATTATTAAACATGTATTAATATGTTTGAAAAGTAGGATGTGAATGAAACTCAATGTAGATTAGGAAATAGGATGGATCCAAATTCATGATCTCAAAAATGTATTAATGTCTTCAATGTGAATTTGGATCCACGCCATCACATGCAATATAATGCAATTAGTCAGAGCAACCCAGTTTATGTTCACAAATAAAATCACCTATTTTATAATTGTAAACGAAACCTCAGCACTTATGAAAATTAATTAATATTACATCCGTGCGGAAAAAAATGTTATTATCACTTTCTAAATTATTTTATTTGGTCTTGTTTTTTGGCTCACCTGATTCGATCGATCAAACACCGCTTTACATTCAGATCCGGTACTTTATGCTTTTATGGCCACCCTCTCAATATCAATTAAACATTACCAAACATTATTTATATATTTTGAAACTTCAACTACTTTTTCAATTAATTTTACACTTTCATCAAGTTTTAAAATTCCAACTAAGTTTTTTTTGATAAATTAAAAAACATGGTTTGGTAAAAAAAACACAACGGCCCAAAACAACCTTACAATTGGGCTTTTAGTTAGGCCTTTATTTAATCAAAATCTGAAGCCCAATAAGGCCCATATCAAAGCACCCTTCCACAGCAACCAACTCTATTAACCCTAAAAACCAATCCGAGTAAAGCCGTCCTCGTTCTCTCCCATCTCTCCCCAGTAATCATCCGCCGGATCGGCCAGCTACCAGATCGGACGTAGGAAAAATGAGCAGATCATCGGCTGCCGGAGCTGCCAAGGGCAAGAAGAAGGGAGCGACGTTCACGATCGACTGCACGAAGCCGGTGGAGGATAAGATCATGGACATCGCCTCACTGGAAAAGTTCTTGCAGGAGAGGATCAAGGTCGGCGGCAAGGCCGGCGCTCTCGGCGACTCCGTCACCGTCACTCGTGAGAAGAGCAAGATCATCGTCACCTCCGACAGCAACTTCTCGAAGCGGTACATTCTCTTTCGCCATTGCTTTTGAACGATGTGAATTTGAACTGAAATTGATGCTGAAATGTTGATAGTTTTTGAATTTGGGAGTTGTGAATTTGTAATCCGTGCAATTTCGACTGAAATTGATGCTGAAATGTTGATAGTTTTGGAATTTGAGAGTTGTGATTTGTGAATTCGTAATCCTTGCCATTTCAACTGAAATATCTACTGTCGGTAGTGTTTGAATCTGGGAGTTGTGAATTTGTAATCTATGCAATTTCAACTGAAATCTCTATTGAAATGTTGATAGTGTTTGAATTTGGGAGTTGTGGATTTGTAATCTGTGCAATTTAAACTAAAACTGATATTGAATTGTGGATAGTTTTGGAATTTGTTTTTCTTGAAAAACGTTGGATGGATTTGCAATCTGCATTGCTAATGATTGTGTTGCAATTAGATATCTTATTTGTGAACATTAGGGCTGGATTGATTTTTTTGCTGTGTGCAAATCATACTAAATGTCGGGTCTTTTTTGGTTACACCATGAAGTATGAAGTATAATCTACTAGTAGTTTTCTGCCAGGGAGATTACTAATCAAATTGCTGTATGTGAATCATATTTTCATCCAGGAGTTAAATTGATTTGAATTTGCAATCTGTATGTGAATCATATTTCTTATGTTTTGCTGTTTCATGTCATTGATTGCTATATGTTTAGAAATAATTATTTGTGTTCATCTCTTAAAATGTTGTCAACCTGTTAATCAAGTATTTGCTGTTTCTGCTTGCTCCCAAAGAAATGAAGTTTTATTAATGATTTAGTTCATATTGTTGAGTGAAGTTAATATACTAGGCCATGGTCTTTTTTGTTCACTGTTGTCGCTTTCGAGAGATGTGAATTTGTAATATGTGCACTTTCAACTGAAATCGCTACTGTAATGCTCTGATAGTTTTGGAATTACTTGGCTTGGAAAATTGTGGATGAATTTGCAATGTATTGTGTTGCAATTAGATATGTTGCTTATGAACAGTAGGGTTTTGTATTGTTTTTGAAGCTGTTCAAAACATACTAAACATCGGGTCTTTTGTGTTTACATTGTGCTGTATGCCTCTATGTAAATCATATTTTCAGTCATGGAGTTGAATTGATTTGAATCATTGGCAGCTCCATTAGTTATTTTTGAACATTACCTTGGATTTCCTATGTTTTGCTGTTTCAGGTCATTGATTGCTATATGTTTAGAATAATTGTTTGTGTTCATCTCTGAAAATGTTGTCAACATGGTTATCATGTATCTGCTTTTTCTGCTTGGTCCAAACTAGATGAAGTTTTCTAATGATTTGGTTCACATTGTTGAGTGATGGTCCATTTTGTTTCTCTTGCAGCTACTTGAAGTATTTGACCAAGAAATACTTGAAGAAGCACAATGTCCGGGACTGGCTTCGTGTGATCGCTGCGAACAAGGATCGAAGCATTTATGAGCTGAGATACTTCAACATTGCTGAGAATGAGGCTGAAGAAGAGGATTAAAATCTATCATTCTAGGAGTAATTTTGTTTCCTTGTTTTTTCCGCAGATTTCTTCATCTCGAACGACGACGTCTCATCTTTTGACATTGATTTTTTTTGCAATATGACTATTTTGCTGTGTAAGCTATGGTATTTGGAAGTTAGAAGAACATAGTGTAGATGTTGTGTACGCTATGATATTTCAGAAAAGGCTTCAGTTTTGAATTGTTGCTTGGTGAAAGTATGAAGCTGAACTGAGCTAGTTAATCCTTACGAATGGGTGAAAAGATTAAGATTCCATGCGTATTAGTTTGAGCTTTGGAACTTTTGATGTCATGAAATCCAAATTATGTGGTTAATTGTAAACACTAGCATATACTTTGAACTTTGGTTTGATGGCCTAATGGTTATGGATGTCATTACGTCGGTGAGACTTGATTGAATATACATACATTTGTATTACGTACAATTTGGGCTTTTCACGGGTTTTTCGGACATACCCCTTTTCCTTGGGCAGGGGTACCTCCATCGGGCTCTTCACGGGTATTTCGGGCATACCCCCTTCCCTTGGGCAGGGGGTAGCGAAACCTCACTGGATCAATGTTGTTGTTGTTGTAGTATTACGTACAATAATGTGAAATTTATTTTGCTAGTATTAAAAAGTGTACTTATCAAGGAAAAAAACATTATAAAAGTTGATCATGCGATTGAACAAATTGCAGTGGAAATCAAGGTAAAAGCTTAACGAATTTGGGTACCTATGCTGTTGAAATTTGTATGCGAGAGCAACGCTTAAGTGAATGAACGGAAGCAAGAAAGTAAGAATCGAATTTGGGACCTTCCAACGCCTCTCTTATTTGATCGGCTCCATTTTGTGTGTTTCTCTCAAAACCAATCTTAGAACACATATTGTCTCTTGTATGGCGATCTTATTACCAATTAAATTAAGTTTGTATAAGATATTACATCACGGGAAAGATTCAAGCCCACGTAATCCTCTATCTCGTAGATATATCCGTTGTTTTACTTCCATATGACCACTTCAAACCAGTCACGTGTAACCTCGAATTATTTTCTATGTTTGGCCATCGTCATTGATATTGCACTAATTATACCATTCAAAGATCTCTAATTCCATGATCCCCATCGAGATTTGAATATTCTAAACAGGATGTTAAGAAAAGATAGATATAATTTTTTTAAAAAGTTGAGAATTCAGACTGAGAGGTTGTGAAAAACAATATCTATGAACTGTTAGGCGGATCAACAAATGAGCCACATACAAGACGAACAAAATTGACTAAAATTAGTACAATCTCTCGAAAAGAAAGAGTATAACGAATCCCATTATCGGGTATGCGAAATGGACAACTATCATTTCCTCTACTGAGATAAAAGATTTTCATAAACCTCAGAATATCAAGTGACATGACCTAATATAACTCGATTTAATACCAAACATAACTCCAACTCCTCTAAGAATTAATGCCTAAATTAATTAGAAGACATCCTACAAATAAAATCTCCAATCTCATAGTTAGATATTTCAAATCCTTGGTACAAATTAGATCACATACCAGCTGTTTGACAACTATATTCATAATTTCATAGATGAATATGACTCACCACATAGCCTGTGACGAAGTCGGTAGGAGGATTTGTCACATATCTCGTTATTTGGCCACACAAAATTATATATTTGACATATTCAATTATTCATTTATTTATTTATATTTGACACAAAATTATTCATTTATTTATTTATAAAGTCGCTTTTATGATTTATCTCCATCTTCCTTTCGGTTTCCCTTTAGAAGTAAACTTTTCTAGACTCCACATATTCCACGTTGAAGGGAAAAAAGGCTTTATATCACAGCCACTTCTTCTTCTTAATTCTATAAATACAAAACAAAGGAAGAAAAAAAATTCAGAAAAAAAGAAGAAAAAGATTTGAGCTCAGAAGTGAGAACTCAATTGAATTTCATGGCTTCTTGCATTTGTAATCTAAGGCGTGTGCTTCATCCTTCTTCAACATGCCTTAACTCTTGCCCCTCCATCTTTGCCAGGTTGGTTGGAATGCTTAATTAATGTTTAATTAGTTTTTTTCATGTTATGTGTTTAGTAGGTTTTAAGTTATTTTTATATCTTGTATACAAACAAAGTTAGTTGTCTTGCTATGAGATCATGCTAGCTAGATCACAACTAGTCGCTAAGACAAACGATTTTATTGGGTCTTTGTAGTTTGAGCGTTTCATTTTTATTTGTTCAATTGTTTTGTGATTTTGTACTCTGTTTTGTGATTTGGATCGTTTTCCGTGATTTTTTCGGATGTTGTTGTCTAGTGGTTGGATGGATTCTTTTGGGTCTGTCAGACACGCCCTCCATTAGTCTAAAAGTGTTCCTATTTTAATACTCAGATTTCAATGAAGTGAAACTACACTGAGTTAATATTGGTTGGTATTTATGCCTTTTTAGTGGGTTATTGTTTCATAATGAAATACTAATTACTTGTTAGATAAGTATGCTTAAGGGTTTGTAATTGATAATTTGTTTTAAAGGAGCATATTATTAAATGAAGATCAAGGTTAAAAAAAATTCATAATCCCGTAAGGAAATTGATAAAAAAGTAAAAATTGAAGCCCCAATATTTAAAGTTATTTAATTTCATGATAAATTAAGTTAATTACTACTCTTATTTGACTATTCTTTGGTTTATTTTTCCTCCCCAATCACTCTTTTAACAAATTTGTCAAAATAATTTCGACTATTTCAATTTTTTTAATCCCATATTTTATTTTTCATTATTACACGTGCATGGAAAGTAAGAAAGCCACTATTGGATAATTCTTGGAATAATACTTTTTTCCTTACTTTTTTTTTTGTTGGTACCGGAATTATGCTTCAATATATTTCGGAATTATGCTTTCTATCATGACATGAGGAAAGTTTTAACGGTAATGATTTGACTGATTCGAGCAGGATGGGACACGTGGCATCATCGGAAGGCTGCATCTCCGGTGGTGCGGCGGCAACAAAAGGATCATCATCGCAAAAGAGCGATACCGTGGGCCCGGAGGATAAACGGGCCGATAAGGTGTCAAGGCTCAGAGATGTTTGGGCCCCTGATCCAGTAACGGGTTACTATCGGCCCATTGATCAAGCCACTGAGGCCCGTGAAAACGCCGCGAGGGACAAAAAGTAGGCCCGGCCCGTCTTCAAAATGTGGCACAATTTGTATGACAATATTGCTTTTATGGATTGCTTTGAGATAAAACTAGAAAAATAATTTCTACCAAAAAAATCTCGAGTAGTTGAGTGCTTGTTGTATGAAAAAGGGTTGAGTTATGTCACTTCTCAGCTATATGTAGATAATATTATTATCAGCTTGAATCTAGTCAAGTTACTCTACTGATGAAGATTTTTTTTTCTTTTGTTTTTAAAGTGGTAGTAAATGTATTAACATCTTGTACAATCCGCAATTTGTACTATAATATTGATTGTTATGGCTTTTCTTGGTTTAACTAAGTGTAAGAAATCGAGAGAGAAGAGAACAACAAACCATCATGTGTATAATGCGCAATTTGTAAGATAACATTGCTTGCATGGCTTTCCCATCTTTTTTTTCATTCCAAGATTTTCTTGCAATATTCGCTATCTGAATTCAAATGTAGGAAATCATCTTAGCAACACCGGATATTATTGGCACAGCTGAAAGAACATCTTGGTTTGAGAGCTGTTGAATAGTTTACAAGAACAGACTGTTCACTTTACTACAACAGAAACATGCATCAAAATGTCATCAAGGTTTTTATAACTAGCCTTTTTCTCAAACTAAATTGAACACACATTATTAGCAGTATCCAGCCTGGTACCATGGCATATAAGATCGACCCGTGCATGACATACACCTTTGATCCATCTTTTGCTTTCTTAAAGCCGAGATCTAGAACCCGAATTGCCAGAACTCTGCAGACAATAATAAGCAATGATTTTGTTAGAACCTAACTTTGTCAAACAAAGCAGTGTTAATGTCATGTATATATACTTCCAAACTACCAAATTTGCTGACAAGTAATAACACTGAAAAAATGACCAATAGCCGGCATCGGAGGAGAGAACAACTTTTACTGCCTCTAAGAGTTCATTACTTCAGCTACTAGTCTTTCTAAATTTAACCATAAATGTACAAATTTTGTATTGAACCAATGAATACATGCTATTTGCATGAAAAGAATTGATAAGTGCAATTTTCATCAGCAAACCTGGCAACTCACCTTCATTCCTTGACAAAATTTGAAGGCTAAAACGGCATCCTTTTTAAATGGAGGTAGTATTAATTTATGAATTTATGAATGAGCAGGTAAGTAAAAGATGAAACAAAGCTATTTTTAACAGTTTCGAAGGATCTAATACTACTTACATGGTGTATGTATTACTCTACCCTATGATTTCTCATTTTCCCTCGTTAACAAAACAAAGATAAAAATAACACATCTTACCAGAGTAAGTCCATTGGCTGCCTTTTCAGCCATGTATGCACAAGGCTTGAAGAACTCCCCATACATCTTTGACCACTCCTCCAGTTTTGAACAAATATATTTGGATCCAATAGAATCAGCCCAGAACAGTATTCCTCCCCTATACATCACACACACAAATAAGAAATTAGAAAGAGTAATTTTACCTCTTGTACAGTTTTTTTTAAAGAGCAACATGGAGAAAACCTGTAAGGTGGGAACCCCATGCCCATTACAGCAGCAATGTCCAAATCTGCTGCTTTGACAGCAATTCCTTCTGCAAGGACTCTACAGGCCTCATTGACCACAGGGAAGAATGTCATTTCCACTATGTCTTTTTCTGATAATTTGGTAAGCTGTCAAAAAAGTCATATAAGATCCTTATCAAAAAGAAAAAATCATATAAGAATTAAGGTCCTTTTTCTACTTGAGGTTATGTTAGGCAACATTGTTGATCAACACATTTTTCCTAAACAAGTACTTTTGTGCAATGTGTTTGGTGAGAAGAATATATTTTCAAAAAATGTTTTCTATATGGAAAACTTTTAACTTCCATACCAATAATTTCAAAACAAATGAAAATATTTTTCTCCCAAAAGACTGTTTTTTGTTTCATTTCACCAAACAAAGCCTTGCGCATCTGTACAAACCTTTGGATCAATGCTAACTCCAGATATTTCTCTTGCTTTCTCAATGTATCTTTTTATCTCGGGATCTGGCTTTGCTTTACGCTTTTCATCATATAAGTAAAAACCTTTACGAGTTGCCTCGCCTGAAAGAAGACATGCATGTAAGAGAATTATTCACAACTCACAAGTTAAAACAGTAGTGCAAGAATACTAAGTATATCATCATCTACCTGCTCTCTTATCCTCTTGCATAAGAGGAATAACCATGGATTTATAGGTTCTTTCTTCAAAATTCTCAATGAACTGTGTGGCAGTTGCTATTGCAACTCCGAAACCAACAAGATCACACAATCTGCAAAAAAAAAAAAAAGCAACATCATGCACTAAATACAACATAACTGCTCTTTAGAAACTAACATATCATGAAAGGGGCACCCATTCATAAAATCCTTGCCCAATTTACGTATATAAAATATCAACAAATTACATTATTTGCTTTCCATATCCAATCATATCATAAGGAAAAGACCATCACATGAAACCATTTCATATCCTAATAGAGTTTCAGGCTTTAATAATAAAAAATACATGTTCTCAAGGTTAAGTGTGACTACCTGAAAGGACCCATAGGCATCCCAAACTTTGTGATTGCACTGTCAATCTTGTACAAATCGGTTCCATGCTCAACAAGCAACATTGCAGCTTGTGTATAAGGAAAGAACATCCTGTTGACAGCAAATCCAGTACAATTCCCAACAACAACAGGGGTCTTCTTTATCCTTTTACCAACATCTAATACATCAATAATTACTTGTGGAGAGGTCTTCTGCGTGCGAACAATCTCCAGAAGCGGCATGATATGTGCGGGACTACAATGGCACCATAGATCAGATTAGATTTAAGTAAAGAACTCCGGAAAAGGATTCACCAATATAACGTCAATACCTGAAGAAATGGGCACCAACTATTCGATCTTGTGACCTAGTTTTTTCCCCAATGAGATTCAAGTCAATTGTTGAGGTATTACTAGCGAGTATGCAATGTGGTGGGCAATATTTCTCTAAATCAACAAAGATTTGTTGTTTCAAGGATACATTTTCGATAACAGCCTGCAGGAAGAAGTATTGATAGCAAACTAGTCATGCATCTGTTCCAACCTCATAACTGGTATTTTAAGTACAGCAATTACCTCTATAACCATGTCCACATCCCTGAAACTTTCATAATCAAGTGATCCTTTAAGAAGCAAGAGAGTTTTTTCAAACTTCTCCTGTGTCATCCTTCCTTTTTTGACACGACTTTGCAAATTGGCTAGATAAAAAGGTGAAACAGTTGAGTATCAAATAATTGAGGCGTGAACTGTGACAATTTCAAGACAAATTGTTAAATGCTACAGGTCATAATCTGACTCTAACCTTTGACTCGACCAATGCCAGCTTGTAGGAAATTCTCATTAACTTCCTTTAAAACCACAGGATAATTGCTAAGGATTAGAGCTGTGGCTATTCCAGATCCCATCAGACCTCCACCAAGAACTGCAACCTTTTTTATCTGTCTAGGAGCCAAACCCCTGTCAGTGATACCGGGAACCTGTCAATTGTGATGCTAATTTTAGAGATAAAACAAGAGATGTAAAACTTTAAAAGAATATGTTTTTGCAAATAATAATTTTCTTTTAGCAAAATAATAAACGAAAATCTGAGAAAATTTCCATAAAAGGATTACACAACCAAACAATGCAGTCATAAGTAGAGTGCGTCAACTCTACTGCAATATAGTATTCTGGGTAGAAACTAAGTTAATCAAAAGTCCTTTTTTAACTCCATGTAGAGGTCCAAGTGTGCAAGTAGTAACTTGGCTTTACCAGAAATGAAATATTTATCCTCGGATTATATCAAAGATAATATAACAGGGGAAAAAATGATGAAAAGAGAGAGCATATTTCCACAAATCAAATCTTATGGCTTCATCCAGAAAAGAAAGTCATTATAGAAACCCCGGTATAAGGTTCTGTGGATTGATAATTCACCAAAGCTTGCTGGCAATATTCTAACCTTTGAAGTTCCACGTTGAGCAAAAAAGATGTGGACCAAGCTCCTGCAAGTGTCAGAGTATAGAAGCTCATCGAAAGCCCCAGCTTCCTGCCATTATCAGAAGGTTTTGATACAGTGAATACAGGACCTAAGTAGAAATGTCTGCAAGAGGAAAAAGAAGGGAATAAATGACTACCTTCCACAGCCCAGCACGTGGGCCAGACACTACACCCTCTTCAATAACATCAATGCAAACCAATGGATGATTCATATTAGGAGCTCGTTTCCGTGCCTGAGCTCTGACAAACTTAAAAATTTCCCTTGCCTCTCCAAGTGTCTCTAGCCTGTCTGTTCTGTACAGACTGGAAAGCCAAGGTTTTCTTCTCTCCAAAATATCCAGTGCCCATCGACGTGCAGTATTTAGGAGCTCATTTTTTGGAACTACAGCATCCACCAGGCCCAAGCTAAGGGCTTCTGATCCTTTTACGGGCTTGGATGTCTAGAGAGACAAAAACCCACACAGAATTCTTATTATATATTTAGATAATAAAACGAAGATAAAATATTTATTAGCTAAAATGAAGCATACCAGCATCATTTCCAGAGCCTTTGTGAGCCCCACCAAACGGGGAAGACGTTGAGTTCCTGAGCAAATGAGACAATTAGATTCAGGTCGAAATAAGAAGCAGAAATTTAAACAGTCATTAGTTGATCCATAACTACCACAGATAGATTTCCAATATATGCGCTTAATTCTCAAAAATTACACTGATTACCTGGGTAGTGTCAAAGTCAAGTAAAAATTGAAGAGACTAACTAAAGATCACGCATCCAGACAGATAATGATTTAATAAGAGGAACTTTGCAGGTAATTTTGACGATAGGGATACAAATCCAGAAAAGTCGCAGCACAAAATTAGGTATAGTACCAAAAGGTGAGTCATTGATAATGATTAAATATGCACACAGTAGTACTCCAAAGTCTATAATTTCTGAACTTCAAAATTTAAGTCTGTGCAAAACCACAAAGGTCCCCCATCGATGTTGAGCTTCATGCTTTGTGTTAGTCAAGTTCCATTATATTACAGTCAGCATAGTAATCAATGCATACTGAAATTTGTTATTATTGCTAGAGGTGAATAATTCAAGACCTTATTTTAGACTCAGAAACAGAATGACAAATTGAGGTCTCAAATCAAGAATAAATAAATAGGACACCTATGATGCATTCTTTATCAACAGCAAATCATTTTTTTAATTAGACAATGGCAATTCACCTCCTAAATCATATACAAGGTATTATGTGATTTCACTCAAAATGTTGAAAAACATACACTACTAACAACTGACAAGGGAAAGAAAGCAAAGTACAGTTCATTTGATTCTCATTCTAGACTCTGACAAAGCATGGAATTTTTTGTTCAAGAAATCAAAACAATCATAGTAATACCTCCAAAACCAGGAATTATTCCTAATTGAAGTTCAGGGAGTCCCAATTGCGCATTTGAAGTAGATATCCGTGCATGGCAAGCCTAACAAAAGGAATTATTGTCAAACTATGATCATTTAATGTAGTAGGGACAAATTTTGATCCAAGCTAGATAGCTTAGTTTCGGTGATACTTACCATTGCAACCTCTAAGCCTCCGCCCAGGGCTAAGCCATCGATAGCAGCTACGGAAGGTTTCCTGGAAGCTGTGATTGAGCAGGAAGTGAACCAACAATTCCCCCAACATTAAAATTTTGAAACATTATATAAGAAAATTTTAGGATGCAAATTACAAAGCCTTGTTTGTTCCATACCATCAACAGTGTCTGTAAGAACTTCTACTGCCACATATCCACGCTTTGGCGGTTGCACTGTCAAAGGTATACTTAGAAGTCAAAATATTGGCTTATACGATCATATAGAATTAATATAAGACCAAGAAAATATACACACATTTTCCTGCCTGGATTTCAGTAAAGGCTGATATGTCAAATCCACCCGAAAATTTCCCACCAGCACCTGGCCCATAAGCAAGAAAGACAAGCTTTGTGAGAATCAATATACTATAAACTTCAACCTATCCCATAGAGGCATAAAATAAGTTCACCTGTAACAACAATAGCCTTTACATCATCACGTCGTAGAGCTTCGTCGTATCGCTCTTTTAAGCTAGGCAACACTGTCAAAAGCAAAATTAAACAATTATGAACTGCAAATGTAGATCAAAATGATAAAATCACAATCAAATGTAAACAAGCCTAAAGATTGCAACAGAGTTATAAGTAGGTCCATTATCTGTGTCATCGGCTGTTAAGAGCTACCATAGCATCACTGCTAACTCATATCAGTGACCATCCTATCCAAAAACTACACTTCACATAAAATATATTTATAGATGAACAAAATTTACACACGACACAAGAGATAAAGTCTGTTCCAGACTATGACGTGAATTTGAAATTAGGAAATCCGTTTCAGGACCCATCCTATTATCAGCTAGCTAGCTCAGCCGACAACTAAGCGTCAATGATCAGTCGATGGCTGGCTCGTTCAAATTCCTTTTGCGAAATTGATCAATTTGATGACCGAAAACAACAATTGATAAAAACCGGTCAAACAATCAGAAAGCAATTAGCAAATTCCATCCACAAAATCACTATCCGTGAACGAAAGAAGATCTAGGAATTTAACTACAAGTCAATAATTGGAAACTTTCAGTGAGAGAGTACCATCCAAAGAAAGGGAATTAACAGGAGGATTGATGATTGTGATGATTGCGACGCCATCGGATCCGACTTCGATAGTAGTAGTGCCCTTCCCCATCTTCGTCTACTTCTTCTTCCTCTTCTTTGATAGTGGATTGAGATCGAAATGGAGCGAGAGAGGTAGGTGAAATACTCAGAAATTGAGAGAAGATTTGCAGTTTGCAGTATGTATGGGCCGCGCGTTGGGAAATGGGGATGGAGATTATCATACGGCATGATGACGTGTCCTTCTTGTCTATAGAGACTTTTCAATGACCGATTTTAGTCTACATCAAATTATGACCGATTTTTTCTACCAAAAAAAAAAATTATGACCGATTTTAGTCTACATAAATTATGGTTAGTTCATTTACAATAAATTAACCTATATTAAATATTTGTCTACGCATGAATCGAAAAAAAAAATATTTGTCTACGCAAATTCGTGTCACTATTATTTTACATAAATATATGTCAATATTTTGTTATATAAATTATGTTTAATGCATTTACAATAAATTATCTTATACAAATTCGTGTCACTATATTTTTACATAAATTCTTGTCAATATTTATTATTATTTTTTTTGATAAGGTAAGAATTCGGATTACCAAACATGCTTGGTAATCCGAGAGGTCGTAAAAAAACGGCAGCCGATAACGGCTAAGAGAGTGAAAAACAAGCACGAAAAGCTAAGAAAGGTACAACATTCCGAAAAATTAAGAACTAAGACGAGTTTGAGATCGGGATGAGTAAAACACTATAAGAATAGTGAGTAGGCAACAGGTCGACCCCTTCTGGGCGTGCGAAACGGACTACTGACGTTCCCTCCACCGAGATGGAGGATCTTTAGAAGCCTCAAGCGACCTGGCCAAATACAACTCGATCCAATGTCAAACTCTGCTCTAACTCCTCGGAAAAATAGTACATTAGATACGCCCCGAGCTACCCTGCAAGAAAATAAATCGATATTGCATCACAAGTAAAACAAAACGTTTTACTTGCAACGCAAGGAGACACAACTTGCTCCGCAAGTAAAAAACTTGACTCGCAAGTAAGAGAAATACTTGTGGCACAAGTTTTATTTTAATTTTTATTTTTCTAGCCTTGTTGTCCAAGCAACAATTCTTTTTTCTTTTTTCTTTTTCTACTCTTGTTTGCAAGAAAGGCACACATGCCACCAAAGGGGAAATCTAACAGTGGAGGGCGGATCCGACGACAGGTTGGGCAAATAAGCCGACAACGGAGGACCGGTCAGCCTAAAGCCAAAGCCGGAGTGCTTGGTCAAATTCGTGGCTTACCGCCTCAAGAGGTGATTATGCAAATCCACAATCGATTGTTCAACAGATTTTATGTCACAAAATTTATCCATCAATAGTTCACAAACATTGGGCAAAAATTTCACACCCTAGATCTAATTAAACCAACGCCAAAACAGGGCACATAGAAGAAATTGGATGGTCAAGACACCATCATTATTGGTCTCCTCGACCTAGATGGTGGTAGGTATCATCAAGATGGGTTCAATTTCCATTAGAGGTTTCTTTAATTTTCAAAGAAGGAATGAAATTGAAGGATTTAAAATCCAAAACCCACTCCTAGGACCAACGCCATCAGAGGCTGGTTCGAGAAGGGCCCGGCGTCGGTACACGCCCACGACCACTCGGGCGCACACCCACACGAGCACCCTCCAGAGAGGGGAGAAGCCGAGCCCCCGACACATCGGAATCGAGGGCGCCGGCGCGAGCCAACCACCCTTGTCGCTTTCTTTTGAGCCCCGAACAAGAACACACAATCCGGGGGAATCTTCTGAGGATCATCAAAACTATAGATTTTCTCCTTAGATCGGTTGAATTGGGTGTATTTTGTGCAGATCGATGATTTGATTACTTCGATTTTGCATCGATTAGGGTTTTAAAAGGGGAAATTCTTGCTTCAGAGAAGGGGGCGGGGGTCAGGGGCTAGGTTTTTAACGGCAGCGTTTTCTCTACATGAAGCCCTATGAAAGGGGAAATTTTGTCAATATTTATTACTTGTACTCCCTACACAATTTCGTGTCACTAGTTTCTTACATAGATTCATGCCAATATTTTATCACCTACTCCGTACATTACAATTATAATTATTATTCTCCGTTAACAAAAAGTTGTCGTTTAAATTTTATATTCTTGTTCAAATAATTTATCGTTTAACATAATTATACGCATATTTTCCAATTTTATCCTCTTGAAAAAGAAGGTGATAAATTTGTATAAATTTGTGTATTCTTGTTCAAAATAATTATAATAAGTGCATTTATTACAATTCCTTAAATATGGGTTCTCGATCAATTTCTATAAAAAAATATATTTTTATATTTTTAAAAGAAAAATTATAAATATTATTTACGTATTTCAATGCAAAAAATATGTTTTTTTATCAAAAATTACTTTATATTATAGTAAAAGTATATATGCACCATTTAATGATGTGAGGACCGTATTCAATCAAGAAATGTATATAATAAAAATATTTAAACTGCCAATTTGACCAGACAAAAAAATAATCCTATAATTATCGTGAAATTAGTACTAACAAATAAGATTATCAAGCTCTTTTTTTGAAAGTAAGAGATTATCTAGCTAATAATTGCATAAATTTGTGTAATTAACCAACATTATCTAGACATATAATTAGTGGGCTCGCTTTTGTGCACTGGGTTAAGTAGAACCCAAACTCCCAACCGGACGCGAAACACAAACCAGATTCACCGGGAAAAGATTCTCTGAAGAGAGCGAGAGAATGAGCGAAGACGCGAAATCACAGATACAGAACGGAGCTCCGGGGACCAGAGTCTCCGGCGACGACCGCAAATCCTCTCCGGCGTCCTCCGGCAGGCGTGTCGTCGTTAAGAGCGCTGACATGACCGATGATTTGCAGAAGGAAGCCGTCGACGTTGCTATCGCTGTAAAAATCCCCTTCGTCTCTCTCACTAGTTGCTCTTGTGTTTTTGATTGATTGTTGATTGTTGCATTTTCGTTCTCAGATCTTTTACTCTTTTGTTAATTATTGTAGAAAATCAATCGAAGTTCTGCTTTTTTTCTGAGGTGTATGTAGCTGTGATTTTTTGAAATTTGAAATTTTTAGGCGTTCGAGAAGCACGGTGTTGAGAAGGATGTGGCCGAGGCTATCAAGAAGGAGTTTGATAATAAGTATGGATGTACTTGGCATTGCATCGTTGGTCGCAATTTTGGTAAAACCCTAATCCCTGCCGTTTGTGTAAGATTGAGCATTGTTTACCACTTTTCCATTTCTGTAATCTGATTTGTATGTGAATGGCTGTAATAGTCTAATATTTTCATGCTTTGTGATCGAATGTTCAATTTTCTTGCCCTGGTTTTGAGGTAATGAATTTAGTCGATTGTGAATGGAAGGTAAACACTAGATCAACATTGGATCTGGGAAAAAACAGTTGTTGTGCTGTAAGCGATTCTGAATATTTATAGTCCATTGACAGAAATCTTAAATCCTTTGATTGCACATTGTGATCTAGTGAGTGCCTAAGTGATTCATGAATGAGAATGCAATGCAGGCATAAATTGGCTCAAATATCTAACCCTGCCTTTGTCTGAATTCATCCCACATAGTCTGTGTAGTTTCTTCACCACAGGGTTAAGTTTTTGTTTAATTTTTGAAGTGATCATTTGTCAACAAAACCTGATTAATGGGGTATTTTTATGTGATGAGCATGATAGTTTGCTTATAATCATTGTAGACATGTCTAATATGATAGGATGAGCTGACCAGTTGTTTTTAATCATCCATGTGGATAAAAAGCTCATTATGCTGATTATCGTCCTTGGCTTACTGTTAATGCAAATGATAATGTATTACCTGCAGATCTTTCTGTTGCTCTTATGGTGAACGCTGATATCTAGTAATGCTAGCCAAGTTTAGCTTGTGTAGTTCATAATGAAGTGTTTTTTGTTATGTTACTTCTGCATATAGAAGTTATCATTTGTATCTGGTCCTAAATTGGAGTTAGTTTGGTGTTTTAGCTGAGAGTGTTTTCTTTCCTTGTTCGTATCTGTATACTTATTTAGAATATTAAATGTCAATATATGGCAACTTAATGACATTAACGTGATGGAAAAATACATGGCATTTAATTTCTAAAATCAACATAGTATTCTATGGCCTGAAACTTTTTTTCCCACTATTTTCACCAAATTGATTTGTCAATATTTCATAGAAACTCATCGGACTTGAATGAATTACAACTTTACTTGCTGTTGGATCAGTTATACCTTCCAAATATTTTAAAGTCCCTTCACGCCACCATCACCATGTCTCTGTTTATTGAGCTATGTAACAGCTTATTGTCACCAATGTGCCGTTAGTAGCTACTTGGCTGCTAATGTGGCACTGGTAGTTATCTGGTAGGACTTATAATAGCCGGTTGTAATGACTAGTTATCGCCAGTCAGTTAGCTTACATTCACTTGTATATATAGCCATATAGGACTAATAGGAGCCTTGCTACATTCTGTAAATCATGTTTTGTGAGAATCACTGACATGAAATGGAAATTCTTAATTTGTGTTACTTCTTATGTTTTGGTATTAGATTAATCCACACTTTCTATACTGATACATACATTTTAGCTTGTAGATAGAGAGTCAATACCTCCTATTTTGCTCACTCTAATAATCCACACTTTCTTTATTTGCTCATTCTCTCTATTTTGCTCTTGTTTTTGCTCTTGTTTATTTGTATGATAGTCAAAGTGCTTCAACATTTACTACGAAAGCTCTGGTCTTATATACTGCTAAACAAAATGAAAATCATTTCTTATGTATATTAAAAGACTCTAAACTAATTCTTTTTCTATTTGTGTTGCTGAGTTCTAATTTATATGTTTTTTCTACTTATCAAGCAATGAAGTTGATAAGACACTTAATCTTGATTGATCACTATGCAGGTTCATATGTGACTCATGAGACAAACCACTTCATCTACTTCTATTTGGACCAGAAGGCTATATTGTTGTTCAAATCCGGTTGACTCTATCTGAATGTTTTTCGGTCGTGACATGGACTATGATGGAAGGCTATATATGTTTTTCTATGTCCAAAATCCGAAGCTATGCAACTTCTCTCAGCTAAGGCTGTAAGATTGACTACTTTTGAGTGTCTTTTGTGCTTGTAATTGTATATTCTTTTGTACTCAAAGTGGTTTTCAATTCTAACTTTGTTTTGGTAAACTTTATTCAACCAGGCAATAAATTTCACTTGCTTTTGAATTTGAGACTTTTTGCTGTTAATGTGTTGCTTCTCCATGCTTTTTGGTCTTTTAAAGCTGAATGTATTATATTTATGATTGCTAGTCTTGATTCAGCAGCTTCCTAGGTAGCTTTTTGAACTACTGACATGGTAACATAAATTTACTGCGTGAGTTTTACTTCTGCAGTATAAATCTTGTGTAAACCTAGTCAAGGAATATCTTTATACCCAGATATAAATTTGCATTACAAAATTGACAACAACAACCAAGTTGTGTCTCATAGAAGCCTTGCAAATTGCAATGCTAAGTTTCTTGAATATTAGTTGTTCGTTTAAGAGTGTGTTTGGATGCATATTATATGCTCTCTATATACAACCTAGTATGTAGTATTGGATATTCCTTGACTAGGTTTTATACATTGCAAATTGCAATGCTGAAATTTCATGCTTTTTATACATTGATTTAGTGTGTTTTGGGTCATAAAAATCAATGCATATTAAATCAAATACTATATTTTTATACAAATAATATATGGCCTTATGGGATGTTCCTAGAGCTGTCAAAACTTGACTGAACCTGACAACCCGACCAAACCCGACCCGAAATTTTAGGATTAAAACCCGCAAATTTAAACCCGCTAACCCGAAATAAATCAAACCCGGTTAATCCAAAACCTGTTAGGTTGAAACATGAAACCCGGTGTGTTGACTGAGTTAGTATAGTTAAATAATGTATATTTTAAAAAAAATTATAAATATTATTTTATTAAAATACATAAAAATAATATCTTATTATTAAATATTATTATTTAATTAAAATATTATTTTAATAATCTTAGAAGATCGATGTATTTGACTCGCTGGTCAAGCCGACTTGTCTGAAAATCCGCAACAACTCGACCCATATTGACTCGTGACCTATAACGACCCGAACGTGATTCAACCCAAACCCGAAACTGGCGGACACGGCCCGATTGATAAGTCTAGATGTTCCTAATAAGAGAGTTTCTTTTTCATGGCATGAAGTGATGCACTCACAACTCAGCACATTTTTTTTGTGGGTAACTTTGCTAGAATTTTGTTACATGCTGAATTCTTTTTGAAACTTACAATTGAATTTTGTCAAAAGGCTTTGTTCAAATTCAAACTTGAATAAAGACATAAGTTAGGGTCACTATCATCATCTATATGGCCTTCACCACCACAGATCCCTTTGCTAATAATGTTGATAGAACCTTGGCTGTCCCTCTTTTTTTGGGAGTTGGGAGGACTGTTTATCCCGGACACTAAGGACAATAAAGAATTTGATTCTCTCTTCACTATGCACCCTCTATTTTACTAATGGCATTGAATTTCGTTTACTTGTTTTTAACGAAAGAACCCACCTTTGGTGGTAAAAACTGGGCTCGTGAACTAGATGGCAAAGCACTTGAACTAGGTAAATCAGCTTACGTTGACCGGTTCGACCCAGTGTAAGGACCCACCTTTGGTGGTAAGAACTGGGCTTGTGAGTTAGCCGGCAGGGCGCGCAAACCAGGTAAATCGTCTTGCGCCTACCGGCTCGACCTAGTGGAATGAAGAATTGTGAGACATGGTTTTTCACTCAAGTGCGACGGATTCAAGGATCGAATTTGAGACCTTCCAATATACTCCATGTTTCTTACAATCTTACCACTAGACCACCAAATGTAAGGTGTTTATGTTTTTATTTTCATTTTTACCTTAATAGATGTTTATTATAGGTTTGGTTGTCCATTCTAGAATGGGCCGAAAAATGGCATATGTAGTACAAAATAGATGAACACATCAAGGCTCACAAACCGACAAGCCTGAAGAGGTGGGCCGATTAATCTGGGGGTCGTGCGTTAACATGCCTGACACATAAGTCCAATAAGATTCCAACCCAAAATCATATGATAATAGGTAGAGTAACTCATGAGCTTATATAGTAGGTAATCGTAATTCTTAATTTTTGATGTGAGATAACTCTTAACAGATTATGTATTATGCATTGTAATGCAAAAGTAACCTAAAAACAAATAAGCATGTCACACACGTTTTATTTATAGCTAGTAAGCATTTGAGTCAAGTGAGATGAGAGACAAGATGATAAAGCTTTTAATCAGTAGAAATTAGCACTTGATTCTTGCCCAACTTTAGGAAGGTGTATGCAAGTACAGATCGAAACTAGAGACTAGAGTGTTTATATCTCAATGTCTCTTATTGATTTAACACCACAAAGGAAGTATAAATTTGTGGGTTTTATTCTTTCGTAGTCGCTTTAATTTGCAAGGGAATATGGAAATAATTCAATGGAATATTTGGTGGTAGGATATGATGTTGAATTGTTGATTGTTAAGCTTGAGATTATATTGGATTTGCGAATCCATATATCTATGGTCCTTCCTCCACTTTTAATTTGAGAGTACACTTTTTTCGATTCAACAATGTCAATGTTACTTTGAATATATGGAGCATCTTGTTTACATTGTTGCACATGTGTTAATTCAATTCTTCTTCATCATTTTGCACATAGTCTTTTAGGGTCTGTTTGTTTAGAAGGTATGAGGTATGAGGTATGGGTTTGAGAAATACAAACCCTATACTTTGTGTTTGGTTTAGATAAATTTGGGTTTCAAACCCATACCTCAAACCCACATGGTATCGGTTTTTGATACCTCTACTGTTGTTCGGGTTTCCCACCCATTCCACCTTCTTGCTCTTCCTATTTGCCGCCCAACATCCTGTCTTCAATGGCTCTTCTCCTGTCTGCCATTATTTGTATACCAAGCTAACTTCTGCCATTATCAACCCCCTCCTTTCTCATAATTTTTCTACACCACCATTAAATTATTGTATGTGCAACTTGGTGGGGGCTCAAAAAGGAATATGTATAAGAAAAATTCAAATCTAATTTATAGGGTGCAACAACATAAATACAAGTTCGATATGTACAGAGGTGTTGGATTTGTCATTTGAATAAGAACGAAGTTGATTAATTTGGACTAATTCAAGACTAAGTTTGTAGGGGTGAGAAAGAAAAGGGTAAGAAATTTACGATCTTCTTCAATGAATATTGGAATTCTCCCAAAAATTATTCCAAAAATAAACCCTAATTTTATCCCAAATTTTATTACCAAACACTTGATATAAAATATGGGTTTCTAACCCCATACCATCCCAACCCGATACCTCATCCCATTCCCATACCCGAATTTATACCAAACGCCCCCTTAAGACATTTAAGCCGACGATAGTTTATTAAAAGGGTTTATTTCACAAACACGTACATATATTATAAGCAAACTATATATAGTCCGTCCGATCAGAAATAATTGTACTTGTTTTTTTTTAATTAACTTTATGCGTCGTTTTTAAGTTTTTTAAATAATTAATGGGGTATATTCTACACAACACGGTAAAGATGATAAAAAACACAATATTTACCCAATTTATTAATAGATTAAAACTTTTTTAATCACTTTCATTAAAATTTTGAATTTAAAAAAAGATAAGATTGAGAAAAAAATTAAAGATAAGATTGGGCACTATACCGATCTCATGGTACTACCTGAAATCCTTACCACTTAACTACATGCCCGAAGGCGAAGGCATTGCTAAAACAACACTTTTTACCACTTTCGACTGATTATAAAATCGATTTTTATAGGACAATTTTAATAGTTTGTATTATGTAGGACAATTTTATATTTTTAATAGGATTTATTTATTTTCATATATATTATTTTAATTTCTAAAATAATATTCCGTAATACTTCACATATGTTCTTAGGATATAAATTAGAAAAATCGCTATAAAGTTCTATACATAAATGATGTATTGTAATCGATAAGGTGCTTATTAAAACCAAGCACACAAATGATGTATTGTAGCAAACTCACGCTATCCCATGCTATCATGCGCCAGCAAAAAGATACTCTTCCGTATAAGTCTATTTGTCCTTTTAGCATTTTACACATTTATTAAGACAGGACTTAATATTACCACATTATCTCTATAATCTACCTACTTTATTTTTTGAGATGTGTATATGCAATTAATTGAATGGGTTATTTGAGGGTAAAGTTGGAAAATTTTAAATAAAATATTTAAAAAGACAAATAGAATTAGACAACTATTTAAGTTTAAAAAAACAAGTAGAGTTATACAGAGGAAGTAAGATCAAATACATAGCCAAAAGTCCAAAACATTTATGATAGCCCATACACATGCATCGTACGTATAACAAATGGTACCGTACGCATCGGGTTTTTAAAATTCACCCTTTCCTTCAAAGTTTTACCATAACACATAAAATGACCAAATTACCCTTCTCGCATACCATCACTAACATCCAAAAACAGTAACTAGCAAGTAAATAGTACACATAGCAAATTTAACCCTCACCAAATCAAATCCAAAAGCCCGAGCCCAAGCCCGAAAATATTCACCTCATGAAAAAATAGAGCTTGTTTGGATTACAACATATAATGTATTAAGTTACATTATAATGCAAAATTTTAACCCTCACCTAATTAATCAGGAAGCCCGAGTCCAAGCCCGTAAATTCACCTAGTGAAAAGAGCTTGTTTGGATTACATCATATGATGCATTGTGTTACATTATAATATAAAATTTTGCATTATAATGTAAAATTTCGCATCATAATACAACATAATACATTATGGGTTGTAATCCGAACTGGCCCCTAGGTTTACTTGCTCGGTATAAAATGGAAAATACGAAAAGGCCATGATGGTCATTTTGTGAAGGGGTTTCAACGGCGAAGGCGTTGGTGGCAGGTTGCGGAGGAGGAGGAGGTTTTGCATTATAATACAACACAATACATTATAGATTGTAATTCAAACACGCCCTAGGCTTACTTGCTCGGTATGAAATGGAAAACACGAAAAGACAAGGAGGGCATGACGGTCATTTTGTGAAGGGTTTTAAATGGCGGAGGCGTTGGTGACAAGTCTTATTGGAAGAGGCAGGCGGAGAAGGAGGAAGGAGTTGCATTATAATTTAACACAATACATTATAGGTTGTAATCCAAGCATGCCCTGAATTTACTTGCTCGGTAAAAGACGGAAAAATACGAAAAGGCGATCGAGGAGGGCATGATGGTCATTTTGTGAAGGGATTTCAACGGCTTAGGCATTGGTGATGGGAAGAGGAGGAGGCGGCGTAGTTGTAATTGGGCGATTTTTCAAACAATTTCATTGAATTATTATGATTATCATTGTTAATAAGAGGATTATAATCATGATTATGATGATAATTATAGTAATTAGGGTTTGTTTCTTCGAACTCATCCTCCATGAGCATTTGCTTGGACCTGCATTCTTCACTGCAAAATGCCTTGTCCCCCCTGCACCCATCCAACAACCCTCATGTTTATTCAAATCTCGACAAAGGAAAAATTCTAACTTTAGCTCTGACATGTTATTGAATGCTTGTATTCATGATATTATTATGGCATTACCTATATAGGGTTAATAATAAATGTGTACGTAAATAAGTAACGAGTAACTACGTACGTACTATATAGCTAGGCCAGCTAGCTAGAGCTATCATGTGAAATTATGGTATGCGTGAAAAAAATATTTAATTGAGTGTCAACAAAGGAAAAGACACCGTAGTACTATAATTGGTCATGTATCTTTAATAAATAATAAAATAATAGAAGTCGGTAAAAATAAATTAACCTATGTTTTTAAGTTATACTATCTCCATTTTGTTATATGGGATTTTTTTAAAATTTTTAAGATAAGTTTAAAATAATAGTAAGAATGAGTATTAAATTTTATAATATTTAATAAATTATATTATAATTTCAATGTATTTTTAAATCAATTTATATTTTTAATTAATTTTTAAAGGAATTTATATTTTCAATACACTTTGAAGAAATTATGGTATGCGTGAAAAAAATATTTAATCGAGTGTCAACAAAGGAAAAGACACCGTAGTACTATAAGTGGTCATGTATCTTTAATAAATAAATAAATAATAGAAGTCGGTAAATTTTAAAAAACAGTTTTTTTAATCTATGTACTTAAGTTATATAGGTTAATTATTTGTCAAAAATTAAAATTCTAAATTAATTAAATAAACTATTAAAAAATTAAATTATCCTAAGTACTAGTTTCGTTCAAAAATATACTTCCTTTATTTTATAATATTTTTTATTTTAGCCTTGTTTTTTTGAAATAAAATGTTTGTTATTTAAGCTAATTTGTCAAATTTTTTCAATTATACCCTTATTTAATTCAAAGAAATGAATTTATTAATACATGTAAAACAACATGTTTAATAAAACACCAATTAATATATAGTAATTACATTACTAATTTGGTCTAGTTAATTTTTTTTAAATGTGTCCAAGGCTAAAAATGCCAAACACTATGAAACGAAAGAGTATGTCGTTTGTAAGATTTGTCCTAAAATTTAAGAAACTATGCTTTTATTTTTAATTGATGACAATATTAGAAATAAGAATGTGAAAATATGTCAAATAATAAATATTATTGAACAAAATATTAAGACTAGAACGAGAAGTAAAAATTAATAAAAGAAATTCATTTCAAGGTAATCTTAATTTAATTTCTCGCGTTATAGAAATATTGTTTCACATGAATCTAGCCGTTAAAATTAAGTCTAAAAATATAAACCATGAATAATCGCTCATAATTAATGTATGCATATATTCTCATGAACACTTTCCATGAAGGTTATTATTGACAATGAAAATTATGATAAGTAATTAGCCACTTGTTTTAATGTAACTGGTTTAACCCCGCCATCTACGGTAGCTATTTAATTTGCATTACTTAATTAGAAATTATAAAAATCATAATAATTCATTCAAAGTTAGAAAAAGTATGTAATTATATTTGAGTAAATTTAAACGTATGTAATTTAATCTAGAGAGGAGGGGCATACTTGTACATGTAGATATCTTTGCCGGGCAAGAGCCTTTGTCTGCAGAGAAAGCAAGCATCAAGGAAGCTTCCACCCACCGCCGGCGGCTGATGGAAGCTCCGGGCGGCGGCTCCGGCGGAGGTCAGGTGGACCGGTGACGGGTTCGCCATGGTGGACTTGCTAAGGACCAGGGGCATAAAAGTCTTTTTGGTGGTGGAAGTGGCATTGTTCTTCAAGTTATGGGCCTCTAACACTATACTTAATCCCACCATTCTTATATTTTGCTTAGTAAATTTAATTTGTATGAGAAAGAAAAAGAGAAGCTTGTTTTTTTTTGGTTGTTCATCAAGGGACATGAATGTGTGTATATATATAGTGGTAGAAGATATGGGTAACAAAATTGGATGGTGATATTGGGGCCCAATAATAGTTGTAGTACAAGAGTATCAATTTTTTTTTAACGAGGTAAAAATTCGGTAGTTAGATAAGTCTGGAAAATCGATAGGATGTATAAAATGACAGTTGAGACTGATAAGAAAGAGCTAAACATAGTAGCATAGTAAAACGAATTTTTAACATGTCCAAAAGTATTGAAGTTCGTGGGCCGGTAACGTGAGGGGTGTGCACGACTGTCCGTGTGCATATGCGGGTTGGGCCAACATACAAATCCACGAGGTTCCATCCTAAAACCAATCAGTATAATTGTCTTGTTTAATCTCCACTTTTAGATGTGGGAATGCATATTCTCAACACGTCATCGCATGTGCAACTGGCCTGTCCCAGTTGACACTTGGAAACGGACGCAGAATCGAACCTTGCTTTGATACCATATTAAAGTTCGTGGGTCGTTAACGTGAGGGGTGCACACGACCGTCCGAGTACATATGCGTGTTGGGCCCAACATAAAAGTCTACGAGGTTTCATCATAAAACCAATTGATAATAAAACGAGTTAGTAACCCATAAATTTATTTATGATCTTGTTTAATCTTCACTTTTAGATGTAGGAATGTATATTCTAACAAAAAGTACACTCAATTTGCATGATTTACTATAAATAAATCATTTTCACCATGGTAATTACATATAATCAAAATTAACACGATTTCTTCCGTTTTACTATGGTACGTTCAACCAATTTTATCATATATTCATATGTTAATTTTATCATATATTCTTAGATTAACGACAGTTACACGTCACAAATATAAGTTAGTCTCTAATCTATATGGATTAGAAGATTAATTGAGTGGTAATATATCCCTTTGCGCCAGATCACTTGCTCTGATAGGGGGAACATAATTCTTTCACAAGAATCACAAGTCCTATATATAAGAGGCAATTATATCCTAAAACTAGGTAGTAATTATGGGCTATTTTTTATGATTACATTATCAAGCATGGAAAAAAAAACCTCAATTTCTTAATTACACTATGATTGTAGTATTAATTATATTTTCAAACATGGATATGGATCCTAAGCCTCGTCCGTAAGAATGTCCTAGGCTGACTTAGTTTGTCTAATTTTCACCTATTAAAAAAAATCCTCAATTTCTAACTCAATAAAACGTGAATGCATTTAAGAAAGTTTAAATGGAACATTATTTGTCCTTGATTATGAAAGTGATACCCTATTCCATTTAGGGCCGGAACCCTTTTTTTTGGTGAAGGGTAATGCCATGTAAGTCGAATCGGTGACCTCTGGATACTATACTTTGAAGTTTAACCATTTGATTAAATGTCGAAGGCTTACGTCCGAAACTCTTATTATCCCTAAAACTAGTTTTAGTAAGCCAGATTTACTTTAACATATTAAATTTCTTTTAATTTCCAATTATCTTAGTAATAAATATATTTATTTTGATACAATTTACTTTAATTTTTATCTATCTACTAATTTTATCTTAAAATTTACTATTTTTATTAATAAATTTATTTATTTATTATTTATTTTTAAGGTGGGCTAGAGCCGATCTGGTCACTTGATCCGTGTCGAGAATCCCAAGATAGATCTTGCTATTGTTTTTAGGTAAAACAAGTTGAAAAACTACACACTCTAATTATTCCGTTACCCTAAATTTCCATTGATTATTGAGGATCGAAGCTTCTTTTAGTGCATTAAGTCATCGATGTAATTAAACTTTTGACCGTCCATACTAATTCACTTTTACCGACGGCCTTAAGTTTCACGTGTGGTAATTAGTTAATCAATGTATATGAACACACTTAACACTAGTGTTTTGGTTTTAGTGATCCCAAAACCACGTCTACAGAGTCCACAGTTTTTACCAAGGGCCCCACTTCACTGCCAAAATATAAGCTTCTGCTGGACTTTTCGGCCTGAAAATGACCCTATCCTTCATTATTTGTTGTATGGTTTTTATCTTAAGGTAAAGATTTTAATTAACCTATCGAATTTATTCAACATTAGTGCGTGATATAGGAATTGATGGCATCGAAGGTAAGTAAAGTGTACTTCTACATTAAACTTCATGTTTGACGATGTCGTTAACAGACCCGTTATGAGAAATTCGGTATTCGATTTGGTTAAATCTTGTTCATCGAAGGTAAAGTGTACTACTACATTAAACTTCATGTTTGACGTTGTTGTTAATAGAGTTGTTTATGAGAAATTCGGTATTCGATTTGGTTAAATTTTGTTCATGTTCGACTCAATTTACAAACGAACCGAGCTTGAACACAATTTTTATGTTCGAAAAATAAACGAATTGAGCTTGAACACGAGATAACTCGACTCGTTTACTCATGAGCAAGCTCGGTTATACACTCACGGGCAAGCTCGATTGTATGCTCATAAAAATAAAGTATAATTTCATTAATAAGCTCTGCTATATATTTATTATATATAATATATAGTTTATATATAAATATATATATATATATATATTTACATAGTTTTGGTGGTCTCTCTCAAATTACATACTTTAAGTTTTAGTTTCATTTACTTGTATAATTGATCAAGTAACGAGTTATTTGCGGATTTATTCCACGAAGAAACTAAATAAGAGGTTCGCGAGCTAAACTCGAGCTCGGTGAGAATTTAATATACCAAGCTCAAACAACTAGAATCAAGCTCGCATTTGAGTTCGAGCTCGCCTATTTTTAACCTAACCAAGCTTGAGTAACTTAAAATTCGGTTCGATTACAGCCCTTGGCTTTCCCACCAGAATCCCTGTTCATTTGTGTCATATTATAATTAATTTCTGCGATCGTCCATGTGTCTAACATAATAGAGTATTAATCACACTAAAATGATTATATGGTTGATATATACTGTTTGCACATATATGTTATAAATCTAATCAATCAATATATACAATGTGTGTATCCCCCTATTCCCGACAACGACGCTTCGCTGAGTTTAGCAAGTTCTACTCCTTAACGGGCAATGCATGTATGGGCAAAATTCCACTATTTACCGAGTTGGACATACATTAATTAATTAATGAATTGAAAGTTAATATAAATAATTTTAAGAGACATTATTAGTTAATATAAATAATTTTAAGTAACGTATTAATTGTTTTTTATGTAAGAGATCGAGTGATAAATCTATTTATATTAATCCCTTGTTCAGACATATATATAATTATTTTTATCAAGTATCGTTCCTCAACGTTAGTTCTAGGTGGTTTGAGCTCAGTTCGTTTTGGATAACCTTTTTTTTCCAATAAAAAGAAAATTTTGTAAGAGCCAAACACTTGTAGTTTTATTCATAAACACACACTAATTATTGTAACCCTCATTTTAGCCACTTAAAAAAAATCCATTTTAGCCACTTTAAAAAAGAATCCAAACCATGTCAAGTGCTAAGACCATCCCAACGGGGATTTTAAAATAAAAAACTATCAATCCACATTTTGGACTTCAAACAAGAGCCGGAAAAAAATATGATTTGTTAAGTCTCACATCTAAAGGCTTGCTTGGATGTTCACTAAAAAAAATCCCCCCATCAATAGAAATTTGCCCCCATGAAAAACATTGTCTCCACTCACAGATGGTATAAGAAGGGTTGCAGGCGCGCGTGGTAATAACTGGACTGTTGGATCTAATCAAACGATCAGGCTTTTCGTATCAACTAATGATTTTTTTTCTAAGACTCGCTAATTTACAATAAGAAGAACTTCAAATAAACTTCACCGCTACATACTAATTTCCTCATGACTGTTTACACATATATATATATATATATATATATATATATATATATATATATATATATATATATATAGTAGAATATGTAGGCTAGATTTCTGCAATGTATCATCATCTCCACAATTCTTAAGAACAGCAATACATCTGCTCATGTATTGAATATATTCTAGAATTAAGTTAAAAAGTAAATGGGCCGAGATATGGTTTTTTGTTAATGGGCCTTGAAACCATATCTTTTTCTTGGCCTTGACTTTGGTTCGCCCGGTTCGATCAGTCAGCACCGCTCTACGTCCGGACCGGAAATTTCGTGGTCCCATTTTGGAGGAGACCCTTCCAATATCAGTTTCTCCATACATGTTGTGAGTGGAATTCGAACTTCGAATATCTTGGAGATCACTTAAGGAATCTAGTACCACTTTACCACTAGACCAACCGAGTATTAGCATGGTACACATGTTTTTTTTTGAATGTGTGCACTATTATTTCATCATATATATGTAATGAATTTTTACATGGGTAAATTTTTCAAATGAGAAAACCACCACCACCCTCTTCATCATCACATTTCAAACTCTTCACAGACTGATCAATTGATTCAAACCCAACGAGATCCATGGCCTTCACAGCCTCTCTCTCCCAATTGGTCTTGTATATCACCATCAATATGGACACCACACACGCGATTTGGGCCGCTAAAAGCCCATAACAAAGCCCAACATACCCTTGTTTCAAAACAAAAGCCAAGGCAACGGCAATAGGTGTGCCAATGATGTAAAACGAGCAAAAGTTGATCAATGCACCAACTCCCGGCCTTGCACTCCCTCTAAGAACACCACAACCCGTCGTCTGAGGACAATTGGCGATCTCACACAACCCGATGATCGGAAGGACAGCTGTCGTGAGACGAAGAACGTCGTCGTCATCATTGGCAAAGAGCCTCCCCCAAGGCTCTCTCCCTAACGTGGTCCACAAGATACCGAAAACCGAGCTTATGAGGGCAAGCCCAATCGCGACAATTGTTGTGAGCCGGGCCTTGTGTGGGCGGCCTGCACCTAGCTCATTGCCCACTCTGGACGAGACTGACGCGCTAAGGGAGGTTGGGATCGTGTACATGAGTGACGTCGTTTGGATCACTATGGCGGATGTGGCGAGTGTGACTTGTGGGTTGTGTAGGTAGCCTGCTAGGAGTGTCATGAACTCGTACCACCACCATTCTAGGCAGACTGCTAGGCAACTGGGTATGGCAAGCCTCAGGAGTGTCCCCCACTCCTCTGCCTGTGGGGGAGACTTGGAGTGTAACAAAAACGGCGTGTATGTTGTTGACATGTTTTGCTTCTTGGGTTTGGTAGAGATCATGTAAGCTAAGAGCAAGAGCAAGACAATGAAATTGGTGATGTAGGTGGCCATGGCGACCCCTTTTACTCCAAACCGGAGCTTAAAAGGTAAGAAAACTACGTCCAGAAGGAGGGCTAACAGGGTTGACCATAGCAAAGGCCAGGTGGTGCCTTTGCTACGGAGATAGATACGTAGAGGGTGGAGGAAGCTGTTCGCGAGGAGGTCCGGTATTGCAAACCGACAGTACAGGCTTGCAATGTGGGCTATGTCTGGGTCTTGGTGTAGGACTCTGATGAGGAAGTAGTCGAGGTTGAACCATAGGTATCCTATGGGGAGAGATGTGATCAATAGGACAAGGATCGTTCTTTGCATGATGAGGGTGACCACGGCTTTGTTGTTGGACCCGAAGGCCTGGCTACAAAGTGGCTCCATCCCCATAGCCAGGCCTGATAGGACCGAGTATCCACTGATGTTGGTGAACCCGATGGCTAGGGCTCCGCCCGCGAGCTCTAGGCCACCCAGTCTGCCTAGGCACATTACTGATATCATGTTCTTGAGATAACTAACAAGGCTCATGGCTGCTATTGGAATTCCTATGTCTGTCATTCTCTTTAACTCTTCTACCACCTATGGAAATATATATATATATGTATAGTAGATTAGTAGTCATTCAAAAGGAAATTACTACAACAATAATAACAACAACAACAATCCAATGTAGTCCTGCCTTAGGCAGGGCGTGGTGGGTCAGAATGTATGCACCCTTACCCCGAAATAAATCGAGAGAGTGTTTCCGAAAAGCGCAAGACAAAGGTAACAAACGAAAAGGGGAAGCTAAAGCATTGAACAAAGGGAAAATGAAAACCCATAGAGGCAAAAAGAAAAGATAAGATGAAAAAAAATATACCTCTGACAATTTTGGGCACTTCTTTGCTTGATATGCTTCAACCATCTTTCCTTTTATGTTAATTAGGATCTCCTTGATTTGTTGTTCTTGACTCAAAGAGATAAAAGATATGCAATTTAATTCTAAGAACGTGACTTAGAGAGTGAGAAAGGATTATGAGAGGGAGGGAGAGAGTAGTTGTAGAGTGTTTGGAAACAATGAGAGCTTCTTTATAGGACTGAGAATTCCTCTTGTGTACATTACCCTAAAATACTAGTATCATTTGTGTGATGATAATAATGTACATAATGATTAGTATTGTTATTTCAATCACCATCATGATTAATTATATTATGTTATTATATTCTTTTTTATTGCATTTTAAGATATTTTTTTTATGTCAATCTACTATTTTTTTTAATGGTGGGTTTTGTTCCTATGAATTTTTTATTATATGGGTTTTTGTGTGTGAAAGTTAATTGTAGAATCCCATATAATATGTTGCTAAGTGAAGCAATTAGCATGAAAAAAAAGGTGAATTTCCATGTGCATTTTTGAGATATGTTAAGTGGGATGAGAATCACATGTATATGTTTCATTCTTTGGAAATTTGTTCCCCTTTGGTGTCAATAACACCACCTATTGTGTATTAAAGCCATTTGGAAGATTGTGCTTCTTTTGTGACTCTATAAAAGAGTTATACTGATAAATACATGTTGGCTATGTATATATAGTTTTCCCTGCTTTCTCTCAAAGTGGTCCTTCCAAGATAAGATCTTCTACATTTTGTATGCACAATGGTTGGCTGATTTTATTTCAATTATTATTGTCGTATAGTTGAACTTCAGTTTTTTCTTGGATCTATCAGGTGTATTTTTCTAACATGTTCAAATTATGAGTGTATGTCCCCATCTTGACCTCCGAGATCCCGCTTGAGCGGGACTATACTGGGTGATGATGTTGATATTATTTTAGTTATTATTGTTATATAGCTGAATTTCATTGGTTGGGTGTGGAACGAGTCGGCAAGCGCGGTGGTGGCATCTTCTGCGTTGTACTCTCCATACTTCTAAGCATTTTTATGTCATTTTGTTCGGTTGTTGTATTTCCTTTGCTTGTTTGTTCTATCTTGCTTGCCTGCAGTTGCCGATTTTCGGCTGTCGTTTATCGACCTCTCAATTTATCAGACTTGTCTGATAACCGAATTCTTATCAGCCTACTAAAAAAAATTATGTGTCTATCAAAAACACCCTCCTTCAAAAGACGAATGTGCACATCTGGTTTCGCCAGATCCTACGATAACATATGGGACTATACTAACCTTTTTACATCAAACGTTGCATCTTTTCATCTTTGTACGGGTAGCAATTTGGAAAAAAAAGCATCCTCTCTTTTCCCTCAAACTTTAATATAGGTAACTTGGCATTGTCTAGTTAGTCACATGCATATATGTAGTGCATGGGACAGGTGAAAAGTCTCTTTCCTCTTCTTTATGTCTTTCACCATACAAAGAGAGAGATTCATAGGTTCATTCTCTTGCTAACTTTTGGTACATGCTTATTGCCAGTTGTCATTACTTTCACTGCTTTCTTATGATTTGTATTGTTCTCATCCTAGTACAAAGTATCTCAATATCATTTGTTCCATGTACTGTGCTCAAAATTCCGCCTAAGCTCCGATCACCTAGACACTAGAAGGTCTCATCTCTGTTTAACCGTCTAGTCTATTTAGGGGATTGTTTAGATCGCTTAAGCGCTAGACGACACCTCTTTACCCATGAGCCATTTAACGTTTTTTAGCACTTTAGTTCCATGCACTGTTCTAAAATAATGTCTAAGCGCTAGAAGGTCCTAATCCGCCTAGTCATCCGGTCCGTTTAGGCGCCCATTTAAGAACACTTAGACAACCGTTCTAATCATCTAGATGTTAGGTGACCCTTCTCTGTCCAAAATCTGCCTAGTGTTTTTTAGAACATTAGTTCCGATCCATAGTATTCCATTGTTGTATAATTATAGATTATAACAAATTAATTCTAGTGGGCTTCATTCTCTTTTAAAAATCCTGAGGCTATCACATCTGATTGAAACCAAGCATGTGCAGTTTATTAGATTGCTTAGCATGTTAATTAATCCTTGTCAAATCAGTTTTTTTTTTCAAAAAAAAAGCCACTTATGCTAGATTTCTTGATAAATATATCCTTCCTTGTGAAACTTGCTCTAATATTTTCTCACCTTTCCTTGACAATATTATGAGACAAACATATATTACACTAATTATAGTCTAGTTGTTGGGTGGAAACAATGACATGATCATAAAAGAGATCTATCTATCTTCTTGTGTAATATTGATCAGGTTGGTTGGTGGATTATTCTGTCTTTGATCTTTAGTTTCCCATGCAAATAGAACTCAGGTACCCATTGTGAGGGACAAAGAGTACTCTTGGCAGCTTGAATTTACTATGTCTATGTGAAATCATGAGGAGCTATATAGCAAGAAAGATTTATAATTCCATTGGCCACTAAGGTGACATATATAAATATTAGCTTGTATATTTGATTGAAAAGGTTGAACAACATGCAACTTATCCTATATTTTGACAGCTGACATTGAGTACTATCCTCTCTTTGACCCCACATATGTGTAAGTTAGTTGCTTAGTCTCTTCACTTGTAAATTTTCCTTTTTGTTCTTTTCACTTTTAACTTAATTTGTGGCGTTGTTCTAAAAAACGCTAGGCATTTCCTGGTAGAGAGGGACTGCCTAATGACTAAGCGATTTAGAACCTTACCACGGTGAAGTCATAAGGGCTTATGATCTTAAGAATGAATATGGGTCTATTTAAACAGAAATTTTAAGTTGACCCAATACTGATATTATGATTCAATTTTTGGTTTGGTAATTTCTCAAATTTTGGTTTGGTTTCGATCAAATTTTGGTTCGGCTCAAAACTTCCAATGAATAACCTTCTAGCAACTAAACGATTTAGACGATTGATGAGGTAATGAAGTTGGGAGAACTCGACTAAAACCCTTAATGCGGTAAAACTATAAAAGCATAGGGGTTTCTGACCCATATAGCAGTTTAATTAGAGACGATTTGTCTGGCTCCCTTCCGCTATCACGATACGGAAGAAGGTATGTGTAAGATTGTGGTAAGCTCCCCTTAGGTTCTCCCTTCTCATTATAATATAAGTTTTATAGGGTTACAAGATTACTGCTTGCGAGTTAGGTTAAGTTACACGAGATAAGCTAATAGTATGTTTGACGCGACGAACCTTTCATTACCGCAACAAAGGTTCGTCGAAACAGATGATTTGTCATACGCTGCTTCACGAGTCGATGGAAGCTCTGCGACACTTTTCATCTTGCATTAAATGTGTGTAATGCCATAATCACCACGTGCCCGGCAAGCATGCAATAGTTACTTACACAATTCTGGTTATATACAAGGGGAGGAACTACAAAGGAAGGAGATCGGATTTTGAGAAGGTACAAGTGCCTATTTGGATTGCAACGAATAATGCATTATCTTGCATTATAATGCAAGATAATGCATTATTGTGTGTGATCCAAACATGCCCTAGGACCAAAAACTATCCTGAAGAATCTGAGAGTGACTTTATGTGTACGCTAATTGGGAAATTCATGGTGAGATTGTAGTTTTTCTTACTTCATGTTTCGTGAATTAGCATTCATCTTTTTCCTTCTCGATTGCTATTATGCTCGTTTATTCTTTCACAACAAGAGTAATTTATCCCATAAGTACATATAATCTCTTCCTTTTTTCCTCAATAAAAAGTGCATAGTCGAGTAAACAACACATTTGAGAATCGTTCTCACTATCTCACATTTTCCGATATCATCAACGATTGTCTAAGCGACCTAGGCGGGTGCCTATGTAGACTTAACGACTTGCACAGATTGGGGTCTTCAAGCACCTAGGCGAAATTTTTAGAACAATGCTTTATAATGTTCTTCTTCAGATCCTTAGGTCATTGTTCTCGTTTCCAAATTATTTGTAGATTGATGGAATCGATTGTATGTTTTCTTTTTAATACATTTAGAATAACTAATAGGTGTATTGTATATATGATCCCTTGAATGCTCATTTTCAAACTTTCAATAGAACTGACACTTGAACTTATCTGTGGAGGGGCCACTATTAATTTCTTGTGGGATTCTTTTGATACATTATATATGTTAAATGTTGGAGATGGGTGAAACCTTAAAGCATTTGTACAAGACATATGATAAGTTCTTATCTTGAAAATCATTCATTTTGTCATTCACTTATAATAAATGTGTTACCATGATGGTTGATCAGAAAATGTTGGGACTATTAATTTCTTGTGGGATTCTTTTGATACATTATATGTTAAATGTTGGAGATAGATGAAACATACAACCATTTGCACAAGGCATATATTTGATACTCCCTCCGATTCAAAATAAGTGTCGTTTTAGTTTTGGACACAAGATTTAAGAAAACTATTAATTGAACTCAAAAGTGTAATTTTTTTATGGATTTTACCACTCATCACCTTTTTTAACCAATGGATGAATAACATTAATTAATAAAAACACATTCCAATAACAATTCTCATATCTCACTCATAATCAATTGCCTAGAAAACTTAAAACGACACATAAAAATTGGATCAAATTCAAAATACTAAAAAAACACTTAATTTGAATCGGAGGGAGTAAGTTCTTATCTTGAAAATCATTCATTCACTTATAATAAATGTGTTACTATGGTTGTTCAGAAAATATTAAATGCACATGAATATTAATCATTATATTCATTAATTACTGAGCTTGTTGGTAAGTCCTTTTGGGGAATTTATTTAATTTATATCTTTTGAGACATATCTTTTCTTAGTCAAGATGTTGCTTATACATGTTTTAAGAATGCTCACCACCTCTTTTGGGTGCATAAAACAATGATTACACTTCACTGTTGGACATTGTTTGGCCTTCTCAATGTAGGCATATTTTTTCTTCTATACTTAGGTCTTTATAAGTGGGGTTCGAACTCGCAATCTAATAATTGCAAATATTATTACTTATTAATTAGATTGATGAGGTTTGATATTATTTTAGCCCTGTTTAATTCTCCTTCCTTTATCGTTTTAGAATTTGTCTCAAAAATTAATTATAAATCATATTATTTGAGTTAAATACCCATAATCATGTTCCACTTCTCTTATGTATTTACGTAATTATTTTTAATTAATGAGGATAATATTGGAAAAAAGTGTTAAAATCAGTGTTCTAAAAAATGCTAAGTAGACCCCAGGCGGAGAGGGACCGCGCGCCTAGCACCTAGGCGGCCTAAACGGTCTCCAAGACGGGTTAGAAAGCTAAGCGGCTAGAACCTTCCAGCATCTAGGCGGGACCTGGACGGAGTTAGGCGGGAATTTTTTAGAATAGTAGATAAAAATATGTCTAATGTCAAGTATATATTGTTGAACAACAAAAATCAGCCTAGGAAGAATGACAAGTATTTCTGAAATTTTAGCTAATTACTGTTTTGTATAGTTAATAGCAAGTAATATGATGTGATCTATGTTCTTAATTTGGGCTTTCTTGTTTCCTCCTAATCTGGAAGGACAATAATCAGGTGTTTAGGTCTCATAATCAGCTATTGAGTGGAGATACTTTCCTTAATAACTGAAGATTTTCACACTATTAGGATAAAGAAATGCTTTTGAGTTACTCTTTAATTTTGACATTTTTATGGAACTAATTAACAAAGGAATTAATGATCAACTTCTTCTTCAGTTAGAAATTGACAGTTACACACATGGAAAGCCCAATACTTTCCCATTGTTACTTTCATTTCAAGGCTCTATTTAGTAGTTAGCTTCTCTTCTAGTATGATAAATCGATTTTTCTAACTTATGTTTTTAGGACATATGTTAAGATCCCTAAAATAAAAATAGATTTGTGATCTGTATTTATTTATTCGGTTGTTCTAACCTATGCCCTAAGGGCATAGGTTAAGCATATTAATGAAGAAAAACTAAAACCCTATTAGGAAATTAATATACCTTTTTAAAAATTAACTAGTCCAAAATACGACAAACTTATAAAAGATTGTCATTTTTAGGAGTTTAACCTATGCTATTGGGACATCGGTTAAAAAAATTGTTATTTTAAATATATGAGTTTTTTTACGGGTTCATTAGTTTTCAAATATGGTTTTAGTTTTTAAAAAGAACAATCTTAACCTATGCATTTAGGACATAGGATAGAAAAACCGATGATAAATTGATAATTGATGTGAATTAGATATGCTTTTTTTTCGGCCAATAGAATAGGATTTAAAGGTTGAGGATAACATTGGATTAGACTTCATAAAGTTAGTTAGATTTACTTTGATGTGATTTCTCTCCTTCCTAGTGTTTGTTACACATGACCTCTCCCTTTCCTTTAATTTGCTATGCTATAAATTATATATTGAGATATAGTTTAATCCCTACTTGGTTCATGTTTCATTTTCATGAATTAATCTCATTGTGTTTGGTTCATACAAAAGTTGTGAAAAGTTATTTATCGGGAAATTATCACCTTGCCAAGAAGGAGGTGGGAAGGTACAAAGATCCACTAGCATATAAGGAGGTGTGAAGCCTCTACCCAATGGCTTAAGTTTTTGAGTTAGAAGGTAGATCCCGACTTTATATGCAAAGTGGTAAAAAAAACCCGACACATCACCTGTTCTTTCGGTCCCCGGAATCTAATAGCTGAATCTCAATCATCATCTTGCATGACCTCTCGGTTTATCAAGCATGTCCAGTATACCGAAATTTTACCGTCATCTAAAATATTAAATTAATCATAACTTTGTACTTTTTAAAAAAAAATCTCTGAAGTAACTAAGTTCTTGAAAATATAATTTTTTCATAGAAGCCATAATAAATTTAAGGGATAGTACAATTTATTTTGAGAGAAGTTCTACTAAGACAATAATTGTGTTGGCAATGATGTTGTTTAGTTATTTGAAGGGCATGCATGAGCCTATATCTATGGTGCTTACTCTTTAGTCTTTTAATGGGGATGAAAAAGTTGTATTACCAACTTACCATAATTGGATGAACATGTACGATTGATTTAGAAAGTTGGTAAATGTGGCCATGACCCAATTTGATGAAAAAAGAGGACGTAATTAGATCCATGTGAATTTAGATAATTAGATGGCATGTGAGATAAGTTGGAGTTAAGCTAACTCTATTTGTCTTCTTACGTTTTTTGATTGATTATTTGATTTACATATATTGTCTCTAACTAATTGTTTTTGAACCCTATAAGTTTTATAATTTCCATAGGAAACACAATGGGGCCAAGTGAAAGTGTTTTCAAGAGTTTTCGTTTAATCTAAGTGAACTTATTCACCAAAAATGGAGAAAACAAAGACCTCTATTGTAATAATTCGATCTATCGGTCATTCAGACATCTAGTCAAGTACAAGAAAAACTATAGTAAATAATATTACTAGATAGGTTGGATTTGTCTTTGTAGGATAAATTTATCTCAATTTCTACTTATTTAATGTGAAGTTTATTTAATAGGCTGTATTTATTTAAATTTTGTAGATTAACCCTTAATTTCTACTCTTTTTTTATATTAATTTTACATTAATTTTCACTGCTTTTTTTTATTTTTTGAAGGTGGGCTAGAGTAGATACTATCATGTCCCTAGTTTGAGTAGTTTCGTCCTTGATCAAATAGTTAGAACCTTGAGATAATACCGTAAAGTCTTTATTTCAACTCCGTTGAAAAGACCAAAAAATAATAATAATAATTCAATCTATTTAATAAGCAAGAGAAAGATATCTTACCCACTATTGCCACTAACAATAGGTAATTAATTAGGTTCATTTAAGCAAATTAATTTGATAATGCATGGGACACTTGTACAAGTGTTTATTTGATCAAATAATAATTCAATTTTTCAATTTAAAGTTTATCAAATATAAATTATATACGACCCATAATGCTACTATGGAGTCTAAGCAAATTTCATGTAGAAATGCTTACACTCCATAGTAGCATTATGGGATATGTATACAATTTATATTTGACAAACTTTAATTTTTGATTATATTTTATAATGGGTAATGTTAAAATTTAAAATACGAACAAAGTTACTATGCGGTAAGACTAAAATAATATCTCTAATATTATTAGAGATATTATTAGCATTTCGACATCTAATTAAGCGGTTAAACCTCTAAAAATTAATACTCGTAAGTTTTCGGTTCGACTCTCATAGACATATATATAGATAGTTTCCTTCACCAAAAAAGTCTCTAATAAACTTAAAATATTACTTCTTGAAAGTCGTTTGAAGTATTAAGGTCTATGTATGAAATTAGAAAGTTCCTTGACTAAAACTGGCCTAAGATTTACTTGGATGTCATGAAATATTAAAAAGTTATGAATTATTGTGTATTAAAATTCAATATGTAATAATTTGATTTAATACACATTGAGTTTTATGACCTAAATCACACTATATTTATGTATCATAATCATTATAAAAACATGATATAAAATGCATGTATATGATGCATCTAAACAAGCACATTGTCTCTAGTTGGTAAAACATTTCATCCTCTATCACGAGTTTTGAATTCTCTTTTGTCTGACAAGAACAAAATTACTCTCTCCTTTATTATTTTGTGTTTGTGTCGAGATATTAATAATTGTCTTGGTACAATCAGATTTGCAAATACTACCCTCGTACCTTGTTTTTTTTTTTTAAATAAACAAATTAAGTTGGTTGAATAATTTATAGGAATTCAAATCATAGGCATGAAAAAAATTTATTTTATGTAAAAAAAATGAAATTATTTTTTTAGGTCTGAAAACCTAAAGTACTTATCTTCAAATCAATACGAATTAAAAACTAATTATTATCCGAGCACTGCACAAGCTTATTGTTGGAAATGAAATTATCTTATCTAATAACATTATTTTATTTATAATAAGAATTTTTTTTTTTGTCATTGTCACCCCAGTTCAGCGGAGAGCTTTGCTCCATCAAAAAACGTTTACGTCTGGAGTTCGAATCTCGCGAAGGCCCCTTTATTTTTAGATGGAATCTGCTCTCCTAACGAGTTCATTTCTCCTCCACTAAGAAAATATTTAATAGACCCAATTAGATAATTCGAAGGTCGTCCTAATATATATATATATATATATATATATATCATTGCAATGAAATTTTTGAAAAGTTAATCTAGCTTGAGTACCATATACAAGGTTAATGACTTAGGGTTCGTTTGACATTAGCGTTTTAGATAGTTTATTCGGGAGGAGTTTAATTTTACTATTTCTAAAGGTTAGTTTTTCCACTAGTTTTTTGGATAACGAAAGAAATCTACTCATGTTGTCGAACGAACATTAGTTGTGAAATTTTATGAGTCGGATTATCTCCTTCAAAACATGAGCAATCATGTTACTAGAAAAAGTATAACAATGACCTCAACCTTAAGAATATGTCATTTTAAAATTTGTCTCAAGAATTAAAAAATCATATAATTTCTCAAACATTCTCAATTCATTAATCCTTTTTTATTAATGAACATAATACTTAAAAAGGTATAGTAAAATATGTCAAAGAATCATAAATAATTTGATGTTTTTAATTCGCTGGTCAACCTGACCCCTCTAAAACCCGCAGCAACCTAACCCAATTAACTCGTGACCCATACTACTCGAATCCAATTCAATCCGAACATATAATAACGGAATCTGAATCCGACCTGTTTTACATGTCTAAAATTGGTCCTATACTAAATAGGGATGTTCACGGGTCGGGTCGGGTTGCGGGTCGACCCGATTTTTTTATTAAAAAAATAGTTTATATATTAAAAAAATTATAAAAATATATATTTTTAAAAGTATTGCGGGTCGACCCGCGACCCGCAACCCGTACGGATTTAACCCGACCCGACCCGCGACCCGCAAAATAAAAAAATTCGACCCGCAACCCGTCCCGCACGGATCACGGGTCGACCCGCAACCTGCAAATTACAGGTCGTTCGGTGTGGGTCGCGGGCGACCCGACCCGTTGAACACCCCTAATACTAAATTTCCACCGGCTGCATGAATATGCAAATGACACTGGTTTGAAAGAAGATAATGCAAATGACATGCCCAAGATCTTATCAAATCAAGTCGGATTATCTTAGACTATATACTTAATATTTTAACTAGTTCATTCATACCTTAATGACGTGGTCAAGATAATCACATTCGTGATTTCTGAAATATTATAGACAGTGTAAGATAAGATTCCCAACTGTGATCCACTCCGAATCAACGATCATATTTAAATTTTAGGCATTAATCATCTCTGACAGTTTGACAGCGCCCCCATCCCGAATAATCAATCTCCCGTTCAAATCATCAACGTTCCAATTCGAGGAATCAATTTCGAATTTGATTTGATCCCTTAGTTTGAGCAAATTTCTGAGCTCACCTGCAAAAGAAAAATGGCGATTATCAGGCGAATTTGGCAGGGGAAATCTCTCATCTCCCGCTATTGTAGGTCGTCGGCTCCGTGGCGATTCCCCTACGCCGCCTCATCGCCGCCCTCTCCGCCGCCGTTGCCGGACTTGATGTGTCCCGAGCTGAAGCGTGGTAAACTAGGGTTTTGCTCATCGTCGTCTTCAATTCGTTCGTTCACTCATCAGAGCTTTGTGAGTTTCCCTCTCTTTGCTTGCTTGATTAGGTTCTGCTTGTTTGATCCGAATTGATTGAAATTAGGGCTTTTTGAGCCAATCAATTTTGCTTCTGTCTCCCTCTATGGGTTAAAAGTTGGGTCTTTTTTACAAATAATGGTTTTTGAAGAACTTTGCTCGTTTAATCATGACTATCATATCACTGTAGATTGGGAGTGTAAACAGTGAGCACAGATGATGAGTTTCTTCTCCTTCTATTTAACAGTTGAGATTTTCAATGCTGAATTCTGATAAGATCAAGATAAACACTAAGATAAATCTGCAAATTGTTTACATCACAGATGTGCCTTTCTGGGTTGTTCTATTGATAAATTTCAAGTAGTGTGCTGTGTGGGTTTATTTCTGTTTTTGGTCTTCTTTTGACATGGATGTTGGTGGTTGTTCTATTAGTTGAGTCGAAATGATGACGGTTTGAAGAGTTGTTGCTTTTCAAGTCTTGCTGCCTCAGAACAACCAGTTGATGGAATTATTGATGTTCCTTTAGCACAAACTGGTGAAGGTATTGCTGAATGTGAGCTTATCATATGGTTTGTACAGGAGGTGAGATATAGATTTGCTGAGTTATTACTTCTTCCATCAGTCTTCTTACAAAATATATATGCAAAACTGATAGTTGCATCTTTGACTAGAGTAGCCGAGTAGGGATCATTTTGTTTATAGTTTAATAAATCTGTAAATGATCTCTGGTTTAGATATGCTGAAACTCAACTTTTACAGTTTAATTTGTGAGTAAAGCCTTAGTTAATATCTGAATGATCCCTGGATTGAATATGTTGTTGCTTTTTGCTGCCTTGTGAACATTCCCATAATCAGTATAACTATGCTTAAACTCAACTTTTACTAATTAGATTTTTTTTAAACTTTGTTTAAGATATTTCTCAATCCAAAAGATATTACTTGGCTTTTTCTCCTTGTGAACAATGGTCAATGGGCCTTGTGTATAAATTTATCCTGCAGGGTGATCATGTAGAAGAATTTCAACCCCTTTGTGAGGTTCAGAGTGACAAAGCAACCATTGAGATTACAAGTCGCTACAAAGGACAAATAGCTCAAATTCTTCATGCTCCTAGCGATATTGTGAAGGTATTACCAAAATGATAACACTAAACTATGTTAGTAGATTTGTGCAACTGTTCTATTTTCGTGTTTATCTTCCCTGAGAATGAAGGTATTTAAAAGGCTAGAACTTTTGTTTCAGCTTAATATCTTTGTATAAAAAAGTCTTGAAATATTCGGTTTGTCTAAGAATGTAAATCGGTAAGCTCAGACTCTTTAAGATCCTATGCTGCATGTTCTCATTTCAATGTTCATACAGGTTGGAGAAACTCTTTTGAGAATTTCCATTGAAGGATTTCAAGATCCACCAGCTTCATCTGGTTGCTTGGCTGAAGCCGTTAATCAACCATCTATTCAAGATACCGATGAATCAAGTAATCAGATCTTCCCTGTTGATGAAATCAAACAAAGTGAGGTACTGAGTACACCTGCTGTCCGCGGTCTTGCTAAGCAGTATGGAATTGATATAAGCGACGTGCAAGGAACTGGTAAAGATGGTAGGGTTTTAAAAGAAGATGTTATCAAGTATGCTTCTGGCAGACTTATCAATAAAGAGTCCGGGTTGCTTGTGGAAAGAGATGAAAGCTTTTCCGGTGCTTCAATGGCTGCCAACATCAATCCAGATAAGATCATACCACTAAGGTAAATGTATAAAATTTAGTTGCTTTAAATAAACAGTCTTTTTCATCCTATGCTCTTATAAAATGTTGAAAATTCCTAAATGAATCAAATCTTAGAGAATTCTTATCATGTAAGAGCGCATTAATGATAAATATGCATGTATAACAATTTTACGATTCAGGGGATTCCAACGTGCAATGGTGAAAACAATGACAATGGCAGCAAAAGTTCCACACTTCCATTATGTAGAAGAAATTAAGTGTGATGCACTAATGCAACTGAAGTCTTCTTTCCAAAGTTTAAATACTGATCCATGTATCAAACACACTTTCCTTCCTGTTCTGGTGAAATCGCTCTCAATGGCACTTAGCAAACACCCTCTATTAAATAGCTTTTTTGATGAGGAAGCGCTTGAAGTTGTGGCCAAAGGTCTGTTTCCAATTTCCATGCTTCTGTTCATTACATTCAACTTCAAAATTAAATGAAAATTCAGCAATGCTAATTTTTTTAACATGGATTTGTATATTTTGGCTATTATAGGTGTTCATAACATTGGCATTGCTATGGCTACTCCTTCCGGTCTCGTTGTCCCCAACATTAAGAATGTTCAGTCACTGTCAATAATGGAGGTAAGCTGTTTCCTGCATTTTTTTCATCTGAATTTTAACTTAAGATAAAAAAAATCATATCTTCCCTCCTTTTTATTGCGCAGATAACAAAAGAACTCTCAAGATTGCAAAAGCTAGCAACAGAAAACAAGCTCAGTCAAGATGAAGTCAGTGGTGGAACGATAACACTGAGCAACATCGGTGCAATTGGTGGAAAATTCGGTTCCCCACTCGTGAATTTGCCCGAAGTCGTCATAGTTGCGATTGGTCGAATTCAAAAGGTTGCCCAATTTGCAGATGATGGGACTGTGTACCCTGTCTCAATCATGAATGTGAGCTCATCCTCTAAAAATTCATTTCACAAACTTTCATCTAAGATTTTGGACCAAATTTTTTTTGTCTGGATAAGTTTCATCTGCTTCATTCTCAGTAGAATCATGATTTCCTGCATTCCAATGCATTGTAATGCACTAAATCCTGCAATCTGCATTGTATTGCATTGAACCATGCAATATAATGCAAAATAAGGCATTATTATCACGGGTATTGCAGGAAATCCTGCAATCTGCATTGTATTGCATTGATTCATGCATTATAATGCAAAATAAGGCATTATTATCACGAGTATTGCAGGAAATAAATCCTGCAATCTGCATTGTATTGCATTGAATCATGCATTATAATGCAAGATAAAGGCATTATTATCACGGGTGATTCAAACACATTCTTGAACACTCAAATCTGATGTGGGTTTGTTTTTCTTTTCCACTTTGGGCAGGTGAACATTGGTGCTGATCACAGGGTTTTGGACGGGGCGATGGTTGCGAGGTTCTGCAATGAGTGGAAAATGTTGATTGAAAAGCCAGAGCTTCTTGTGTTACACATGAGATGAAAAATGCAAGTTCATGAAAATTCTAAGTAAAGATCTGAGATTGATGCTTACTTTGTTAGATATGCTGATGATCTTGGAAGCTAACTTGTAGGAGGAGATGAAGTGAGATGTAATGCATTGAATAATGTAAACAGGGACATTATCAACAAGAAACTGTGCTAGGCAGTGTTTGGTTATGATCGTAAGTTTAGATGATTAATTAACTGTTCAATTACAATAAGTTAATTCTCTCTATGTTGATTCACCAAAATTTATGTTAGAATGAAGAAGTGTTAATTCTAGCTAAAATCAATTAAAACTGTAGAGATTCGCATGTGACTTGTCATGTCATGCTACACAATACAATAAGTTAGAATTATAAAACGAGTTCTCATGTACTTACCTCCGGCTGACCTGACTATGGCTGATAGTGAGTTGTAAGACATATTTGGTAACCCTTCAGTAACCCTTCAGTAAACCTCCAGGCCTTTTCCTAGCTCTAAAAATAGCTTCTAACTTTGTTTTGTAATCTTCATCCTCGAGAATGAAGGGCATTACATCTGACATTTAAGAGGTCGGCGTAATAGTGTCAGAATGAACTCAAAAGCAACTCCTCCATTGCTACACATCCAAGAATACACAGTATCCACACATACCTACAAATCTACCTTCTCGGAAACTAGCTTTCAACCAATTTGGTCCATTACTTACCTACAAATCTACCTTCTCGGAAACTAGCTTTCAACCAATTTGGTGAGAGAACCCATGCTCTATAACATTCAAAACCATGAATTAACCCTGAGCAACAACACAATTTACTGAAATTTAGCACTTCTGTAAGGATATAATATTATAAGACTAACCCTGAGCATATGGCAGTGCAGAAGTTCAAGGTTCTTCTAACTTTTCCAGTAAGAACATGTGTGCTTAAACCACCATCAGGAGTAACATCACCACCAAGATCTTCAATTACCTATGTCAAGAAGAAAAGTGCATCTACAGTTAGAAAATTACCTACTACAAAAAAAAATAGAGCACTGCTTTTACAATAACTGCTCGACCAAAAAAAAAATATGAGAATAATTGAAATAGACAGATGTTGTAAGCCTAAGCCCAGGAGCGCAAACAATGATACCACTTAGATTCAAGATGCTCTTTTCTGGGTCAAGCAATAATAAAAATAAAAATAAAATCTGACATCCTTTCCACAAACATGATTGAAGTTAAAGCTTTTATAATCTTAAAGATGTTCATAATCATTGATCAAAACCACTTAATAAATTCTTGATGTGACTCACCTGTAGTTTCAGATTGAGAGTCCGCGGTATAAAATTACACAATCCAGATATCAAAAAAGGCAGAAACCAATACCCATTTTACCACACAGCTCATGAGCGAAGACAATGAAGAAAATGAGGCATACCTTAGTCAAATGAGTCTTTTTTGTACCATCAGCAATGTCCATTAGCATAATGGTGGGCTTTCCCTTTGTCTGAGATTCTACCCCCAAAGAAGCTTCGAGTGTAGTATTAACCGGAAAACATTCTGTAAAATCCTTTGGCAAAAAACAAGTCATCAAAGTACCATGACAAAAAGAATCATCCCTTGTTTTACTTACTGAACTACCCTTTACTCTCTTTGACCTGAGTGAAGGTAAAGAAGGCTCCCAGAAAGTCCTCTTTCCCTTTTGTTCAAAGGAAGAAGGGAATTCTTGAGCAATTGCTTCAGCTGAATCAAGCTCCATGACCATGTCTATGCCTTTCCCCACCGACGGTTTGGCGTTCTTCACTGAATCCGGCCCGAAGACAACCTATTAATCATATAGAATTGTGAAACCCAAATGGAAAATGTGGCTAGGAAAGAACCCTTTTCAATTGAGATGTATGAAACCAGTTTCATATTTCTCAACTCAAACCATTCAGATATATTTCCTCAACTCAAAATGCCTTCATCTGATCATGTCCCTTTCACCTTGAAGCTTCATCATTGAGTATTGCCTTTTAACTATATATAACTGAATTAAAATCTTTTAAGTTGAAACTCGCTGCAAGTATAAGCACATAATTGATCAGTGATAAGAAATAACACGCATTAAACAATTTTCTTACAAGTTTGTCCTCCTTCCATTTGTTCTTGCTGAGAGCTCTGTGTATATTGACTGGTAGCTTTCAGCTGCTCACAATGAACTTCAGGTTGCAGATGCAATTCTCCTGAAGATATTTGCTCCTTGGAAACCACAGAACTAATACTCCCACCATGAGCAACTAAATTTTGGTCCGAGTCTGCTGCTGAGCTTAATTTCTCATGTGAGGTAAGTATCACCTTCAGCTTTAGGCAATTTGTTGTGAGTTCATGATCCTTGCTAAGATGGGACATCATTAGAACTGAACCACCAGGAAAGCAGAGCGCCCGACGTATATTAGCCTTGAGATGAAGCTTGTGAACCTTGCCTTTATTGTCCACCTCAGCAACTGATATAAAACCCTGAATCCATTTTACAAATTTAGACATCGCAGAATGACAAATTGACGACATCTGAGAAAGATCATCAGAATGATATTGACTACATGGCCCATAAATTCAACAGTGTAGAACTGTCATAGCTTAGCTACTAAATTATATATCTTCACAATTCCTGTCTGATGCAAGGAAATACAATTAGTTATGTTTAATTCACAAAGTAATATAATTTTTGACAACACAACTCCATGCAATATGAACAGAGGCCTTGTTCTGTAGATTAAATAGCAACTAATTCAGAATACCTGCTTTTGCCAAAAACCTTTAGATTCTTTGTCTCCCCAGCACAAGACGTTATTTACACCAACACCCTGAAGTCTCTTTCTCAATTCCATGTATAAGAGTTGACCAATTCCCTATTTGCATGTAAAGTGGAAGCCAATTAGCTAGGAATAGTAAATAAATTCGAAGTCAGACTTCAGAGTTCTGCTTCCAAAATATAAAGTTACTTTTACTAAGATAAAAATGATACACTCACTAATTAATGATCAAGAAACGCAGATCAGACACCAAAAGTGTTAAATGAAAACACCTTATGCTGATACATTGAGCAGACAGCAGCAAGAGGAATTTCAGCATACTGGTTATCAGCAGGAATAATTTACTACAGCTATCAACATCCTTAGAATTTAAGAGGTGTTGCTTGATCTCAGAAGTAAAGTGCGGTACTTCCTGTAGAAAACCAAAGACAGTTGTAACGTGTAAGAGGTGTCATGCTTTGAAGCAATAGGAGGGGAAGAGATCGAGAATGGTCTTTCGTAGGGAAGGATAAAATTTATAGAAGAAAAACAGCATACCCATTTGAGACACATCTCTGGAGAAAAGTTGATTTTTTACCAGTATTTGCTGCATAATTCATTTCAGGCAATTTTTTTGTGTATATGCTCAAAACTTCCTGGAAAAGACAAAGCAAACAACTCTTAGGCCTAATCTGATGAATCTTATGAAGCCTAATGATAAAACGATTTATATGGAAAAGAGATTTCTGTTGATTTATATGGAAAAGCCCTAATTCTACCCGTATATAACCTGGTGCAAATACACATCTTCCTAAGGCAATAACTGGTCAGGAAGCATACCTGGATCAAAGATTTACTACAACTATCAACATCCTTAGAATTTAAGAGCAAAAATTGACAGTCCAACATGGACGACGAGTTCTCTTCTTCTTTCGCCTTGCTACATTCTTGAACTAAGACAAACAGAGAATTCAAACACCGTCATAAAACTATAACGCTAGTCCATTCGAAGGCCTCAAACTTTCTGTAAAGATAATTGCTTCCGAAATCAAACCTGATACTTCGATTGTGGTACTCTTGGATGCGCGAGTTTTTAAACAATTTGGTTTCACGGTAAGACTCCTAGCGGCGCCCTCGATGATTACTTCGCAATTTCCTGAATCGAAACAAAAAATACAAAAAGAATCCCGAAATTCATTAGCAGTCGATGAAATTGAATCGAACTAGGAAAACTTTTGACAAATTGTTTTTTTAGGGATGTAAGAGGAATCACCAATGGGATAGCGAGATCGCGGGGAGGTAGTCTTTCTTGGCGCCATCACTTGATTCACTTCCCGTTTCATGAATTTGCTACTAACAAAGCGAATTTATAGGCGGGGCCGCGCGTACACAGTACGCTAACTCGCTAGTATTGACCCAGTCAAAGGCGGTCTAATTGTGACGAAGTGGGTCGGTCTATTTTCTGGGCCGCTTGTCCCGTAGGCCCAATAAGTTTAATATATGGGCATTTTCGCATATGGGTTTTCCGTCTTTTTTTTTCTTTTTTCTTTTTTCTGTTATTGACTATTGTCAAATGGAAGGTTATACACTTAAGTATGTATTCTTAAATAAAATATTAAAAATTAAATAATTAAAAATATGATAAAAATAATTATTTAAATGCTCATATGTAAATTTTGAATAAATATTTAAAATCAATAAACTATAAAGTCGAATTAACAAAGTAAGACATACGTATGTCTTTGGACATCTAATCAAACGGTTAATTAGTTTTCATAGTAATACCATGCGGTCTAATCTTCATGGTAATATCATGAGGTCACCGACTCCCGACATAAGCTATACAAAAACTACTAATTAATTAAGCTTCCCATGCATATATAAGCTAGTCATTAATCGATCTCATAGTTGAGAGAGGAAGTGGTGCAAGTAAGCAAGAGCAGCATCAACGCTCACATATCTCCAACTATGTATGCTCAAAACTCCAACGCTCACCTTCTCCACCACCACATCTGATACGCTACAATTTATTATAATTAGATTATATTTAGACTATATTTTTATGTTAGGCAAGATATTACCATATTATTTTTTATTTTTTAGGGAGAGATATGCCTTAGTCCAATGATATTATGATATGTATCTTTATATATTGGAGATTTCTCCATCAATAATGAATCAATCAAATCAATGAAGAAATTATCTTTTGCTTTAAATTTATCTTTCGTTCTTCTTCCTGTGACAACCAACCACATTTATCGAGCTAAACCCACATCGGGTGCGTCTCACCCCCTTGACCAACAAGGGTTCTGATACGAATCCACACCGGGTTCGTATCAACCTCGTGATCAGCATGGCCTCCGCCTCGAAGGCCGAGCCTCAAATCCCCAAATGAGGCCGCTGGGGACGCTGCTGGAGCAACACCCGGGCGACGGCAACTCCTCCGATAACCACCCACCGCTGCTCTTCCCCTCACACTCCATCATGCAAAACACCTCCTTCCACCCTTCCGCCACCACGTGCCACGTCACCCCCACCCTGTCCAGGGCATCAGCGCTCCACGCCCTGAAGAGGCCGTTGGGGTCCACCTTGAGGGAGTCGCAGGGCTGGATGACGGTCTTTGCGCCACCCCTGGGGCTTTCCATGCCGATCGCTAAGACGAGGGAGTCTAAGGAGAGTGCCGGCTTGGGAGCTTACGGAGGCGCCAGCGTCTTGATATCACTCAAACCCATATCTTAATATCTATATATCTTACATATCAATATCAAACAAGCCCTTAGTTATACATATATAGTGTATGAATAACATATGATAGGCGTGATTATCTATTTAGAGTTCAATTTTGTTGACTACTACTCTAGACTACTACGGTTGACAATTGGACATTTTAAAAAAAACAAGTTTCTATAGCTCTCTTGATGGAAATTAACCAAAAAAATATAATAGTTTGTTATTTGTATTTAAAAACTTAATGGCTATGTTTGTTTTTTTCTTTTTATGTCGACTGTTCCATTCAATTCCACCGGAAGAATTACATCAAATAATAGTATAGTGTCTTGTATTGGAATTTCACATCCAACCAAATTAGACGTAAACTATAATCATGTTTATTTTTGTTCTAGGAATATATAATCATCTTACAATAAGAAAATTCATTAGTCTACTATGCACAGTATGGCAACAAAGTGTGAAACGATGACTTTGAATGAAGAAAAAAGAATTGTGAAGTAGTTTGTAACGACCACATTTTCATACCAAACTTTTATGCGGTAAGTAAAGTCGGTATGCTTGCTCCTTCATGTTGACTTAAAATAGAGGTAAAAGAAAATCAAGAAAGACGTTTTTACCTATATTAAAAAACACGCAATGTACGTGCGTTTGTTATGAATGCATGGCCAATGTCATAAAGCTAATTAATCTTGACTCTTGACCATGAAAAATTACTCTTTTTTATAACGAAAATCCACTTTCGGTGGTAAACTTAAATCCTATACTCATGAGTCATGACCCAGCTAATAAAAACCACGAATCAGATAAATTAATTTACGTTGATCGATTTGAGTAAATAAAAGGATGATGAGATCGACTTGGTTTCTTTACCAAAGTAAGAAACTCGAGACCTCCCAATATTCCCATAAACTCCTGCTACTCAACATGGGTCACTATTTGTATTTTTTTATGCATAAATTTTTATACTCCGTATAATAATTTATTAAAATCCGTGAGCCAATAGGTCGAGGTATATACATAAACATGTCACATAAAATCACGACGACGACAACAACATTAACCCAATGTAACTCTGTTCTAGCATAATTTGGGGGCTAAGATGGGGACACCCTTAGCTTAACGCAGATGGGAGCGTTTTGAAAAGCTCGAGGAGGACCACCGAACAGATACCTGACAAGTACAGGACAACGACCCGAAAACACAAGACAATGCATAAAACCGCAACACACCAAAGCAAGCAAAAGCGCATAACACAAAGACAAACAAAACAAAAACACACAAAACAAAACTGAACAAAATAGGACAAATTACAACAAAACCAAACGCCCAAACCACGAACAAACCAAATGAACCGTCTGTCTTGGCGACTAGCTATCCGCCATCCTATTCTTCTCCCTCCAAATATCCTGGCATTCTGCTATCTCTACTAAAATACCCAATAGATTAATATCTTGTCTTATACGTACTATCTCTCAAGCATTTCTTCAATCATCCTCGATTTCTGTACATGTTCAAACCCCGTCTATATACATGCTCGAACCAACAAAGTAAGAGGTTCACATGCATTTGTGTTTACTTAATACTTATATATTAGTATTTGAAAAGTGTTTATTAATATAAATCCAATCTCTAGCCTCACCAAACATAGTAGTCCACATTATTATTTGTCAAACATGGAAGTCAAATATCTCCATTTCGTGCATCACACTCCTTCTAATCTCCACACCAAACCAAACTTCACATTACATAAACAAACTCCTCACACATTAAAAACAGACTCGTTCAAATATAAATATTTCCCACTTTTGCAAAAGTCAACTCACGTAACCAGACTTGGACTTTCGGCAGTACGAAAGAAAATCCCATTTTCGTCATCTCCATCTTACCTTCCCTGCACCTTCCCGCACTTTATCCCCTCTCCCTCCCCATTTAAAAACCCCCTTTCTCCCACATTCTCTCCAAAACTCCTCAAAACAACGCCGATGGACAACGTTGACGGCCAAGATCCCCAATTCCGGCCACCGCCACCGCCGAGTGGCTACGCGCTAGGAGGAAGAATCATGCTCAGCGCAATCATCGTCCTCTTCACCGTCGTCGTAGTCATGCTCTGCCTCCACATCTACGCTCGCTGGTACCTCTTCCGCGCCCGCCGCCGCCGCCGCCGCGGACGCCGCTCGCACCTCGTCTTCTACGTCGATTCGGCGAATCCAGGTTCGATTCTCTCGTTCCCCGCCCCCGCCGGCCTCGATCCAGTCGTTCTCAAGTCCCTCCCGACCTTCAAATTCGAATCCCGCTCGAAATCGGCCGCCGGAGAAGAAGACGAAGAAGAGGAGTTGCTGGAATGCGCCGTGTGCTTATCGGAGTTCGAGGACGGCGAGATCGGGCGAAGGTTGCCGAAATGCGGTCATAGATTCCATGTGGAGTGCATCGACATGTGGTTCCACTCGCACTCCACCTGTCCTCTCTGCCGCGCTCCCGTCGACGGAGAATTTCCGGCGGCGGAGAAGGGAGAGGAGGAGAATTCGAATTCCTCTTCTCAGGAAGTTGTCGTCGAGTTGACCGAGTCGACTCGGGGCGAATCGGGAGCGAGGTCCGAGTTGGACTCCGATCTGAGTCCAAGACCGTCGAGCTCGTTTTCGCTCGGCGCGCGGAGGAAGGCGGCGGAGGTGGATCTGGTGGGAGTCAGGATTGAGGTCCCGGCGAGGAGCGCGAGTTTCAGCTTTGGTAACTCGGACGATTTGGGGCCGAGTTCACCGTTTAAATCGCCGACGAGTCGGTTGCTCTCGCTGAAGCGGATACTGAGCAGGGAGAAGAGACCGGTTCAGTTGGCTTCGCCGATCTCGTCGTGTTGCTCTGGAATCGGAACGAGTGGCGGCTCCGAGTTGGCGGAGATTGAAGAGGGGCGAGTTGTGACTCGGCCGCAGACGCCGAGGTGAACGAAGGCGCGTGGGGTCCACGCGGTGGCGCCGTGAAGCGTTGAAGTTTTAGGGCATTCCGCGCCGTTTGGTCTGGACCGTTGGATCAGCTGACCAGAGTGGACGCGTGGCGGAATGTGGTTTAGCGATTGGACTCGATCGGGCAGGCTTTGGTTGACCGACGCCATTGTAGATATTTAGGAAATGGACAAAAGAGAGGGTGGAATTTAGATTGTATACACACTAAACATATATTTTTTTATTCGACCAATACATTTTTTTTTTAATTATTTGTTTTAAGAGTTTAGAAAATGGACAAAGTGAAATGAATACCATATTGTCATTTTTCATTTTATGCTTTACTTTATAGTTTCAATATTGAAACTTGTATTACTTCAACTTTGATGAATTAGCGATAAGAGGCATGTAGTGATCGATATAATTTTGATCTTTACTTCGGTTATTTTATTTGGATTTAGAGTCAGATTTTACCATTTTTTTTTCAATTGGTTGAGCTATTCGACGCAAACCCTTTCACTTTATGTGCGTGATTTATTGAGTAGTTTATGAATCCAAAATTTATAACTAATAGTGGGTTTTAAGAAGAAAAAAAGAGTTAAAACTTGTACTAGTAAGGTAACTACTTTCATTAGATCAAATCAATGACCACTATTATCGTGAAAGAAATCATTCAAGGCAAAACAATGAAGCCATGCACTTAGATTGCCATGGAAATAATAAAATGCCAATTCAAGACATGACCTTAATTACATGCATGGAATAGGAACATTAAAGCCACAAATGAGAAATAGTTTTGTACTCAAGATTACACAAGACACAAATGTTAGAGCTAGTCATGCTAAACAACTTTGAACATGAAACCTCCCTATCCGATTATCCGTTCACCCCGAAGTAATTGTGTGCCAAGAAAACGCTATTTATCATAGAGGGAGAGCGAGCTAATTGAATTTTTTTACGCGCGAAGTAAAAAAAATGGAGAAAAGCCCGAAAACACCAGCCGATTTCCGAGTCCAGGTTACAACTGGTATACGAAAGCTTTGTTGCCAAACACACTGTACAAACCAGTGAAATACGCACACTAATTCGTCGTCTCATATATCAACAATGGATTTGGACTTATGCTGAAAGCAATTTTGGTGTACATTCACTACTAATGATTTTAACACCATTGTTGCTTTACTCATAGATCCAACTCAATTGCTGATGAGACGACGAATCACTGTGCGTATTTCATTGGTTTATACAGTGTGTTTGGGAACAAAATTTTTGTAAACCAGTTGTAATCCGACTCGGAAATCGATTGGTGTTTTGAGACTTTTCTCCATCTTTTTACTGGTTGAAATGTAATGCATTAGTCATTTGTCTAGACGTGCTTATATAAGATACAATTTTGGTGGTATATCATTGACGATCAAAATTATAGTTGAAATATAGGAATATCTGTTTCCAGTTTCTTATATAAAAGATTGATGTAATTAATGACGGAAACTTAGGTCCGTTCGGCGGGCTTTATTTTAAAGCTTTTGTTTCTTTGTTTTTTCCAAAGATAGATACACAAGACATAATCATGACGAGTTTCTTGAAATGCTTTACAAGCACCTAATTTGTAATTCTGAGCAAGATATCCGGCCGGTCAAGGAGCCCAATGGGCCACGGTCTAGGATTATTGAGGCCCAAAATGTTAATGGGTCATAAAAGGGCTACCTTATAAAGTATATACATAATATATAAATTAATTACGTGACTTATATGAGTCACATCTTTACACTAAAAAAACAAGCTGAATGAAGGTACTATTATCCATATTGTGCATAAAAATATGCAAGTTTTAACAAAAAGGCATTAGAAAACCTTCCAAATCAAATGACTATTGAACTTCAAAAAATACATCACAAATATATTAATCTCTAATACCTTCCCCCATTTTTGTATTTTCAGCCGTAAAATCAAGCAAACAAAAAAAATCAATTCACATCATTAATTAGATGATATCTAATTAATTAATCAATTAAACTCCTTTAATTAAGCCACTAAGCCAGGTGCATAGGGCGCCCCAGTTGGACTGACCCAAACACTGCCCTTGTATAAGGCGTCCGGTGTAAAGGCTTGGATTTGGTCCACACTCAATTTTTGGATCCCCTTCCACTTGACCCTCTTGCTTGTATCGGACCCGGGTCCGGTGTTCCCGTACTCCGCGATGTATGACGTGTCCTTCCCGAAGTTCCCGGCCCACCCGGTCCAGCCCTCGGGGTCGATGGAGTCCCCGATATTCGATTGCATCACGATCATCCTCGAGTATGGCTTCATTGGCCGCCCTAGATACGCCTTGTTTCCTGTCGAATCAATATTCAAAATTTAGCTTCGCTTGAATTTTGTTTGAATTAATAAATAAAATTTTGTATATGATTAAATTTAAAAAAAAAAATAGACGGACATGTGGTAAAAAAAGATTCTCTTTTTTCGCAATTAGCAAACTTGTATTTTGAAAATTTTATTGGGGATTTAGAAAAATCTTGAACACTATCCATGATTCAATGGTCACATTTACTTTATTCTCATTGTATATCAAGTGATCATAACCTTTTCATTATAATAATATTATTAAGAATTTACTCTCTTATTAGAAATTTTAAATATATTTAGTGTGAAAGTCCAATGGACCAATAAAAATGTTATAAATATGCCTTTTTACAAATTTTAAAACCAATACTCAACTCAGATTCAGAGGATCTCGACCAAAAAAAAAAGCAAATTCTTTAACCAAAAAAAAAAGAAGAAGCAAATTCTAACAAAAGTGTGATAAATTTGCGTTTTTAACAACTTTTAAAAATTAACCCTCAGTTAAAATTAGAGATTCTCTCTCAGAATGGGTCATAAAATATTCTGAATATTGGATCACAAAATACTTAATTGGGACTGTCCTTGCTCCAATTGCATCTTAGAAATTTTTTTTTATTAAAAAGCATGTTTATTTGTCTTAAAATATGTAAAAATTAATTACTTTCTACGCATTTCAAGTAGGAAAGTATAACAAGACCTAAAATAAGGGGATTTTTTGGGAAAAAAGTTTAAGGGCGGTGTGTTCGATCGATCGAACCGGACGAGCTAAAAGTCAAGAACAAAAAAATAATATACTTACCTTTAGCCTTCGCGATTTCCGTAAACTGAGGATCGGCGACGATGGTTACATTTTGGAGGACAAAGGCGCCTGGCCCGCGGGCCTCCGTTCGGCTTTGGGCAATGATGGCACAGTTCTGATCGTCAAGCGGCTTCTTGATGACGATTCGAGAGTTTTGGAAGACGGCTTGAGCATCACCGAAGATCGTGTCAAGGGTGCCCTTGACGGTGCAATCACGGTAAAACTGACGGCCCCTAACGGCGTAGAGGGTGTTCTCGAAACCGTCGAATTGGCAATTAACGAAGACGGCGTGATCTCCGACCACACGCACGGCCACCGCCTGACGCTTGTCCGCGCCCGCCGTGTTCTCGAAGCCTATGTCCTTTGCCATGAACCCATCTCCCATAATGCCTAGGGCAATTACATTAGGTTGAGATTATACAATAAAAGGTATGTTAGATCGCTATATTTAATGCATTAAGTTGCATTGAATATATAATTTAATACAATTTAATATATTAAATTATATTTGCATTTTAAATGTGCATTTTAAAGGTCCATTTCGAGTAGAAGCTAAATGTTACATAAAAATTATAAAATGGGTTGTTAATAATTTTAGAAAACGGACATTTGTCAGTTAAAAGGTTTATTATATCTATGAAATAAAAATAATAATTTCAAAAAAATTAAGATTTTTGAAGCCTCTAATAATTATAAGCATCCGAATATAAAAAATAAATCTTAAATTAAAATACATAAATCCTAAGAGAAAATTTTAAGATTCTATAGAATCTTCCTACATATAATAATGTTTATTAGGTAAGTAAGAGCACAATTGTATCAATTTTTTTTTCCCATGGAGTAAGGATGAGATGATAAGATTTGTGTTTTGAACTAGTTCGAAATCAAAATGGGAATAAAAAAATCCTTTATTTTCATAAAAAAAATCATTTACTTCAGAATAATAAGTCATTATGCAAGGTATTATAATGAGATTAACTAGCAAGAGAATTCGAAAAAACTGACCAACGGTTGCAGTGTTGTAAACCGGGTTACCATCGGCAAAATTCTTGTTCCCAGTAATAATAGTCTTAGTGGGGCCATCACCAATGAAAACCACGTTATTCTGCGTCTTTCCAACGGTAACATTTTCGTTATAAATCCCCGCCTTAATCTTCACAACAAACGGGGTCTCCTCATTATTCTGATTCTTAGCCAACGCCTCTCCAATCGTCTTAAACTGGCCACTCCCATCTTGGGCCACCACGGCCGTGGCATTCACGCTCTCCGAGGGTGCGTCGAGGATTTTCCTCTTGGCGTCCTTGAGCCACTCGGGGAGCTGGCCGGCTTCGGCGGTGGTGTCGGCAAGGAGGCGGCGACGCGAGAGGTTGAGGTCCTGGAGGTTGACCGAGCTCACGAGCTTCTGGGCCTCGTCCATCAGGGTGATGGCGTTGCTCGTGAGCTGGCGCGTCGCGTTGAAGAAGTTGCGCAGCTTGAGGCCCGGCTCGGTGTCCGTGCAGTTGGCGAAGGAGTCGAAGCACGTGTCTTGGTAGGTCACGACACCGCCCATCCAAACCTTGATGTCTTGCATGAACGCGTTCATGTCTGCAGCGTTCTCTAGCTTTCTTGCCGAGTTTAATGACTTGTCCAGGTCTTGTTCCGCGTATCCCATTACCTTAAGTTGTTGGGTTAGAAACACAAAAAAATGATGATTAGATGATTAGTTGTTAAGCCTTACTATCTTAGGTGACAACAAACACTGTTCTAAAAATTCCTTCTAGGCCCCGCCTAGGCGCTGGAAGATCCCGGCCCGCCTAGACGCTTGTCTAGAACCGCCTAAGCAACCGTTCAGACCGTCTAGGCACTAGGCGGTCCCTCTCTGCCCAGGGTCCGCCTAGCGTTGTTTAGAACATTAACAACAACTATTTTGGAACAATACACAAGGGTATAATTCAATCACATATAGACCTGTCAATCGGGTTGGGTCGAACGGGTTCGGTTTCGTTATGGGTCACGGGTCAATCGGGTCGGGTTGTAGCGGGTTTTCGGTCGGATCGGGTTGACCAGCGGGCCTAAAATATCCTTTTTTCATGATTATTAATTATAATATATTATTTTCATTTATTTTAATAATAAAATATTTTATAATTTGTAAAATAAATTTTAAAAATTCTATAATCTTCTTAGATTGAAAAGGTTCATGCTTTTTTTATATGTTTATACACTCTTCTTAGATTGTAAAGGCTCATACTAAGCACGACGGACTTTGCTATAGTTCTAATCGATAAGCATTTTTTTTTTATAATAAGCATTACTTTTTTTATTTTTAAAATACGGAATACATGAAAAAGTAATTACTTCTCACATATTTCAAGACAAAAAAAGCAATGCTTATCGCAAAGATTCTAAACTGTACCTCAGCACAGAGATGAAGAGCCTGTGCCGACCTAGGATCGGTCTTAGCCTGCTCAATGGTGGCCGATTTCCCGATGGCATCGGCAAGCGACCTACGCGCGACCTGGAACGACACCTTTATGAGTTCTTTAGGGTCGGTGGTGTTAGGCGCGGCCTGGTTCAACGAGCTCACGCATTGGTCTTTGTAGGTCGTCGGCTCACAGATGCTCTGTATGGACCGGTTCGACGTCTTCACCCCACTGCCACTATCCTTGTCCTCCCCGCTCCCCATCCCGTACAACGACACCACCGCGCCGATGCATGCCGCCACCATAAGCAACGACCCTATAATAATTATCGCCTTTGCTGCCATTTGCTCAAATTGTTATTGCATGGGCAAAGTGTTATAGCTAGATCTAGTTTGGCAAAGTGTAGGTATTTAAAGGCTTTATATAAACTTACTTGTATGGGTTTGGGATTGTTTTATTTTTTTCTTGGATGAGAATGTAATTTGGATGAGAAATTTAATCCTAATCGTTGGTTTATTTTTTTGTGTTTGAGAGGAGTAGAGAAAATGTTGGTATGTGGTTGATTGGGAGGTTAAAATTAGTGAAGGTCACAAGTTTGCAATCTATTATAAGAAATGACTCCAATAATCAGCATGGTATAATCTAGCTAGGACGTAAAAAGTTGGATTTCATTTGGTTTGATTGTCAAACGACACCGTTTTGTGGGGACGTTGGAGGCCATACAGTCAATACTATTGACTGTACGGCCTCCAATAAGGAGCAATATAGTTTTCTAGTTTAAATTAAATTACGTTTTTTCTACAATTTGTTCTAATGGTACATAATAAAATTGTTTAATTCAAAAATAATTATAAAATTTTAACATATAAAATCTAACTAATTTTTTTCTAATAAAGCTTCTTATGATGTGCCCTAAATAGTAAAACTTAATTCTTCTTTCACTTCCCCGCCAAAATAACATATACCCTAAAGTTCACATTCAATTTTTTAAAATACATGTATTTTTTTATTTTTGTTATTTTTTATTTATTTTTTAAGACAATGCCTTAATTTAGGAGCAAAAGCATTGTACGTAACGTGTCCTTGGAGATGTTGCTCCAAAATTGAGTTTGTAGTTGTGAATTTTATGTCATGCCACTTGAGTTTATTTATTTTTCTTTCTTATGTGTTTTATAAATGTTTTTTTTAATCATTTTCATCTTCTATGTTTTGTTTTTTCAAGTCGCCAAAACTCTTCACACCTACACGTGAAAAAACCGTACTACATGATGCATGCGTTATTTTGTTAATAATCCGCGATTGTGTCATACTCATTTAATGAGTCGGTCACCATAGTATATAGGTAGGAAAACTTAGGGATGTGCAACGGGTCGGGTCGTCCGTGACTCGCACCGACCTGATCTGTAATTTGCGGGTTGCGAGTCGAAATTTTTTATTTTGCGGATCGCGGGTCGGATCGGGTCAAACGACCCGCGCCGCAATATTTTTAAGTATATATATTTTTTTATAATTTTATTAATGTATAAACTATTTATCTATAAAAAATCGATGGATTTACGGGTCGACACGTAAACCCAACAGGTTTTTAAAAAAAATACATGTTTTTATGTTAAAAATAATTTTTTTTAGGTTAAAAAATTATTTTTAAGGTCAAAAATTAGTTTTGACCCGATTGACTTGGTCAAACGGGTCAAGCGCCGCGGGTCCGGGGTAAAAAAAATTTGCGGGTCGCGAGTCGACCCGACCGACCCGTTGCACATCCCTAGGAAAACTTTATTCTTATTAAGAAAACGATAACATAAGATATTATAATAATAAGGTGTTTTATAAGTATAACGACTCATGAAATTCTATTTAGATTATGGACCGTAAGTCTAAAATAGATCACGATAGGTCTCGTAATGAAAAAGCATAGCATATTGTTCTGATGAATGGGTATTGCTTCCAACCTCCCCACCAAGGCATTGACCACCGTCGTCGTCGTGGGACGCTATCCCCCGATCACAATGCCAAGAAGCTCCACCTCTGACAACACCAGAGGAGTATTGATCGGAAACAAATTCAAGATATATTAACATCGATTTTTCCAGCCAATGTATTAAATTTCTATCGGTCCCTCAATTAATTACACTTTTTTTGTTTAATCAGATTCTTTTTTTTGGAGTGCCCATAAAAATTAAAATGTATTTAATATATTACTTAAAGCCTTATTCGATTGACTAGATATCCGAAGACTGTTTAATCGGATTTTGAACTCAATCGAATTGGACAAGTGAGTTTGTAAAAAATTGTAAGAGCCGCTTGTGATTGCGGCAATGGTGGGCGAATGAGCTGTGAAGAGAACTCTCGAGCTAGTTCTCACGTACACACTTTCATTATAATTCGACGGCTCAGATCAAACCATATGATTATCTCAATTTATTGCGAATTTCATGGTCCGTCCGATCAAATGACCCGAAACACGACAATTGTGATTGAAGGATATATTAATTTAATTGTTTTATTGATTGTAGATAAGCTTTCAATTATGCCTGACAATCTGACATGGAGGCTGTTTTTATAAAATAAAACGACATGATAATATGATATGGTTCGTGTACATTTAATTTGGATCCAAGAATGATGCGGTATTATCCACATTTTTTTTATTATAGAAATATACTAGTTAATTTTTTTTAATATTGCAAATTGATTATGATTGATGAAAATTATATAATTATTTTTCTTGTAGTCTTTAATTTGGTTAGGTCATTTTTGGGAGAGTATAACGACGAACAAAGCTAAGAAGATTAGTGGGAGAGAAAATGTTGAGAATCCTTTTCTCGCATCGGAAATTGAGGGTTAAATTAGTCTATATATATTTTTCGGGTTACTCCTCCTATTTTTATGATGGAACCTCATTGGGTTTGTGTGTTGGACTTACGTATGAACACGATCTTGTTATGGCCCATGGACTTTTACATAGTATCAGACCTCACGGTCTGGTCCAGGGTCCGTCTCCTGGCTTGTTTAGGCTTGGTTTAGCAGTTGAGCTACCCGCCCGTTGTTTCGATCTGGTCCTAGGCCCGTTTCCTGACTTGTTTGGGCTTGGATTAGCGGTTGAGCTACCCACCCTTTGTTTGGGTTGTGTTTGGCTATAAAAAGATTTAGCGATGTTCCCACATCAGAAGTTGAGATGTTTGGGTTATAAGATGGAACCCCATTGGACTTATGTGTTGAGTTTACGTATACACATGATCCTCTGTTATAGTCCACGGACTTTCATAATAAATTTAAAGACCAATAAGTATAATACTCGAAATGATTTTGGATCCTATCAAAATAGGGTTGCAATTAATTATCTCTTACATTTTATAAAGGAGGACTATTGTTTTATTGAAGCGGATAGTGTAACATATAAATTAGTCAAAAAAATTAAACGAAAATAAATAAGACATATATTGCTACACTTATCTTTAAAAAGCACTTACTTATATAAAAAAAATATCTTGAAAATTAGTATGTTATAAACTTCAAATACATGATTTATGTAAACTAGTTGTACCCGTCGTACCATGTACGACTACGATTTGATATTTTATAAATATTATAAATAGGATATTAATAAATAAAAATATAATCTAAATTTCAATATAAGCAATTTTATTTCTCGTAGAATAAATAATTTTTTTAATCAATATAAATGGTTAAATTTAATGTTGAGAATGAAGATATATTTTAATTTTAAATACTTGTTTAAAGAAGCTTTTAAAAGATATCGTTCTACTAAATAGATATATGTTTGATGTTAGAGATAAATTTAAATAGTTTAAAAAGAATTAATAGAAAGAAGTTATAATAATAAAAATTAAAATTAAAATTTTAAATATGAGGTGGAGTCAGAATCATTCTGCTGACTAAAAAAGGAATAACTTTAATATATAATTATAGATAGATAGTTAGCGTGACGATAATCAAAACTAAAAAAAATGTGAAATTTTAGATAATTAAACTGACATGAAATTAAATACTCCGTATACGATTTTTTTTTGGTTGAATCGACATGAAATTAAATAATCCGTATACGATAGCAACATTAAACTAAATTCTATTTATAGTGTCTTATTTATGAGACAAATAGCAAAATCCATTAACAAATGCTGATCGAGGTAACCAACTTCGAACCCACTTCTGATCACTTACTATAAAAGAAAAACAAATGGAAAGTAAATAAATCAGAAGCAATAGAACAAATTTATTCAAATCACTTAAAATAAGTACAAACAACAATTTGTTAAGAATTAAGAATAAATTTCATAAAACCACACATTAATTATACTCTTTTTACAAAACCGATCTATAAACAATGAATACACGAAACTACTCATAAACTTGAACTATTATCAAATGATCATCCCTTGGTCCAGTTTTTAGGAAAAATTTCGTTTTTTTCCTAGTTCTTGTACTAGTCATGACATACTTCGATTTCTTATAAGAGTTGGAACAACAACTCTTATGTTCGAAACTTTTTTTCTCGTTAAATTCTTATGAATTACATATTCACTCGAGTTCAATTGATAACCTCAATTGCAAATCACACAAAACCAAACAATTACACTCCACCGCTCCCAAACTAGTTAAAGAGATTACAAACAGATAAAATGGTTAATCGATTATATAACCAGTTTGGTTGAATCGCTTTGGTCCATCTACTTCATTCATCCTCCCAACATCTCAACTCCATTTTCACGAATTTTACCTTCAAGATTGAAAAAAAAAAATCGAAGAAAGCAAAATCTGAATTCTACTTCTCAATAACAATCAGAATCAAAACCTCCTTCATACTAATCGATAATATGCTAATAGCATATACGCCACCTTCATAAAATCATAGTCCTGAGGCTCGACAAGAAACGATTTTAGGTCAAATTTGACCCATTTGGAGATCTTTGTATTTGTATGATAATGGATATTTGGTGGTTTGCAGTTTATGTTTAGATTTCACACGATCATATTAAGTGATAAACAAACGGTTCAAGCATACCGGTATTAAGATCCGTTTGACAACGATATACTTATATGAGTTGATGTTGATGTAATTTAGGTTGATGTAGTTGATGCTGAAATTATGTGCTGAAATTAGTATTTGAAATGAGATGTTTATATTTTATATAAGCTACATACTAGTTGTTTGGGAAAATAATAGTGTATGAGAGTTGAAAAAAAAAAGTTGAATTAAATTTCAATTTCATAAAGTCCTCCCATCACTTTAATCTTTTAATAAAATTTCAACTAGTATAAACTAGTATAAACATATCTCAACTACCACACCGAACATCTATATATTTAATTTCTTTTTCCATTTCAACTACATAAGCTCATTTCAATTCTAATGAACGAAAGTCGACGAAATATAAGGTTGCTGAGAAAAATATATTCGAAACTAGTGCACCGTACAATATAAGATGTCATTGAATGCATATATTAATTTCACACTACTTTACAGCCTTTTTCCCCCTAAACTAATACTCCGTAAGATATATGCAACTACAAGAAATTGCGTGGGGGCGTTTTTTGGACTCTAGTCTCCGAAAATTTGTTGTAACCGTCGCGCACTCATCTTCCTAAACTCGCTATAAATACAAGTCTCGTGACACTACAATCTTCCTCTTCAAACCCCCATTTACCAATAATTACAAGATCGACCCCTTCTGGAACTCACCAGAAACTCCATTGCAGAACTCAGAAGAAGAAGAAGAAAAGCATGTGTGGAGGCGCGATTATCTCCGACTTCATCGCCGCCAAGCGCGGCCGCCAGGTCAACACGCAAGACCTCTGGTCCGAACTCCACGCCGCCGACCTCTTCCCCTTCTCCGGTAACGAATAAGCTTGTTATTGTTTCATCTCGATCTCCATGCAAACGCATAATCCGGAATAAAATCAAAAAAAATATCAGTCTTCGTCTAGTTCTGTTGCTTCTGTGGACGATTTCATCTTCGTTTCTGTTCAAATGTGCTGATTCTAGTATGGATCTTATTCTGTGGACGATTTTCATCTTTCTTTCTGTTAAAATGCGATGATTTGGTCGAGCTAAGGATGAATTGCATGCTGGATCTTGTTCTGTGGACGATTTTCATCTTTGTTTCTGTTGAAAGGCATAATCCGTGCTAGAATCGCTTGCTTTAGTAGTCTTTTGCATCTAATTTTTGATTTGGAAAGCTTAGAAATGGATTACACGAGTAACAAATTTTCCGAGAAATGGTGGCGAAACTTGAAAATCAAATTACCTCGAACTCTAGATGAATTGCATGCTGGATCTTGTTCTGTGAACGATTTCATCTTTGTTTCTGTTGAAAAGTGATTATTTAGTGATTTGACGGTGTGAATTTGGGGGACTTTTAGGCGATTCAGGAGTAGTCGATGAGAAGACCACAGCCGGCGCCGAACAGAAGAAGAAGAAGCAGCGCGGCGGCGGATCGGGTAAACAAGCAGCGGCAGCTCCGGCGAAGCCTTCGCCGGTGAGGAAGAACGTCTACAGAGGAATAAGGAGGAGGCCGTGGGGGAAATGGGCGGCGGAGATCCGAGACCCGAAGAAGGGGGTTCGCGTCTGGCTCGGAACCTTCAACACCGCCGAGGAAGCCGCCAGAGCCTACGACCAGGCCGCCCGGCGCATCCGCGGCGACAAGGCGAAGCTCAACTTCCCCGACTCGCCAACTCCACAGCCGCCGCCGCCGCCGAAGAGGCGGTGCTTAGGCGCAGCTGAAGATTTTAATCCCAACTCGGTTTCTGTGACCGGGTTGACTCAACCGAGCTACACTCCAAGTCTGGCTAGCGTGGAGACCGGGTTTGATTACGGAACCGGGTTCGGTGAACCGGGTCGGGTGGAGATGAAGGAGGAGATTTGGAACCTGGAGAACTGGTTGGGATTGAATGAAGAGGAAGTGGGGACAAGCGAGTCAAAGGTGAGTGGTAACAGCGAGTTTGGCGAGTCGGACTCGGTCGAGTTGTGGAATCTGGACGAGTTTCAGTTTCCGAGCATGACGGCGGCGGATGACGGCGGCGGATACGGTGGCATGTAATACCGGCGCCGCCACGTGGCATAATAAGAGAAGCACTAGTACTACTTTTGGGTGCAATGAAATTAATCATCTCATATATTTGCTTAGGGTTTTGTAAATAGTAGTATTGTCAAGAACAAATGATAGAGCTTTTAATTATGGTTTAATTATGTTTTAAGCTTCTTGATATTGGAATATCATATTATCACCATCATGGAAAATCATTGTAATATGTGTGCTTTAGATTTTGTATGAGATTTTACCTTGTCGGTTCATTGCACTTGTCATGGAAGCATATGTTTACTTGTGTTCATGTGGTGAATTGTGCATCTTACTTTTGAATAAACTATTATCTAAGCACTGCCTTTTTCATGATATTGGACCTAAATTTGACAATTTGAATGTTAATCTTTACATTTTCTTCTGAGTTTCTTTTGGGGGATCGATCATTGATGTGTTTGGTATGAGCTTTTTCACAGAGGGTGAAATTTGACACGAGAGGAAACCAGTGAAAATGAGTAGTAGGTGTGGTTAAACTATGTGAATGAAATTTAGTTTATTTTTAATTATTATTATGTGTTTTAATAATCATAAGAAGTTGGTAGTCTTGACCCGTTAGTTTGACTTGAGTCTGCCCGATAAACTATCGGATTCCTATCCGATTTGACATGTAATCCAATTGATCCGAATCCTTACGTACTCAACCAAAAATCTGATATGATCGAACTCGAATCCGACTGAATCTACCTCTTTGACAGCTCTAATTACATGTGATTCATTCAACTTTACCTCGTATTTACTATTAAAATTAATGTTTCGGTCTTCAAATTAGAAAAGGGACATATTAAAACATCGGTACATTTGTAAACCAAAAGGCAAATATACATCATTAATTAAACCATAATATCGGGCACAACAAAATCAAAACACAAAACAATATACATGAAACAAAATTAACGAAACAACATACATAATTGTAGACATAAGAGCAAAACATCATTCATCGTCATATGACTCATCTCCATCATCATCTTCATTATCTCCATGTATGTTATTCTCATTTGTAAACTCAAACACAAACTTTCAATACTCCTTTCTTCTAATCTAGCTTCTCTTGAACATGAATTCGAGTGAAAATCTTCCATCAGAATTTTTAAAAATGAATGTAATCGATGTTTAAATCAAATTCGTTCATCAACTAATTTTCAAAATAGGATAGATGAAATTTGGGTGGATGAAAGTAATAGATAGGATAGATACAACTACTTTTCAGATTAGGATAGATGAAAATTTGATTTATTTTATTGTTTGCCACAAGAAGGAAATCCAATAAGGCTTTTGATCACACATCACATGCCAATCTAATGTTATCTTGTTTGATTTCAATTTGATTTTCAAATATCACACTACAACCTTATCTTATGCTATCACAATCCAACCTAAGACATGTGATATATTGAAAGCAAATTGAAATCAAAACAAGATAAGATTGGATTGGCATATGATATCTGAAAAGTCTTATTGGATTCCCTTATTGTGGCAAACAAATAAATAAATTAATTTTCATCTATCCTACTTTGAAAAGTATTTGTATCTACTCCATCCATTTCTTTCATCTACCTAAATTTCATCTACCCTATTTTAAAAAGTAGTTAATGAACGAAATTGACTTAAACATCAATTACATTCATTTCAACAAAAAAATCTGACGGAGAATTTTCACCGAAATCCATGATAAAGAGAAGCTAGGTTTGGAAGAGAGGGGTTATTGAAAGTTTGTGTTTGAGTGATCATACACATATATATAGCCAAAAAATTAGGGTAGATGAAACTAAAAAATAATTTAATAATAGGGTAGATAAATGACCTTTGAAAATAGGGTAGATGTAGTTAATTTAATAATAAGGTAGATACAACTAATTTTATAAAATTGGTGCACATTAAATTAGATAAAAAAAATTATGAATTTTGTGTAATATCTTAATGTTAAAACTATGAGTTATTTTCAAAAGTGGTTTAATTATCCTTAAACAACCCAAACATTAATTTAATTTTAAAATAGTTCAAACATATAAAAAATTGGTATTTAGGTGTAGATAAAAAAATATAAATTTTGATATAATTATTTACCTATTTTTTAATTAAAATGGGCCAAAACAAAATTTTACATAACAAATAAACATCTAAAATTGACCAATCATTAGACTTGTCAAAATATGACCGAACCGAAAAATCGACCTGGTCCGACCAAAGTTTTTTTGGTTGAAACCTAACTGAAAATCAATGGATCAAGAACGACTCGAACCCAATTGATCCGAAAAAAATTAGGTTGGATTACCAACCCGGTAAAGTCATTTTTACATTAAAATTTTATTCTTAAATATTATTCTAATAAATATAAATTTGATTATTTTAAGAAGTATAGAATAAAATTGAGAAACGTGACCCGTTGAATCAATCAACCGAACCCGTACCAATCCTGTAACGATCTAACTCGATCAAACTCGTATATTCAGCGATCCGATGACATAATACCCGTTTTTTTCAGTTTTTTTTTTTAACTCACATAAAATTAATTAGAGATAAAACTCCAAATATTCATGACATGATGTTTCATGAGAAGACTCATGGAGACTCTGAGAGAGTGATATATAGAACGTACGTGACTATTCGTAAGTTGAATATATGTATCATACAGAGAATATTCATGACAAAAAAATACTAACCAATCGAATTATTTCTAATTCAGTTGGACACAGATTAATAAGTTTGTTTTGGAGAAAAAAAAAATCAAACTATATATTTTCTAATACAAAATGGGTAAACTATCGAAAAAGAATTAAAATTAACAAAAATATCATTTAAACAACATTTTATCATCTTAACATATTCCCTTTCTAAATAAACACGGTAGGTTATTAAAACGTCTTACTATAGTATGTCTTAGATTATAGAACAACTGAATAACGGTTTTAAGAGCATAAGTTAAGATCCTTGAATTGGAAATAATTTGTTAGTTTACCTTTTATAGAACAATTTTATTTATTTAAATAGGATGTATTTATTTCTAAATAGGATTTTAGTTTCTAAAATAAGAATACTTAATCCGTGTCCTTACATATATAGGTTTGAAAAAATGAAATAAAAATATCATTTTATCATCTTAATATATGCCCTTTCTAATTAAACACGGTAGATTATTAAAGTTCTAAGGGTGTGTTTGTTAGGTACCAAAAACTAGTTGGAGTTTTCCAACTAGTTGCAAAAACTCGTATAACCGCTGTTTGTTTGACACATAAAAACTAGCAACTAGTTGTAAAACTAGTTTTTTGACAAAACTAGTTTTTAAAGCTTTTGCACTAGTTTTTAGTAGTTTTTCGAATTAAAAAAATAATTATTTCCTAAATAAGAATAACTCTATAATAAAATAAAAATTTAAATTATTAATTACTACAATAAACTAGTTTAACATTACCAAACACTGTTTATATATATTTTTAAAACTTCAACTACTTTTACAGCTAGTTTTGCAACTTCAACTAGTTTTACAACTCCAACTAGTTTTTTTGGTGACTTAACAAACATAGCCTAACTATGGTATGTGTTAGCTTATAGTTTAAGGGTCTAATTGATTAACATGTGCCCATAGGTCATGGGTAAGTGAACACACAATAAAAATACTAATTTTAAAAATTATTTCAAAACTATTATTTAATTGGAATTGTAGAAAATTTCATAGTTAAATCTAATCGGATAAAGTTATAGATATTTATTAAAAAAGTTGGCAGACACTGATTAAATTCCATTTGGTTTGTTCTACTATAACTTAAAATTTGCATTATGGATTCTTTAATCTTTATATTATGCTTACATAAATGATTCTAAGAAAACATGGGTCGGTGTACGTGTCTGCACTTGATTAAGATTAGCATCTAATCAGCTAAATTAAATCAAATAAGGCAGCATGTCACATAGGCTCACTTGTTCAATGTCGGAATCAATAGCCTTTTGAAAATCTTGTTCATTTGTGATTCCTTTAATTCAGTTCATCTAATAATTCTAATTGATATGTATGCATATATGACATATGTGTAAAATAATATTCCTAACTAAAGTAAATATTATCACTTTTCTAAAAAAATTTGCGTATATCGATCAGAATTATATTATATATTGACCCACCGGATTAAAAAAACTGAATGCATATATTGAAATCCCGTTATATATTGGCACATTAGAATTTGATATGATATTAGAGTGGCTTGGTTCTGGGTCTCGACTCCTGATTGATTGGGCTTATCGGCCTAAAATGCTAATTTTTTTACATGTAAAAAAAATGTTATATTGGCAAATCGAAATTTGAAATGTCAACTTAATCAATATTATATCATTCATTTTTGTAAAAAAATGTTATAATTTATGTAAGAAAAAATCACAGAGAATTTTATAAGGATTTTTATATTTAAGTTAATATATATATATATATATATATATATATTTTCTATATATTTCATAATAATTTTAAATGTTTGATTAGTAGAAACTAATTATTAATCCTTCTAAAATAAGTACTACATTTTATCTTATATTTAAAATTTGTAATAAGAGGACAAAATTAGGAAGCAAGTGTGATAAATAAATAATAAAATAATAATAACATGAATTATTGAAGAGATCGATTAATGAGACAATATGGGTCCACTCATCTTGTCGATCAAAAGGCAAATGATACATGAATGAACACAAAATGTAACACTTAGATCTCTAGTGGATCTTTCACTGAATTTTTCACCCCATCTTTTTAAAAAATAATTATATTTATAATTATGAATATTGGATGAACTTTCCACTTTGCAAAAGTAATCATCATTATTATTCTAGCTTAATTGATCACTTCTTTTAAAAGTGATTTGGAACACTCTATATGTCGAATAATCTTACTTGAATGCTAGCTTAGTAGCTTAAACATAAGAAAACAGACAAATATCATAAATTTAAAGAGATAATTTTAGTTTTTTTTTCAAAAGGTAAAAATTAAGAATATGTTTAATATTTTTTGAAAAAGCATTATAATCAATAAATGATCTTATTCAAGACCACATTATACTTTTTAAGTCGTTTCAATAAAAAGTATCATATGTCAAGACTCACTAGTCTCTAGTTTCGATTAAAAAAAGATTCATTAGTCTAGCCGGTAGAATGGTAGGTGACATCAATATGTCACGAATTCGATTTTTTTTTCTTGTTGTAATGACTTAAGTATCTCATACCAAAAAAAAACTATCATATCATGCTATTCATTTGTTAAACCAATTTTTTTCTTGTTAAATAATTTTAATTCTAGTTAAAACTGCACAAATGTCTAGTTTAAGCTTGGATCTTGTACTGCATTAGTTGAATATAAGATAGTTCATTTATTTTTTGGTAGATGATACAAGTTGTATGAAATTGAGTTTAATTTTGCATGACAAGAGACATTAATTTCAATGATTGAGGGAAAATGGTAGGCCTATCACCTATGAGGCTCTGACTAGGCAAGTCATTTAATTTCTTTGGCTCCTCGGACTAAATTGTACATATTATCGTTGTCAAACTTGTACACTTGAGTTTTCAAATCAAATTCTCTACTAATAATTTATAAACATCGAACACTTTAGGGTGATTTTGGAAAATAGCTTTAGATATCGAAGATTGTAAAATGATATATTATATATTATTGTTGTTGTTACTCAATCCATACAACAAATAATCGGTTTGTCTAGTAGTAAAAATGATACTAGACTCTTTAAGTGTTATTCAAGATATTTGAATTCGAATCTCTCTAACGAAATGTACGAAAAAATTGATATTATGAGAGTCTTTCTTAAAATGAGGCCACGAAATACCATGTCTAGACGTAAAACAATGCTAACTGATCGAATTGGACAAGTCAATGACAAGACCAAAAATGTAATCAATCCTTACTCGTCATAAACAATTATGCCAATGAAAAATCTCGTATTCAACGATACTAAGTCTAGTGAACGTAACTCAATTCCTAGATGATGTTATTTATCGCAAATTTGAAAGTTAAGATTGTTTTTCACAACCAACTACGCATTAAAATTAGGTCCAAATGTTGGGATCTTCGGCTATAATTTAGTTTTCTTTTCTTTGAAGATTGAATCTTCGCCTCTGTTTGGATCGCAGAATTTAATATATTAAGTTGCATATTAAATCATGTATTTAATGTATTAAGTTGTATTAAATCATGAATTTATTACAATATCCACTATGATTGTGAGCCCAAAATTATCAAATTTTATTACAATATCCCCTATGATTTTGACCCAAAAATTGTCCAAACTTATTACAACATTCATCATTGTGTACTATGTAACAAGTGTACTTTCTTATATATTTTGATAACTTAATCCATCAATCACAATTCACAAGTGAGACAATATGAATTGATACCAATTTGATATCAAAACATATTATTATGGTATCTTCCATAAAATAGTGATAGTTTTACTTTGATACTATTATACTTGGTATCTTTTTTTTTTAATAAGGAAAGGAATTAGAGGAATCCACACTAAAGAGATATGAATTGCCCTTTAGCATCCTAGCGGATGAGGTCCCTAAGGACCGAGTCGAAAGCAGTAGAAGGATGAGACTTGTCGAAAAGATCCAGAGATGTAGTCCGCAACCGAATTGGCTTATCTGAAGACATGAAACAAACTCGAACTTGCTTCATTTTTCTTCATATATGAGCTAGTTAAGAATTAGACTCGTTTTTAACAATGAAAACCAAGGAAGTTTCAACAATCCTAAAAGAGAACACACCCATAAATAAGTCATCAAAATTCTACTTTGGCTATTTTTTGTAGCAGCTCCCTAGTCTCCTACACAACCAACTACTACTAATCTTACTAAGTCTTGTTTGTCAACTATTGATTCAATTAACATATACCTAATCCCCAGGCTCACACATTCTATTCTTCTAATCTTTTGTGAAAAATCATTGCAAGTTAGCAGACATAAAAGGTAGCACAAAGTGTTCAAAGGAATCTAACATCAAGTCTAAAACGTGATTAAAAAAAAAGTCCAACAACATATAGAAATTTTTAATGGAAGTCAAAATCATACTACTGAGAATCAGACCAATATGTTTGATTGTTGAGAGTGACTTGTATGTATCCAAATCCATGGGCTAAAAGTAAGTCATCATATTGATCTATTGAGCACTGTACATATAGTAATGTACGAACCGGAGAACCGGTTGGCTGGTTCAAATCAGGTCAACCGAAACCGAACTAAACTGGTTGTTCAGCGACACGCAGTTTAGATTCCGGTTCAGGGGTCTTAGGAATCGACGTTGGCCGGTTCAAATCGGGTCAACCGAAACCGAACCAGGACTTGTGGGTCAGCGGCCCCACAAGTTCTGAACCGGGTCAAATCCGATACCAGACCGGCAGTTGGGGTTGACCCGGTTTGGGTACTGGACCAAAATCGGCGGTTCAAAGACTCTACCTACATATCATCATCATGAATGCAACCAAAGAAGGTATCAAAATAAACATACAAAGATTAAGATATCAAGGTCCATTGCAACTCAAACATTACTGAGTTTTCTGTTCAAACAAAAAAAAGTAGGATGGAGAAAACTCTCAAAGCAGAGCAACAACATTGTCAAGAAAGATGAAGCACATGCTCCTGGTCTATCATAGCGCGTCGGTTCTACATTCAAATTTGGTGAGCAAAATGCACAAAGTAGAACACTATAGCTTGTACTTAAGTTTTTGTTGACTAGTTTCCCTTCTTTTCTCCTTGCCAGCTGAATGGCGCGATATTTCTTAGAATATATGCACAAGGTCATAAGCAAATCTGAGTATTGTTAAGGAAACATTCACAAGGCATCATCATGAAAGAAGATACCACAAAAGAGAGAAGTTGGGGGCAAAGGAAGTGTAAAGGAAATATGAGAATGGAACATAACAAGTTAAGCAATGAATTCAGTAATTGCAAATAGAAATATATTTTCAAAGAAAAGGATACGTCCAGAATAGCACAAATGACTGCACAGGAGAAAAAAGAACCAGTCAGAACAATGAAATGAAGATAGATTATTAATGATTATAAAAGTTATATGTGCTGTTATCAGAAGACAAATAAGATGTCCATTTACAATATAGGGATGTTCTAAGTTCATCATGTCAAATATCATGGTCCTCCATTTCAAAGAGTTGAACAAACCCTTATACCAACATACCCTTATCTCAAAATTTACACTGACAATAAAAGTTTTATGTGCTGTTATCAGAAGACAAATAAAATGTCCATTACAATAAAGGGATTTTCTAAGTTCATCATGTCAAATATCATGGTCCTCCATTTCAAAGAGTTGAACAAACCCTTATACCAACATAGCCTTTTGTCTAAGGTTCTTAATTCTTTAGAATGCATTTATAGATACTGGTAACTAATAATTGTACATGTTTCTCACAATCAAGTTGTATGAAATGAGAAGCTTCGGTGAGCTAACTAAGTCCAGTCACCTCTTCCCCTACTTTAAATACATGGGCATATGCGGATATGCTCAGTATCGGGTTGAATTCGTATCCTAGTTTTTAACAGTATTCTTCGTATTTTTCAAGTGTAAAAAAAATAACTAGACAAGGAACTTTAAGAGGAGAAGGTAAGTATTTATAGCAAAAAGAAGAGATCATTACCAATAAGCCTCCTGTAAAACCATCGAATATGACACGATTCCAAGAATCAAAGTATGAATTCACATTGAACTTTGCTTTAGCAACAAGTCCAATTGAAGCAACCGCCATAACTAGAAAGTAGAAGACAAATCCAGTAACTCCAGTCAACCCCAAAATACCAGCAATAACTCCACCAACAATGGACAAGAATGTCCGGCTGCATAAAGAAAAATGAATCAGCACAGACACAAGTTAATAGGCATTTTGCAAATGCAGACCCGGAAACCAAATGAACATAAAAAGATCAGTCAGTTCGGACAAGTAGAGCGGCTATTCATCGGAGTCCAAGAAGGAAAAAGTGAGTCACTACTCTATCAAACACGTATACAGTAAGCCATCTCTCATCATATATGTTCATGTTTTCTCATCAGCACTTCACTTTTATCAACAGTCCCCTCTACCACCACTTCAGATATTCACATAGCATTAGCATGACATGGACAACAGTCCCATCTACAACCACTTCAGATGTTTCACTGTATGTTTACCTTGCTGAATACCTTCATGTCTACCTCAGCCCCTCCCCTCAGAAAAAAAAATAAAATAAAAAATTGTTGTCTGGACGAACTAACAATCTTATAAGGTAGAAAAAAGGCCTCAAGAATTCTTTTATGTGATTTGCAAACGAACCCATTTTCGAAATTGTGCTTTTGACATAGTTCTGCAAGATATTAACATTAACTGCATTGATAATATTAATAACAAACAGGGTTCTCAGACTAACAAAATTTGTACACACTTGAGAAGCTATATCTCGTCAAAAGGTGCAACTCCACAAACTCAAAGAGTTTTGAGCAATATATATTTCAAGAGTTTCAATAATAGGTAACACATGGCAAGAGGTTATGTGTTCAAAGAGTGGTTATACCAGCTCTGCACCTCCAGTAAATCCAAAGAATAAGAGGTCCCATATACTCATTAAGAATCTCACTAAGTAACTAACTTATCGTGAACCAAGCAAGCTTTTCAGGCCAGTAATCTTACTGCAATATAAACAGGTAAAGATCTTTTGTTCATGTATGTACTACTCTAGTACTCTTAATGCTTAAACCTTTACATATGCACCTCAAGCTTATCACACCCAATATAACAAGAACCCGCCTGAAATCTTTAGTGATTATAATTGCCAATTTTAATATAATTTCCTGTATTAGTAGGTACTCTACCTCATGTCAAAGTATGAGCAATATGACAGAGAAGATCAAAAAAGAAGGTAAAAAAATAGCATTCTAAATTGTAAAGCCAAAAAGTAGACTATGTAGCTATTAAATCTGTGAATTCATACAAGTTTGGCACGTAATTTCGACCAGCTACCAACCCCAAGAAAGAGGGAACATCAAAGGGAAGAATGCCACATAAATCTAGTTCAATATTTTACAAAATCATTGCATCCCAGCACCAACAAATTAAGAGATAGCTATGTTCCTACATTCAGCAATACATGGAACATACCTGTAGTTTATAACTTTGGTGTTATTCTGCATATTCTCGGCATTGTAAATAGGCACATCGTCTGTGGTTTCTCTTGACTTCTCCGATGAACCTGACATGGCTCCTCTTGCAAGCTATTGACTATAACAGACCTATCAAATACAGAAAGTAGTATCTGGATGTTATAATCTTTAGAAACTGCACTAAGAAGCGTAGAACAACTATGATAATGCGTAACAGGAAAACGCAATTCCCTTAAATCTTCAATGGATGCTAGTACTTCCAATGGATCTTAATCTCACTTAATAAAAGAAAACACGTAGTTCACCAACAAAACACCTGAACTAAAACCAATTGCAGGATATGAATTAAGGCGAAACAAGTGAAATTTCGGTTGACATAAAAACATTAGAATCAAAATTCAATTGACAACGAGAAGTTCAAACCGATCAGATTTGGATCTCGTCAAATTTTGAGAATTCCAAACAAGACGAACGAGAGAAAAACTAGATATACATACACGAAGTTTGAAGCTTTGAAGACTTTGACGAGGCAGAGAAGATATCCGGTGGAGAATTGTTTCTCCTTGGCAAACTCCCGAGTTGAATCCTGATTCTCGATCTCTCTCTGGTTTCCTAGGGTCGACTTCGGGATCGGAGTGTGATTTTTGCAAATCAGATGAACAAACTTGGGCCTGTTTAAAACATGGGCCTGTTTCAGCTTTTGGTCATGAGTAGCATAACGGACCTTCAAATTCACTTGTAAAGTGATTTTTACCTTTTTTATGTTAAATTTTATAATTTTTGAGAATTTGTGGTTATTTGTTTAAATTGATATTTGTTGGGAATATTTTTGAGAAATTAATGTTACTAGTTTTACCCGTCGTACCATATACGACTACGGTTCGATATTTTTTAGACATTATAAATAGGATATTAATAAATTAAAATATAATATAAACTTTAATATAAGTAATTTATTACTCGTAGAATGTATACTTTTTAATCAAATATTATATTATTCATATTTTATTACTTTTCATGTACGTAAATTTAGTGATTATCAAATATTTCAATATATCTATTAAATATTTTATTATCTATTTTTATTAATTTTAAACATTATAAATATTTATCATTAATTTTTTTATAAAATAAAGTCACTATATATCTATAAATAAATTTGTCAAAAGATTTATGATAAAAGATTTGTATTTATTTTGAAATATTTTATCTTTAATTTTAAATACTTGTATAAGAAAGGTTTCAAAAGATATTGTTATATTGAATAGATATTTGTTTGATGTTAGAAATAAATTTAAATAGTTAAAAAAGAATTTAATAGAAATAAGTTATAATAATAGATATAAAATTAATTTTTTAAATTTGAGGTGGGGCCATAATCGTTCTGGTGGCTCGAAAAGGGACAACTTTAATATATAGTTATAGATTTATTTAAATTAATAGGTTGATGTGTATAAATTTAAAGCTAGGTGAACTCTAATTTCAAGTGCATGATTCGTTGATAAAATATTTATGATATATTTCTTGTAATAATTTTAAAAAATAAAATATCCAAACTTACTTTTTTATATTAAAATAATAAAAATTGAAAAAATAAGAAAATCATAAAAAAGTATAACTTTATTGAACATATTTTTTACAAGGTGATTTTGGTAAATTATCTAAAAATATAAATTAGGTAGATAACAACATCCAAAAGTTTTTTATTAGTCATGTGCCACCAACATAGTAACATACAATGCATATTGCATAAGCATTTTAATGGGCCTTAATGATTATTGTTGCTTTGAATGGGCCTTAACCCAATTGCACATGTGAATGAGTGAATCAACTAAATTGTCCCCAACAAATATGCAAGGCCTTTAGACCGGTTAAATGAGTCAGGCGGGTCAGGTTTAGGTTTGGGTTAAACGGGTCTCATGTCGTCGAGTCGTTAAATTTACCGGTTTAATTGGATTGGGTTGTACCGGTATGGGTTTTGGTTGATCTAACGAGTCACAATGTTATTAATTTTGTTAACCTACATTTTATGTTTCTTAAAATAATACACTAAATTTTTTAAAATTTAATAATAAATTTTGTAAAATTTAATTAAATAATATTTTACTCGGTCATTCGAGTTAACCCAACTTAGTTTTTTCCGTGTTGAAAAATGACCAGATTCGGGCTGCTTTTGACCCATTAATTTCTAAATCAGATTTTAAGTTTTAACCCAAAATTTTTGATAAATAAGATGAGTTTTTCATAAAGGGTCAAGTTTTGATAAATCTAGTGACAAAAAAAAAATGTAAGACCGTTTGGTTGAACATAAAGTTTCCACATAATCAACAAAGCAAGTTATAAAAATCTATTATTCTCTTATTTTATACACAAAATATAAATGGATGGCCACCGGGCCATCTAGAAAGAAATACCTCATCATATATAAATACCACTCGTGAAATTTCAATTCGAAATTGATCAACTTTCTAGATTTGACCGTCCGAGTCCGATCCGTTCTTCTTCTCCCTGTTCATCTTCCAACTGTCGTTATTTGCATCTTAATCCAAAGTTTCGAATTTCGGATCTGTCTCAAGCTGGTTTCTTTCCCCGTTCTCCAATCGTGGAATTTCTTCCACTGATTGGTTGTTGTTGCTCAGTTTTCGAGATCATTTAATTTGATTCGGAATCCGATCTGAATTTTGGGGGGTTCGAATGGCGTTGGAGCGGGAGCGATTGATCCCCGGAAGCAGCGGCGAAGGCGGGGGAAGTGTAGGCGCCGACGACGATTCGACACCACGATGCGCGCAAATGCAATCGGAGCCGTTGAGTAGTACGCCGCCGGGGCAGGCGATTTCATCCTTCTTATCGTTTAGCCAGTGGGGACCTGAGCCGAGTCGGATTTTCGAGGAGTTGCCTAGGGCTACAATCGTTGATGTTTCGAGGCCTGATGCTGGTGATATTAGCCCCATGCTCCTTTCTTACGTGATCGAAGTGCAATATAGAGAGGTACTCGAGCAATTGTTTCGAATTTGTTAGAATTTCTGTCCAATTTGGGGGTTTGCGAAAGGGGATTGATATTGGTTCAAGTATAAGCTAAAAGTTATGGTCACATGGTGTAGCAGATGTTGCAAGTTGCAATTTTGCTTTTATTAACAAGTTCAATTTTCTTCTTTTCTTCCCTTGATTTGCTTGCTGATCAAAATCCGCTGAAGAGATATATTTTTCCTGTTGTTGGTCATATATTGTCATGATTTACCAGTGACTATGCCTGATGCTCATAACTCTTCCTGATAATATGTAATGCAGATATTGTTCTATTTGATTCTGCTTCTTTAGGTTATTGAATAGTTACAAAGAAGCTTGCTTTGGTACTTATATTGTCATGATTTGTCTGGGACTATGCCTGATATTAAAGAATATTTATTTATCAAATTGGTTTTTGAAATGCTAGTTCAAGTGGCAACTACACAAGAAAGCTGCACAAGTTCTGTATTTGCACTTTGCATTGAAGAAACGTGCATTCATTGAGGAAATTCATGAGAAGCAGGAGCAGGTGTGTTAAATCACTTTATATCTGTATGGAAGAATCCTTTCTGCTTATGTTTGATGTTTTTTGCTTTAAAATAGCAATATTTCTTTTTGTATATCCTTTTACTTATGTCTTTATGTGGAGAAGAACTGCTCTTAGAATTGATTTTTGATTGAAATATCATCGTGAAGGTTAAAGAATGGCTTCACAATATAGGAATAGTTGATTCTGCGACTGTATTGCCAGATGATGATGATGTGGAAGATGAAACTGCTCCTCTAAATCCTGATGAAAATGCTAAAAAAAGGTAATTTGTATCCCAAATCACTTTTTGAGGGAGGATGCATGCTGCTGAAAATATTTACTGTTTTTGCTATAAGCACTTGTAATCTTACAGGCAACCTTTTTGTTTAGAGATGTACCATCAATTGCTGCTTTGCCAGTTATTCGGCCAGCCCTAGGGAGGCAACACTCTATATCAGACAGAGCAAAGGTGGCCATGCAAGAATATGTGAACCACTTCTTGGGAAATCTTGATATTGTGAACTCCCGAGAGGTATGCTTTACATCACTTTATTTTGGTTCTGTATCTTAATGATTGATCTTTTCTTTCTACTTCTGTTGCATCTTCCCATTACAATCAATGATGACTCAAGATTGAAAATTATTTAAAATAATATGTTGTAGTATATCTATATTCTCAATCATCTATTCTTAGCCATGTTAGAGTTCTAGTGTGATAAAGTAAGGTCTGCATCATAGGTATAGATGTCTGCGACTCAATAGAACTACAATTTTGAGTACCCTTGGTTTATTACATTTTGCAAATGTAGGGTTGATGAGCAAGTGAATTGTTGACCTATAAGACATGTTGAAAGATTTATATTGACAAAGGGAGGAATCCGATGAACACTTAGTTGCATTTTTCAATCATATGTGGTTTTATATTTTATCAATTTATGTGTCTGGAAAGTGACAGAATGCTGTCTTTTTTTTATTTAAGCTTTTATTTCCTCACTGGAGTAACAAAGGTATTCTTATTTCAGGTCTGTAAGTTTTTGGAAGTTTCAAAATTATCCTTTGCACCAGAATATGGCCCAAAGCTCAGGGAAGATTATGTAATGGTGAAGCATTTGCCAAACTCTCCCAAAGACAATCAACATAGACAATGTTGTTATTGCCCTTTGTTTGGTTGGTGCAGTGATAATTGGTGCAATGACAATTGGCAAAAGGTGAGGTTATTTTGCAGGGAATGCTTGTTTGGCAATCACAGTTCCTTTTATCTTTTGTTTTACATTATTCACACTCCGCATTACAATATATTCACTACTATTTGCCTTGAGAGTTTAGAAGGAAATCTTTTGCTCTCCCCATTGGGATTTTTTACCTCTATGCTTCCATAACACTAATCAATTTCCAGTCTCAATATGAGAATATGGAGTTGATTTACTTTCAATAATATTATCTTTGTAGCTTATCTCGCTTTACAGAGAATCAAATATTTAGGATACATTTCTGTGCCTTGTGGCTCTATCTTTGACATTGATATTATTTAATTTTGTCCTCTGTAACTTGCTAGTGTTGCAAGCCTTTTTTAATATGGACATTCGAACTTTTGCAGGTCTGGGCTGTACTAAAGCCTGGCTTTTTAGCTTTGCTTGGTGATCCTTTTGATGCAAAACTTTTGGATATTATTGTTTTTGATGTTTTGCCGGCTTCTAATGGTAACGAGGAGGGTCGAATTCCACTAGCAGAAGAAGTGAAAGAACAGAATCCTCTGCGCCATGCATTTAAGGTAGTAACAGGCAACTGAGGCCTTGATTTTGCCTTATCGTTTGATTTTTTTGAATACCAAAAATTACTATATTGCAGATTGTACTCCCAAGCATATATACTTCTTCTGTGCTCAGCACAGCTAAAAGGTGCATCAGTAGTAATAGTCATGTCATTGACTGTATGAATAGGTGCTAAATGAACTTCTGCGTCTTAAGTATTTTCAGGTGTAACATAATGGGGCAACTATTGTTGTTTTTATACTGTCATCTACAATAAGCTGCTTCATTTTTAAAGTCGTGGAATTTTATTTTGGTGTCCGGTTTTCACTCGATCTGGCATTATTTTGAATTTCCTGTTAAGACTATACCGAGTCACAATCTCTCATTGTAACTGTTAATATTTGATAGTCACCAAACACATGAAAAGCATGCCTTCAGTCTGAGGCACTTTATAAAATCTGTTATATGTTACTAAACAACTAACATTTTGCTTTTATTGTTTTACCTGTGTGTTGGGTGTCCTCATTGCTACTGTTATATAACTAGTGTAGATATTTTAATGGCATTTCTTCTTGTATTGTTTTCCATATTTCCTTTTCTCCCCTGATTTACATCTTCGATGCATTATTTGAGCGGTCATTTTTGAGTTTATGGAGCATGTAAACTTGTTATTGATTATGCTAACAAGTTTCTTGAAATTTCATAAAGGTTACCTGTGGAAACCGGAGCATAAGATTGAGAACTAAGAGTAACTCTAAAGCAAAGGACTGGGTTGCATCAATTAATGATGCTGGACAAAAACCTCCTGAAGGTTGGTGTCATCCACATCGCTTTGGATCTTTTGCACCTCCTAGGGGGCTAATTGATGACACTAGCCGAGCTCAATGGTTTGTTGATGGTCAAGCAGCCTTTGAGGCTATTGCTTCAGCAATTGAGAATGCTAAATCAGAGGTATTTCAGCCTTAATCATCTTTGTACATGTTGTGGCTTGTTACATATACATCAATGAACTAATTCGAGTTTTCTGCAGATATTTATATGTGGGTGGTGGGTCTGTCCAGAGTTGTATCTGCGACGCCCTTTTCAGGATCATGCTGCATCAAGGCTTGATGCTCTGTTGGAGGCAAAAGCTAAGCAAGGGGTTCAGGTATCCAGATTTATAGAAATATATTCATGCAGTCATGATTAAGTTAGATTAGAAGATCTTTACGAATCTCTCAAGTATATTTTTATTCAAACTAAATTATCTTACCTGGACAACTGAGCTACAGAATTTATACTTCATGCATCTCAGAACATTTTTGCCTGTCCTTGACAGAACTTACTTACATAGCATCGCTATTTACAATTCAAGTTGGTTGTCTTGTCATTATAATGCAGATATATATACTGTTATACAAAGAGGTTGCTCTTGCACTGAAAATCAACAGTGTCTATAGCAAACGAAGGCTCCTAAACATTCATGAAAATGTGAGAGTACTACGTTTTCCTGATCACTTTGCAACTGGTGTGTACTTATGGTATGTGGTTTTCTGAAGAAGCTTCCAAGAATTCTATTTTTTTAATTCAAGCTCTATCTGGACCTGGCATTTTTTTAAGCTTATAGTGTATTACTTTATGAGCCTTACATGTGCCTCTTAATACAGGTCTCACCATGAGAAGATAGTGATCATTGATTATCAAGTGTGCTTTATTGGTGGACTCGATTTATGCTTTGGTCGTTATGATACAAATGAGCATAAAGTTAGCGATTACCCTCCAGCTATATGGCCTGGCAAGGACTACTATAATCCAAGGCAAGTTTCCTCTGTTGTAATGTTTGAGCTAAAATTTTCTGGCGCATCAGTGTTGCTTCTTAATTTACCAAAGGGAACTTGAAGTAGTTTCTAAATTCTAAGTCGGTCTTTCTTGCCTTTCTTGATGTTGGAGGGATCTTCTTGGATTTCAGTTCTTTTATAAACGGAACCTTGCACACAGTGGCGGACCCAGAATTTTTCGGGGTGGGGGGGTGGGTGGCGAAAATATTTAAAATGGGAGATTAGTTTGTGGGAGAGATCGTAGAAATTGACGAACTAATAAACTCCTCTCAAAGAATTTAAATATATAATCATATAAGAAATAAAATAATTTTACATATATTTTCAACACCTACACTTTTTTTGACAATTCCTATTAGGTAAAAAGTCTGAGCTCAGTAAATTGCATTTTATATAACACTTACTAATTAAAAAATATCACATAACAAGATTTGTCGTTTATTATTCCATTTAATATTAAATTTAATTGATGCATACTCATAGTAATTAAAATATAGTAAAAAATATTATCATTGTATTTTCTATTAAGGAAAAATATAAATGATTAATAATACATTTTAAAACATATAAAATAATTAAGAAAAATTCAATCTTTCAAATTTTACAATTGTTACATAGTGAATATAATCAAATAAGTAATTAAATCCATTTTTAAGTTTACATTCTTTTAAATGAATAAAAAACACTTAAACTATGAATATTATAATTAAATATGAATACAAACATACAGACTATTTTTTGTTCTTTATAATTAATCAAGATAACAAGCTTATCCACTTTTTCTTGTTCATTCTCATTTAATTAGAAAAAAAAGAAGGAAAAAGGGTACAAAAAAGGAAAATTAATTACAAGCATACGGACTAGTGGTCTACACGGAGTGATGCGCTTATTGAGAGTAGGCTGAGTAGATGGGGCCCATATGTAAACACAGGAGAAAAAATTGAAAGGAAGCGGGGGCTGTCATGCCTCGAATGCGCAATGAAAGATGTTTCTACATTGCTAATTACATGAACTAGTTATTAGCTGGTCAGATTTTATAGCTATGCATATATATTTGATATATTTGTTAATTGTTATTGTCAGAGAATCTGAACCTAATTCATGGGAGGACACAATGAAAGATGAGTTGGATCGAACCAAGTTTCCTCGCATGCCATGGCATGATGTTCATTGTGCCCTATGGGGACCTCCTTGTCGGGACATTGCAAGACATTTTGTTCAGCGATGGAATCATGCAAAGGTCAAATTCTTCATCCTTCTACGATCTATCAGTGTAATGCTATTCAGGAACTGTTTTCATGATACTGATGATGCTTTCTTCTCTCTTTTTTATCAGAGAAATAAGGCTCCAAATGAACAAACAATACCACTTCTTATGCCTCAGCAACACATGGTTATTCCTCATTACATGGGAAAAGAGAGGGATACTGAGGCCAAGAATCATAAATCTTCTGAGGTGAAAATGAAAAGACGTGATTCCTTTGGTTCGGGAACATCTTTCCAAGATTTACCTCTACTTTTGCCTCAAGAAGTTATTGGGGATGGTGACAGTAAATTAAATGGATTAGATGAACAGAAAATGAAGGTTGTCAGAGGTGTTTCATTTCCTTTCCGGAAGTCAAAAGCAGAATCTCTTGTATCAGACACACCAATGAAAGGATTTGTAGATGAACTTGATGGCAAAGGTGAAGCAGGCCAAACAGGCAGGAAATCTTGTGACAAAGAGTGGTGGGAAACTCAAGAGCGTGGCAATCAGGTTCTTTCATCAGACGAAACTGGAGAAGTTGGTCCTTGCGTTTCTTGTCGATGCCAGGTGTGCATATTTGCCTAATTGGATAAAAAAACAAAGAGTTTCTTTCTAAGAATGTATAGAGCTCTATTTTTACCTAAGAAGTTAGAGTGCATAGTCCTAATCTTCTTGTGAGTGCATAGTCCTAGCATTTGGATATAATTCTGAACATTGTGTTCTTGTTTTTGCATCTCAGATCATCAGGAGTGTAAGTCAGTGGTCTGCTGGAACTAGTCAAACTGAACAGAGCATCCATAATGCGTATTGCTCCCTGATTGAAAAGGCAGAGCATTTCATTTATATTGAGGTATCAAAATGTTTCGACAATGTAAAATTGTGTGCATTAAAGTGATTTTGGTAGCATTGACTTTATGTAGAATTTGCCTCAGAACTAGAAAGGAGATGGTGATAACGAGTTGACGTCAATTTGCATTTTTTTTATTAAAGTTTTGATCTCTGACTCCTATTGTGATATTAACCTTCACAAAATCATTTGACATTGTAGAAAAAAGATGCAATTTTTCTATGTTCCTCACCGTTTAATTTTTGCAATGGAAATGTTTGCAGAATCAATTCTTCATCTCTGGTCTCTCAACAGATGAGGTCATACAGAATCGTGTGCTAGAAGCGTTATACAGGCGCATCATGCGAGCTTACAATGAAAAGAAGTGTTTCAGAGTTATTGTTATCCTACCCCTTTTACCGGGTTTTCAGGTGCTAAATCTTGCTATATAATATTCTTTGAAAAGTGACATTTCCAAATCTTTAGCTTGGTGACTACAATTTCTTATGTTTAACAGGGGGGTGTAGATGATAGTGGCGCAGCTTCTGTCCGAGCAATTATGCACTGGCAGTATCGTACAATTTGTAGAGGAAACAATTCAATATTGCATAATCTTTATGCCCTTATTGGTCCTAAAGCAAATGACTACATCTCCTTCTATGGCCTCAGAGCTCATGGCAGACTAGTTGAAGATGGTCCTGTTGTTTGCAGTCAGGTATATTCTAGTATCAACATGATTGCCCAAAAAAAAAAAGAAACTATACACCTTGTTTAAATGTCCTGCATAGATTCAGGCTACGTTTTCTTAAAGCATCTTTGAATATTCAATCGTGTTCGTACACATAAATATTTTTAACTATAATGCACTTATGCTCTAAAGACCTATTCCCTGTTTTCACACAAATTCCAATGTGCCATAACTATTTTTATAAAAAAAAAAAAACTACATTACAACTACAATGGCATTAGAATGTGGATTGCCAAACAAAACCCAAATAGCCAGCAATCCAAGTCTTATATACTTTTCACATTTTGCAGGTGTATGTGCATAGCAAAATAATGATAATTGATGATTGTATCACTTTGATTGGATCTGCTAACATAAATGATCGGAGTTTGTTGGGATCAAGAGACTCAGAGGTACAGCTCTACTAACATAAATCACTTTGATTAGATCTCAATTAGTTCTTGTAGATTTGTCTAGCTATAACTCTACAATATTCGTCTTCTTGTTTAGATTGGGGTTCTCATTGAGGACAATGAAAAAGTCAATTCTCGTATGGGAGGAAAGCCATGGAAAGCAGGCAAATATGCTCTTAGTCTTCGGCTCTCACTGTGGTCTGAGCACCTTGGTCTTCGAACTGCAGATGTGAGTATTTTTGGTTTTTATGATGCAATGCAATAAACTTGGAATATATATAAAACATTATTTATTATGGTTCGCGGAAATGTTGAACCTAATTTTAATTTTATAGCTTATTATATTTTCATCATTGCAGCATTCACAGATTTATGATCCTGTGATTGATTCAACCTACAAAGACATATGGATGGCAACTGCAAAGGTAAGGTTTTTAAAAAACATGTATAAGAAGTTATTGATTTGGGGCGCATCCTCATGCCTTCTGGCTTTTATACACTGCCTCTGAGATAGATTTAGTCCCTATATCAATTTTGGTGCATTTAACTAAATTCAGTTATTATTGTCACATAGCTGAATTTCAGTTTTTCTTGGGTCTATCGGGCGTACGGCGTACCCCTTTCCCTTGTAAAGGGGTACCCCCATCTTGGCCCCCTAGATTCCGCTGTAGCGGAGCCTCAATGGGTCAATGATGATGATGAAGTTATTGACCAAGAAAGAAGCTACTAAATTTGTAAAATTTTACGCTATAGTTCGGCTGTTCGGTATCATAAATATGGTGTTAAATTTGTAAAATATTACACTCCATAGAAGTAAACATATCATTTTGAAAAAAAAGGTGGTCTTCTCTTAACAAAATTGCTACCAATTATTCTGCAGACCAATACTATGATTTACCAAGATGTATTTTCTTGCATTCCAAATGATCTCATACACTCCAGGTACTACTTTCCATTTTTCTGTATCACTAAAACTTCTTATATTACTTCTAGCAATAAACAACAACACTACACTCAGTTAACATTTTTTTTTCATGCAGATATACACTTAGGCAGAATGTAGCTCAATGGAAGGAGAAACTCGGTAACACCACCATTGATTTAGGCGTAGCTCCTATGAAACTCGAGTCTTACCATAATGGAGACATCAAGAAAACCGATCCTTGGGAAAGACTACAATCGGTGAAGGGCCATCTCGTGTCTTTCCCATTGGAGTTCATGTCGCAAGAAGATCTAAGGCCCGTTTTCAACGAAAGCGAGTACTACGCTTCGCCTCAGGTATTTCACTGAGGAAAAGACTGTTTAAGATGATGAACACAGATAATCACCATGGGGTAAATAAAACACAGACACAGGAAGATGAGGGAAACTGATTTTTTTTTTCTTATATGGAGTCAAGTTTGTGGCATTTAGTGTTTTCTAAAGATGTGTAGAGAATGTTTTTTTTTGGCAGTTTAGCTTTAGGAGGACTCGGGTTATTATTATTCTTTGAACAGCTATTCCACTTAATTTAATTATTTTGAAACTCAAGGAAATAAGACTAATGAGGAGAAAGAAGGTATCATTTGAACTGATATCATTTGAACTGTATATTTCACTGAGATGTATAGAGAGCAAGTATACACGAGAGTTTATTTACACCATTGGATTTCATACTGTGCTTGTTTTTTATGCGTTTGTTTGTACTTTGTGCCTTTTTGGGTATCACAATGTCATTGTTGTGTCTTGTTATACGTAGGGCTCTGTAATCGAACTGAGCCGAGCCAGTTTTGAATTGCTTAAGCTTGCTTAAGCTCGATTCAGTTAAAAAATGGTGAGCTTGAGCTTGAACGTGAGGTTGGTTCGGGTTCAAAATATTGTTTAAACTTGATTCATTTAAATGCTCACTGAACTCAAGCTTAGCTCGCAGGTCAGTGAGACAAGTTTGTAAACAACTTATTTTAACAAATTAATAAATGAAACTAAAAATTAAACTATTACTTTTAACTATATATTACATATAATATATATAATATATTTATATGGTGGAGCTTATTCATAAATAGAGTTTTGCTCATCGAATACAGAATACAGAGTTGTATTGCTAACACTGAATTAATCAATTGGCTCGATGTGATCGAGAACACAAACAACAAACACAAAATTCTAACTTGACGGGTAATCAGTCCATCTTCACGATACAACAATGTTTAATAGTCATTCTATAAACTACACCCAAAAATTCGAAAAGTTGTCAATCAAAAAACTTTATTTTCCTTTCAATATCAATCAGCTTTTACGGAGACCGGATCAATCAAATCATCTTATCCAACGTGATTATAATGGATCAAAGAGAAACAGGTTTTTCAATCTCAACCAACACCAAAGCATAAAACTTGTGTATTTCGTAAGCTTCAAATCAAAAAAACTTAAAATTCACAAACTAAACAAGACTCGAGAGTAAGCACCATAGTTTCTCATAGACTCATAGCGCATCAATTCGCCACAGGAGTTTATATAAACAAACAATCAAGAAATTCACCAAGCTTTATCATCAAAAATTCAAACTGAAACACAAAATCTGATTGTATTAACCATTAAACGGTGTATTAGGGATGCCAAGGAGGTTTGCCTGTTGGTACTCGAACTCCAATTGCGCGGCTTCGCGGTCCATCATGATCACGAGGGGGAGCAAGAGGATGAGCGCAGAGGTTCCGGCGATAAACGCGGCTTTTCCGGTGGATCGGAGGAGCTTTTTACTGACATACGCGGCGTTGCCAGCGATCTCCTTGCTCTTTCCGACGATCTCGTCGGCGATCGGATGCTCAATTACAGTGTTTCGAAGGTTGAAGGCGCCATTAGTGCGAGAGATTGAGAAAAGATGACGATGACGACAACGGAGGAGAACGGAAGAGATAGAGAAGAGTTGCAGAGTTGGAAAAATTGTTACGCAAGAAAAGAGGGATTTTGGGCGGGTTTTTATACTAGGAGGTAGGATCCGGAGAAAACCGGGTCGGGTTATCCGAATGATCTGATTTTTATTTTATTTTTAAATAGAGATAAGTTTTTGAATAGGTGAAAGGCGGTGTATTGTAGATTTGTAGTAACTAATGACATAAATTGGGGAATAAATTATATTTTAGGGGTTTTGCTACACTTTTAAAAAAACAATATTGCTTATTTATTTAGAAATATGTAAAAAGTTATTAATTTTTACATATTTTAATAAAAATAAGTAATGTTTTTTTAATCAAAAAGCAACAAACATAGCAAGTCATAGGACTTAATAGGATCGGATTATTTCCTTACGCAATTTTTTTGTGATAAGATACATAAAATGATTATACAAATGTTTAATTTTGTTTTTTTAATGAAAAATTGGGTGTTTGATTGTGAGTTTGTGTAGATGTTTATACATATAAATGTAGATTTACACGCTAAATAAAAAAAATGTAATAATCTAGTGGTTCATCCACTCAAAAGTACTCACAACTTGCTAATTGTACCTCATTGAAAATACAATAATTGGGAAATTTGATTCTTTATTAGAACAATTTTTCTATAAGTGCACATTATAAGAATCTTTATTGGAAAAGATTTGTTTAAAACTGATTTTAGGGGATTATTTATGATTTTATTATAGGGTTCATTATTTCTTTTTCAGGGCTTAGTTTCTGAATTAAGTAATCTTATAATATGCCCTCGGAACACGTTATAAAAAAACCTTTAGAAATCTTAGCAACTTTTTATCAAAAAAATTCTTAGCAACTTTGACGGCTAATACAAACAACAAATATTACAATCCTATCACTTTCAAAATTCACCAATGAAGAATCAATTCAGCTTCATCATACAACAATCTCAAAATGAACCAAATCCTATCAAGAAACACATGCCCCTGATTTATCATTATTCACCTATTCTATCCAGCTACATCCAGGCAATTTCTTAACCACCCCATTATTTTTCATCTGATCCAAAATGCCCTCAGCTTCATCCATCCTCCCATGATGCACATAAATCTCAGCCAAGATCAAGTACACACTCATATTCCAAGGCTCAATCTCAAGAACCTTCCTCCCCACAACCTCACCAATCTCAACATTCTTATACACCCTGCACGCGTCGAGCAACGCTCCATAGACACTCCCTGGAATCTCGACGCCTTCCTCCCTCATCCGATCCAAGAACTCCATCGCCTCTTGAATCAACCCGCTTCTCCCCAACATATTAACCATACACGTGTAATGCTCCCTCGTCGGCTGGATCAAGTACTCGCTTCTCATCAGATTGAAGTAGAATTTGCCCTTTTCCACCAACCCCGAATCACAACAACAACAACACGCGGATAAAACACCCACAAAGGTTATACAATCAGGCTGAATCTTTGTCAACACCATTTTCTCAAACGCTTTTAGCGCCTTCTCAGACTCTCCATGGTTTGCATACCCGGATATTATGGAGTTCCAGGAGATCAAATCGTGGTTTGGCATGGAACGAAAGACGGTTTGAGCTGATTTCATGGCTCCACACCGAGCGTACATGGTTAACATGGCGTTTGAGACTGATGTGGTGTTGTTAAACCCCGTCTTCAAAACCTCACCATGGATTTGCTCGCCCAAATCCAAGCTGGGCAGCTCTGAACATATTTTGAGAACACTGGTGAAGGTGGATTCGTTCGGGTTTTCACACGAATCCTCCTTCATTCTGATGAAAAGTTTCAAACTTTCAACATAATGTTTATTTTCGCCTAAACCGGATATTGTGGCATTCCAAGTAGCCGTGTCTCGTATTGGCATCTCTTTGAAGATCTTCATAGCGGTGTCAATCTCAGCTATTCCAAAATACCCGACAATCAGATTCGTCGAGGAGACGAGATCAATAGATTGTGTTTTCTCAAGAATGGCATGAGCGGGTTTAACAAGCCCGTCTTCAATTAGTCTCAACAGGATCAGATCAAGGAGCTTTTGGCATTTATTAGGCATCTCAAAGAACAGTCTCATAGCATCGCTAACTTTTCGATTCTCGACTAATCCACTGATCATAACTCTCCATGATTCCAAATCATGCTCTGGAATTCCCCGAAACAAAACCTCAGCAGTCTCAAACTCACCATTCTTAACATACCCTTCAACGATCTTGTTCCACGCTCTCGTGTCCTTTGTAGGCATTTCATCGAACACTTGGCGGGCTTCAATCACAAGACCAGCATCCATGAGGCCGGAAATCATGATAGTCCACGACGCAACATCTCGATTACCCATTTCATCAAAGAGCTTCCTCGCCAAGCCAAGCTCCCCTGAATTCACCATCCCACCAATCACCAGATTCCACGAAACAATGTCCTTGACAGGCATTGAATCGAAAACAGAAACCGCATCATCCAACATTTCACTACGAATAAAACCCGATATCATCGAATTCCAGGTCACCAAATTCCTGAAAGGCATGGCCTCAAACACGTCCTTGGCGGCCTCCACGTCACCACAACGCATAAGCCCGTCGATGACGGTGTTGTATGAGTAGATATCGCGTCCTGGCATGTGGCGGAAGAGATGTAGAGCTCGTTCCGAGCACCCGTTTTGGAAGTAGCCGCGGATCATGGCGTTCCAAGTGACGGTGTCTCTCTCAGGCATTTCGTCGAACAGTTTGTGGGCTTCTTTTACGAAGCCGTTTCTCATGTAGTTTGATAGCTTGGAGTTGAGAGGCTTGAGATGGGGGTGAGATACCGCCATGTGGGTTTGCTTGAACATCCATTTTGGGATGGAGGGTGTGAGAGATTTGGTTATTTTGGAGGTGAAATTGAGAGCCATGGGAAGAGGAAAGGAAGGTTATAAGGGGCGTGCTCCATTTGGAATTATCCAAATAATGAAAGTCTGTTTACAATTTGGAGGGAAATCTTACGGAGCCGTTAGGTTAAGCACGTGCCTTATGTCACGTGATCCGTTAACCTTTTTTTACTTGCATTTTGCTAGTTTTGTGAAAACAAAAGTTCAATAAAAATCCAATTAACTTCCTTGAAATAAAGTAATTACCTCATATCAATTGATTTTATCACTACATTGAGAATTTATAAACCCTTTGAATTTCGTTTTTTTTAGTCTTATGTCTTATGACATCAGTTTTATTTTAAGGAGATTCTCCCAATATTAGCAATTTTATATGTCGGTAGAAGGAAATTATTTTAAATCTCTTTGACGACATTTAGAAATCAAAGGTCATTTTACTATTGGATTAAATGAGTAGCCATGTTAATTTTTTTTGAGAACTTATAGAAAATAACTCAACTTAAAGAAATAGATGCGAAAAATAGTATGAAATTTTAAATATGTAACAAATAGCCTTGTCAAGATTGATTATTGGTAACATCAATATTAAATACGATATCACGTGACCATTAGAGATTAGAATATCATCTTTGATGATAATCAGGCTAGTGATCCCAACCCATCCTCTAGTTAAAGTTATCCATCATAATTCTAAAAGTTTGGACTATGTTGAGTAATTATCCCAAAAGGTTGGGTTATTTTATGGAATTTTCTGAAATTTTCTAATAGACTGATTTTTCGAGCAAAGCAATAATCTAAGTCTTCAATCCAAAAAGGGTAAAAAATAAAATATTATTGATTACAAACACGAGCAAAATATTGAAAATCAAAATGTAAAATGCATGCAAAAATGTAATTTAAAAATAATAAACACACATATATGTAACATTACAACCAGCATCACCCTAATAAAGGATCAATTAAAAATATCTATATATTTAAACAATTTAAATTTACTTAGACATCAAAAAAATGTGCCAATTACTTTTGCTTTCTTGGCAAAAAAAAAATGTGTTAATTACGATTTCTTTTTTTTTTTGAGATATGTTAATTACGAGTTCAAAAAAATGTGTTAATTACGAGTTCATTTACACCATGTTCCGAAAATGTTAGAATGGATAAGTTGTGGGGCGCCAAACGTAATTTCAATGTGGTGGGCCCGCGACCTTATCCCCAGAAGCATACATGGCGATTTCTTGCATCTTCCATTGTCATCGGATGAATGGATGCTATCCTTCCACCTCACCATCCGCTCATCCTCGCAACAACACCTTAGCAACTCCCCCATACCATCTCGAGCTCAATTGATCACAAACACAATCCACATTCATCTGATCCCCAAATTGCAATCCCCCAAACATGTCCGCCGCCGCCGCAACCGCCGCCGTCGGCGCTTCATTCGCCACCGCCACTCACACTCTCAATCGCGCCCATCCGCTTGTCAGATTTCGCTCCTCGACCTCTCGCAACGCTCCGATTCATTCGTCGTTGGTTTCGCGATGTTACGGTTACAGTTTGGAGGTAAATTCGTTGATAATTCCGCAGAGGCGCCGCGCGCTGAGGATCGCCGCCGTGGCGGAGGAGGCGGCGGCGGTGGAGACGGAAGAGGCGGCTCCGGAGGAAGTCGAGACAGCGGCGGTGACGGAAGAGGCGGCTCCGGAGGAAACCGAGACGGCGACGGTGACGGACGAGGCGGCGCCGGAGACCACGGAGGATGTGCAGGTGAACACGAAGCTGTATTTTGGGAACTTGCCCTACCATTGTGATAGCGCTCAGCTCGCCGGAATCGTTCAAGAGTACGGTACTCCTGAATTGGTTGAGGTATTCAAAATTGATCAATTGCTTCATAATTTTGAAATTGGATGTTTAATTCCTCAGAAATTGAGTCGATTTTGCTGGTGATTGAGCTGAAAAACTGATATCTAGCCATGCTAATTTGGTTTATACACAGCTATTTGTGTATTTCTGGATCGTTTTCCCTTAGTTGTTGGTAGTTTGTGCCTTTATGGCATCTGAATTGCAGGAGGTTGGGATTTCTGAGAGATTGAGAATTTAAAGCATGTCTTGTTTGATGAAATTGGAAGAACTGAGAAGATAAATATTTGAAGGAGAGGATTATATGATCTACATAAGCTGGATATTAGCTCCTATGTGCTAATTGATGGCTATTTGGATGAACACAAAAGCTGAATCCAAGCATATTTTGCATTGTTTGTGTAAAATGTCTGTTCATGTTCAGGTTCTATATGATCGAAACACCGGGAAGAGCAGAGGATTTGCATTTGTCACAATGAGCAACGTTGAAGATGCTAATACAGTTATTGAGAATCTAGATGGAAGTGTGAGTTCATCATCCACTCTCCTCTTACACTAAATTTACCAAAATGATTGCTATTCTTACCAACTAGCACTGTGATTTTGATCAGGAATATGCCGGTAGGATTATGAGGGTGAACTTTGCAGACAAGCCCAAACCGAAAGAGCCGCTATTCCCAGAATCCGAGCACAAACTGTTTGTGGGAAACTTGTCATGGTCAGCCACTTCTGAAAGCTTGCATCAAATGTTCCAACAGTGTGGCCATGTCGTTGGAGCTCGGGTTTTATATGATGGGGATACCGGGAGGTCTCGTGGGTATGGTTTTGTTTGCTTTAACACGAGACAGGAGATGGAAAATGCCCTTGCAACTCTCAACGGAGTGGTATTGATCTTTCGAATTGCTTATCCAATCTAATCATATTATGGGTCTGTTTCGTTTCCATATATGAAAACGAAAACGAAAAGGAAATGAATCTAGTCTACATCAAACAACCAAACAGGCCCTAAAGTGTATGGACATGTTTCTAAGGTCTAACATCCATGACATTGTTTTTCCCTTTTGGTTTGGTTTAGGAGCTAGAAGGCAGAGCAATGCGCGTGAGCGTTGCGGAAGGGAAGAAATCATGAAGTGAAAAGAGAAGCATTGTTGAAAGTTGATTAGTTGGGAAGGCACAGAATTAAGAGAGGCCTGTGAGAAGGAAAGATGATAGCTTTGGAGCTATGTCAAATCCAGAATTTGATCTGCTGATGTTGTCAATTGAATGAGGTGCAATTAGAGAAAGCATTTTGCTTGCCACTGATGTCTATACCAACTAAAATCTGGAGCCTCTTTTTTGCATGATTTGCTCATGCATTTTCTTGTTATTTTTTTCAACTTTTCTGAAGTTTAGTTTGGTGAAGATTGATGATATTGTGCTCTGATTCTGACTGAGAGGTGTCATCTTATGAGGTCCCTTGATCTTGTTGTTAGATGATTGACAGATTAGAAAGGGAAATGGTAGGGATCCATTTACCCAATCATTGTTCTCTCTATATGTATCTTGGTATCTGTTTTTTGATCAATAAAACTATTAAAAATACATAAATGATATATAAATATTCTAAAATTAATATTGTAACCGATATAATCTATAATAATTTATCCTAGTTTATTAAAACCAACTCTTAAATCCAAATGTTCAAATGATGTTCATCAAGACCGATTCTGTAAAAGGTATTTAGGTTGATTGATTTTATTTTTAGTACTATATATTAGTACCAATCGTATTAATTACTTTTTATGGATAAATTTTAACAACAATGAACATTTAGTATCCCTCAAGGGAGTATTTGGGGTTCAAGATGGAGCACCCCTGGCTTAAAGCTGAGGAGAAACGATCGAGAAACCTAAAAAGACAGAAAATCCACGACAGTTGTAACAAGCAAAGAGGCATCAAACAAGAAACGAAAGCAAAACAAAACGAAAGTGGAACGCGGGAGGCAAAACAAAAAAAAAAAAAGAGAAAACACAAGAACAAAACCTTATAAATATCTTAATCTTACAAAATTGATATTATAATACACATATTTTCTCGTTCTCATCATTAACCACATGCTTTCTTTGTAAGAAAGCGATTAGAAAAGTTTTGTTGCAATCATCAAATTAAATAGTAGTATGATTATCTTATAAAAAAATACTAATAGTATAATTATAATCAATTATTAAAAAAAAAAGAAAAAGAAAAGAAAAGAAAAGAAAACGTGAAAGAGACAGAGATGGACGCACGGCTCACGGGCGGGCAATAAATAGCCGATTACCGCGGACACAGTGACGCTCAGCCGCAACACCAGCAGCACACAAAACGAAAAAAACAAAAACAAAAAAAAAATCAACAAGCACACAGAAATCTCAACCAGTGGAAGAGAGGAGAAGAACACCGACGAGAGAGTAAGCAGCTGAGCTTGAAAATCTTCTTGCAATTCATACTTCCGCTCACTGATTTCTCTCTAGTTCCTCTCCTTCCTCCATCCTCTTAGCAAATTTAGCAATTTCGCTTTGCTCTCCATTTGCGCGGTCTCTGTTCTTCTGTGCTGAGATTTTTCACTTTTTCGTACACGAAGAGTTGAGCATTTTGCTATATCGGTTGATTGCAAGAGGCGTTTGATTCGCCTCGAGCTGAATTTAATCAATTTTGCTTTGATTTTTGGTTTTGTGCTCAGATCTAGGGTTTCAGGTGAAATCCTAGGGTTTCGCGTTGCTCTTCTGCCTTTACCGCCTCAAGAATGGCGAGTGCGTACATGACTGCTGCTCAGGTATGCATCTGCCTCGCTCGCTCGTTGTTTCCTTCTGCCATGTGCGTCTGCTTTTTTGTGCTCTGTTTCCACTGATTCGAGTGGTTTGGTGTTGCAGGTTGGTTCGTATTTTGTCACGCAATACTACCAGATGCTGCAGCAGAGGCCGGAATATGTTCACCAGCTGTACTCCGACGTTAGCACGATGATTCGAATTGACGGTCAGAGCAGGGACACTGGCGGTGGAATGATGGTGAGATTTCTTGTGTTTGATGGATTAGCTTGTCGCTGGTTGTTTAGTGTGTAAACTGTCCAAATTTGCAATTTTTGTTTGATGGATCAGCAGAGGCCGGAATATTTTTTTTTATTAATTGTTTAGCAATTTATCCAACTAGCTAACCAGTGTGTAATAATTGAATTGTTGAGATCTTTGATGGCATATTATGCATTCAAATTTTGTAAGTATTTATGATATGTAAACCATTGAATACTTGACATCAATCCTAGAAGAGAGACCTATTAATTCATGTGGAATCTTATAGTATATGCACTGCATAAATATCCTGCTAATTCACACATTACACTGAGATCCTTCTAATTCCATAGATCTTACCAAAGTCTCCTTTGGACTTTATAGTTTACATAAAATTGTTTTGGTATAACACTTCTAATCCTACAGAATAAGTTTTCTTAAGAGCATGACCCTGTTCCCTCTAATTGAGAAAGTATTATGGGGATAAAAAGGAAAATAGTTAACTTTCTTGTGCCAAGAAGGAAATTTGCCTCTTCAATAGATGTAGGATTGCTAGTGTTAGGTCCTTGCTATTGTTTGAACTTGGAGTCTTGGAAATTTGGAGAAACTACTGAATGATTCTTCTTTTACTGGAAATCTATTTGCATCCTTTTTGTTCACGAAGAAGTGATCTTCATCTGAAGCGGTGAGGGTATATTGCATTTTTTCTTTTAGTTGAATTCACATTTTTATGTTTCTGCAGCAAATTCATGCCCTTGTCATGTCACTGCGCTATAGTACAATTGAGATCAAGACAGCACATTCTCTTGAATCATGGAATGGAGGAGTTATTGTAATGGTCACTGGTTCTGTACAGATGAGGGATTTTACTGGCATAAAGAAATTTGCACAAAGCTTTTTCCTTGCCCCTCAGGAGAAAGGATACTTTGTCCTCAATGATATTTTTCATTTCATTGATGAAGAACAAGTTCAATCGTATCCTGTCACACTAATGGGCCAAAGCAACCTAAACTCCAAGATGACCGATTCTTTGAGTACACCAGAGCAAGGTATTTCAAAAATTCTGCAACTCTATATTGTATATTATTGCTGAAAATTACTTACATGATACTGCAGTCACAAGTACTGTGCTAGTATAGCTGTGATAGAAACCTAAAGGGATTGTTGCCATTTAGCATCTTGCAAAGTTTGCATATTATTACTCTAAACATAATTTTTAGTATTTGACTCATTGAGTATACAATCTAAGGTCAATGTTAGTCTTCAAGTGGGGTTAAAGTTCATGTTTTGGTTTGAAATGTGAGACTAATTGCTCTAGGCTGTTATTAGCAGCACCAAACTACATGATGGGTGGAACAGTTCCAAATGGAGATTACATGACTGCTGCTGACAGAAAAGAAAATGGTACTGCAGATCAATACTCTTTACCAGAACACAGGCTGCAACAGGTTCAAGAACCTGAACGTATTCTAGAAGATACTTCCCTAGAGCATGCAAATGGTTATCTTGAGCATGCGATGGACGCTGTACAAGAGGTCACTCCTTCCCCTGTTGAGGAACCCGTTGGAGAGCCTCAGAAGCACACTTACGCTTCTATTGTATGTATTCATTCATTTGATATATGGAATTTATTACTTTTCGTTGTACATCTAGAACACTTTTCTACTTATTACTATTTGGCTTACAATTTTGTCCATGACCTTATTGAAGCTACGCATTGCCAAAGGACATTCTGGATCATCTGTGCCTACTTCTAACAAGAATATGGTATCTGCTTCTGAATGGCATCAGCCACATCAGGATCACCAGCCTCATAACCAGCATTCCCAACAGTCAACTGCTAGTTCAGCCGCCAATGAAAGTTTTGCTGCAGACACTAGTGAAGAGGTCCTTGCAACAGATTATAAAGGTTGGCTGTAGCTTATTGTAGTTTCAATCATCTATATCATCGTTCCTATTCTCATCTAAGAGTTGGATAATACATTATAAAATTTAGTAGCAAGTAGAATATGGGGCTGGTTTGTGTAATGTGCATTCCACACTTATGATTAGGTTCCGGATGAACTTTTCTCCACCAATTCTAGTGGTAGGCTCCTAATTTTCTCTGCATGGATTTGGCTTTTGCATGTCAAACTTCTTAAGGAATAATAGCATGTGTTTGGAAGAAAGATATTAGCTATTCAAAGTACTTGCAGACTAAATTATATATATTATGGTCAACGCACAAGTATTACCCGATTGCCAAATACAGCCTGAGTGCCAATTCTTGTATGATTTATTCTCTTACAATTATGAGCTGTGATTTTGTCAGGTGAGATAAAGTCAGTATATGTAAGGGGTCTGCCACCCACATTACCTGCCTTTGAAATTGAGGAGGAATTTAAGAAATTTGGGAAAGTTGGGCCTGGAGGTGTGGCAATCAGACGTGTAAAGGTAGGTGTCTTGGTTCCCTCTCACCCCCACCCATTTAAAATATTTATTTCCTTTCTCTGGCTTTCATACCTCTAAGCTTCTATACTCTTGATATGCAGGATACTGATGTTTGCTATGCGTTTGTTGAATTTGAAGATATGAATGGTGCTCAAAATGCAATTCAGGTCAATATTTTATGTGCCTCAACATAAGGGAAAAGAAGATGTGGCTGTACAATTTTCTTATAGTATTCTTACTTCTATCCACTTGAAATTCTATTTGGTTGCTTCTGCTCTGAAACAATGTCTGTTTTCTTGTTTTGTAGGCTGCTACAGTTGAAATATCAGGACATCAGGTATACATAGAGGAGCGTAGAGCAAACAGCACCTTTGCCCGTGGAAGTATGTCTTACATCTTGTTTTCATCTAATGCTTGTTTGTACTGCACATATGGATAAAGAAATTTCATCTTTAGTTAAATTCGGTGTTTCAATATATCACACACTATCAAGTTCAAGTAAATGCTGTAAAGGCACAATTTCTGAATAGTTCACTTCTGAATAGGGAGGGGTAGAGGCCGGGGCAACTACCAACCTGAGCCATCATCAAGGGGACGTTTTGGGGTTCGTAGCTACGTGCGAGGAGGTAACCAGGGTAACGGTGACTACAGCAGATCAAGAGGTAACGTTTTCCAGCGACAGACAAACCGAGCTGATAGAGGCTATTCTGGAAACCAAGGCTCACGGAATGGGCATCACCAGACAGAGGTAGCTGCGTAGTTATCTTGGGTTTTGCCAAATTCAAGTTTGCAACTCTTATAGCGTGACACCAACTCAAATTTTGGAGTTGTTTTTGGGGGAATTTAAGAATACATTCTTTCTTGGCCTTGAACCTCACCCTTGTCATGGATGTTTTGTCACAAATTTTGAAAATTTTAATTGGAAATAATTACTTCGTCCTCTAGAGGATGCACTAGCTTCCCTCTCTATAATTCTGAAAGCAAGCAATCTCAAGAACATTAATCAGCTTTTGAGACCTTGAATTTCTCTCATAGGTAGAACAAATAACACTTTCTGTAGTCTCATCATTGAATGAAGCTCAGAATAGGCTGGCACCCTGACAGCCTTAGTATTATTACAACTATAGTATGCATTTGTGGTTATGTACAGAAATGGCAGAGGAAGTATATCCTTCTTTATATATACAGAAATATACAAGTATATTTATATTCACATAAAAAACACGAATATATCAGTAACTTGGTTTAGAATCAAAGGATATTTGTTTAGGCCTTCAGTTCTGGTAATTGTGTACTTCTCAGCCCCTTAATGCAGCTACTCGTGGCAGGCAAGGCGGCACACGAACTGAAGGTATAACTATAGTCTCATCTTTTTGTTCTTCCTCGTCTCCCTCTGTTGCCCAAAGGAAACTAGCATATGATGCAAGTACATGGCTGCAAGTAGAAAAAAAAATCAAACTTTGCTTAAAATATTAGAGTAGAGAATGTTAATGGATATGTTAGTTTGTTGTACCTGTCGGCAGGTGCAACTTGAGCAGCTCGCTCAAAGTAGGATCTAGCTTTGACTTCATCCTGATGGGCTTCCCACACTAGATTGGCATATTGAGTTAGGATTTCGCCGTCTCCTGGATCTGCTAGAATTGCCCTTGAGTAATATTCTTCTGCTCCTTTCAGATCTCCCTTGTTCTGCAAGTACCATCCAATAATAAGAATAGCTTAACTTTTATGCTTGAGTAATATGATTAGAATACACGGCTTTTCTATAGATTAGTTGACCTTATAAAGGAAGTGTGCATAGTTCCTTAGAAACATAGCATTGGAAGGATTTTGTTCAACCAACTGCTTCAAATACTCTTCCACAGATGACCCTTCTTTCTTGCTCGTGCCCGAGTTAGTCCCCTTCTTGCTCTGAACCTTATTGTTCTAGAAACATGTAGTAAAAAAAAAGTGAGTTTTTTTTTAGAAGGACTGGACCAAGCTTTGCAGGACTGTATTAGAAATGAGTACCTGAACAAAGTTTTCTGATTCAGTACTATCAGTAGCAGTTTCCCATAGAAAACTAGCCCATGCTGCCAGGACATGGCTGAAAAGATAAGAGAATATTTTTACAAAGATGACTAAATTAGGTTATTATGTGTTATCAATAAAGATGGTCTTTCCAAGTAGAGAAATCCACACCTATCTTGAGAGGAAGCTTTAGCTGCGCGTTCAAAGTACTCGCCCACCCTCTCTTGATCATGGTGAACCTCCCAAACCAGCTTAGCATACTGAGCCAAGAGCTCACCATCTTGTGGATCTGCTAAGGTTGCTCGGAAATAGTACTCGGAAGCTTCTTCTAGGTTTCCTTTGCCCTAAAATTCAAGGTATCAAACCAATAAAATCCATCAATGATGTGAAAAATGGCCTGCAATCACTAGCCTAAGTATCATCGGAGATGATATATATTTTGAGATGGATTTAGTCCCTATATCAATTTGGTGCATTCTAACTAAATTCAGTTATTATTGTCACATAGCTGAATTTCAGTTTTTCTTGGGTCTATCCGGGCGTACCCCCTTTCCCTTGGGCAGGGGTACCCCTATCTTGACCCTCCAAATTCCGCTGTAGCGGAGCCTCACTGGGTCAATGATGATGAATAGTCACATGATATCATATTTAACATAGATGTTACCTTGAGCATTTCAGCATAGTTCCTCAAAAGCAAAGGATGATTAGGGTAATCATCAATCATATTCTTATAGTAAGCCTCAACATCCTCTTCCTCTTCAAAACTCATCCCCAAATTCCCACCACCACCACCTATAAAATCTGCACCGAGCCCGGTTGCAAGGTACATTGGAGGACTAGCACTTGGATCAAACCCTTCGTCTTCATTCTCGCCTTCCCCTTCCTCCTCCGCAATCAACCCCATATCCGCCTTCCCGAATGAGAAATCCGCCTCAACCGGCTCGATCATCTCGCCAATCGAAACCGTCCTATCCAATTCAATCTCCTCCTTCCTCTTCTCCTCTTCCTCCTCCAGCTCCTCCATATCAAACCCGTCCCCGGAATGGTAGATTCCGAAAGACGGGGCGCTTTCTAGCTTCTTCCCGTTTCTCGGCCCTTCTTGTAATTTCTGGAATTGGGGGGCAAATGAAGAGCATGAAGAAGATAGATTGGAGGAGATCATTCCTCCTGGAGAGGCTAAGTCCTCCAGATTGCTGTCGGATAAAGCACGTCGGAAATCGCCTTTCTTGTTGTTATTGTTGTTGTTGAATTTGGGGGAGTTTAGAGGGGATTTCGAGCAGGAGATGTGGCGGCGGGACGAGGTGGCGGAAGGGGAGGAGGTGGCCGAGTAGGCGGCGGCCGTGGCGGCGTTGGCTAAGAGGTCTCGTTTTGTGGGGCTGTCTGAGATGGCCTGGGAAAGGAGGGCAATTGGGTTGGAGGATGTTCTTAGAAGCATTGTTGTTAAAATTTTAAGTCTTTGTTTGTTTGTTTGTTTGTTTGTTATTCTTGAATTATATTGTGTCTCTTTTTCGGTTTGAAGATTTGTTTGTTTGGGTTTTTATTGGAGACGTTTTTGGGATGATGTGAAGAACAAAGTTGTCAGAATTGATGGTCAAGACGATTTGGGAGGGAATTTGGTACGATTCAAGCTAAACATAGGAAATAGAAGCTGTTTTTTCTCCTATTTACCAAAATTCATGACTTGAAAAATTCACCCACGTTGAGGTGAGCTAACTAAAGATTACCCTATCTGATACAAATTCTAACTCAGACTGCAAAGAATACATATGCTAATCTGGTTTAAAATTACTGAGTTTGGATCTTGTGCGGAACGTAGGGCTGAACATCGGTTTAAAACCGAATCGAACCGACAAAAACTGAACTGAACCAAGCCGAAGACCGAAATTCCATTTAAGGTGAGTTGAAAACCGAACCGAATTGGTCGGTTTCAGTTTTAGATAAATTGAAGGTTATTCTTTAGAAAATTCGAACCGAACCGAAATTTAACCAAAACCGAACCGAATTTTGGAAAAATTTTAAACCGAATAATATCGGGCAAAGTTATGAGGAAATTGTTGTTAGGGCAAAGTTATATTATCCTTATGCAAGGATCCTTCGCCTAAGTACTTGGCCCATCACAAAATAAAAGCCCAAGTCCATTTCGAGATAAAAGCCCATTTCTTTTGAAAGCCCAATAACCCCAAGCCTAAAATGTTCCACGAGACCCATTGTGTATTTGTGTATATGTCAATAACTTACAAAATGTGTATATGTCAAACCTAAGAAAAAACGACCTAACGACAAAATAACGTAAAAAAAAAAACGAGAATAAGGTGAGTAATCTAAGAGGAATATAATAGAAGTAAGCATAATCACTTTCTTTTCATTAAATTTCTAAATTCACTTTACAAAACATCGAGTAACATCTTTTATGAACACTATGAAATATTATAATATATCAATTAATAGTTGATGTTATCTCTTCTTCTTCTCCTTTAGCATTAAGAGGAAAAAAAAAGTTAGATTCTTAACTTAATTTGATTGGGTCGGACCCGGTCTTAGGGAGCATAGGTGTCAATCTTTTATTGCTTCTAAATAATTAAGCTTGCACTTATCTCACTTTATCAACATTAACAATATGTCAAAAATGGCATGCTATTAATTTAAATATACTAGTTAGAATCATATACTCGTAAAACAACCGTTAGTGTGAAACTTATAGTTTAATTATATTCATAGTATATTTATGAAAAATCTTAAAAAAACCATTACACATTTTTTAATCTTAAGATACATGTATAATATTATTTGCAAAAATCATGGTCATTGGTGAAAATTAACTTTGCCACTTTACATGGGGTGTGGTAATGATAATCGTGATCCGAACCAACGGTTCCACAGTTCTGGAACCATGGAACCAGGACCGGTTAATCTTCAATTACTCGGTTCGGTTCCTGGTTTCGGTTCGGTTCCGGCCCTTTAAAAATATTATAGGCGCTAAAAATGCAAAACCGCGGTCATGGTTTTGTATTTCTTGAGACAAAATGCAAAATTGCGACTGCGGTCGCGTTTTACATTTCCAATGGTTATTATATTTTTTAAAGGGTCGAAATTAGGTGTTCGGATTTGGTTCTCCAGTTTCAGGGAACGTGAAACCGGGACTGACCGACTACTTGTTCCGAAACTGCCGGTTCGATTTCACGGTTTTACTAGAACCGGACCCATAACTAGCTAGTGATATAAGATATTGGAAAAGTTGATAGGTTACGATTAAATTCTTTCCTTCACCTCTTTGTTTGGGTGAAAAAAAATTAAATCTCACCATCTTGATTTTATCAGGTCAAACTGATTTGTGTGATTCGTGATTTTTGCTGACTAAAAATATGAAATTATTCCACCAAAAAAAATATGAGATTAGAATTTACCTTCGGACGTCTAGTAAAAATGATATAAAATTTTATGGTAGTATTATGAGGTTTTTGTTTTGACTTCTACGGATAGTGTGTTTAAGACCAAAAAAGAAGAAAAATTGTGACCGTTAAAAAAAATAACAAGATAAATATTGGAGGAAAGATGCGATCTATATATTATATAGATCTATTAATAATGTATTAGTATAATGATACAATTAAAAGAATTATAAAGAAAGTTAGAGAATAGAAAAATAGGTTTTGGTGTTTTGAAGGTGGGGGCATGGAGAAGCACAATGATACCCCGTATCCTAACATTTTCAGCTGTCTAATTATGAAGAATCTCCTCATTGTAGGGACAACTTCCAACCATTGCCAATTTCTTGTTTTATCATATTATTATTTTAAAAATTAAATATTTCATAATGTTAAGAGAAAAAAATGCCAAAATTTGTCAATTCAATCCCCAAAAATTCCTGGTGTGTACATTATCCTCGTACCTTAAAAAAACACAAAATAGACGAATAAATGGTTGTATTAATTGTTTAGAACATGGATTTGATGATTTGATAATATACTACCTTCATTTAAAAATATATATTATTTTATAATTTGTCTTTAAAATTAAGAAATAATATGATTATACTTAAATATTTATAATTTTATGAATATTTTTTTACCTTTTATCATATAAATTTTATGAATATCTTTTTACATTCTATTATATATTTATATAATTAATTTTAATTAATGAAAATAATATCGTAAAAAATTATGGTAAAATATGTCAATAAATAAATATTATTTAAAAAACCAGTCTAAAATAATAAGTATTTCTAATAATGGGAGTAAAATACAATTTAAACATCATCGTATTGTTGAGAATAAAAAAAATAGTAATATATTTCATGGGTATGAAATAGGTTTTTATTATACGAGCTGTTTTTTTTAAATAAAATATTGCAATTTAAAGGAATTGCAAGTAGTAATAGTTTAATCATTCCAGTTTAATTAATAAAACCACGCGCTTCCATAATTCATACAAGAGCTTTGAATTAATTAAGGAATATTTTGACATATTAGGATGTGTGCTGTACTGCTGTTCATACACAGTCTTCAATTTTCTGATAAAATAAATCATCGATGGATTTGCTTGTCTTAAGCATGTTTTTTCATCATCACTTAATTTTCACTAATTTTCCTTTTATATGTAATGCTTGTTTTGATAATAAAAAATTTGGTTTTTCTAATATGTCTTTAATAATACTAATTTTAGAAAGTAAGTTTTTTTAAAAAAAAATAATAAATCTTATAATTTTTTAAATAATCCTAAATAATATAATTCGACAAGTTATTCATTTTTAAGGTTTTTAACCTAGGGTTTTGAAACATGGGTTATAAAAATAAAATAAAAAATACTTGAATCCTTACAGTAAATAGCTCTCTAAAATGAACGTTTTTTTAAGATCTATTAAGCCCAGCGGGGTTCCATCCTAGAGTTTTTTTTTTTATGTCCCAACTTTCAGATGTGGGATGGACTGGATATTCTAACACGTCCCCGCAAGTGCAATTAGGGAAATTGGCCTAGTTGACACTTGACAACACATCGGGGCCGGCCCAGGATCAAGAGAGGCCGTTTGGCAAATTGCTCTGATACCATATTAAGCCCAACGGGGTTCCATCCTAAAACAAATTGGCAATAGGAGGAGTAATCCGCTGATTTATATATTAGTCCATTTATATCTCAACTTTCAGATGTGGAATGGACTGGATATTCTAACAAAATCTCTTGTCAGGTTCAATTACTCAGAGCCAATCTACATCCGAAATGAATATGGACTGAAAAAAAAGCTTAAAATACGTAATATTTCATCTCACTAGATTAATTGATTTTGATATCTATTATTGTGGACTAGTAGTTGATAAGGAATAAGGAAGGATACGAAGATAAATATGAAACATAATATAAAACAAATCCTAATACACTATGATTTTCTTAATTAAAAAGTAAGAGTGAAGAATCCCTTTGTTTAAGCACTAATTAATTGCAGGCCCCACAGGGCACTAATAAGGCATTTCTTGGGTCTACACTTTCTTCAACATGGATTGATGCATCTTGTCTTGTGAATCATTGACAATCCATTGCCAAAAATTGACACAATTGCTGTATTTTGGCAAAAAAGTTCTAAAATGGACTTTCTAGCTTTTAATACCTAAATATATATAACTTTTTCCTATAATAAAAGTATTGTGAAATATCTTTTGGGCTGGATACGAATTTGGTATTGATATTAATCAATACTAATAAAATAAGTTTAATTTGTACATTAAATCTCACTAGTCTAGCTGATAGGTGATGATATTCGTGATTATTAAATAACGAGTCGAATATGTCCCAACAAAAAGGTGATTAACAGAGAGCTAATAAGGCGGCTGATTGCTTAGGTAAACATAGTAGACTTATTATGGGTAGTTTCACTCTTTTTAGTGATCCTCCTGCGGATCTTAAGAAAATTTATGATATCGGTATTCAGTTACAAGAATGAAATCGTGTTATCTATTATGAATAAAACAGGCATTAGCCCTCCCTTCATACAAAAAAAAAGAGTTTGAAGTCTCTCTCCTATTAGACAAAAAAAAAGATTTTATATCATAATTAATCATAGCTTTATTCTTAATTAAAGATGAAAGCCACCTAAATCTCTTAATTCAAGAAGTTATTTCACTTTATGCTCTCAAGTAAATTTGGCATAAGTCAAATCATCTATACCTCTTTTAAGCAAAACATTACATTTTGGATGACTAATTGACTATGGTACATTTGCACTCAACAATTATGAATGGCCTATTCATCACCTAAAAAATGTCTATATTTTTTTTTGGATGATTTGTCACGTTTTAAGAAGAGTAGGAGATATAAATAGTATTTATAATCAAGTAAGATTTTTCAAGCGGACATTTTAATAACAATCTTTTTGTCCTAAAAACACATTATAAACAACTTAGTTTGAAAACTAAAATCCTAAAAAAAATTAAACATATTCTAAATAAAAGTTCACACAATTTTTCTAAAATTAATATACCCTAAAAATACATTATAGAAAAATCTTTTTAATAATGACAAGAAGTAAACGATGAAAAAAAAGACACAATTAATTGCGTATTTTATAATCAATTGAGATTTTCGCGAGGACATTTTAATAACGTTTTTTTTTATCGTGTGCCTTAAAACATAATATAAACAAGTGAGTCTGAAAATTAAAACCCTAAAAAAATTAAATATATTCTAAATAAGAGTACAATTTTTTTCTGAAATTAACATCTTATACTATACCCTAAAAATAAATTATAAAAATATCCTAATAATAATGACAAGAAGTAAATGATGGAAAAAGACATAATTAATTACGTATTACATCAAAATTTACCAAACTTATTAGCTGTGAACCATTTTTTTTGAAGAAATTTGGAGTGGAAAATCGCACGCTCATGTACTAATCGAATTGATTGTGTTTGAGACCTAAACCCTACAATATTAAACCCACCTGGACCAATCAAAATCATATGTATACGTTGGATATGTTATATGTTTAAAGAGTAACATGATTATTTTTTTTTAATGAAAGTGGCAGACATATAACACTATCACCTTAGTTTGCGGGTTCAAAAAAATGAAGTTAGCTAGATAGGGTCTTTCAACAAGATTGGTGGTGTTCAAAGTCTCCAATGTATGGACTTAAGTGGCTGGTACATGTAAATCTAAGTTTACGTTTAGTCCATGTTCTAAAAAATGTTAGGTGGATCCTAGACGGAGAGGATTTTCTAACGCTTAGACTACCATAACAATTGTATAGACGATCATATATATAGGTAGTGTTTTAAAAAACGCTAGGCGGGGGCTAGACGGTGGGCTGGGGCCTAGCGTCTAGACGGTTAGGCGGGGGCCTAGGCGGAATCTGGGCGGATTGGTATGATTTTTTTTATATATAAGATTATTATTTGTGATTGGTAAGAATATATAAATAAAGAATAATCTTATTATAATGTCTCTGTATAAATTCAAGCATAGAGCCCTCTTAGAGTCCGTCCAAGCTACTAAGAAGGCTACCTAGACGGGCTAGAAGGCCGCCCAGCCCGCCTAGCTCGTACAACTTGCCTAGCCCACCCAGCCCGCCTAGGCGCCCGCCTAGGCGCCCGCCCAGTCCGCCTAGCTGCCCGCCCAACCTGCCTAGCAGCCCAACCCGCCGCTTAGGGCAAAATTGGGACCGTGGACCACCATCTAGGGCCTAGGCGGCCGCCCAGGCCGCCTTTTATAACAGTGTATATAGGTGCCTAGACGTGTTGGGCGGCTAGACGGGCTGTGACAATCATCTCAATCTTCCAATAATAGGATCACACACCAAAAATTTGGTTTATAAAATCAAAAATTACAACTATAATAATACCTTATTCAAGGATTTTCCTAGAACCATAAGATCTGTTGAGATGCCGATAACACCTAGTGAGATGAGAGTAGTTGGCCTAGAATGATTCAAATGAAACAAACTTTTATCTTAAAACATGAAATAAATGCACTTTTTCTAGTTGGTAGTGCACTTTTTATACGAAAATGCATTGCAAAATACGGAAAAGGTACAACCCGAAAGAATGCAATACAAAAAATACGAAAATTACACTACAAAGTACGAAAAAGTACAATCCGAAATAGGAAAATTGTACCACGAATTTGTTTTATTTGAATCAAACTCTTATAATACTTGTGTTACTGTATTAACTTATCTTGAGATTGTATAGTTTTAGCATTTTTTTAACAAAAAAATAAAGAAAATGATAGGGAACAACAAAGGAGACACATAGGGCCCAACACAAATCACTCCTCCCCACTACCCATCAAAGCCTTCATTTTTTTCCCCATCATCTATTAACCCTCTTTCTCTCATCTTTGCATCCACCATTAAAACTCTCTCAATACCCTAAAGCCTAAACCAAATATTTCTTCTAAATTAACAACAATCTTCAACAAAGATTGAATCTTTTTAACTTTCCCAACTAATTTTCCTCCATGGAAGCCACTATTGCAAGCTCAAAGGAGTTACCCACCAAGAAATTTCAGGACCAAGATGATGAACTCGAATTGGGTCTGGGCCTCAGCCTCGGCGGCGGCGGCGGCGCCAGGGTGAAGTTCTTGACGGCGCAGGATCTGCCGACGTCACTGGGGTGTCATGGTGAGCTCACTTTAAGGGCCCACCACCACCAAGTCATTACTGGCAACAAGAGAGCTGCTTTTGATCAGGCCTCTTCTTCACCTCCTCTCAGGTTAATTTTGGCTTTCCTTAATTTCTCTGCTTAATAAATAGTAGTATATATAATTTATAAGAATTTTCAGACATAGGTAAAAGATCTTAAAATAAAAAATTTCTCGAATTATATCATATAAGGTAATTATTATTTTTTTACAAGTTTTTGTTTTCTTTTTTTTTCAGTATTTTTATTCAATTTCCTTAAAATATAGGATTAAAAAATTGAATTTAAATGATTTAGGTCAAATAGGCTTGTTTTATTTTTATGAAGGTGTAATTATTTTATCAAGAGTAACAAGTAACAGCAAATGAAATAAAATGAAGTTTTAGATAGTCTATATTTTTTTAAGAAATAGGCTTGATTGATTCCATGCATAAACTTGTTTAGGGTGTTGTTTTTGTAGGTGCTTTAATTTTTATTTAATTTTTGAGTTTTGTTTTGTTCTCACTTGGCCATGCTGATTGGATTGGTTTTGTTTTCTAGTGGCTTTGTTGAATTTTAATTAGGGGAAAATGATTCCTGAATCTGTTTATCTTGTTTGAAGGCAGGGGTTTGTATGTAATATTGTGGGTCAATAAATGTAGGAAGGTTAAATGGGCCTAATTTGAGGCCCATTGGGCCTTAAGTAATAAGTTTTTTTTTCCCTGTTTTTAACGGTTGGATTCAAATTAATTTTTTTTTCCATGCAAACTTGTAAAACCTACATTGTTTCTTTATCCCATAATCAAGTTTTGGGATTTCAATTTGATCTTGTAGTAGTCAAGTTGTGGGATGGCCACCAGTGGGATCATACAGGATGAACAACATTGCCAACCAAACAAGAGCTTCAAACCTAGAAGATGCAAAGATAAACGGCGAGTGTGGAAACAAAAAGATGAACAATGGAGGCGAAAGCAAGGCCAACAAGGCTCCCTTAATGCAAGAAAACCCACATCTTGGATTTGTCAAGGTGAACATGGATGGAGTACAAATCGGAAGGAAGCTTGACTTGAACGCTCACTCGTCTTATGAATCACTTGCTCATGCCATTGAAGACATGTTCTTCAGGCCTTCTTCGGCTTCTGTCAATTCAATAAGTGAGTTTCCTTCACACAACTAGAAAATTTGCATCACAATTCACAATTCACATGTCTTTAATTGTATTCTTGTAAGTTTCTATTGGCTGTACACTAGTTTAGTTTGAAAGTTGAGAGGCAATGATGATGATGGTGAATTTGTGGCCATCTTTTTTAGGTGGAGAGAAGGATCAACAAGGGAAAGCCTCTAAGCTGTTAGATGGATCATCTGAATTCGTGTTGACTTACGAAGACAAAGAAGGCGATTGGATGCTCGTTGGTGATGTTCCTTTTCGGTATGTTTTCAATGTAACAGACATATCTGGTAAATTAAGAACCATATAAAATCACTGTTCTAAAAATCCCCGCCTAGCTCCGTCTAGGCCCTGTCTAGCCTTCCATGCCGTCTAGGAGACCCTCTAGTCAGTCTAGGCGCCCGTTTAAGCCGCCTAGGTGCTATGCTGTCCCATTCAGACTAGAGTCCGCCTGTTTTTTAGAACACTTGATAAAATCAATAGATGGACAAACTAATTCCTATCCTGTATGTAGTCACCGATTTACCAGACCAGACTCCAGGGATGATAATATCTTCTTTTGCTGTGATTTTAGGATGTTTTTGGGCACTGTGAAGAGGCTCAGAATCATGAGGACAAGTGAAGCTAATGGACTAGGTATACACACAACTATGATATGACAGCAAAAATCAGTTTGCAAAGCTCAGTTGCAATTTTGGGTTTGAACTAATTCTCAAATGTTGTCTGTATATTCTACAAATTCAGCTCCAAGATCTCAAGAAAGAAATGACAGGATCAGAAGCAAACCCATATGAAGTAACACAGTCAAAAGGAAGACACATTGCTGTGAACAAAGAACACATTTTAAAGAGTATAAGTTAGACATTTTAGATTGTAAGTTGAAGGATTTCACTACAGATGATCGGCCTCTCGCCACACGTCTCGTTTGCAGTTTTTTTTCTCTTCTAGTAGGCTTGACCTTACTGTTTTCTTTTTTTTTTTTTTTTTTTTTGCCTTCCTCTTATAGTGTCATCATATATACATCAAAACCAAAACAGAAGCCTCTCATAATGTAAATATGGGAGTTTTGTGTTTTTTTTTCACTTTATAGCTTATAGGGTTGGATGTGTTTCCTTTTTTTCTTTTGTTACAATCAAGTGATTCTGATGTTTTCTTCTTGGTTGTAAGGGAAATTCACTCATGCTGTTTGAGTAATTTCTGTTTTCGTTTGGTTTATGAGATTGTAATTTCCAAAACTTCTCTTGTTCTAACCAGTCAATTGCATTCATTTCTTGATTCTAAGTCTAAATAAATATATCATAATAATGCTTAGCAGATTTGCCTTATTTGTTCTATATTGTTTAAGTAAAAAGAGTAAAATACATTTTGTACTAAAACTATCAGTGTCAAAGTTAATGTAACAAACAAATGACTTATAGATTTTGCATAATAATGCAGAATTTTTGCATTAAATCCTGCATTATAATACATGATTTCGCATTATGATGCATAATCCAATCGAATCTGAAGGCCATCAGAAAACAGAAGCTAGCAAGTAATGGGAATCCACTTTCCAAACCTCAGAAAAGAAGAAAGCAAGAATCATGAAATATTTGGTGAGCTTGCCATCACGAGTGTTGATGAATGCAAGGATTTTGTATCTTCTTGCTATGAGTATACAAGATCCTATTTCATTTCTGTTTCCACCAACTTCAGTAGCATAGTAATTTGGCAAAGTGTCACCAAAGCAAATTTGTATGCCTTTCTATGTTTAGGTTACAAAATTTGTTATCATGTGTAATATTCTTTTTTTTTCCCCTAAAAAATAACTATATTTGTTGGTGTTTGGAGACAAGAATGAAAAAATAATTCTTCATTCCAAAAAGACTGGCAAAATGTAATGCAAAGCAAATTTATTATGTATGGAAGCAAAAAAATCATGAATCATCACAAAACATAATGACATCTTGGCCTACAAATTTATTAAAAAGTGAAATGATACAGACTCATAACTCATAAGGTGAAAGATACTTTAAAAAAACCAGCATCATACTGACCCAGCTCAAGATAGTCCTGAAAACTTCTTCCAATCATGTCAAAAGTAATATATAAACTCTCAAATCAGCATTAGATCAAAGCTGATGTGGATTTTGTGTGTGACTAATCCATGAATAACCAATGACATTCTACTAACCTGCACAATTCTCATTCTTTTGCATTTAGCTTCTCTAGTAAGATCTTGTTCAGAATTCCAGGGTTTGCCTTCCCTTTACATTCTTTCATCACCTATACAACAGTAAATTAATCAAAATCAACAATGACAACAACAACAACAATAACAGTGTTTCACATACCTGGCCAGCAAAGAAACCTTCTAATTTGGTTTTCCCGCCACGATACTGTTCTACTTGCTTTGGGTATGCAGAAATCACTCTATCAATCATCTTTTCTATTTCAGCAGGATCTGTTATCTGTAATTTTAGCCAATAGTGTTCATGTCATAATAAAGCATAAAAATAGGACGAGGGCAAATGCTTAAAGCAGCATGAACGCGCAATTTTCTTCAGAAAACTCGTAGTTGAATCCATAATCACAAATGTCACCTCACCAAGTGCATAAGGATTGATCAGGTAAAAATTCATAGCTAAAAAAATAATATAGGCAAAGGACTTGAAACATATGTAGATATTTCTTTCACTAAAATTTACTGAGCGAATCAAAAAAGGAGACCGGTGAATTATTAGCAAGGCGAAAATTTCTGTATTTTCATGGTGATGGAGCAAAGTTATCAATACAAGGGGAAAAAAGAAACATGCCTGAACCAAGTTCTTATCTTTTATCATCCCTTTCACAGTTCCTCCCTTGGCGATCAGCTCAAAAAGTATCTGCAGAATAAGGAAATTTATTATAGAACTTGTATCACCAAAAAAAACAGCAAAAAATGAGCAAAATTGCTAAATCTAGCATAATTTTCTAGGGAGAATCTAACTTTACAGATCCATGAATAAGCAGTTTTCAGGACTTTATTAATTACCAGCGCTGAATTCTAGGATAATGACAAATGATTAGTCTATCAGAAGAAAATGAAATACTTACTTCTTTGCCAATCTTTCCACTTATGGTCTCATTTTTAATGGAAGCAATCAACTCAGCCAGTTCATTAGGAGTTAACTTTATTTCATTGATCGTCTTCTCGTTCTTCTTCAAGTAAGCTGCAATATCACCCATAATCCAGTTAGCTGCCAGCTTCGTTTCAGCACCCTTAACTAGAGTGTCATCAAAGAATTTTGCTACCTGCATATCAATTCAGCAGATGAGAAAACAAATCTCACATTGATCAATATAGGCAAGTGCACCAGAAAAAGACGAGAACAAAAAAAGGTACAAGCTTCTATTTTATCAAATTCATAATCGTGATGATTTACAAGCCGTATAGATTCAACATGTCAAAGAAGGTACAGACACCATAACAATGTACCTATCCAATTTCCAGAACCAAAACTTTATGTTTTCGGTATGTTCATGGCTGCAGATATAATTTTAATTCTATAATTTAGCTCCCACACCTGCTCCTAACTTGAAATTCAGACTTAAATTCTGCATTGCCTATATTAAGCATTTTTGACAAGTCCAAGGTTGTTTCATGTTTATGTAGATATAGGCATATAGCACACAAGCTTTGAATTTTTTTTAAGAATGACGAATAAAATCAGGATTTATGAGCACCAAAACTTACAGATATATCATTGGCAAGAAATTGAACATCCTGCATGCTTAGACCCATTTCTTCATACCGGCGACGCTTTGTTTCCGGAAGTTCTGGTAGTGAATCACGAATGGAATCTATATACTCGTTTGTTAAAACTACTTCCGGCAGATCTGGCTCTGGGAAATAGCGGTAGTCTGCAAGTCCTTCCTTCTTTCTCATTGTCACTGTTTTCTAGTGAAGTACATTTTGAGTATAACAAAATCAGTACCTGAACAAGACCAATAAACATTTCATTCTCATATGAATTTTGATTAAGAATGACCTGAGCACCCTCCTCCCATTGACGAGTTTCCAGAACAATCAAGTCACTCTTTCCTTGGCTATAGAGTTCTGCTTGTCTCAAAATCTCGTAATCAATGGCCCTATTTATCGACGAGAATGAGTTCAGATTTTTTATTTCAACCTGCCAATAAAATTGGGAAGCATAAGACATATTATTGCCAACACAACCGAATACCAAAAATTTAGATACAGTTTTGACTTTTGAGAATAACAACTAAAACCATATTACCTTTGTGCCAAACTCTGGTTGCCCAATTGGACGTACTGATACATTCACATCACAACGAAGTGAACCCTCCTGCATGTTACCGTTGCTAACTCCTAGGTACCTAACTAACCTCTGCAATTCAGCCCCATACTCGGCAGCTTCTATACCAGTTCTCATATCTGGTTCAGACACAATCTCAAGAAGTGGTACACCTGCTCTATTCAAATCAACCTGACCAATATTCAGAAATCTCATTACTCCTGTCGAATTTAGATTTTAGAGTCACCCCGGATAAGAATATGGTGTAAAGCAGCATTTGCTACATTGAGCTAAATAAATTTTACATCTTGCTTTCTGATAATGAGACAAATTAGGCTTAGCTAGTAAAATCAAATAAAATCAGTAAGAAGACATGATAATACTTCTGTAGGAATCAAACCAGCCTTGGAAACAAAAGGTAGAAGCTAAATTACATTGCCTAGCAACAAAGACATGAATTATGCAAAATTGTGATGGCAATTACCTGAGAATGGCTTCCACCATCTGAGTGAAGAAGTTTACCAGCATCCTCTTCCATATGAACCCTAGTTACACCAAACCTCCTATGCCCACCACCAAACTCAAAAGGCAGATCCAAATCAATATAACCACCCAAAGCAATGGGAATATCAAACTGAGAAATCTGATACCCTTTAGGCAGATCAGGATAAAAGTACTGCTTCCTATCGAATTTCGAGCTCAAAGACAACTTGCAATTTAGGGCAAGTCCAACCTTCACAGCAGACTCAATAACCTTGGAATTCAATACAGGCAAAGCACCCGGAAGCCCCATACAAACTGGGCAAATGGTTGAATTAGGCTGTGAGCCATAGTCATAAGGACATCCACAGAAAGCCTTGGTAAGTGTAGAAAGCTGAACATGGGTCTCTATACCAATGACTGCTTCATATTTTTCCAACACTTTTTCAACTGCTTTGTTTTGCCCTTGTACTGGCGCCTTTGGTTTCTCTTTTGTAACAGTTTGTGCTCTTGTACAATACAAAGCACTATTTCTTCTGGTGAAGAATGGAGATGAGCAGACAAATAAAGGCCGAGGTTGGAGGCTCCTAAACAACAAAGAAGCCATGGTAGGTCTGCAAGAGACGAATGCATACTCTTAGAATTGAACATCTGATAGCTGAAAGAACCATTCTTTTTTACATTAAATTTTGAGTTACGAACAGATAATCCTATCATCTTAGAATTGAATTGAATTGAATAGAGAGAAAGAGAGTAATCAGAGTGAGCACCTGGTGAAGACCTTCGAGTTGCAAGCAAAGCCTACCAAACTGATTATCCACAATTTGAACAAAGTCCGCCCTACCCCCAAAAAAATTCAGAACAAAGCAAGGGCTCGAGTCCAAAAGACGGTTTTACCCTCTCTATAAGCCCTATTTTACATCAATTGCCCCACCAAAAATTGCTTCTTTTTCACCTGCAATGGAGATTGGAGTCTTTCATCTGTCTCTTCTCTCTCCTTTTCCTTCTGTAGAAGTCGTTGAAGGTGGAAGAAGGATGGATATACAGCAATCATGGAAGCTCAAGTTCTCCTTTAAGAATGCGACGATGGTGCTTTGCCTTGTCAATGTGGTCACCGCTCTCTTCCTCCTCCAGGGATTTCTTTCTCCGCCGTCTAGAAAATACCAATCCAACGGCCACCAATCTCTTTCAGGTTGGTCTCTACTTTCTTCCTCTCGTTTCAGTCTTTTAATCGAAGGAAAATTGGGATGAAATTTGCAAAATTAGGGTTTGCGAGGTTTAGATCCGCGCTTGATCGAATTTGTCGCTCAATTTAGGAACCGTACATACAGACTCGAAATTGAGCTTCCCAAGCTTAGCGTTCGATTGAATTGATAGGAAATCAATTCAATCTGTAAGGAAATTATGAAATTGCAAGGGTTCATCACAGAAGAAAAATTGAATCTTTTTGTTGCCATTGATTGCACTCTGATGTAAAAGGAGCAGTTTCTGATTCACATTACTCTTCAATTGTTATGGGAATCCATTAACTGATCATTCACATTTCATTGAGAATAATTCAATTTGAATCCTTCTTCCATTTTCAGTTCAGAACAAACTGATCAAAGAATCAGATGAGTTCAGAACAAACTTTTTGTTGCCATTGATTGCACTATGATGTAAAAGGAGCAGTTTCTGAGTCACATTACTCTTCAATGGTTGTGGGAATCCATTAACTGATCATTTACATTTGATTGAGGATAATTCAATTTGAATACTTTTTTTTTTTCAGTTCAGAATAAACTGATCAAAGAATCAGATGAGTTTCGCCGAGCTATGCAGCCTTTGGATTTGATCAAAAGGGTACTTATCTTCTTTCCCATGTTGATTATACTTGATCTCTTGGGTGATGTTTAATCTGTTTTCCTCTTGCAATTGGATCTTCTTACACTAAAGGTGAGGGAAATTGAGCAAGAAGCTTATGCTGAACCAGACACAATCCAACAGAAAGATACAAGGCAAACTGCAGCATTTGATCTGTCAAAGAGGCTGAACAATTTCCGGTCTGCTTCGGATGGCTCTAACCAAAAGGGTAAGTTGATTTTAATCTTGTGATCTTTGTTTAGTGTATTTGAGTTCTTATGAATCATTTCATCAATGGCTTGAATTTTTCTTTCCCCAGCTTTGGAAGAGTGGCGCAAGAGGAAGATGGAACGCGCCAGGCAAAGGGAACTGGGTAAAAATGGAACCATTTCAGCTCAAGCTTGACATCAGGTTTTCTCATGAGATGAATAACTGAATACTGTTCAAATGTTAGAATCTAAAAATGTCAGTTTACATGTGGATCTAATTATCTTTGTTGAATACACATCTTGTAGATATATGTAGTTTTGAGTGGAAAAAAAAAGATGAGCTTTGTGTTGTGCACCTGTATTTTATTGATTTGTAGCTGAAAGCATTTCATTATTTGCTTGCTTATTTTACCTTTAAAGTAATCAAAATCATTGAACTTTTAGGAATTATTGTGTGGTATCTAGAGTTGTCAAATGGGTCGGTCGGGTCGGATTCAGGTCCATTTATTTCGGGGTCGGGTTGAGTCGAGTTTGGATCGTAACGGGTCATCGGTCGAATTGGGTCGGGTTATTGCGGGTTTTCGGGCGGGTCGGGTCGACCCAACATGTCTTATTTCATATTAAATCAAATATCGATTTTCAGTTCGGTCAAATTGTTCGGTTTTTAGTTCATATTAAACCAATTTTCGGTTGAATTCGATTTTGAACCGATCCTCAGTCTAGGAGCATGCATGTTTGGCAATTAATTCTTGTCAATCTTGAAACGATGTTATTCCATTCCAAACAGATATGAAATTATTAATCTGCTAATCACCTTCTAATCTTTACAAATTAATAATACCTTGATGACTTTTTAAAACTTTGGACTATGGAGAGATCATTTTACATTTGCTTGTTAATTTGTCCTTGACAAATAAGTAAATAAAAAAAAAGTAAATATTATTAGGATTTTTTCTAGGGTCTTCTATACGGGGGGAAAAAGCAAGCCTATAAATAGGCTTAATTAGCTATGTAAATGTCATTAATTTTTTGTAGTTTAGGGTCAACCATTTTGGACCCGCAATTAACTTTCTATTAGTGGATAATTGTTGCACTGTTGGGGATTTTACTTTAGCCTTTACAATGTAATGATTTGCCTAGTTGAACATTATGATCCATGAATCCAAGTTCTAGCTTAAAAGCTAATCAAAAAATTGACTTAATTACCCGATAAATGCTATAATATGAAACCAATCAAATTTGTACACATCGTCTCGTGTAAAATGTAAACTAGTTGGTGTTTACAAGGGTGATTGGTAGAAGGTGATTAGGTTTAGGTCAATATCCAACACTTACATGTTCAATGTCATGACTTCAGCTTGTTGAATATTATTACTCCTTTTCATATGAAAGATTGAGAGTTAAATTAAACTAATATATATGTTAATTAGTTTTAGGATGAAATTCAAACAGATTTATATACTAGGCTTACATATGTGATATCCCTTATAAGAGTCCACAGAGGCACAAACTTTTACACGGTATCGAAGCATGCTAATTGTAGGCCCATTTTTGTACATGTTTGGGTTCGGCTAGTTGTTCACCTATTATTTGGATTGAGTTAGCTAAAAAAATGAGATGTCACCCACTCGTTATTGTCACTTCCACCGGACTTGATATAAAGAGATTGAGATGCTATACTCATTTGTCCAAGTGTTAACTAGGTCAAACCAACTGCACTTGTGATGTGTGTTCCATGAGAAGTTGACAGTTAAACTATATATATATATATATATATATATATGTCAATTAATTTAGAGTGAAACTCCAGTGAACTTGTATACTGTGCTTAGAGTATACACGATTCCTTGTTATAGCCCGTGAAAGTTTGTGGGATGGGTAGATAGACGAGGGATTGTGCACGCATATAATTTAGTACATAAGTCTAGTTGTAGTTCTATTCTAAAACTAATTAATAATAGGAGAGTTTTACATAATAAATTTATATACTAAATTTTTTTAGTATCAACCCGGTCTGCAAGTTCAATTGAATTGACCTAATTGACATTAGAATAACCGATTTAGTATCCCAATCTCTTTATATTATCTATTCATGTTAGGTTGTGAACATTTCAACCTCTTAAAAATCAAACTCGAGAAACAATATAAGAAATGATCCAAAATCGAATCTGCTTTGATACCATATTAAAATCTGTGGTTTGGTAAACTAGAAATCATGTACACAAAACAACATTTAGATGTTCAATCATGACTTCAGCTAATTTGATGGATGACAATAGGGGGAGTGAGCTATTTAATTTAGAAACAACAAAAGTTATAGGCTTAATTAAATGTTAATAATAAATTAATGAGGGGTTGAGAATCGGATTTGAAACTTTTGTTTGTTGATTAATCATACAAGTGAAAAGATACGCAAAGATTAGCTCGTGTTTTATATGCATGGCTAAGAAGAAAGCAATGTATCCCTACCACCTTGTTTGTTTCTTGTGTCCTCCATTTTTCTCGACCTTCATTTCAATTCCAATCAACTTTCTACATTGCTAGCTTATCCACTTAATTTGTCCTTTGTACATCCTTGTCACACTTAATACATATAAATTGTATCTATCAAGAGAAGGGTTAAGCAATATCAATTTTCTTTTTCAGTTTTAGTTTGATCCCAATTCTGGTCGAATCAATCTTAGACCATTTATTTTCAACCTCATCAAATTGTAGGAACCACTTTGGTGCTAGATTTCGGGTCCATAAATTAGATTTCGGGTCCATAAATTAATTGAAAAGTGCATGAACTAGGTAAACGAGCTTACATCGACCGACTCGACTTAGTAATAATGTTAAATTCCGGCGTGCCAATATGACTTGGGGGATACACTCGTCGGTTCATACGGCCCAACACATAAGCCCATGAGGTTCCATCGTAAAATCAATTGACAATAGGAGGAGTAACCCAAGGGTATATATGCTAAATATTCTTTCTGTAAATTCCCGATCTAGGATAACTTTCTTTTATATCTTAACACACGCGCCCCCTCAAGTGCAACTACCTGGCCCAACAATAATGTCAGTTGCGACGTTCATGCCTTAAGGCCAACTAGCCCGATAAGATTAGGAAGTCGCCCCCTCAAGTACAACTGCCTGGCCCCACAATAATATCAGTTGCACTTGAAGTTCATGTCTTAAGCCATCTAGCCCAATAAGACCAGGAAGTCGGGACCCAGACCGAACAAACTCTGATACCATGTTAAATTTCAGCGTGCCAATATGACGTTGGGGTACACACGTCGGTTCAGCGCATAAGCGCGTTCAGCCAAACACATAAGCACATGAAATTCCATCCTAAAACCAATTGACAATAGGAGGAGTAAACCAAGGGTATAAATAATAAGCATTCTTTCTGTAAAATGTGGAATAATTTTTTTTTTATATCTTAACAAGTAAGAAGAATGGTAAGACTTGGTCTCATCAAATTCATCGTTCTTAAAGTTGGATATAATTTACTCATGCAAGCTTGAATTTGGTATTTTAAGGGAGTTTAGGTTTATAAATTTCATTTTAAGGGATGCAATTATTTTTAAGTCTCATCATTTTTACTTTTATCAAATCGATTGACACAAATTAATTTATCTAATTCGTGATCCTTGAAGATTGGATTACGAACTAATAGTTTGCCACTGAAGCTGGATTTTTTATATTTAAAAAAATATTTATTGATCAATTGCAAATTCATTATTAATTTTTAATTGGGGAATAAACTTGGTCATATTAAATATTTGTTAGAAATTTGAAATTTAAAGCTTGAAACCACGTAGTAATAAAAGGAGCATATATAACTAAAGTTTAAATGAATACACACCAAAGAAAAAAGAAAAAAAAAGGAAATAAACGATATGTAGAGTCAAATTTTATAAAATAAATTCACGCATCAAACTGGTTTTTAATTAACACTCATATTATCTCACATATCTAATGAATGGAACTTGAAAATGATAAATAAAAATTCAATTCAATAAAACTAAGGACATATTTACAAAATGATCGACAAGTGACATCACGATTGCATGAAGCTAGATTGTATGAATTAATTAAGTTTATCCTTATCTTCATCGTATATTCTTAATTGCTTTAGATAAGAAAAGAAAGGGGATACGATCTTAATTATGCTATGCTCAAAAAGTCTCCATAAGAAAACTAATAACTTAACTTTATCAATCATCCGTTATTCTGCCTTCGGGCATCTAGTCAAACGATTAAGCTTTAAAAATAATACACAGAGATCTCCGGTTCGACTTTTATGTCATGGGCAGTGCCCTCACCAAAAGAAAGCCTGATCGAGCCGAGATGCTAGATTCACTTAAACGTATGTTCGAGCCGAGATGCTAGATTCGCTTAAACGTATGTTAAAAAATTATGATCAAATTTTTATAACAATGTGTATGGAGAGACCAAATCGAGAGGGTCATTCTCGTTAAGGGTCTTTACATACAGTACTCGATTTATAGTAGTAGGAAGAGACGCTAGATTCTCTTAAACATATAGTCGGGAATTTAAGTTCAAACCTTCCTAGCGATATGTATATATGGAGAAACCAAATTGAAAGGCGCTCTCTCGTTAAAGATCTATACAGTACCCAGTTCGATCGTAAAATGGTTCTGTCCGGTCGAACCGGACAAGAGATCGAGATAAAAACAAATAACTAATAACTCAAATATAAGGAATAATTAATAATGGCTCCATGGATGTGTACACTTAGTTAAGTGCCCAACAGCCCATAAAGTGTATGATGTTGATGTCTCTATTGAGTACCTAACTTTGATTTTAATTAGCATCAAATGTATGTTCATGATTCTCATTTTGATCTCATCGCAAGAATAAGTCAAATAAGTCTCTTTCTTCTTTACGTATTTTGAAAGCTAATTAACAACATATATAGTATGTATATATAGGAGCAATTATACTATTTAATTTGCAATGTTAAAATTAGCTAGATTTGTGAATAAGGGCAGAAAGTTATAAGTGGATCAATAGGATGGTCTAGGGTTTTGTTTTGACCGAGTTAGATAAAAGATTATATATGTAGAGGACAAGATTAATGTTCAATGGTTTTAGGAGACTTAATACTAAATTTCAAATTAGTGTATTGGAAGAATTTATGAGTGTTCTAAATGGATTATACAAACTTTTGATTATTGAATTTCAACAAATCAAATTTCTTAGTGGTAAGTTTGTTAAGTCATAATTGTACTAGTTGGTATTCTAGGATGATTTTATTAGTTTTTCTAACTTATGTATAAAGACATATGATAAAATTATCGATTTTAGAAATTACCACTCCAAAAGAAAGTTTATGAACCGTGTTAAAAAAATAATATATAATAAATATATTTTATTTCTTTTAATTTAAGATTTTTAACCTATGCTTTCCGTAATTTTATGTCGGTTTTGCATATCTCTTCCTTTAGTGGCGAATCCCGGCAAAACTTATGGTGTCGCCCTAACCTAAACGCCAGTGGGGGCGAACTTCTAAATCCCACTATGAAATGCAACGCCTCCGCTCGCTAGTGGGAGCGGACCGCCCTGCTCCCCCGCGCCTACATTAGCCTATGTCTTCCTTGATCGACCAAAACTTACAAACCTAATGTCAATGTATTAGTCCGATAGGGTTCCATCTAAAACCAATTGGCAGTAGGAGGGGTAATCTATTAAGTTATATATTAGTCTAGTTTAATCCCAGCTTTTAGATGTGAGATGGACATTCTAACACGCCTCCGCAAGTGCAAATGGGGGAAATAACCTAGTTGACACTTGGATGAGAAAACGGGACGGGTTCAAAATTGAGAGAAGTCGTTAGCCTGATGGCTCTGATACCATATTAGCTCAGTAGGGTTACATCCTAAAACCAATTGATAATAGGAGAAGTAATCCATTAATTTATATTTTATTCTAATTTAATCCCAACTTTTAGATATAAAATGGACATTCTAAAATAATGGTTATAGTCTACTAGAATTATAGGGTTTACACAACATAACATTAGACTATTCTAACACAAATACACAATGGTTATAGTCTACTAGAGTTATATATAGGGTTTTATCTAACATGACATTAGACTATGTTTGATTAACTGATTACAAAAAGACTTGTTAAAATTTGACCCGACCCGCTCGATCTGTTCGAAGTTTTTTAGGTTAAAACCCGACTCTGAAAGCAATTGGTCAAGGGTAACCTGAACCCAGTTGACCCGGAAAAAACTGGGTTGGGTCACCAACCCGTTGGGATGATCCGACCAATCCGATAAAGACTTATCAAAATTGACGACCGTGATTCGTTAGATCAACCCGAATCGGTACCAAACCCATAACAACTAGTCCATATGAACCCGTAAATTTTACGACCCAACGATCCGAAATCCATTTTAACCCAAATCCGAACCTGACTCGTCCGACCCATTTTACAGGACGGTATAGCATTGGCCTTTTTCGGGTAAAAAACAAACTAACTTAATTTGGGACATGTCGCTGTCCGCACGAGCGGCAAACGTAGTTGTGTGACAACTCATGTGGTCAACGGTCAGCGGTCAGCGGTCAAATTCAAAGTCCAATAGTTGACCTCGTCATTTTCTCATAATGATCGAGTAGATTATCCTATTGCAATATTTTATTTGAACAAGATATGAAGTTTGGCCTTTGAAAAATTTGTATGAATTAGTGTAATATACTTATATGGTTGACTAGTTGAGTGACTCTTGTTTGTTAAATTATTTTTGCTTCTAAAACATATCAAAGTTGATGTCGATCTTGGTTGTAGATATCATTTTGATTTCTTATTGTATTACCTAATTGTTATTAGAATGGAGATTCGGATTTTGAAGTCGTTGAGACCCTACGATTCGATATAGTAATCCAATTCGGATTGTGCTTTAAAATTAAAAATATGTTAAAATCGGATTAAAACTATGTAAAATCGGGTTGACATCGCATCAAATTGTTAGCATCTCATTTAGACTTGTTAATCGGGTCGGATCGGACGGGTTCGGTTATTTCGGGTTCGGTTTCGTTATGTGTCACGGGTCAATCGGGTCGTGTTGCAGCGAGTTTTCGGTCAGATCTGGTTGACCAATGGATCTAAAATATCCTTTTTTTATACTTATTAAGATCAATTTTAATTAAATAATAATATTTATTATAATATATTATTTTCATTTATTTTAAAAATAAAATATATAATAATTTTCAAAATAAAATTTAAAAATTCTATAAATATACTAAATCGGTCAACCCAACGATTTTCGGGTTTCAACCCAATGGGTTTCGGGTTTCGAGTTCAATCGGGTTGTTGATTTCGGGTTTAGGGTTCAAATTTTCGAGTCTTGCCCCTAAAATTATCGGACGGTACAGATCGTGTTAGCGGGTTAGGTCAGCTTTTGACATCTCTTAATCTCATTAGATCATGTTAAAATCTGACTTCTATTTACTTTAAAATTTTAAAATTATTTTAACACTAATTGATTTAATTACTAATGAAATAATATATATTGCCTAAGAGCTCGTTTTATCTCTTTTAATCTTATTTACCTCTCAATTTCTTTCTCTAGTTCTCAAATATTGAATTGATAACATTCTCTTCCTAATAAAGACTTATAATCTTTCATCGCCCTACAAAATACTCTCAACTACATTGCAATTCTTATAAAAGCTTAGATTTTTGTAAAAGTTGTGTTACTTTGTATATGTAAGCTTGGAATGTCAAATGTTCGACATTATTATTCGACCAAAAAAAAAATGTTCGACATTATGATCACTATTTTGTTCCATTCTAGAACCTAGTATTTTTTGTTTAATATTCATATTAAATTAATTTTTATTGATTTGATGGAGTGATTTTATAGAATCTTATGATCATACGATCCAATTTTAATATTATTCGATTTTTATTACTTGATTTTGGTACATGCAAGTTTATCTCCTTAATCCTATTATAAATGTTTATAACTTAAGGTGTCTTATCTCTCACTTAATGTCAATTAAATGTCCTAAATATTTCAAAACCTCTATTAGAAACTGATCATTTGAAGAAACACACATTATGGGTTATTTTCTCTTTGAAATCACTAAAAACCAACATTTATCTTGAAACAATCAACCCTTTATTATAATAAATTTACTTAATAATCAACCTCTATTATGAAACTGCTTAAGATATTTACTTAGGTATTATTGATGAGATTTTTATTTGATTAATTGAAACTGGAACAATAATTATTTTCATTTAGAGGAAACTTTCTACCTGTCTTGACTCTTAATTTGATTGCAACATCTAGTCAAAGACGTTGTTGCTAATTGGGTTGGTTGGTCAAAATTAGGGTCCAAGAAATATATTTATGCATAAAATTTAAGTATAAATAAATTTTGGCCAATCCACTTAAGATATTATTCGATCATATGCTTGTGCTTGCCTTGTGCCTAACCTAATTAAAACATCTTTTAATTTGTGCTTTTGTTTGATTGATTTCATATATATTGCTGAGTTCATTCTAATTAATTAGTGGAGTCCCTCCCAGTTTAAATTCCTCATGATCAAATTACGTCATATATGTGCTTTTTTTATTCAACCAAACATCAAAATGTAATTCACTTACAACTTTCGATCTCTAAATCAAATTAGGGTGCGTTTGCATCATTATGCACGGTTGCACCTTTATGTATTCGAATTAGGTCTGATCATGGGTTGGGTTATGGGTGGGTGAAGTCCTTCCAACACCCAATCCGATAATAAAAATGGTTCACTCAATCCATCCATCATATGTGAAATTTTTCATCCATATCCGACTTATCTATCGCCCGCACGTGAGTCGGGTGACCCACCATCGACCCACCCATCACCCGTTTTTCTTCGTTTTTTCACCCATATATTTAAATCGGGTGAAACAGGTGAGTCAGTTACCAACGGATAATGTCCAGCCTTATTATGAATAGTGTTTTTTGGTAGAGTAACTCTTATTCATTAGTTTTTGATGATGATCAGATTGAATGAAGAATTGTTTTCTCATAGAAAACAATTAGTTAATAAAGTTGAAAATATTAATTGAAATTTCATAAAAAAAATTCACTAAGGAAAGTATATTTTTATAAGAAAAACTTAATAAAATTCAATTCAAAACTCATTTAGAAAAAACAACTTACATTCTTTTCACACAATATCAGCAAAATAATAAGTCACTATGTATTATTATTATTAAGTGAAAACACTCCTTAAAATGAACATTAAGAATAAACGAGGCCTTTGGATTAGAAAATGAAAGGCTAATATATATTAGAAGAATCGTGATAATTTTCGGATTTTTTATTTATCTTTTTGAAAAAAATGCTTTTTTCGATTTTATTTATGTTTGTTTTTACCCTTGAACTCGAAAAACATAACATTTAACAAGATGTTCACATATTTGTTAAGGGTCAGTTCTAGAGTTGTCAAAAGCTGACCCGACCCGAAAAACCGACCCGAACCGCCCGAAAAATTTAGGGTCAAGACCCGAAAATTTGAACCCGAAATCCAAAATAAACCGAACCCGAAACCCGTTGGGTTCAAACCCGAAATCCAATTTGTTATATTTTAAGAAATTATAATGTATTTTAAAAATTATAATATATTTTATTATTAAAATATATAAAAATAATAGATTTATTATTAAATATTATTTTTTAAATAAAAAATATTTTAATAATTGTATAAAAATCAATTTTGTTGACCTGTTAGGTCGACCCGACCCGCCCGACAATCCGCAATGACCCAACCCGATTTGACCGGTGACCCGTTACGGCCCGAACCTGACTCAACCCGAATCCGAAATAACCGAACCCGAACCCGACCTGACCGACCCGTTTGACACCTCTAGTCAGTTCACATATAACTATTTTAAAAATTCGGTTATAGGCATTTAATTTATCATAGTTTAAATATATAATATACATATGTTCATATATTAGTATGTAAGGTTCATGCTTTATTAGTGCAAGAAATTTTTCTTTTCATTCCACTTCAAGCACGGAGAAGGATCCTATTTTGCAAATTCTCTTGTATATATATTTAAGTTGTATGATGTGGACAAGTGATGATTGAATGAATGCTATATTTTTTATTTTCTTGCACGCTTCTCGAAACTATTTCGCGTGCGAGAAAATGAACGTTATATCCGTTATAAAAATAAATTCAATATCCGGACGTGAAGTTTTATATCTAAGATATTAGAGTATTTTTTTATAAGAGGAAACAACTCTAATATTCCTAGCGTGTTTAATTTGCATATATCAGGGATATTAGGTTGGTTCTTTTATTAGAGAAAGCATGTTTAATATCCTTGACTTGTTTTTTTATATCAGGGATATTAGGTTTATTGTACCCTTAGCATTTATCCCGTACGTACCTACTTTAGCCTATATTAGATATATATTTTAAAACATGTCGGGAATAAAATGATATTTGTGTAGTATTATATTTGAAACACAATACATAGGAATCCCTAGAATGTAACTAGTTTTATTATTACACTAGACTAGAATTGTAATACTATTAACAAGAATTTGGATTAAGTGATTAACTGATGTCATTTTGAATAATCATCCTTTACTCCAAAAATCAATCATAACAAAGCTTTTTGTGTTTGTTTTTTGGTCGAATCTTAAAGTTGTTTTGTGATGAGACAGGTGGAAGCCACCAAATCTCCAATGGAAGGGTTCATGATATCTCTCGGTATTATGATGTAATCACCGGCCTACTCAAAGCCTCTAAAGTCTACATTAACTTATATGTTTTATTTTCTATTTATTTTCCTATCTCTATTTTATTTCGAATATGGTAAAAAAAAAATCATATAAACGAATCCGAAATATCGGATACTCTATTAAATTAAGACATTGAGACGAAATTCGATAATTGGACAAATTAATAAGAAAATATGTTGTATGGTTGAGGTGAGATCATATAATTTTAACTCTATTTTCAAATTATATTTCAATCTGATCGACATGAATATATTATATTTCAACATAATTTATCAAATAGGTTTTAAATAATTTTTATTTTTATTTTTTAACCAAAAAAACAATCATTAAGTATAAGTAGGAAATATAAATATTTGAATAGATTCATAGAATAAAAATTTATATTTTAGGATGAGCAAAGTCACTTCTCATAAATTTTGTTTCCTTGTTTTGTCTGCTTGCATCAGCCAAAGATTCACTAATAAAGTATTTAATTTAGTATTAAAGTTTAATCATAGCCGTACAAGACAAGTCTATATACAGATTGCTAATTGAATGTTTCATTATTCTAATTAGTGTGATCACACCAGTAATAATTACATTGCAATCAAAATTTGTACCATCAAATATTAAAAAAACACTGCAATTAACATTAAACATGATTAAGTATAAAAACGTAAATCCTTAACTGATCATGCTGATAATGCTTCTATGAATAGTCATGGGAAGATACAATTTTCTTTCCTGCATGCATGTCAAAGTTATTTTATAGATTTGTCAAGCCTAAGGCTCCGTTCGGCAATCTACTATACTAGCGGAAATGTTACCCTCTTAAAGTAGAAGGGTGCAAAATCAAGCGGATAAACAGCGAAATTTCGCGCTCGCTCATCTGTTCTGTTGGTATTCTGCTAATGCCAAACAAACCCTAACTAGTCTACTTATTAGTTGATGACGTTCATGAACATTAGGTTCCTTTTTAGTCTGTTACAATGATATAATTGTAACCTATGGACTAAAAAAAGTTATTTATAGGTTTTATGTGACTTCCGGTTAGAAAAAAAAAAGTTCAATTCTATATAAATGTAATTCATTCTCCAATCATTTTGAATATTTATTATTTCAAAGTTTAATCTATAATCTAATTTAGCAATGATTTTGGTTTTCAACGTTTTTTTAAAAAAGGTAAGGATTAGAAGATTTTTACTACGAAGGACGACCTATCATTTTTTCGAATGAAAACCTAAAGTTATAAACAATTATGTAAACGTTCATTCAAAATGATGTTGCCCAACTTTACAATTTTGCTTTCCAACAATGATTTTCACTACAATTTACAAGCTTATTGGATTAAGTTACATTTTCAGGAAGCTTCCATATTGTTTAAAACCTCAATTAAACTATGAATCACTTTCTATGAATTTGATTAAGTTACAACTTCGACACTTGTTACATGTTAATCCAATAATTAAACACCCTTCACTTTCTTCAATGCCTAGCTTTAATTGAATAAGTTAAGAGGGCAAGATGCAACCAATGCTTGAACTACAATTGTCATGCATCCAAACATAATTACTACTTATGTTGGCTCTAATCACATTATTATTTCATTAATTAATAGATTTGATACAGATTGCTATGGATCTTATAGCCAAAAGAGGCAAGAATTTTCAGCCAAGTGGTTAATTGTAGTTGGAGGAGTGGTTGCACTCAAGCCAAACAACGCATCCACTCAAAATAATTTATCATTTTTGGGAGAATTAATTAATAGTTTAATCTTAGATTTGTCATTAGTGCTTTATTTAGAATAGCTTAATATTAATTCATTCCATCTCTAGGCGTAGGTGCATACAACATAATGCTATAGGTGGCGTAAAACCGCGAATACTTCAAGGGCCTGTTTGGATTATTATAAAAAATGTATTATTTTGTATTATAATGTAAGATTTAATGTAATTTAACAAGAAACTTGTTTCACTTCATATTTCATGCAAAAGAAGTGTGAAGATTAATAAGTTATCCCACGTCGGAAATATGAAGAATAAGGGTATGTTTGGATCGCATGGGATAATGCATTTTTACATTATCTTGCCTCATCACCCCTCCCTATACAAAGATGATCATGTTAGCGCTGAATTTTGTTTTTAAAAAATCTTTATTTTAAAGTTTTGAATAATAATTTATTAATAAAGTTGCAAGTTTTGTTATTAAAAATTATACATATAGCTTCTTTCTAAATACATTCATTTCATTCATTAGGTAAAAATGAGATTTTTTTGGTGTTTAGCTCACCTCTTCCAAGCTCTTTTAGATTTCTTGATATTTGTTTGATTTTTTCCTTATTTAGAATTTTTTGTGTTTGTATTTTTATACTAGTTTATCCAACTATCGGCCTCTTGAACTACCAAATCTATGTAGAACATCAAGTTTTAAATTATTAAAACAAAGTGAAAAAGAGATGAGTCCTTAAACTCTGAAATTTAGAAACAAATCGTAGTGTAAATATATATATTTTTTAATTTTCTAAGGACACTATCATAGGAGTTAAAACAAAGATCTCGTAGTACTATTTTGAAATTCTAATTACTTTACTAGATGCTAAAAGGCTATAAAGAGACTATAATATGCTCGTCGAAAGTTAGAATGACATTTTTTTCCGAGGACAAAGCATTTTTTGAGCTTGTTTTATTCATTAAAAAGAAATATATATTGTGTAAGTTAAAAGCAAATTCTAAGATATATCTAGCAAGAATACGGAGTAGTACTCTAGATCTAAGATATGTTTTAAGTAAAAAAATGTGTTAATTCCACTCTCTAATTTTAATTATGTTATTGAAATGGGTCACTAAGATGACTAAAATATGTTTAGCAAAATCCAATATGTTCCAAAGTTCCACGTGTCTATGTAGCATCATCACTATGTAACATATTTTATTCGATTCTTTTCATTTCTTATTAATTTATTTATAAGGTATATAAGTATAAAATCTTCATACGAAAGCATGTCACCCAATGCCTTAGCATTGTTTTGGCTTTTGTTTCTACAAGTAGTCAATTACCCTGTTGATAGTGCCTAATATGCCTATTTGGACAAAAAAATCTACATTAAAAAATTAAATTAATTAACCCTTAACTCCATCATTATTGCCAAGTTAGCAATTTAAGTGATATAATGCACTTATAATAAATTAGTTGTGTTTTTGTACACCTATACCCCATTCATTAGTAATGTGATTTAAAAATAAAATGACGATCATGGGTGCTTTTAGATTATCAAATTTTTAAAACCCTTTTGAGATTGATATATATTCTTCATAAAGTAGTGAAAGGGACAGAAGAAAACACAAAGAAGATGAGCTTGGTGATCTCATTCTAGTGCATATATAAATATGAAGGATTGTATCCTCCAAAGTGCCAAGGAAACTTGAAACACAAAGATCACTAGAAGTATAGTTTTAGTGCTAAGTTTTCCACCAAAAAATAGTTCAAAACCCTTTTTCTTTTGTAACTCAAAAGTGTTGCTTAAATTTCTTGTGTTTTCTTCAATGGCTACTTCTTGGGGAGGAATCATGGCGGCTCAAATGGGGTGGCCAACCATGGATGATGGGTGGAGGAAAGGTCCTTGGACTTCCGAGGAGGATAGATTGCTCATCGACTATGTCAAGGAACATGGCGAAGGAAGATGGAACTCTGTTTCTCGGATCACAGGTTAGTTAGTTAGCGCCTATATATATTACACGAAAAACTCGAATAAGGTAGTGTTATTGTTTTTCGTTTTGTGTCAAAAATGGAAACTTGAAAACTCATTTTTTAGTGTAATATCATGAAAATGATTCGTTTTTCGTGTCAGAGCCGTTCTTGTTTCTTGTTTTTGTGTTTGTGTAATATATAGGTTAGCGCGTTCTCCATGTTACATTTTGCACTTGTGTATGTAACTTTATTTTTCGTACAAAGTCGCGGGTATATATGTATATGGTTGAAACTTATGTTATTGTGATGTTTTAATGGATGCAGGATTAAGGAGGAATGGAAAGAGTTGTAGATTGAGGTGGGTGAATTACTTGAGACCGGATTTAAAAAGAGGCCAAATCACCCCGGAAGAGGAGAGGGTTATACTTGAGATGCATGCTATATGGGGAAATAGGTAACTATTGAATCAATATTGCCACATTTTTTTATTTGTTACCTAAGAAAGTTGCCTAACAATTTTTTAAACTCTTTAGGTGGTCCACCATAGCACGTAGCCTACCAGGAAGAACAGATAATGAGATCAAAAACTATTGGCGAACCCACTTCAAGAAGAAGAACAAAACTCCCACTGACAACAAAGAGAAGCTGAGAGCTCGTCTTTTAAGAAAGCAGCAATTCCAACAGCAACAACTGCAACGACAACAACAGGAGCAGCAACAGCAACAACAACAACACGACGAGTTCAACCATTTTGACCTAAAGAAGTTCATGTCCTTGTTAGAAGATGAGAACGATATTGGTCAATTTGTTCCGACAAGCTCAGTGCCTCAAACGACGACTATTTCCACCAATGCAACAAATGCGACAGTTATGTATCCAAACACTGCGGAAGGTGGGGATCAAGGCTACTTCTACCCGATGCTAAACAGCGACACTTCCAACTCCGACGGATCATGTGATCAAAAGCCACATGATTTGGTGTGGGATGAGCTATGGGGCTTAGATGATGTGCAAGGCAGCTTTAGTGCCATGAATTCAGCAAACAAGCAAGCTAATTTCATGCACCATTTTGTGACTCCATTTTACTAAACTTTCCAAGTTTTGGTTTTTATGTGTTTTCTTAAACTTTCCTATGTTTTTTAGTTGGAGAAATTGATCTTGCTATAGGAAGAGGGTATTAGAGGGAAAGAAAATGGTGTGATGTGAATCACATCTTTGTACTATTTAAGATTTGAAGATAAGTAGTCATAGAGAGTTTCCCTATAAGTATTAAGTAGGGAAAACTCTCTAATGTGGAGTTTGTAATTTACTACTTACATTTGTACTTTGCCTTCCTATTTTTAGCAATAAACCGTTCCTTTTGTAACCCTTTTTGCTTGATTGATTTTATGGTGTGAAAACAAAACAAATGACATAAACTCAAAATATATATTTTTTTTGTAAAGGGTGTTGTCCATGAGAGTTGAATCGAATACCTCTTGATATTATCCTTGAGGCTTAACCGTTTGATTAGATGTGCGAAATCTAACTCAAAATATATTTGCATTAAAATGACATATAAATATCCTATATAAACAATTAGATATGAATCCAACGTACCCTATCTTATATGTCTCAACGTGGGAATGGATAATCTATATGTTTGAGTGCTACATTGATATCACAAACCATATGCTAATTTTATATTGCAAAACCATAATTGCTTAGCCCATTGTTTTCACTATTCCAAGAATTTTAATTCAATGAATGTTGTCCACCTTGACTACAATGTAGATCTCTTTTTACACGTTTTTGATATTTTAACATAAATTATTCTAACTTTAATTTTTAATTATGCTTTATATTTAAACATTATTTAAATATATGCTTTTGAGTTTTGTGCAAAAAAAAAAAATGCGCCCACCGTGGGGCTCGAACCCACGACCACAAGGTTAAGAGCCTTGCGCTCTACCAACTGAGCTAGACGGGCATTTGTTTTCAAACTTCATTTATTTATATTTATACATAAAAATAGAGAGATCACAAACTCTTAATTGTATTGTGAGCTTTGAGCGATTGTACAAGATTTTGATTCTTTGGATTAACAAGTTGAGTATTGAAGCTTAGACTAACATATAGGCATGAACATTACAATCAAGAATCAATCCCTCTTTGCATATATTTCTACTTCTCAAATCCCCATTCTCGACTACACGAAAAGAGAGTCTCAATAAGCACTTCTCTAATCATCCTAAACCTTTGGCTTCCTTTGCTCAAACCCTTTGTTCTTCTTTCCTCTTGAACCACATCCAAACTACCAATCCAAATCAATGGAACAAGGGCCGCTACGAACTGTACCAAGATCCCAACCGAAAGACTGGTATAGTTTCCAGACGTAATGCCAAGAAGAGACGCCAATCCGATGCCAAGAAAGCCACTTAAGATTGAAGACAAGCACAAAGCCGATGCTAAAAACGAAGTAAGTGATGCTTCACATCCCCGTGGGCATAAGCTCGCAATGAGCACGAAAAATGGCACGGTTTTAAACGTCGCTATGGTCTCGGCTAAGCCTGAAAAGCAAAGGACGAAGATGTTGTTTGGAATGCCCACATTGAGGTTTATCTTCATGACAAGAACAAGATCAAGTAGAAGCGAGAAGGCGTAAAAGATTTGCACAACACTAGCCAATTTCCTTATGCCAACGGTTCTCCAAAACCGGTCATAGAGAAGTGTCAAAGCGAGAAGAAGCCCTTGCCCAATCACGCGTGACACACCAATAACCGACGCATCAAGATTAAGGTGTTGAGTTTGGTAACAAAACATAGAACCCGAAAGTATTGGTACCACGGAAATTGAAGCTACAATCCATATCAAAGGCCTAACAATCTCCTCCTCTTGCAATGCAACGAAAAGTCCTGAAAATTGTTTCCTTATGTTGTTCATGAAAGATTGTTTCGTGGTATTGTGACATTCGGGTTTTGACATACCGAGTGATTCTTCCTTTGTTATCAAGGAGACCGAAAGATGGAGCAGAAGAATGAAGGCGAATATGGAGAAAACGGTTCTAGAATGTGTTGTGGATAGTATTATCCCACCTAGTGAATTGCCCAAGATTCCGGCTAAGGCAATTGCCATAAAAGTGTATGATTGCAAGCCAATGATCTTGTTCTTTTGACCATATTCGGTCACAAGGGCGTCTTGAGCCACTTCTGTGAGGGATGCACCGAGATTACTTATAAGGACACAAGCCATGATTGTAGGTAGGGATTCACCTATGAATGGGATTAGTGCTAATAAGCCCCATGATATGATCTGCAAGAGAACTAGAAAATTTGATCTTATTAGGAGTTTTCACTTTCACATTAATGTATGAAAACACACTTTACAAGTTGATTGATATTCTTATAGAACTCTAACCATTTGAGGAATAAGGGATTCAATTTTAACAAGAAGCATTTTTCTTTGTTTACACATTTGGCAAGAACAAAAAAGTGCTTTATGTTGAGAAAATTACAGTGCCAAAGTTATCTCAGCAAGCAACTGACAAATTGAAGAGAAAGAAACAGAACAGAAAACCAAAACCTCATGTGGAACAAGCAAAGCATAACAAACTAAGCATGCCATCAAAATCACATAGCAATATCATATTCATGTGTATCAATTCAGAAACTAAAACTAAAACCTAAATGAAGAACAAATGGGTAAATTGACAATGAACTTGAAATTTTTTTACTGACCTCCAATGGAAACATAAGGTATTCTGTGGGCACCTCCAATGTAAAGAGCATCAGACAAAACCCCATACAAAGGCTTAGCTACAAAGGGAAGATTAGCACAGTTCTGAACCAGCTGCAATACTGAAGGATTGAAATGGAGATTATGAGCCATGTGAAAATTAAGTGCTAGCCAAGGGAAACACCTAAATCCTTGAATCCAATACCCAAATCCACACAAACACAACATTTGAGTTCTACCCACTTGAAATTGAACTGTTTTGAGTGTTTTCCCTCCATCCAAATCATCATCACCACCATCATTAATCTCAATCAGGCTCTTCTTGTCCTTGAAAAGGGGGAAATTTTTTGGGGCAAGAACAATTGCATTGATAAACCGGGTCTGGAGATTAATGGGTTCTGAGGAATTGCTGGGAATTTCAAGAAATTGAGATGAATTTGGGGGTTTTGAGCCAAAACAAGAGATGGGTTTCAATGAAAGAATGGATCTTGATTGGGTTCTTTGAAGAGATGGGTTTGTGTTAAAACTCAGGAAAGAAGCCATGGATCCAAAATCTAAGTGGGATTCAAATTGTAGATATTTGATACTCCAATTTCTTTTTTTTGATGAAAATACTCCAATTTCTAAAGAAGAATGATGAAATGAAAAGATGGACAATAATATAGTAAGGATCTTGTGAAGGGATTGACCGCCTAATCAGGCAATTCCTTGCTTTACAACAGATTTGGTGGGACCCACGTGTGGGTCCAGGAGATTGTTTGGCACGTGCCACAAGAGTGATAGAGACCCAGAGATGGATGGGATAAACTACGTTGAGTATATCAATGGCTGAATTTTGAGTCCTTGAAGGAATTCTTTCTTATGCCCTATGTTTTTCATGTGTTTATATGCACATGAAAACTTATGAGAGATGTATTTTGTTTCATTTTTAAAAAGAAAAATTGATTGGTGAGATTGGCAAAAACATATACATACCCCCTCTTGATTATTTGTCGAGATAAGGATGTGTATATCTTAATCCCCAGATTTCGCCTAAGGCGGTTTACCATTGGATTGACCATTGGATTGATGTTGTTGTTACGTCTTATAGGTTTTTTAAAGTCTCAAAACCATCACATTTCATACCACATAATGTTACCATGTTAGGATATGATGTAATGGTGACACGTGTCCCTCTTGTCAGCGTGAGGTGTGAAGTATTTGAGACAGTGTATGAGTCATCCTATAGGACCTCCATATTAAAGAGTTCAATGTTGTCTAATATATAATATAAAAACAATTTTCTGTCACCACTAGAAACAGAAAACAGAACATATAATGTTATTTAATAGAGTTAGATACTTCCATGCTATATCTTCACTCCATCACAAATTCACAAATCACAATTATATTATAATCCAACACTGTTCTGAAACTCATTATCAAACTGAAGCCATGACTAGTAATGTATGGAGAAGAATAGAAAGTTGCAATGACAGCAAAATCTTTACCTCTTCTTTGAAAAGAAAACTTATCATCAATACAACATTTGACAAGTTTGAAGTACCAATGGTTGATGTTGCTCAAAAAAAATGAAGCAAGGGACCCCAAATTCTATTGCCTTTGATTTAGACAGCAAGAAGTTTCTCGAAGATTGCTGATAGCAGACATTTAGGTACTAAAGATTTCTTGATATAGTACAAAATCACAAGATCAGTGATTCATTCATGTTTACTTGTAGTACAAACACATACAAAGGACACAATCTACCAATTGGAAAATACAGACCAATTTTTCTACCTCTGGCTAAATAACCCGGCGAGATTTGGCAGCTACATAATTCTCAAATAGCTGAAATGGACATCAAATTGATCTCCTTTGTACTCAAATGGAAATCAAATAGCTGAATAATATGAAGGCCGTGCGATTTCAGAGGGAAAAAGCACCCAGCTTCAGTTCTAAGAGAATTAGCATAATGCCTAAGGAGAAACTAGGCATCTTGGAGTGATGATCATAGAACGTCTTGTCCCGGAGCGTGTCCGTGTAACATAGTTTGTAGTGGCTTTATCATGGGGATAAATGAAAGTTTGTTTCCAGAAGTGAAAGAACTTGTTTCAGGGAAGAAACCTTGAAGTCCGGTTTGTGTTCAACAGATGAGAACTCGGGAGAGTCATACCTTCCTGTTTCATCCAACAAACATGTATATGCTCCAGCTTTTTTACCACAAGCCACCTACAGAAAACAATCAAATAATGACCTGACCAATCACACCCAAAACAAAAGAAAGAAAAATTGCAGAAAACAGCCTCACTTTCGAGGCAGTTGCACAAAATAGACGGCATTTGCAAGTTGCGAAAAGTAATCCCAACTATGGGGTGGGTAAGGATTAGTATCACTACGCTAAGCATTTTTGTATTGTTGAAAGTAACATGTTAATGTCCTTTATGGTTTCTTGAGATTGATTATGAGTAACATGAAACTCAAATATGATATCTCATGACTGTTAAGATCACAAAATTAGGCAAGTGATTGCACTATTTCGCATATTTCAAAATCCATGCTATTTTCAACAGCTACCCACAAAAAATGACATTCAAACTTGCTGAGGCGGAAAATTGCACCAGAAGAAGAAAGATCTCACTTACGTCGTCTTTAAGGCTATCGCCAATCATCATCACTTCATTGGGCTCAATATTCCAGACTGAACATATGTGTAATAGTGGAGCTGGGTTTGGTTTGTAAGGGCGAAATTCCCTACTCAGCGCCGGAGAGAAAATCAACTGCATCAAAATTCAAAAGCAACAACTTTGAGCTTGGAACTTCAAACAGTTTATACTGTAAATAGAAGATGTTGAAACTTGAAATAGGTATGATTTTTTACTTTAAAATGCTCATGAAATACATCAACAGCATCCTTAACATTTCGCGTAATCAATCCTCTCCTGAAAATCAAATTTGCAAAGCAATCAAGATTCAGGATGACAATAAGTTCCAAATTAGCTATGCTTCACACCACCTCATTATGAAACTAGCAAGAAAAATTTGTTCTGCTAACCCCAAAACAATATCTGTATTTTGCTAAGCTACATTGCCAACAATATCCAGAAATATGCACCAAGGAAGCCATTAATGAAATACATTATAAACCAAAGCTCAATGATCACCTCAATTTCTTAGAGTCAAGAAAACGACAGAGCTCGGATGCACCTGTATAACAAGAATTGATCTTCCAGCATCAATCAGACAAAAAAACAAACACTGGATGAAGAATTGCTTGCCAATTATCCGCAATTGATCAACGAATTAGGGCGTACCGGGCATAATCTGGAGCCGATCGATCCCATCCTTCTCAAACTGCGCAATAATCTCAAACGCCTTCTGCTGGCGATCAGGACTCCATCCTTCAATCTGATGCAAGATATCAATTCCGGAAGGATTCTTCGACCGGATCTCCGCGTAAATGTCCTCTCCCAAAACCGCCTTGTACATGGCCTGGAAATCGATCACGGGGACCGTTAGGGTTCCGTCCATGTCGAACACGACGCCTCGTAGCCTCCGCTTGCCGGAGCCGGAGTCTCGAGCCCTGGTTTCGGCGTCGACGGTGGCGACGGCGGCGGAGTTGGAGGCGGCGGAGATGCAATTGGACATGGCGAGGAGGTTGGGGAGGGGGAAAGAGGAGAGAGATCGTGTATGGCGGAAGAAGAGGTGCATAAGAATGGGGGGAGAGGAGATTGAGAGAATATCGGAGGAGGTGTGTGGTGGAAGATGATGGAAGGTGGGGACAATGGAGGTCGGTGGTGGTGGTGGTGACACTCCGAGCATGGATTCAGGGCTTCTTGTGTGGCGGGCGAATTTTTCCGGTTTGGTGAACCACGTTTATTGCATTTCAATAGTGTACGATTTGTGAGCTAAGAAAATAATTCAATGTACGATTTTAATAAAAAAAACCACAAAAAAAAAACAATTTAAGAAATTATATCTAAAAATAAAAAAAGGACGAGAGAGTCGAGATAAAAATAATATCAAATCATATCTTAAACCCTATAATCTTTAATTTGGTAAGCGTACAATAAAAAGATCGTTATTTCTATATAAATGTAAAATCAGACAGTCGCTTGCCGGGGTTTGTTTTCAGCTTGTCGCCCACGCCTCCGATCTCCAGGGAGAGAGAGAGTCGAGAGTCAGGCATTGCTTCTCAAACGATTCGTTACTCAATTCAAGGGCTTTCTCCGTCCGATTAGGGTTTTTTTTCGATTCTTGCGTTTATTCTCAGCTACTGTCAATGGCGAGCAAGGCAAAAGCTGGTGCGTTTTTTTTCCCCTTAACTGCAAAGTTCAAATCTTTTTTCAAATTTTGATATTTTAACCCTTCGATTGGCGTTTGTTTGAGTTCAGAAGGAGGAGTGAAGAAGAAAGAGGTGAAGAAGGAAACGGGTCTTGGTTTGATTAATAAGAAAGATGAGAACTTTGGGGAGTGGTATCGCGAGGTATATCATAGAAACGCTTTAGTTTAAGCCTTTTTTTGTGTGTAGAATTTGTGTTGAAAGTAATTGGGGTTTTTAATTTTCTGCCCAGGTGGTTGTTAATTCAGAGATGATTACAGGCTGTTACATTCTTCGGCCATGGGCCATGTCCATCTGGGAGATCATGCAAGTGAGAGTTGGGTTGATTTTTATTGATGATTAATCTGTGAATTGACATGGCATACTACTAAACACTGCGTTTTGTCAACAATGTTACTCAAAACCCAGCAATTCAGTTCATCCATGGTTCTATTACAATGTGATCATTATTCTGAGGTTAGTTATGCATTTAAACTTAAATTGTAGACATTTTTCGATGCGGAGATAAAGAAGATGAAAATCAAGAATTGCTATTTCCCTCTCTTTGTATCACAAAGTGCACTCCAAAAGGAGAAAGACCACATAGAGGGATTTGCCCCTGAGGTAAAAACCTTTTATACATTAATAAGTTTTATAGTATACATTCAATATTCTGTAGAAGAAATTCTGTTTTACATGTCTTGTATGCCTTGTCTTGTATGCCTTGTCCATTGTATTCCTTGTCAATTGTCATAATTCACTAGTGTTTTGTTCTCTGGCAAGTTATATCTTTAATCAAATGTCCGTTTTAAAGTGCTTCATGTGGTTCTTCATTATGGATTTTTCTTATGCCTTTCTGTTAAGGTTGCTTGGGTCACAAAGTCGGGACAATCTGACTTGGAAATTCCTATAGCTATCCGTCCCACAAGTGAAACCGTCATGTATCCTTCTTTTGCCAAGTGGATACGAGGTCACCGTGATTTGCCTCTAAGACTTAATCAGTGGTGCAATGTTGTCAGATGGGAATTCAGCAAACCTACTCCTTTTATCAGGTAATTTATGTTATGCTGTACACTTTGTCTTTTGCATTGAATCAATGACAAGAATACCAGCTATGTAGTCATATTTTTTTCTGTAGAAAAAGGGAGTATCCAGTATTGCATACTAGTTCCCATCATAAACTATAAATGGATGTGGCAGGCATTTTGTTATCATCATGATCAGTGATCTTATTGAAGTCTTAAGTTCTTAATTTCAGTAAGTGAAAATCTTCAGTATGACAAATATACAGAGTAGGTGAATTTTTGTGGCACTAAGGGGTAATTTTTGTACTAGTAGAACATCAAAGAGGGCAAGAAACTTAGAGTCCACCATGTTAATCGTCACTTACATAAGATTGGAACTTCATAATATCTCTGGAAATCTCTAATTTAAATCTACTTTATGTTTATAGGAGTAGAGAATTTCTCTGGCAAGAAGGACACACAGCTTTTGCAACACTGGAAGAGGCAGAAGCTGAGGTATTGTTTTGGAAGTGGAGTTAACTTTCTTTCTTTACTTAATTCTGCATACTTTAAATTATTTTTCTTTATTGCTTACTGATATTGTTATACAACATAAACAAATTGCTCTAATATTTTTCTGCTGCAACAGGTTCTTGAAATATTGGAACTTTATAGGCAAGTATACGAGGATTACTTGGCTGTTCCTGTGATCAAGGGGAAGAAGAGTGAGCTGGAAAAGTTTGCTGGTGGCTATTACACTACCAGTATTGAGGCATGTATTTTTTTTTTACTTGTTTCAAATCATATAGTTTGCAAGTTGCATTCTTGTTTGCACTTAAGAGTACCACTTGAGCTATCACTTTATTTTTCAGGCATTTATCCCAAATAACGGGCGTGGTGTTCAAGGTGCAACATCACATTGCTTGGGCCAAAATTTTGCTAAAATGTTTAGAATTAGTTTTGAAAATGATAATGGAGAGAGGGCCTTGGTCTGGCAGAATTCATGGGCATATAGTACTCGAACAGTAAGCTCGCTATACTGTGTTCATGTATTAGTTTGATCTAAAACTGAGAGATCTCATTAGTTTAAATCATGTGCAGATTGGGGTGATGGTGATGGTTCATAGTGATGACAAAGGCTTAGTGTTGCCTCCAAAAGTAGCAACTGTTCAAGTTATTGTGGTTCCTGTCCCATTTAAGGATGCAGATACACAAGCAATTCTTGATGCTTGTACTGATACTGTTAAAACTCTGAGTGAAGCCGGCATTCGCGTTGAATCAGATCTTAGAGATAACTATTCGCCTGGTTGGAAGTACTCGTACTGGGAAATGAAAGGTGTTCCTTTGAGGATTGAGATTGGACCTAAAGATTTGGCCAAGAGTCAGGTTTGCTTACTACATGAGGTCTTAATGAATCAGGCTATGTTTTTATGATATGTTTTTGTGATGAACTGGTGTTTTATGAAATCTCAGGTCCGAGTTGTTCGGCGAGATAATTCTGACAAGGTGGATATTCCTATGGCTGATTTGGTGAACCAAGTACAAGACATTCTATCCAAGGTTCAACAGAACCTCTTTGATGTTGCAAAGAAGAAGAGAGATAAATCCATCAAGGTTGCTAAGACTTGGGATGAATTTACTGAAGCTTTGGCACAAAAGAAGTTGATCTTGGCTCCTTGGTGTGATGAGGAGGTAAAACCCAAAATTCCTTTCCTCATTTACACATCTAACAATGTAGCACTTTTTTTGTTACAAGTTCTTGTAGTAAAAACTAAGCAAAAATTATTGATTTTGCAGGAAGTTGAGAAGGATGTCAAAGCGCGAACCAAGGGCGAGCCTGAGATGGGTGCAGCAAAGACCTTGTGTACACCATTTGAACAGCCTGAGATGGAAGAAGGTATGTAGCAAAAACAGTTTTTTACTTGGGGTCTGTTTGGACTGATCAGTTATAGTGTAATTTTTTTTACAAAGTCACATTGTAATGTGGGTTTTTAGTTACTTTTGAGAAGAATGTAATCATGTTATTTATATAATTTAAATCCAAAATTACATTATAAATTAATAGTCTAAACAAGCCTTAAAATAATTAATCTTTCCACTTTGGTATCAGTTTTCTTGTACATTTTGAGTACTAAAACACTATTGATCTTGCAGGAACTCTTTGCTTTGCTTCAGGGAAGCCTGCAAAGAAGTGGACATACTGGGGCAGGAGTTACTAAAATCATCTACATAACAATAACTAGCTTGATTATTTTGTCTTCCATTTAGAACATTTGAGAATGATATTGTCAATATTATATTCTTAATATTAGATTTAGGGTAGTTTTTTTTTTGTATATATAATACATCTCTTATTGATTTTGATCACATTACTACAATATACCAATTTTATAATCTAAATATTAGATTTATTTGAAAAAAGAGGATTAGGGCCGATTAGGCTTGTCAAAAGTTGACCCGAACTGCCAATTTTAGGGACAAGACTCGAAAAATTTGAACCCGAAACCCAAAATAAATCGAATAAGATAGACCCGAAACCCGTTGGGTTGAAAACCGAAAACCCGTTGGGTTGACTCGATTTGTTATATTTAAAAAAAACCTATAATATATATTGAAAGTTATAATATATTTTATTATTAAAATATATAAAAATAATAGATTATTATTAAATATTAATTTTTAAATAAAAGAATATTTTAATAATCGTAATAAAATCGATTTTCTTGACCTGTTGGGTCGACCCGACCTACCCGAAAACACGCAATGGCCCGACCCAATTTGACCAGTGACCTGTTACGACCCGAACCCAAAATAACCGGACCCGAACCCGACCTAACCAACCCGTTTGACAGGTGGCCGATCATGGCATGCCTTATCTGACCGATTTTAACCATTGTCGCATTAGTGATTCAAGTGCTAGTCTTTTTGAGTCAATTCAACAAAAGTCGAGACCAAATTCAACACGAGGTGGAAGTTTTTCAAGAGATCAAAACTTTGGCTTCTAACTTCATGCTTTCCTTGCTTATCTTAACCCATTCCCCAACTCCCAATAGTCAAAACATTATTTGGTGCAATCTTAGTAGGCAATGAACTCCTAATGACCCAAAATTTCAAAAACACTTTCCAAATGTGTTTAGTTCACCAATTCCCCACTTTTTATCTAAAACTTCCACACACACACTATAAATCCCAAGCTCCAATCAAATCCAAATCCACTCCCAATCATCCCAACACCAAAACATGGCAACCATCCACTTCATTGTAGCTTATGTCTTATCTTGTCTTGCAATCATCACTACTTCATCTCGCATTAGCCTCAAAGAAAACCGCCAATTGCCATCAAACCCAACTGAAATTCCTGAGCCGAATCTGCCCCTTCTGCCCGAACAGCCTGACCCGAATAATAATAACAACAACAACAACAACAACAATAACAACAACATCCCTCAACACCCCAAGCTTCTACTGCCCCCATTCCCGCGCATTCCTCCTCTTCTCAAGCCTAACTTCCATGGATACCTACCCGGGCTGCCCGGGTTGCCCGAGCTGCCCCGACTTCCTCCACTGCCTCGGCTTCCTCCGTTGCCTCGCCTTCCTCCGCTTCCGGGGCTTGCTACCCCTGGCATCTTTGTTCCCATTCCCGGTCTACCCCAACAAGCTTCAAAGCTAGACTCGGTTCCTTGAACCAATGCTGCTTCTGATGACAACAACAACGACAACGACAACAACGATGGTGGACTAAATATATAGACTATATATAGAATGTAGTTGAATGAGCTAAGGAAATCATGGTTATATGATGTAGGTGTTGGAATAAATTGTAGCTTGTGATGAGTTTGGTTTGGTTTAACTTCTTTTGTAATGGGTTATATGAATTTTATGTAATGCGATTACCTTATGAATGTGGTGTCTTTAAGTTTCATTTTGGTCAAATTATTTTATTACTAATTGCTAATTATCTTCCAAAAAGAAAAACAAACTCATTGATCATAAGATGTTATTATTATTATTTATTTTTTTACCTTTTGTTATAACGATTTTTCAAACTGATATAGATTAAGAATCCCTATATAAGAAAATCGGATTTTCTAACCTATACCCTCAAACATCATGTTTTTAAATTTTATTTATTTGAGAATTAAAAAAATTACGAAAAATTTATGTATTTATTTTTAAATTTTAATTTCTAAAATCAGAAATTTTATTCTATGGCATATTTTTAGGGTTTTGTTAGATTTCATTTATTTAGGAATATTGAAGATTTTTCACGAGGAACACGGATAAAGATTTATATGGAGAAATCATATCTTGGGATCATGATTCATGTGACATGATTCGATCGGGATTTGTACTCTTAATTCAGAATGATAGGAAGAAAAAGTTTCTCATAAATGTATACATACAAAATCCAATTACATATTTTTGAATGAAACTTTTACGTGTGTAGAACCTTTTAAATAACAGCTATCATAAATAATCTTAACAGATTATATTTAATCAATTTTTTATGATTAATTTTTTATATGTGACAAGAAAAGACCTTTAATTAAATAATAAAATATAATATAAAAAATTTCTAAAACAAACTATAGCAATTTTTACAAATTTAAAGGAAGATTTGTTGATATAATACTCTTACTAAATCACTATTTATTTCTCATCGTCTTGTTATAATGGAAGCTATGGGTATTTAAATTCGTGAGTAGGGTGTGTGTTGCATATAACTAGTTTCTAGTTAAAATAAGAAAAATTGCTATTTATTAATTTATATAAACTTCAACTTATAATTTAAATAGTTAGACAACTATAATTATAATTTTAACTACAACTAGTTAAATAATTTACATGTCCAAACACACAAATAACGACGAATATCATTACTTACCAACTATGTTAAAGTTTCTATATTATTTCTCTTCAACGACCAAAAGAACATTTTTTCACACAAATTTTATATAACCAAACAAATAAAAGTTGAACCCTGATTAGTACGTTTGTCGGAATTTATCATCAAAGGTGGGTTATTCATCAGAAATAATGTTTAAAAAAAATGTTAGGCGGACCTGGAGTGGAGCGACGCAAATCCCTCATTTCACTTTTGATGATCCTTTTTTTATGTTCCAATTAGTTAATAAATATAAAATTATTGTTAATTTTTTTTTAAAAAAAATTATATTTATATTTTAAACACCTATATCCGTATATGTGTAATTTTTTATTTTAAGAATCTTATTACAAAAATTTTAAAAATTAAGAGATGATTTTCGTATAAAATATTATCCTTTTAATTTTAAAAAATTGTATAATATGATTTTCAACTTAAAGTTTTGCATACATGTGTATATAGGCGTTTTAAATATAAATATAATTTAAAAAAATTTAACATTAAATTTATATTTATAAAATTAATTGGAACATAAAAGTGGAAGACATGTGAAATAGAAGATTTCCACCGTGAATGAAGAGGGACTGCTTTGCGTGCGCCTAAACGGTCAGAATGACTGTCTATATATTTCTAGACGGGTGCCTAAATGAGCTGGATGACTAGACAAATTAGACCTAGTCTTGTTAAATCTCCACAAGTGATTCAAGAACTAGTCTTGTTAAATTAAAGACAAAGTTTTAATCATCCAAATTCAAAGATTCATCCTACAAAAATCAGGACCAAATTCAACACGAGGTGAAATTTTTTCCGAAGATCAAAACTAATTTCATGTTTTCCTATCAACTTATTTCCCTACTAGTCAACATTATTTGGTGAAATCTTAGTATGACATGAATTCCTAATGACCCAAAAGTTCAAAAACACTTTTAGAATGTGTTTAGCTAGTTCACCAATTCCCCACCTTTTATCTCAAACTTCCACACAACACTATAAATCCCAAACTCCAATCAAATCCAAATCCACTCTCAATCGTCCCAATACACCAAAACATGGCAACCATCCACTTCATTGTAGCCTATGTCTTATCTTGTCTTGCAATCATCACTACTTCATCTCGCATTAGCCTCAAAGAACACCACCAATTGCCATCAAACCCAATCGAAATTCCGGATCCTAGTCTACCCCTTCTACCCGACTCGAACAACAACAACAACAACAACAACAACAACAACAACAACAACAACAACAACATTCCTCCGCTTCTCAAGCCTACCTTCTTCCGTGGGTACCTACCCGGGCTCCCCAGGCTGCCCGCATTGCCCCAGCTTCCTCCGCTGCCTCGCCTTCCTCCTCTGCCCGGGCTTCCTCACCGTGGCATCTTCGTTCCCATTCCCGGTCTACCCCAACAAGTCTCAAAGCCAGACTTGGTTCCTTAAACCAATGTTGTTTCTTGATGACAACGACAACGATAACGACGATGAACTTAATATATAGAATGTAGTTGAATGAGCTAAGAAAATAATGATTACATGTGTGGTGTTGGAATAAATTGTGGCTTGTAGTGAGTTGTTTAAGTTGTAGTGTAATGGACTATATGAATTTTAATGTATGTAATGCACTTTCTTTTGTGAATGTGGTGTCTTAAGTTTCATTTTGGTCAAATTATTTTACTACTAACTTGATAATTAATTGATCATTGGATATTAATTTTTTTTGTACTTTTTGTTATAGGATATGTAAATAGACTAATCATAATATTTTTTTCCAACTAATTAACATTGATTAAGAGCTCCAATAAAAAAAATTAAAAGTGGGTCCCGCGTTTAAAACATAAAACAAAAGTTGACCCCACTCCAAACTACAATAAACACACATTCCAGCCTTTGACCATCTAGTAAAACGAAAAGTTCTCCAATTCGATTTTCACGGGAGCATAAATACCTCCCTATCTCACATTCTCATCCCTCTCTTATTCCACACCAAAACAATAATCCTCCACCATGACAACCCCTCTAACATGCTCCGCCGGCGACCTCGCCGCCCTCCTCTCCACCAACTCCACCACCTCGGCCGCGGCCGCGGCCGACTACATCTGTTCCCAACTAACCTCCATCCAATCCACCCTCACCGCCACCACCCACGCCGTCGACTCCACCTACCTCCTCTTCTCGGCCTACCTCGTCTTCTCCATGCAGCTCGGCTTCGCCATGCTCTGCGCCGGCTCCGTCCGCGCCAAGAACACCATGAACATCATGCTCACCAACGTCCTCGACGCCGCCGCCGGCGCCCTCTCCTACTTCCTCTTCGGCTTCGCCTTCGCCTTCGGCTCCTCCCCTTCCTCCAACGGCTTCATCGGCAGCCGCTTCTTCGCCCTCGGCTCCATCCCCTCCCCCGAAGCCGGCTTCGACTTCGGCTTCTTCCTCTACCAATGGGCCTTCGCCATCGCCGCCGCCGGGATCACCAGCGGCTCCATAGCCGAGCGGACCCGGTTCGTCGCCTACCTTATTTACTCGCTCTTCTTGACCGGGTTCGTCTACCCGGTGGTCTCGCATTGGTTTTGGGCGCCCGATGGGTGGGCCGGGGCGGGCCGGGTCGGGCCCGGGCTTTTGTTCGGGTCGGGCGTTATTGACTTTGCCGGATCGGGCGTGGTGCATATGGTGGGCGGGATTGCGGGCCTTTGGGGGGCCCTGATTGAGGGCCCGAGGATCGGGCGGTTCGACCACGCCGGAAAGGCGGTGGCGCTACGTGGACATAGCGCCTCCCTGGTGGTTCTTGGTAAGATAATATAATTTAATGTATTATCAATTTATCATGAATCAAAATCTAAACGAATTTGATTCATACGAATCTTGCTGGTATGGAATTAGGTTTAATTTAGGTTAATTGTAGTTAACACGATATATTTTACAGTTGTTATGAAAGAAAATCATGCTGGTAAATATTGCAATTTTAATTGATTTTTATTATCATACGAAATTATCTTGTAGTTAAGATCTTCGACAATTAAAAGCTAGTAGTAACTAACTATACGAAGGCCTAAAAAACATGAAAAAACATAATTACTTAATGGGTTTTTCTAGTGTGATTAGATTTCACTAATTAGGTAAAAAATGTGAATTGATAAGGAGGAAACAGTAAGTAAGAAATTTATTGATTTAATTTAAAAAGAATAATATTTCTACTTCCCACTAATTTATCTTTAAGCTTCTAATTTTTTTTTGGTAGAATCTTTAAGCTTCTAATTATAAAAACCCTTAGTTAATAATCTAAAAGATTCTCATTATTGTGGTATGTATATGATATCTAAAGATAGTAGTATAATAATAAGTGGTTTCCATAATTTTTGATACAATGAATTGAATAGATAAAGTGTGAAGTAGACTATAATCAGTCAACCGATGTGGAAATTATTTTATAAACAATTTTTTTAAGGTTTAGATTAATAATTTTAAAATTGAAATTATATATTAAATTTTATTATTTAAAACTATTTTATTTTTTTTATAAAATTTATATTTTTTTAGAATTTTTAGTTTCTATATCTAGAATTCTTAATTTATGTGACAATTATTTTATAATTATTATAGAAAAAACAATTTTAATTTGACATATTTTTTGTGGATTTCTAATTATTAGGTACATTCTTGCTATGGTTCGGGTGGTACGGGTTCAACCCGGGCTCCTTCACAAAAATCCTGGTCCCCTACTCCACCGCCGCCGGAGGCTTCTACGGCCAGTGGAGCGCCGTAGGCCGGACAGCCGTCACCACCACCCTCGCCGGCTGCACCGCCGCCCTCACGACCCTCTTCTTCAAACGGGCCTTATCGGGCCACTGGAACGTCACCGACGTCTGCAACGGGCTTCTCGGTGGGTTCGCCGCCATCACCTCGGGCTGCGCGGTGGTCGACCCGTGGGCCGCCATCGTGTGCGGCTTCGTGTCCGCTTTGGTCTTAATCGGGTGCAACAGGCTCGCGGAGTGGGCCCGATACGACGACCCGCTCGAGGCGGCCCAGCTCCACGGCGGGTGCGGCGCGTGGGGAGTGATCTTCACGGCCTTGTTTGCGACCGAGAAGTACGTGAATGAGGTGTACCCGGGCCGGCCCGGTAGGCCCTACGGGCTTTTCATGGGCGGCGGGTGGAGGTTGTTGGCGGCCCATTTGGTGCAAATCGGGTCGATTGTTGGGTGGGTGAGTATCACAATGGGCCCGTTGTTTTTGGTGCTTGGGAAGTTGAGGCTTCTTCGGATCTCGGCGGAGGACGAGATGGCGGGCATGGACCTGACCCGACATGGTGGGTTCGCGTACGCGTACAATGAAGGGGATGGCTCGACGACGAATCCGTCGAATCGTGGGATCCAGATGGGCAAGCTTGAGCCCGATGGGTTCGGGTTGAGATCGAATTAGGGTTTTTTTCCTATATTGATTTCGTTCATTTTAACTTAATTCAGTTATTATTGTCACATCTGAACTTCAATTTTTCTAGGGTCTATTGAGCGCATCCTTTGATCAAGGAATGAGATCCTGCTTATGCAGGACTATACTGGACACGTATGATGACGACGATGATGGTTTGTCTAAGTAGGCTTTGCATTGGAACGTTGGTGATAACTATAGTGATTTTCTCAAAATCGTATGTTTGTATGCAATGTTATAAAAAAAAATGTTAGACAAAGGGGCCGTTTAGCATTTAGATATTCAGAACGATTATCTAAACGACCGTCTAGATGGACTGGACAACTAGGTAAACTAGAACCTTTCAACATGAGGTCTAGGATTTTTAGAACAGTGCTTGTGTTTTTGTAAGTATGTTTTTTTTAGAAACTAACTGATGTAAATTCGGATTATGGTTATGCATGGTTATGGTTATTGTGAATTTTGGTGGTGTTATTTGGAACACTTGGTTGAGTATGGGCGGTTGAGCCTTTAAGAATTAAGATAGGGTTTTGTATGGAGTGAACGTACGTGACTTACTTTTTGTCTTTTGATAAATGTGCATTATCCTTCAACGTGACCTTCATGTTTTGTCTTTTTTTTTTTCGATCTCTCGCTCGGTTCGATTAGCCGGGGCCAATCTACGTCCGAACCGGGTACTGTAGAGGCTCATCTCATTGCTGAGGGCGACCCTCCCAATTCAATTTTTTCCATACACGCCGCCAGGAAGATTCGAACTTCAAACCTTCTGAACAAACGCTTAAGGAGTCTAACACCTCATCCCACTAGACCAATTGGTTATGCCTTCATGTTTTGTCTTTGTATTTATGATGTATGTACAATAGCAAGAGAGTACGTAGAGTGACACAAAATTCCCGTGAGCTCTGAAAAAAGAATATTCATAAAGGAATCCATTAAGTAGGGGTGTTCATTCGGTTCAGATCAGACTGGAATAGACGGCCTGGTCTGGATTGATGGACCATAAAATTTGTATTATGGTCCGGTCCGACGTCCGATTTTGGACCGTAAAAATCGGGCTTACATATTTTACAATAAAACTTTATAACATTTTATGTTAAAGAGTAGTTAAATTACTGTCTGATCCGAACTTCTAGTGTAAATGAATTGTAAAAATTGAAATTTTATGTCAAGTGTAAATATTAAAAATTGAGATTTTATGTCAAATACAAATATTATGTTTTTTTTATATATACTTTTTTTTAAAATATATATTACAACCCAATTCAGTTCGGACCGTCTCGGTCCCAATCCTAGATTCCTAGATATTACAGTATGGTCCGGTCTCCCGTCCATGTTTGCACAACCCTACCATTAAGGGCCTGTTGTGTACGATAGAGAGAATCGGTTGAATTTGGGAATGAGTTTCCGATGAGATTGAGATATATTTGGCCCATACTCACCTCCATTAAAATTTGAAATGTAAAAGGGTTAGATTCCAAATCTGAATGCTCTACTAAACACTAATTTAAGTTTGAGTACTTCTTAATCCGATTTTTCATATCGAAAGTATGGTACTAACCGGGCCCTAAGTTTTTCGACAGTTTTTCTGACGGAAAATTGAGGAATAATTGTATAAACCTTAGGGTTGGTTGTATTTGATGTCAAAAGCTTATGAAATTCCAAAAGAAACAAACTTTTGGTTGTAGTTTTATCTAGTGGCGCCGTACTAGTTATAGCAGACAAGAAGACATCATATAATTTGTGACTTTATTGCACGTTTGTACCACTTAAAACACAATCAATCCAAAAGATAGTGGTTTTTTCTTTATTAACATTGTAAATTCATGTGCTAACTTTAATGCTAAAGTTTGTGTTACTTTTCTTCCTCTCCAATAAACTTGGTTGAGAGTGATGAGTTTTTCTTTGTAAGACGATGATGATAGTTTGGTCCTTTTGACCAAGGTTATCAGTAACTCCACAAAGAAGGGAAAGTGGTTTTTTAGAAAAAGAGGCTAAGTTTTTTTTTTCCCGACTACTTAGTTCATTTCTTTCGTTTTAATAAAATATCTCCTTAAGGGGTCGGAGAATACCGCCTCTCCTTCGACTAAAAAAAAGGGCAAAAGAGGGCCATTGAAATTGGTAATCCAAGTAGGCTTTTAATATTGCTTTAAGTGTATGTTTAATATCCTTATTTATTATTATATGTTATTTTATTATCTAATACTAAACAAATTTTGAACAAAATACCTAAAATGACAAATGGAACTAAACAAAAAATTAATTAAGTTTAAAAGGACAAATATTGTAGATCTAAACGGAAGGAGTATGTTATTATTTCCAAAAATCTAAACATTTTAAATAATAATAAACATAAAATATAACCTTTACCCCGTCCAACCGACAGGGTTAACACTCTAGTACTATTAACAATCCTTCCTCCTCTCTTAAAATGTAATACTCCTAATAAATACAAGAGTATAAATATGTGATAAAAAGTCTAGAATGAATTGTGAAATAAAAAGAAGAATTCAGAATGACAATAATTGTGTAACAAGTGGAGTATCACTCTTTCAGTAGGAAAAAGTAAGTGGACCAAAAATTAGGGGTGTCGATCGACTCGTAACCCGACTCCCTCGCAATTTTACGGGTTATATATCAGATTTTTTTAGTTTACGGGTTATGGGTCAACCCATAATATTAAAAAAATAAAACTTATTGTTGTAGTCAGTGAAAGAGAGAAATAGAATTTTACAAGTAAAACGGATCGAAAAGGGTCAAACGGGTCAATTTTACGAGTCAAACGGGTCAATAATGGTCAAACGGGTCAACAAGTAACACGACCCATAAACGGGTTGTGGGTTAGGTCACGGGTCCACTTTATTTTTTGACGCCGGCTCATAAAACAGGTTGCGAGTCGGGTCCAATTGACGTGTTAGGAAACCCTACCAAAAATTGAAATTAATACTCCCTCCGTGTAGTTCTACTTGTCTTTCTAACTTCAAAATTTTGTTCAATAAAACTTGTCCATCTAGAATTTTTATTTAATTAATAAGTTAGAAAGTGTTTATATTGACTTTTTTCTCTCTATCTATTGACTATAAAGGATGGTTAGTAATTAATTGGTGATTACATTTAGAAATTTTTAGATTTTCAATGATATTTTTTATATTTTTAATGAGTTTCTTAATATATGTGAAAAAAATTTAAAAAGACAAGTAGAACTAATCGGAAAAAGTAGTTTTTTTTGCCATTTGATTCATGAAAACTCCACCAATGACAAACACATATAATAGTATGTTTAATATTTCAGACAATCAAAAAGGGTATGCATGATATAATGTTAAGTTTATTAGCATTGTCGCATTGGGCTCACAAGCTATTGATAGAAAATTTGATTTTTCTAGAGGGATGATACTCCATGTGATAATGAAAGAAAAGCAAGTTAATGGTGTTTTGGCTTATCTTAGCCTCTTAGCTAGGTTATAGGATGTGAATGCAAAGATTCTATGTCCTTTTGATCATAAATATGAAAGATTCTTTTTATTGAAACTATAGATAAAGTTAATGATGTTTTGGGTCCATCTTGGGTCATTTAAGTCTGGACTCTATGAACATATTGTCTTCTCATGTTGGATTTTTTTTTCTAAGTTAATTGCCACGTTTGAATTATTGTTCATCCAATTTAGGCGAATTTGTTAATCATTATAAAAGTATTAATGCCTTATAGTGAGTAATACCACAACCAACAAAAATGGTGTGCTTTATTATCAAAATTTCATGATTTGCAAAATCCCAAGAAATATTATTCAATATATGTGTTTAGTCAGAAAGTCCGGGGATAAAAGCTGAATTGAACACAAGTACACAACATACATCCAAAACACTACAAGTTTCACAAAACCAAGAGAGTTATTTTTACCTTAGGCACAAAAAGATTGATCATATATTGCCCCCATATGGAGGAACTGGTGTAGCAGGAGTGAGCTTCAGGTTGCCCTCCATTATCAATAAAGGGAAGTCTTTCTTCTTCCATTAGAATGAAATGTTAGCTCTAATTGGTTTGAGCTCAGTTTGTTTTAATAAATTTTTTTCCAATAAAACGAAAATTAGCCAAGGAAATTCTAAAGCTAGGTCAAACAGATCATCCATCCATCAAAATCCTGTGAAATTCACAAAACCATATGAATCTTGTAAGCAAGTGAATCTTGTAAGCAAGTAAAAAGAAAATAGCACAAATTTAGAAAATAATACAAGGTATAGAATATAATTGTTCGCTAGGTCTAGAATAGAATATAATTGTAAATTTGGAATTGGAGTTCTTCCATTGGCCTCTTATGTTTGATGAATTCGGTAAATGTATTTCTCATATTGGGTTAAGCCCAATATGAGAAATACAACTTCTTTATCCGGAGTTTAACCCAAGACTATATACGTAATTGGTGCCTTATCCACGACAAAAACAAAGAATTCGAATTACATGCAATTAATTAATGCTAGCTAATACGCACTACTACGTATTAAACTTAGATTGGTCACATTCAATTCAATGAAAGAAAATTAGATACAGTTTCCTTAATTTATGAATAACGTATATTTGAAAACTAATGAAACAAATCTCCTTAGACGTTACTTCTCCACAATTCAAGCATTTCAACTACAACCGAGTAAAGGAGAGAGTCAGATTCAACAGACGCAAACCCTATGACCCAGAAAATACATAGAAAGATCATGCTCGCACCTTGAAATGACTGTATATGAATCGTGGACCATCAAAGTCGGGTTGAAGGGATTGAATTCCGATTGAAATGTGCCTTATTTCTATTTTTTTTGTAGTGTATGTTTTGTCATGACAATGTGATTAGCATGAAAATTCTAGAAGATTGTCAGTTTTTGGGAGAATTTGAAGCAGAGAAGCCTATTTTATTACTTTTATTTGATTGCTTAGGCTTTGATCCTATAACATTGAAATTTGATCGTGTATGGAACATAGAGTCTGTAAGTGTCATCCTTATTTTATATTTAAACTTATTTTATGTGCTCAGTTTTTAATTACCAATATTAATCATGATATTGTTTATTCAATCTATTTTCAGAAGTCAGGAACCATTTTTTTCAATCAGGATTTAACCTCCAATGAGTTTTGTGAGTATGATGACAAGGGGATTACACTGTGGTGTTATACAACCTCAAGGCTACAATTGAGAAGGTAAGTGATTGTCTTAACCTCCATATAAGTGATAAGTGATTAAAGGTAATCTGCTGACTGTTTTGACTGGTTTGAGCTTTTAGGCATATTCTCCATCAAAGAATCTAACAGTGACTTCAACTTGAAACAACCTTAACCGAATCATGGAGGCCGCTTGAAACAACCTTAACCGAATCATGGAGGCCGAAAAAAGAAAAAATATAAATAAAATAAAGATTGGTGATAATGAGACTTTCTGGGAGAATTTGGAAATCATATTTAATGCTTTAATTTGTACGAATTAAATAATTTCAAATAATTTAAGATATGGTGACATATACGTACGTTAGTCTCATATACGTATATTGTGTACATATGTACTCTTAAATCTTGAATAATTAATATATAAGTCATATAATCTTAAATCTTAATTAATTATTTTCTTAGAGCATAACTCTCTTTTTTTCTAAACGAGCCTTGACTTTTTATATAAGGTCAAAATTAACATCGATGTTCAGCCCATTGATCGGGATTCATATATAGGTTCACAAAACCATCTGAATCTTGTAAGCAAGTAAAAGGAAAATAGCACAGATCTAGAAAATAATACAAGGTATAGAATAGAATTGTTCGCTAGGTCTAGAATAGAATTGATCTTGTGTTTGATGAATTCGTTCTCACCTGATCTTATGTGTTCTTAATAAAATCATTTTGGCAAAGATATTAAAAAAATGCTAAAAGATGAGAATTACATTTACCGAATTATTGATCTCTATTTGCATTAAAGTAAAAGTACATAACAAATTTCCGGAGTGAGCTTTAGGTTGCCCTCTATTACCAATGGAGAGAAGTCTTTCTTCTTTTTTGAATGAAATGTTAGCCCTAACAGCAGCCACTACAATAGATTAAGAAAAAAAACATTACCAATTTTTAGTTCATCACTTGGAAATTAATTGATATAGAGAGAGCCTTTAAGCTTAATAAACATATAAACATACCAAGTTTCTGCGATTCGCCGAACAATTTGTTCATCAAATTGGATACTTTGACATTGATGAAAACTGCCCCAGATTCTTTGGCAATGGCTTTAGCAAGCATTGTCTTCCCTGTCCCAGGAGGGCCGTACAATAACACGCCTTTCGAGGGGCCGAGAAGCTTCCCATATGAGAAGAGCTCAGGTCTCTTAAGTGGTAGGATTAACAGCTCAAACACTTCGTGCTTATAGCTTTCTAACCCCCCAATCGAGTTGAACTCTACATCGATATCGTCGGGATTTATCACATCGCCGGCTATTACATCCTAAGACATTAAACACACATCCAACAAACATATAAAGCTACAAGATTCATCTTTACTTTCAAAATAATAGTAAGAATTTAAAACTGTTATAGAAGAAACGGGCCCAATTGCCAAGCCCAATTCAAGTAACCCATGAAGGCCACGACTTATATACTAAGTTTGATCACCCAGATTTTCGATGTGAGATTCACAATTGAACTGTATCAAAATCTACAAGTGAGAGAAAACCACGTACCTCGTAGGAATTGGTTTGGATGCGGGGACGGCCAAAACGCTTGGAAACTTCCTTCATGTGATCCGCGACCTTTTTGAGTTCATTTTGCACTTGATAATCACCCCGATTTCCCCTCGTAGGAATCGAGTTCGTGTGCGGCTGTCTTTAAATTTGTCGATGTTTCAATGACATTCTCAAGATCTTGTTGTGTCACCAGTCTTGGGTCCTCCTGTAGTAGTATTAAAATAACGTGTCAACAACAGAAAAGATTTTAAGGCTAAAAAGACAAACCAAAACGAACAGATAGATCATCCGATCATACATAAGATGGACTCCCACTCTTCTCGTCGGCAAGGAGCTCCCTTATGGGAAGGTAAGCGGCTTGTTTGCATACATCGAATAGATCGGAGCCGGAATAGTCTTGTGTCAAGCTAGCTAAATGATCAAAATCAATGTTATTCTCAACTCTCTCGCCTTGTAAAGTCACTCTCAATATATCCGCTCTCTCCTTGAGCTCGGGCATTCCGATCTCGAAAGCCCTAGCGAACCGCCTTAGGACCGCCTCGTCGATTTCCGATGGACGATTTGTAGCACCAAGAACCATCACTCGTGCACTTTCTACGTACCAAAACACAAATATTTTAAACCATCCATCACTTATTATTATCATCATTTAATTAGTTCCGATTAATATATAATATTATACATAGCCATTTTTCTGAAAATCCCTTCGACGTTGAAATGTCCTAACCCACCTAGCTATCCAGATCTCCTAGGCACCCGTCTAAAGCCGTCTAGGCCATCACTTGGACCGTCTAAATGCTAGACGGCCTCTCTATCTAATATCCGTCTAGCGTTTTCTAAAACATCATAAGCAAGCACTTACTATTAGTTGTGAGACCATCCCAATGTGCCATGAATTCAGTCTTCGAACTCAAATGTGCCACGTGTTCAAGCTCTTGACGTTTTCCCAGAAGGCCGTCAACCTCATCAATGAATATAATAGCAGGCTGGAGTTTTTGTGCTCAACTAAATATAGCAGCCAGTGCAAGATATACATGCACACATAAATCATGCATTAATCCAAACAAGGCCTTTTAGTACTAATCAATTAACTTTCACATATACAACTTCATTTATATATAAGATTAATTTTAGCCAATCAGTTAAGCCTCTAAGATAGTAATACCCAGAGGTCTCTAGTTCGACTTTCATCGACAGTGTTCTTCACTAAAAATAAATAAAATTATGTACCATTTTTTTTGCGATTCACCAACCCATTTGCACATGACGGTTGAGGAGTTGACATTGATAAAAACGGCCCCAGATTCCTTAGCAATGGCTTTAGCAAGCATCGTCTTCCCGGTCCCAGGAGGGCCATACAACAATACGCCTTTCGAGGGGCCGAGAAGCTTCCCGCCATGTGAGAAAAGCTGAGGTCGCTTAAATGGCAGGATTGTCAGCTCAAAGATTCTTTGTTTTTGGCTCTCTAATCCGCCAATCGAGTTAAACTCTACATCAATTTCTTTTGGATTCGTTACCCCGCTGGCTATTACATCCTGTACATACATATTATTGTGTTAATATTGTAACGAGAGATCGAATGAGAACAATAAACAGAATTAACATGCACAGAGATTTACAGATTGTTGACAAGCTAGTAGTTAAATGATGATCCAAAAAGCTATCACATGATTGTTGACAAAGTAAAAACAAGGTTTAAAGGATTTTTTTTCCACAATAGGCTTGCTAAAGATTTTAATTCTAGTTATAGGCTCAACAAGAAAATAATTCTTGGGATAGGCTGGTTAGTTTGGTTCGGGGGAGAGTCGCTGCTGAAAATTGTAATTTCCTGCCAAGTTGCTGCTTTTTGCAGTGTTGTTCAATTTTTTATTAATTTTTTGCCCAAAAGTTTAACAATGGAATATTGAAGATTAGCTATATATATACGCGTGGTACTTACTCTTAAAAACCCACGATAAGGAAATTGTGTATTGTGTATTATTTTATTTTAATTTCAAAAATGTAAATAGAAACATTATTTTTTAATAATAAAAACATAATTTTTATATATTGTAATAATAAAATAGATTATAACATTTTATATTAGATGCTATAATTTTTTTAAAACAATAATCCATGTCAATTTAACAAGTTTCGTGTTTCAACCAAATTGGATTTGGGTTAGTCTAGCTCCGGATTTTCTATGGCCCACTGATTTTTGGGGAGTTCAACCCAAAAAACTTTTAGACTATTCAAATCTGATTGTCAAGTGAGGTTTAGTTTTGACCGCTCTACATGTGTTATACTAACAATTTAAAATAATATTAAAAGACATTTAAGTAAATGAAAAAACGAATTACTATTTTTACACACAATAAAAATAGTACATATATAAATGACATGAGTGGGTTAATGTTGCACAAAATTAACTCACATTGTAAAAGCAATTATAGTATTTTTTATATGGGTCAGATCGATATGATTTGGGTTCGGTCATTTTACGTCAGCCCACCCTAAAAAAATAAAAAATAATATAATAGAGTAAATTTAATAATAAAAAATAAGGTAATTTTAAGATAAATTAGTTAAAATAAAATAATTTATCCCACCCAAAAAAAATTTAGTGTCAACTAGTCCACCATAATTTTAATTCCTGAGTCCGTCCTTGTTAATCAAAGTCCATGTCAGATCGAGTTGGGTTATGACAGTATATCATACGAGTTTGGATCAAACTAGCGGATCAAGAATATTATTCGGATCAAACCAATGGATTTCGGATTTCAGATTTCAACTCAATTAAACATTAATTAATCGGAGTTTAATTCTTGTATGAGCCATAAATTACCGGGTCGGATTTTTTACCTACAATTTTGAACGATTCGGCTCGGATTATCAAATCGGGTCAAAATTTAACTTCTCTATAAATCTACCCTAATAGTAATACATTATAAAGAAAAATGATTCTATATAATTTTCTATATACCAATGAATATTTTCTATATTATTTTTTATACTAAATGATTCTAATTAAATAGATTTTATAAAATATATAACATACTTTGATACTTTCTATATTATTTTATCATTTTATTTATTGTATGATTTTGTTTAGATTTCGCCTAATAAAAAATAAAAAAAATTTAAAAATATATTATTAGTGTATGATACGAGACTTTAACTAATTACGAATAAAACGAAAATAGCAAATTCAATTCCCTTGGTTAACATTTAAAAAAAATGAAAGCTTCAATTCCCTCTCGTTAGAATATTGGGAAAAAATGAAAATCAACGTAAGAAATAGCATAAAGCAGCGATTTACCAGAAAAATTGAGGTCCCACCAGTAAATTTGCCCCGAGCCAACTAACCAGCCTATCAACGGAAATATTTTTTTGTGAAGCCTATATCTAGAATTAAAATATATAATAAGCCCATGTTGGAAAAAAATTCGGGTTAAAGACCCAAACTTGAAAAAAAGGTTGAAACCCTAATTAATAAGAATTTTTTTCGAAAGTAGGCTTGGAAATAACTTTTATTCTTGAAATAGGCTTGGTAAAAAGTTATTTCCGGGCATAGGCTGGCGGTGGAGGTTCGGGTATATTTTTCAAAATTTATGTATAGTCGCTGTCCGTATTAGCGTCTATCTATGACAAAGTCAGCAGTGACTTCCTGTAATACGAAATTAAACCACCCCTCTCTTGAACACTTTTTATTTTCACTGCGTGTGTTTGATGCCTATTATTTATGTTACTTAATTTAAGGTATAAGAGTTAATTAATATCTAATTTTGGAATTAGAGTTTAGGTTAATATGCAACCATCTATAGATTGGTTGAGTTTAATACAAATTGAGAATGACTTATTTGGATTAGACCTGTCAAAAACTGATCTAACTCGCTAATTCGACCCGACTCGCCTGATAATTTTAGGGTTAAGATCCGAAAATTTGAACCCGAAATAAACCGAACCCGAACCCGTTGGGTTTACCGATTTAGCATATTTATAAAAAAATTAAATTTATTTTGAAACTTATAATATATATTGTTATTAAAATAAATAAAAATAATATATTATTATTAAATATTATTATTTAATTAAAAATTGATTTTAATAATCATTCAAAATTTGATTTAAGATAAATATTATTTATAAATAGATAAAAAGATAAAGATAAAATAATTTTGTTATTTTTAATTAAAATTAGAATTAATTTTTTTCCACATGAATAAATAGAAAGAAATTTAATTTAAAAAAAATAATATAAATAACTTTTTTAATATACGGTGGGCCAGAATTAATGTGGTGATTAGAAAAGTTACAACTTTAATATATAGTTATAGATAGATATGTTTTTTTTTTTTCAAAGATATATATGTGATCACGTGTACATATTTTTTCTTATATTTTTTTAATGTTTCCTTTACAAATATAATAAATATAATGTACTTTTTTATCTATTTTGGTAAATCTACTAATATTATTTTATCTTTATGTTTATTTGGGAATATATTTTTACAAATATTATTTTATCTTTATGCTTAGTTGGAGATAACTTTTTTTTGCATAATTAACTATTTAAAATTATTATTTTAATAAAGAGGTGATGTTACGCAAAGTGGTGGCGGAAACTACTTCGACTTTAGTTATTAGTAATCGATATTGATCATATATATAAACCGATCTATATATATGTGTATAAGATATATTTTACTATTATATACCCCTGCAATGCACAAGTAAAACCAATATATATATATTAATATATAATTTTAATATTTGTTTTCATAATTAATTTTTTATCATAATAAAAATTAAATACCAAAACTAGTAGTATGCAACATGTACGTGGTTAATAGAGAAGAAAATGAAACAATTGTCCAAAAATATAATTAGTCCAAAATCACAGGTTTTTTTAATATAAACAAAAATATTGAAGAGTGTTGACAGTTTCTCCTAACGTATCATTTTTGACAAAAAAAAAAAGTTAAAAAAACACACACAGCATATTTCAGTTGCTCTACCCGAGCCTAAATTGCCAGCCTATTGTGGGCAATGTTTTTCAAACCAGCCTAATTTGAGAATTTTTTTTATTTTGTAAGCCCAGTTTCGGAAAAGATTCAATTAATAAACTGACATTTATAGTTAAGCCTGCCGTCTGATATTGAAAAAGGAGGCATTGGTGGTGATCGATCAAATTCAATTCTCTGTGTATGGAGAAAACGCTCCCGAAAACCCGAGCCCTTACGCCCCCTTGCAATCAAACCCTAGCCCCAAATCGTTTCAATCTCCCCCAAATCAATATCTCTAGATCGAAAATCTGGAAATTAATCAGAGTCTTTCACGCCTTATTACTAAATGAAATCGACTGTAATGATGGCCTTAGAATGGCAAGAGAGAATTTTGAGCGAAATCAATCCCGATTTTTCGCGGCGTGCTCCCTACAACCCACTACAAATCTGTACTTCTGGTGGCGTGATAGAACCGTAGAGACGCTCCGGTTGGTCGGCCTTATCCCCGCCGTTGTATGCTGGCGAAGAAGGAAGAAGAAAGGATCTCTCTCTATGGATCCTCGGGCTCTCTGGAGGCTAGGGTTGGTGAACATAATGGCCTATCCGACCCTGTTCACAACCATTTTCAAGGGTTTTCTCGGGAGTGTTGGGTTGTGCATCTCCTCTGAAGAGTGGAGGCGGGTGGATTCCCTACTGTTAGGGCGATCCCTCTATGTGAGGAATGTCATAATATCCAATGAAGACTATGAATCTATAAGGTTGTATCTTTGCTTCTCTATTGATTATTGCGGTATTTCAAATTATTTAACTGTTGGGGGTAATGATATCTTTGCCTATATTTGGAGAACTGGTGAATTCGTGTTCCCCACACTCTCCCATTACCTCTCCTGTTGTTTGAAGTCTACCTTATCTAGTTTATTCTCTGTGATTGTCTTGATTTGGGGTTGGTTTGGTACCACAATGGGGAAAGAAAATGATGATATGAGGAAAAACAAAAGTTCCTACAACAAGTTCCTTAATTCTGATCCTAGTTTCTCTAAAGAAAAAGAAGAGGGTGAGCTCTCTCACTCTCGACTCGACCCACTGCCTACCATGGTCCAAGAGACCTTAAAGGGTGGCAAAACAAAACAGCCTGTTGAGGCTGGACCCTCGGAGTCCAAGAAAGAAAAAGGTAAGAGAAGGATTGATATGTCAGCCTTCTTGAGCCAATTGTCTGGAGAGAAAGAAAACACATTGCAACTTAAAGAAACCGCCTTGTTTACTTATGTCCCCGGGGACTCCATTGAGGCCTCTTGGCTTAGACAGAAGTTGAGAACTGATTGGCAGATAAGGGGCGACTTCTTTGTGCATGTTAGGACCAGTGGATGGGTTGAACTCAGGTTTGCAAATGAGGAATATCTAACTTGTTTTTTGATGATATATCTTAGGAATGTCAAGAATAAAAATATCATGAAACATTACATTAAATTTAATAGAATACAACCTTGTAAAAGGAATCTATCCAGTGGTGTACTTATTAGGAAAAGAGAGAGCAAGGAGTACATGGTTGGTAGATATTACAGGAAGATTTGGATGAATTTAAGGATAAGCAATAGCCAACAACTAAACTTTGCTAATATTCTTTATGTTTTAAAACTTCTCCTAAGTGTTTTTGAGATGAATAAGGCCATTATCTGGTGCTATGTTAGTTGCAGGACATGGCTCTATGAAAGAGGCAGAAACAACTTAGTACGGCTGAGCATTGAAGATATTAGAGAGGTCAAATGGGGATGTGTAAACTTTATTCACAAATTAAAGGTTAGAAAAACCATTGATCCTAGCTTTGTGATGATGATAAGTAGTAAAAAATTTAGTTGGCATCTCTCTCTTTCTCTGGAATATGCTAACATTAATTGGAAAATTAGGAAAACTTGGAATTTTCTGGGTATTAAAGATTTGCTTGGTAGTTGTAATTACCAATAATAGTGAATTCCTTAAAGATATGGAAAGAAATGATATTCATCTTTTGGATTTGATAAGGTTTGATATAAGGAGGAAACTTCTAAATATGATGTGCTATGATTGTGACTATCTAAAATGGATCAAATGGATCCAATCAAGCAGACTCAGAGAGATAGAAAGTAGCAAAAAGGAAGGAAAATGTATAAAGACGAGTGGAATTCAAGCCCAAAGAAAAGACTTCAAATACAAGATGATATGTTATACATTAATGTCTTTGGTTAAAACGTTTGATGCTGATGGTATAAATAGATGTAAGAAACAGAAAGTTAAGCAAAGACTGAACAACTACATATGTAAACATGACTTTATTAATAAGCCAAGGTACTGGAATTTTTCTATACAAAAATATAAGTATAAGCAGGTGAGGTTGAACAACTTCATAGATATGCAACTGTACCCATGGAACAATAATTACAGGATTACGGGATGGGATACCCCGATCAAAGTCGAAACAAGGAACCATATTCATATTAAAAAAGAGTGGTTCACACGCTGTTATGTGAGTAGTGGCGTGATGCATAATGAATTCTCTAAACACAACGCAGGAACACAAGAGTTGAACGCTAGGAAAAATCATTTAAAGAATTGCTATCAAAACAGGATGTGGATCGAACAAAATGGAACACATAGGAAATCAGAGATGAAAAGAAAAAATAAGAAAGTACAGAGGATTAACAATATTAACAATGAAGATAGGATCATGGAATTGTAGAGGGATAGGCCGGAAGTCGTTCTGGCCGGAAGTTGATTCCTTCTGTAAAATCAACAGAATTCAAATAATGGCGATAATCGAAACAAAAATTGACAAAGCTCCAAGTGATCAGGTTTGGAGAAGAGCGGGGTTTGACAATTTTGTTTGGTCCCCTGCGAATGGTAGAGCTGGTGGGATTGGAGTGTTGTGGAAAGAACATCAACTCATAAATGAAGAAATCACTCTGCTTATTCAGGATCCGAGGTACATAATACTAAAATACTATAATGTATTAACAAAAAAAAGTATTGCTCTCTGCTTCGCATATGCACCACCTAATGTTGATGTTAAAGAGACATTTTGGCAAAAAATAACTAGTGATTTTGGATCACTAAATCTTCCAACTATTATTATTGGAGATCTTAATGAGATTCAAGACTCAAGTGAAAAACAAGGAGGAGTCGCCCCAGAACCACATAGATTCGAACGAATTCATAAATTCAAGAACGATTGTGAATTAATAGATATCCCAACCTGTGGAAACAAATTCACTTGGAGAAAAAATAGAACTGAGGAAAATAACATATATGAAAAACTTAACAGAGTACTAGTAAGCAACTGCATTATACAATGGTACCCTAGTATTCATACAACCAATCACGCATTTACTTCATCTGATCACTGTAAAATATCTGTTGACCTGAGTAACGATACAAACATGAAAGGAGCACCATTTAAACTTGAAAAGGCATGGATGCACCGTAAAGACTTTAGAAACGTGGTGAAACAAGCTTGGAGATTAAATGTTCAAGGATCAAATATGTTTCAACTAGTAAAAAAGACTCAGCTATTTAAAACAAATGCAAAGAATTGGAATAGAAGAACACTAGGAAACACTTTCCAACAACTAAAAGAAATTGATATCAAACTTATTGAGCTACAAAAACAAATCCTTATATCACCACAACCAAGTACAATACAAAAACAAATCCGAATTATAAAACAAAAAGAAAACATCCTTAATTTCCATAAAACATATTGGAAACAAAGAGCTAAAACAAAGCATATTAAATTATCTGATACTAACTCAGGATATTTTCACAAGGTAGCAAGTGGCAGAAGAAATAGGAAGATTATTAAGGAAATTCGCACAAGTGATGGCACTCATATAGTTGGAACAGAAAATATAAGAGAAGAAATAAGAAAAGACTTTAAGCAAAGGTTTGCAAAAGAACCCACAAACCACACTCTAACACATGAGTACCTTGATCTAATTACAAATGAAATCACCCATGAGGACAATGACTATCTAACGAAAACAGTATCGAATGAGGAAGTAAAATTAGCTGTAATGCAAATTGGATCCAACAAATCTCCAGGACCAGATGGGATGACGGCAGAGTTCTATAAAAAGTATTGGGACATTGTGGGGCCATCAGTCATAAAGGCAGTAAAAAGCTTCTTCCATGATGGAAACATTCTAAAACAAATTAACCACACGTTTATCTCACTAGTCCCAAAAATAGATAATCCTTCATCAACAAATCATTACCGACCAATTAGTCTATGCTCTACAATTTATAAAGTCATCTCAAAAATCATAACGGAAAGATTAAAAAGAGTAATAAACAAAATAATACACCCGCTTCAAGGAGCCTTTGTAAGCAATAGAGCTATACAAGATAATGTGTTAATTGCACATGAAATATTTCACTCATTTAGAGGAAGTAAGGCAAAAGATGGTTGGGTGGCAGTAAAGTTAGATATGGAAAAAGCATATGATAGGCTAGATTGGGAATTCCTTTTTCGAGTACTAAGAAAATTTGGATTTTGTGATAAATTCATAGGGTGGGTTCGAGAATGTGTGTGTACAGTCTCCTACTCAGTACTGGTGAATAATGGATCCACGGATCTTTTCCTACCAGAAAGGGGCCTTAGACAGGGTGATTCGCTTTCACCCTTTCTGTTTGTGATAGGTACAGAAATTCTGGCAAGAAAGCTTCAAAGAGAATGTGACAAAACCAGATACTCGGTAGGATTTTCGGTTGCACGTGGTGGAACCAGAATTCCGTTTCTAGCATTTGCAGATGACATCATCATCTTCTCGAAAGCAACCCAAGGTGCATGCACCAAAGTTAAAACAATAATTGAAGAATACGCAGCAGTTTCGGGACAAAAGGTGAACTATCACAAATCAGCTTTCCAACCATCAAAAAATATGAACAACCAACAAAAACAGCAAATTCAACAAGCTTTGGGGATTGCAACTATGACCAACCTTGAAAAGTACTTGGGATGCCCAATCATCAACGACAAAGTAAATTGAGACACTTTCAAAGAATCGGTAGAAAAGGCAAACAACCAACTTTCAAAATGGAAGGCAAATGCTCTTTCACAAGAAGGACGAGCAACGTTAATTAGATCAAACTTAGCTATGAAACCAAATTTTGTTATGCAAAGTTTCATGTTACCAAAAAAAATCCATGATGACTTGGATAGAATAAATAGAACATTCTTTTGGAATAAAGATCAACATTACAAACCACTAATTGGATGGGATAAAATATGTAAGCCAAAAACGCATGGAGGATTGGGCATAAGGAAAACAAAGCACATGAACAAAGCTCTACAGATGAAGCTCCTATGGAAAATACTGGCAGAACCAGCCAATATATGGGTGAAAGTAGTAAAAGAAAAATATTTACGAAACGATACTCTCTTTTCTTATAAAATCAAATCAAATACCTCATGGCAATGGAGAAAGCTCCTGAGTCTTAAAGTGGAATTTGAAAAAGGACTCATATGGCAGATTGGTGATGAAAAGTCAATTAAATTCTGGGAAGACAACTGGGCAATAGAACAACCACTAAAGAACTTTGCAAAAGATCCATTTACCATTATAAATGAAATGAAAGTATCAGAACTCATCACTACAGACCGACAATGGAACCTTACTGTATTAGAACAAATCTTGCCATCCCAACAAGTTGAAATAATAAGAGCAATCCCAATACCAGATTATGAGATTACAGATCGACTCTATTGGGCACCAAGCAAAAATGGGTGGTTCTCCACACACTCAGCAATGGCTTTAATATCACAAGTGGCAAACCAAGAACCAAGTGAGGTAAGTTGGATTTGGAATTTAGACACACTTCCAAAAGTTAAAAACTTTCTATGGAAAATTAGTAATAATGGTTTACCGACAAAAGAAAGACTAAAAGAAAAAGGTGTTGCAACACCGGGAGGATGCATTATGTGCTTTAACACGATAGAGGATACATCCCATTTGCTTACCACATGCCCTCATACACTTAAAACAATAAAAAAGGTTAATCCGATCATAGAACAAAAAATACGCAACTACGATCCGCAAAATAAAATGCCAAAAAAAATATTAGATGACATTTTCGGCAGATTAGGAAAAAAGGAATTCTCTGACCTTGCGATTACTTGGTGGTGCATTTGGCACCAAAGAAATAAATTAGTCTTTCAACAAACACCAAATGATTTCATTCAAGACCTACCCCAATACATTAAGGCTCAACGAGATCAATGGGAAAGATCAAAACATTGGAATGAAGACGAAGAAATCATGATCATAAACGGTAAAAAAAGGAAAAAACAAAAGAAACACAACCAGAAATGGAAAAAACCACCACGTGATGTAATCAAATGTAACTTTGATGGATCAAAACTAGGAAATGGACAAGCTTCAGGAGGATCAATATTAAGAGATTATAATGGAAATATGGTAAACTTAATAACAAGAAATTATGGAAGAATATCGGCAATAAAAGCAGAGGCCCTAGCAATGAGAGACGGAATTAGGCTAGCGAAACAGGGAAGGCATAAAAACATAGAAATTGAAGGAGATAATATACAAGTAATCAAAGCAGCTCAAGGTGAAAAGAATTGTCCGTGGGAAATAGAAATCATCATGACAGATATCCTTATTGCACTCCTTGATTTCCAATCAGTACGAATCTCCCATGTGCCTAGGGATTGTAACGCTGTGGCTGATAAACTTGCTAGACTGAGCCACAGTCTCCCTTCCCACGCTATTAGGAATCATCCAGAACTTAATGTTCTTATCCGTCAGGATGCTCTAGGACGCCCTCCATGAGTGGAGAGCCTTCTAATTCTTACCTAATCAAAAAAAAAAAAAAAAAAATTCTCTGTGTATTCTTCTAACTAGGGTTCATAAATTGTGATAGTTTTAATCGGACATGGGACATTATTTTTTCGTGATCTTTTATTAAGGGATTTTTTTGAAATTTGTTATCTTGTTTCCTAAGAAAGACTAAAAAAAATATTTTAATTGGTTGAAATTTAATTGAATTATTTATAAATTTTAATATCTTTACCTATTTTAAATTATAATTTTAATATCCTAAACCCTAATTAATTCCTCTGCAACTATGTGGAGTCTTGCATTAAGACTCGGTGTTGAAGCTGATAAACCCTAATTAAGTCCGCTTAATCACTTTAAATTATGTGTGTCTTGCACCATTATTGACTAATTTATCGACTCAAATAGAAATTCCTACTAGTATAAGGGCCCATATTGTACGGGTTCTATTCAATATAAATAAAATAAACAAATAGTTAAATAGAAAACACATCCAAAATCAACTAAGTATTTTAGAATTTGTATGATAACATAAAAAATTATTCTAATGATCTTCCTATTTATCGTATCCAAAAATAAAAGATTGTTTAATAATGAGATTTTCTATAATATATTCTAAAAACATGGATAAGAATTTATCATATCCAAAAATAAAAGATTATTTTTTAAAAAAATTAATGGTTATTTTGCCAAAAATTAGTTTTTTAAAAAAGGGTGGTGTGATCCAATCTAAAAACAACATGTATCGCTTAATAACTTTTTTAACCTCCGCTTTAGGTTATAGTTATGATTTCAATGAGCCGATAAGAATGAAGATACCTTTAACTATTGTCTCAAGAAACTGTTCATCCTTTAAGATCGAAACTTTAACCTCGTTTGCTTGCTATGTTGTGTTTAATCAATGTAATCATCCTTGATGTGTAGGCATTATCATAGCTATGGGTGGATTGGGTGCGATGATTCTTGGCTTCGCATATTTTGGGTTGTACAAGCTCATCTAAATGCGAAACGGTGAAATGACAATATCAATATTTATAGGAAACGAAACGCCAAAAAAACGACAATTATAAATAATATATTATTTTAAAGGTCTAGATAAGAGTAATTTCAATATTCTCCGATTTGACTTTTACGAGCAGTGTCCTTCACCAAAAAAAAACTGATAGTTGTCTGTCATTATTAAAGTAGTGTTATGTACTTCTTTAATTTGTTAGTGTATGTCTCATTCCCTACCCCACCCCACAATGTGTTTGTCCACTTTTCTTGGTGGCAACCAATTCATGTACCCAATTATACTTAAATGAAAGGGCTTAATTTTGGTCACTTCTCCTAATTTATTTTATTTATTGTATTCCTCCAAGTCTCTAACCTTCATGTAAACTAAAATGTTACCCTGTCTCTTTATTTATTGGTTCAACGGTTAAGCTTTTGAGGTAGTACCTCGAGGTCGCCGTTTCGAATCTCGCGGGTGGTGATTTGTCCTTTCTCTTTAGAAAATTCAACCCTAATCCTTGCCCTATCAGGAAAAAAAGTTGCAATCTTTACTTTTAATTAAGTTGGTAGACTTTGAATAATATTTCTTGTGTTTCCTTCATAATTATCTTACATGATTCACACATTCTGAAACTAATAAAATTCCTTAGAGGAGCCTAAATAACATGAACATATAAAATAAAATGAATATAGTAACAACAAGATTAACCCCATCCCAACTAGTAAATTAAAAATCTAGCTTCAAAGTCACCCTTCCCCCTCTTGAAATAATATAGACAGATGAATTAAGAAACCTTACCTAAATTTATGTAGGAATATGGAAGAGATTTGTTGTAGAAGAATACAAAATAAGCATCATACACAATCTCGATTTTATATTAGGACAAGGGTATATACATCATGCCCCCCCCCCCCCCCCCCCCCCCCCCTCCAGATCCCGTATGAGGCGGGTTAATACTGGATTGTTGTTGTAAGTGATCCATACAAATGATGTCTCTGTTGTATCATGCGTACAATTCATCAGTCATCACTCTTGTTCAATTATAGGTCATAAAATTTTGAGCAGGAGTTTCATGAAAGTCTCCATTCGTACAAGAAATGATGTTGAGCTATCGTGCACCATAGCAATTACTCATGGATATGAAAATCAGAATTAATGCAAATGTTAAGACTTTACAAAACCCTGATTCTAATTCATTCACTAAAGGGTAACGTCATCATCACAAAGCAAAGGTACAACTTTGCACAAGTAACCAAGAATCTGAGAATTCAAAACCAAGGCTCATCCCTAGCAGCAAATTTGAGTTCCTAGTCAGAAAGTTCATGTAATAGATGGAGATTATTGCAGAGTTGAGCAAGGGATGCAAACTATGATATGAAATTAGGGGGAAAAAAAAACAAAACCATTCATCAGACAGGAATCCCCATGTCTGATAACTTTGTCATCCTTTTAGTGAGGCTGTTCGATTCCTGTTTTAGTCGAGACGCAGTAGAAGCAACCTGTTTGATTGAAAAAGAGCAATCAGAATGCAAATAATAGTGAGAAAGAAAGTTAGGTTGCGTTTGGATTGTGCATTATAATGTAGCATTTCACATTAAATATTGCATTATGATGCAATACAATGCTTTACAATGCGTCATCCAAACACGCCCTTATATGATAAGCATGGGTCAAATTGTTGACTGATTAATCAATCAGGTTTTTCATAAGGGAGCAGCACAGAGTCATGGACTTGCCTCTGCTCGGAGACGTATGGCTTCCCTAAGAGGAAGTTCTCTCAATTCTTCCATCAGATCTGGCACAGAACAATGCATGATTTGAATCCCAATGTGTGAAAATCAAAACAATGCAGGTAACAAGGAAACCATCCAAACAAAGACTGGTTTAGCAATAGGAACATGAAAAATAATTTTGAATCAATTCAGAAAGTTTAAAAATATATATAATTAAGAATTTAGGCAAGAAGTTTATCTAGAATGACTTCTCAGTTTTACATGCTCATAAATGCTTAATATGTGAATGCAGGTAAATTTGGCATTACAGAGTTTAAAGAGCATTGAAATAAAACATAAAAAAAGAGGCAGCAGATAGGGAACAAGAAAAGAGAAAAACTCAAGACAGAAAGCTGATGCTTTGTCTTGTAAGCCACCAGATTCAGATTTTATTGTTGACAGACACATACCTGAAGATTGAGCTTCAGCTCGTTGGAATGATTTAGCTAGTCTACGAAGGTGATTTCTTGCATTCCTAAAAAAAATCCACACGGTAAGCAAGGTGGTAATTATAAAACCTAAATGATACTAGATTTTGTGTAAATTGGAAAACATACAAGAGCTCAGTATGACCCTGTTGCATTTCCTTCTCAGCAAGAGCAGACCTTTCCAGCAACTTTTTACTTTCCCTCTTTTTCAAATCAACGGAGAGTTTTAACTCATTCACATTCTTCTCTGCTTTGAGAAACTTTGTCTGCAAATTAAACCAATAGAAACATTATAGTAGTACACATCCATTTGAAACAATAGTTTGCAATTAAATCACATGCATCCAAGACTTTTAACCATGATAGAATGTTAACAAATAGTCATGGATGCATTATTTTTCATTCCATGAGCATATCAACATGCAAATGTGATACTTTTGTGCAAGAAATATGTCAAAAGCAACCTACACGCTTCATCCATCTAACTCACATAGACCTTGCTTTTGCAGGACTACAGTGGACTGCTATTGTTTTGTAAAGCATTGTACCAGTCAATAATTGCAATAGACTTACAATGTACAAGCACAGACCAGTGAATGCATATTCATTTTCAATCAAACGCGTGCAAGTAAGAATATATTACCTCCTCACTTTGAAATCTGCCCAGAGTATTGCGGATCAAGAACCTCCTAGGACCTGCAAAATGCAAATTACATGAGGTTTTAGATGCTAAAAATCATATGAGCAGTCAGAATGAAATATTGCAAATAGAAAGATAAATGAAAACAGAACCTTAGGGAAAAGAATCTACACTTGCACACCAATAACTAATTTAAGCCTAGCATTAAACAAACTGCCAGCAAGTAGATATCCAAAGTGGCTCACTTGTACCCAATGAATCCTAGATTGAAAGAATGAATGCTCCTCACATCTCTGGAATGAATCATGTTAGACTGAGCATATAATTTTCTAGGTGTTTACATTCAAACGAGCATTATCTACTTAATGTATTTATCCACGCAAGTGATTTCTATCTTATCTTATCCTGTCATTTTCCCTTTAGAGTGTTTTATCCACAAAATTAAAAACACAATTTGCATCAATACATTGAAAATTTCAGCCAAGTAAATACAAAAATGTTCATTGCATACCAAAATCCACCAGTTACTCATAACACACAAGACCTCTGAAAGGTTCTAACTTTGTTTACAATGACTTCCTTTTTTATTATGTACATATCAATGGCAACAGAAATATATACACCAAAGCATCATCAAAAATTTAAACATTTCTGAACACAAATGCAAAACTTGTCAAGCTTCAAAGGATTTCTTGATGAAGAAGTAGAGTTATACCTCTCATAAGAATAAAAGCTGCTGTGACAGCAACTCCTGCAACAGCAGCTGGGTGTTCTTTTGCTTTCAGTACTTCACCTAAAACACGAGTAATACACAATTGATATCAGACGTAGAGAGTTATCCAATTAGAGCAAAACACACCTCAACACAATCATTTCCCAGTCAAGTTCCATGTGACATGTTCAAAATCACATAATGAACATCTTAAAGAAGCTTAGCATCTAAATACTCAAGTGGAAGAAAGGCGAAAGCTCGCAAGCAATTTTCTTCCATAAAAAGACTTGTGAACTTATTGAAAGGATATATCAATGAAACTAATTGATGTTGCAAAACTACAGAAAACCTAAACACACAAAAAGTCACACATAGATGCACTTATCACTTATGCAGAGAACAGATTTTGGCCCCTCAACTCATTTGAACAGATAAAAGAGGGACAGGATTCCTTGCACAGAGAAAATAATCACATAACTTTAAACCTATCACTAATTCCATTAGAACATTTACCTTTGGCAGTCTTAAAAAAAGCATCTTCATAATGCACATATTTTTGCTTGATATCTGACACAAGCTCCTGCAAAGCAATAACGAGTTCAAAAGAGAGCACACTTCCTGAATATATATATCAAAGTCGGAATTTGATTTACAAAGTGAACAGAATGCAACACCCCGATTCTTCATCTTAATTCTTTCTATAAGCTCAAATAACCTACACGCAAACCGATTTTGGAATCCAGAACCAGCATAAACTCATCGAGCATCTCACTATAAACCCACGAAAACCCTAGAAATCGAATTGACTCTGAAAACAAGGTCACTGGATTAAAATCCCTGAATCTCTCGAGAGGAATCTAAAAACGCAATAAAAGACACAATCAGGAGATGCACTAACCGACAATGGAGGGATCGGACCCATCGGCGCCATGCTTCTGCGCGAATAAGAAAGTTAATCAGCCGATGTATGTCAAAATGGGGAAGGAAAGTTCGCAAGTCGATCTCCGAGAAGAAGAGAGAAATCGGGTTCGGACGTTCGGTTCGGTCGAGTTGGTTCTAATAACGGTTTGGAAAAAAGATGAGAACCCAAAACCATAATAATTGACTGATTCGGGTCAAATATAAATATATGATAGTTTTAGACATTATAATTTAAATATAATTTGATTTTAATTATTTAATTTTATAATTATCATGTAAAATGTATGATTAGTAATATAGGAGTAGTACATTATATGTATAATTTCTAATAAATTTCTAGATGTGAAGAATAAATTTAGCAAAATTTCATAGAAGCTAAAAGTATTATGTCGTACTGTTAGATTATCTAAATTATATTAAAAGACATATTTTAAATTGAAATATAAATGTTATATAGAACAGATTAAGGTATATTATGATATTATTTTTAAATTGGTTGATATGTGAATTTGTGTAAATTTGGCACGGAAGTAAAATATAAGTCAAGAAAGTTGATGTTTTGACTCATAAACTATCAAAATTTTCAAGGCCATTCTCGGTGACTGGCGATGCCCGTGGGAGATTGAGCTATTGTGTTCGAACATTCACTACTTGCTTGTCTAGTTTCAGAATTGGAGTATCTCTTGTGTCTTCCGAGAGTGTAATTCTGTGGCGGATTTCATCGCTAGATCCTTCAGACGTGTCTCCTCTATCTCACTTGTAGTTAACACATAGCTTTAACTTGTTGGAAATTTTTAGTTAGTCTATGAAGGTGATTTCTTGTATTCCTGAAAATTTATTCACACGGTAAGCAAGGTGGTATTATAAAACCTAAATAATACAGATTTTATGTAACTTTGAAAACATACAAGAGCAGACCTAGCTCATTCATTCTAAGGCCTTGTTTGATAAGTTGTGTAAGGCTAACTTTAATACTAAAGTTAATTTAAGGCAACAAACTACGCCTTTGTACCTTTCTATTCCATTAAGGCAACACACTTAATTTAACCTCTTCATGAGCTTGAGCTTGAGCTTGAGCTTGTTCAACAATGGCGGAAATAGGCCATAGGCCGACGCCGATTGTAGCTGGAGCTAGCCCGGATTTGCGCCTTGTCTGCATCCGCGCCATCCGTCTATCAGATCTCACATCAATCCCCCCTTCAACCATGTCTAGGCCTTAGGTTTAGATTGTTTGATTTCAAAATCTACCTATAAATTGAGGTGGTAACTAGGGATGGACCGGAGCGGGGTCGTCGCTCCCACTTCCTTCAACCAATTATTTATTTTTATTTATTTTAATTTTTTGTAAAGTATAAAATTAAAAAAACTACACTAACAATACAAGTATTGATTAATCTAGTTGGTCTAGTCTAAATTTTATTAGTGGAGAGTGCGTTGTTCAAATCTTGTCTCTTAGTATAAATTAACATTTCTCATTTCTAGTTTTGTTATTATTTTTAATAACTTGAATATGTTTTATTTGTAATATTTTTTAATCCTTATTTTTTTATTTTTTTCCCTTAGTACATATTAGTCTTTAATTTCCTGAAGACCAAGTGAAAGGCAGTCATGCGAAACTTGAAACATAATAAGCATTCTCATTGTCAACAAGAGTAACCCGACCCTTATGGCACCATTTTTGCTCATTGTGCTTCTTGATTGTAAGGTAACATGAGCCACGGTCAAACATGTTAGTTATCAACGATCTTGCCCAAGGGCGTTGGATTCTTTTTTCTCTTTGGCCGCAGGGCGTCGTAGATAGAAACTTCGCATTGTAGGGGCCAACAAATTTTTTCAACATATCTAATGTACGTTTCGATAAATATGTAGAAATAAAATTACAAATTTAGACAAATAAAAGAACATATTTTATAGAGGAGGGACTAAAATATTTCAAAATGGAATTACATTAAGAAAACAAGAGTTTATAATGACAATCTATATAATTATTAATTATGTTTCAGAATACATTTAGATTAAGAAAATAAAAATGTTTCATAATACAAATTAATTGAATATATAAATATTAAAAACTCGTAGCTAAAAAATTAAACCCAAACTAAAACCTTCGTGCTAATAATAAATTGTATGATTCGAGATATCCCAACAATAACTTATTGTTTCAAAGTTTTTGGATTCATATCATTATAAAAGTAGGAAGTTTAACAAAAGATAAAAACATTCTAACTAAGTAAATGGCTTATTAGAAGTGGTTTGTATACGTCCAGTCTTCAAACGTTCATAACTTTTTGCCCAAATATCAAAATGGAGCTTATAATATATCAAATCGAAGCTATTGACAAGAGGAACATATATACGGAAAAAAAATGGATTGGGGAGGTGGCCCCCACCCGTCCAAATATAGCTCCGTCCCTATATGGTTGTCAAGATGACTTGTGTGCATTTGGGATCAGGTGCATCAGATTCAAAGTCATCATCAGTGTCATAGAGATCTTCTCATTCACCTCAGCCTAGTGCATCGTGCATGTTATGATTCTGGTTCGAACTTACCTTTACTATGTCTTTGAAGGATTTCACTTTCTTTGATGGAGAGTTGCTAGTAGCCTCCAATAGGGATGTAAATTTTTTTGATTGTTCCACTGGTACAATGGATTGGAAAAGGAATTTGGGTTACGTAGGGGGTCGATCCATAACCCCCAATCCATCGGAGAGGGACGGTTAGCCGCCAAAACGGTTAGGCCACTAGGAAAAGAGCGACGCTAGCCAAGCGTTCTTTTGAGAGAGAAAACTCTAGTTTTTTTTAGCTAATGAAACATGGCCTAAATCTTCTATTTTATGAAGGTAAAAAATGATTTAAACACACCCCAATTCAGACAAAGTAGGTAGTGAATTAAATTTGATGTTTGGTAGAAAAGAATGTGAGACAAATAAAACGCCTTGCAACTTCTCCTTCTCGTTGTCTACATTTTACGTGTCCCACTTCGAAAATTTTAGAGTGAGGAATTAAAGAGTGGTAGTATAAAAAAATATGATTTGGGTTCAATTCACACATTGGCTTTCAATTGCACTTTAGGTTTTCTAATCTTTTGTATTATCGGAACACATCAGACATAAGTAACACAGAGAGAGCATCAACATCACATAGAGAGAGCACAATAGTAAGGAACACATCAGTAAGAGATGTTCAACATCACTCAATAGTAAGGAACACATCAGTAAGAGATGTTCAACATCACTGAGATCACATAGAGAGAGCGAACACATCAGTAAGAGATGTTCAACATCACATCAGCGAACACTAATCCACATGTGGAAAAAAGATCACTATCAAAAGCGAACACATCAGTAAGAGATGTTCAACATCACATCAGTGAACACTAATCCACATGTGGAAAAAAGATCACTATCAATTCTTCATATAAAGACCTGCGAACTAATCCAAAGTATATCAATGACACTTATTAATGTTGTAAAACTATAGGAAATAGAAGTTGGACTAGCATAAAAATCATATTCTTCTTCCCGTCTTCCATTCTCAATGGACGAAAAGTGGTTTGAACTCAGCTTGTTTAGTAGCCTTCACGCTCCAACACGGATGAATTTTTTTTTGGCGAAGAAAACAATCCCCAACAAAACAAGACATTTGATAAGTTTGGTTGGTGAGGAGATGAACAACAGCACCATAGCAATTGTAAATATTCCTACAACTCCAATAAGTTGTGTTTTCCTTGACTCAGTTGGTTGTTGACAAAGGATTGGAAAATGAATTTGGGTTATGCAGGGATCAATGTCCATAACCCGATCCATTTGAGAGGGACGGTTAGCCACCAAAACAACTAGACCACCAAGGAAAAGGGCGACACTGGCCAATCGTTCTTTTAGGAGAGAAAAACTAAAATAGGCGCACCAATTCGTGTACTTCTAATATATGCGCACAGCGCACCAATTTAACATTAAATTCGTTCTAAATGATAATAGTACCAAATGAGGCCTAATTGGGTAGTGAATGCAACCATCTGGGTTGATATCGGGTAGTGTATGAATGCAACCATCTGGGTTGATAGTGAAGGCAACCAATTCAGCTCTTTCGCGATAAAAAGTACGTAGATTTGGTACCTAATTACGTCGATAGAATGGATAAATAAAGTTCATCCTATAAAATTAAAATCTCTTTCTATCCTAAATTGAAAACATAAACTTAAGGGAAAAAAATACCTTGCTAAAGTGGGATTCTTATGCCCAAGGACATAGGATAGAAAAACAGTAAATTAAATCACCATCAGGTTAGACAACAACAGGTTGCCCTAGCTCAACAAGCCTCAAAGTAGTAACATTTGCTAATGTAACTGTTTCCTAGTCCGTATACATTCATCAAGCCCAACTTGTGTTCAGCAGAACAACAATTTCATCATATACAACAACAATGGAGTTTAAGAGCAACAACATAGTGAAATTTCAACAGAACAAAAAATTTTCAGAATCACTCTTTAACACATCAGCATATTCTATTCAGTCCAATTGGTATTCAAATCAAACACTTCTAAATACCAAATTATCTCCATAACAATAAACATTCCAAAAACCAGCATACACCAATACAAAAACTCTTACTTCTCTAATCCCTCAGGTTTCTCAAAATTTTCTTCACCATTACCTTCAACTGTTGCCTCCTCCACAACTGTTGCATTTACAGGTTCCACTCCAGACACTGTCTTCATTTCACTCACCTCTTCCTTATTTCCAAACAGCTTAGAAGGAAGTAAAGAAGCAACAGCAGCTCTAGCACTAGCCTTAGATCTTTCAGCTTCTTCAGCTTCCTTCTTCTTAGCTTCTTCCTTTTCCCTTTCCTTCTGCGCAATTATTCTCGGCAACTCCTCCTCTTCTCGTCCAGCATTCCTCAGCCCACATTTAATAATCTCCTCCATATCAGAGTTCAGATCAACGCCGCCGTCACCAAGCATGTCAGACACCATCTTCATTACCTCATCCAGCTTCCCTTCATCACACAGCGCTTTGAACATGAACTCGTAACTCGCAGCATCCATTTTCAGCTTGTTCACCATTATATCAAAGTAGGATTTTGCATCGTCGACTTTCCCAACTTTAACCAACCCGTCAACTAGCCTGTTGTAAACCGACAGATTCGGTCTTAGGCTTTCATCAATCATCTTTTTGAAGTACCCAGCTGCATCATCCGGGCGATCCTCCTTAAAGCACGCATCCATTAATAGTCCATAGGTAACTTCATCGGGTCTCACTTCCTTCTCTCCCATCCTCCCACAAAGCTCCTCTGCGTCGGATAATAACCCGTTACCACACAACTTCTCAATCAAGTTGTTGAAAGACAATGTATCAGGACTACACTTCATCTCATCCATGTTCATGAACACCTCAACAGCCTCCTTAAACCTCTGTTCCCCACAATATCCGTCTGCAACGACATTGTAGCTTCCAAGATTCACAGTAATCGTCATAGGAGGGTTGTGTTTCTCCTTCATCGTGTCAAACAGCTTCAATGCTTCATCAAACTTCCCATTCTTAAACAGTGCCTCCATAACAAAGTTATAAGCCAAATCACTCATCTTAACCCTAGAATCCTCCCCCATGATCTCACTATACAATTTCATAGCTTCCTCCTCCTCTCCTTTCAAGAAATGGCCTTTAATCAATCCACCATAAACAATCCCATCGCTCACTTCCCCTTCCACTTTCTCCTTCAACTCCTCATAAAGACTGAAAACCCCATCTGCATCCTCCTTACTCGCACATCCATTCATCAAATACGCATAAACAATTGGATCAGCAACGAATCCCTTCGTCAACATCTCATCTTTAATCTCAATCGCCTTCTCCACTTTCCCATTCACCACCAAACCTTTCGCCAGAATCCGATACGTAGTCGGCGAAGGATTAAACGGCGCTTCGTTAATCAGCTGCTTATAGTACTCGAGAGCGGTGTCCGTTTTCCGGCACTCACAATACACGCTAATGAGAAGATTAAGTGTGACAACATTACCGACGATTCCGGCCTGAGTGATGAAGCGGTGAAGCGAGAGGAGGTCGGAGTAGCGGGACTGGCGGAACAGCGCGTTCATCACGGCGTTGCAGGTGAAGATCGTCGGGCGGCAATTGGAGTAGACGGAGTGGCGAGTGTAGAGCGCGGCCTCGTCTAGATCGTTCTCGCGGATTAGGGTTAGGATGCGGTTGTGGAGCACGAGGCGGTTGCCGGAGAGCGCGGTGACGCTCTCGGGGAGCTTTGGGGCGTTAGGGTTAGGGTTTTGGGCGGGATGGGGACGCTGTTGGTTGGGGCGGACGGAGGTGATTGGGGGTTCGATGCGGAGGCGGCGTTTGCGGCGGCGGCGCTCCGCGGCGGCGTCTTCGGGGGTGGCGAAGGAGAGGAGGCGGAGGGAGACGATCGAAGGTGGGGGATGGAGTATTCGGGATTTGGTGGTTAGGGTTTTGAGGTGGGAGAGGAGAGAGAGCTTGGAGAGCGCCATTGGAATTTGGAAGTGAGATTGATGTTGTGCAGATGAGTTTGAGCCTTTGAGGTGTGTGAGAGAGACGAAGAGAAGGGTTTTTCAAGGGCTTTTGATTGAAATAATATTACGAAAAATAGCCCAACTTTATAGTTGATTTTACCTAATTAGACACAATTTCAGATTTGTCATTTTGTGAGTAGTGTGTTTCTAACTAATTTCTAATGGGTTTGTATAGATTTATTCCATGAAGAGTAGGCTAATATAATTTTAAATTTTAACCATTACCAACTCTTTCTGAAAAACTCGGTAAAATAGCCTCGTGATTTCGGGAAAAGGGGTGCCAACTCGAATGAATGTTTACCAAAATATAGATTTTTGCAGGTTCTTACGCGTTATTCACGTGTCTAGCACTAGAAACAAAACTTCTTGTCCGACTTGTACATGTTAAGCATGTCGCCAATGTTTATCCTAAACCAAGATCGAAGTACTTTCTCAAGCCGAGCCAAATTCTTTATTAGAAATAGCAGGTAAAGCTCAAATGTTATTGTCCTAATAGACCAGCGAGTAAAACACTATTGGCCTATTCTATATCTATAGTTGATGCAATTCCGTACCACCACTTTACTAACTACTTCTTAATTAATGTCTAAGCGATCTCATAGCCCGAGCTTTTCTTAACCATTGACCTTAGATTTTTTTTTCACTAGTTTTGTTGAGAAATGTTATTAGAAACCATACATATTTTTTTCCAAAAATATTTTTAATTTTTAAGTTGCAGTTAAGCTTCAGAAAAATTGTTTATATTATTTAGTTTAATTATCAAGCAAGAACCACTACTCTAGTATTGGTACATACAAATAAACTTAGCTATGGTACTCAATATTTGGAATAGCATGAAAAAAACGTATGTCAATGACTAGCTTGGTGCACACGAAACAAATCCAAAAGTTTGGCACTCTAATGCAACTAATCTATAAAACGTGTCTCTTTTTGTCAATTCTTTTCTTCGCGCAACGATAAGGTTTACGCTTTTTTTATTATTAAAAATGATTGAGCAGAAAATTTTCCTTTTTAAGAAAAAGAAAAAGAAAAAGGAGAAAGGATTTGGAAGGGGCGTTGGTGGTCGAGAGAGATGAGGGTCATTCCAATTGTCATGGAGGTCCTGCCGAGCTGTTCTTCTTCTTCTTCTCCTCTTCACAATCCATGCCGAAGGCCTTTTTTATCGCACACTCTCTGCAACTTTCAGGTATCGATAGCTTGACGAGTAATGCATATCATCGGAAATTCTGTGGATTGATCTAACTTTTCGAGTGCGAATCTTTTGCTGTATTGTTCTAATTGCTTGAATTTGCTGCGTATGAATTGCACCGATGTTAACTGAACTGTAAACGAATTGGCTTGAATATGCTTATATTTCAAAGAGTACGATTTTTCTATGGTGTTTGAGCATTTGAGCTGATATATGTGATCTAGTTGTAATTCTGAACTAATCATTTCTGAAGTAGAACATTTTGATGATCATGCTTTTGGATGCAATTTGTGCAGTCTCATACATCTGTAATTTACATGTACAAGGAGAACTTTGTTGCATCTTGGAAGGTATTTCCATTGAAATATCCCCGATTTGGAGCTCCAATATGGAAACACTCATCAAGCAGGAGGCTATTATTAGATTGTAATCTACTTGGCATTTCAGATGTATCTTTTACGAGGCATTCATTGGGGAAACCTCAAAAATTGTTCTTATATCTAAATGGCTTTCCTCAAGTAAAGAAGAGGCTGAAAAAGTGCAGCGCCAAGTATGCGAAAATTGTGGATCTCTCTGATAAATTCAGAACCAATATATCTTCTATGTTCTTCCGCTTATTTGTTGGACTGGTGTTGCTTGTGTCTATTTCCGTTGCTGTTAGCAACAGTCCTACATGTGAGTTTTATGTTTATTTTGAAATTTGAGTGTTGTAGAGAATGCATTAGTAAACTAAGATTTTTATGTATAAAGCTTAGACATCTGTCATCTGAAAGTGGTGTTTTTCAGTGGCTCTCACTGAAGAGAATATCCTTTTCCTGGAGGCATGGAGAACAATTGATCGTGCATATGTTGACAAGAGTTTTAATGGTCAAAGCTGGTTTCGCTATAGAGAGAATGCACTTCGGAATGAGCCCATGAACAACAGAGAGGAAACATGTAAAGATCTAATTTTGTTTGCCTTTTTATTCTTGTCATTTGTATTTAATGTGCTGAATTTTGTTTTATTTACAGATATGGCTATTCGGAAGATGCTTGCTACACTCAATGATCCTTTTACTCGCTTTTTAGGGCCTGAAGAATTTAAAAGTTTGCGGGTAGGAGTCTAATTTCTGTACCCATCTTATGTTTCTGTATGGTGCTTGATATATTGAATGGTTTTCTTCAAGAAATGGCAAGGTACTGAATTCTTCTTTGAAGGCAGTCTGGAACTAGGGGATCTCTTACAGGGGTAGGATTGTCAATTGGCTACCCTTCAGGCATTAATGGAACATCCGATGGACTTGTTGTTATCTCAGCTTCTCCAGAAGGTCCTGCAAATAAGGCTGGTATATCATCCGGAGATGTAATCTTGGAGATTGACAACACCAGTACAGATACCATGACCATATACGATGCAGCAGACCACTTGCAGTAAGTTCTGTTTACATATTTACTCTTTCTTTCTTTTATTTGACTTTTGATTATATATTGGCACTCTTTTCAGCTTCAACCACCGAATCATTTCTAGCCATACCCCAAGTTTTGTGTATTATTTTGGTCCTCATATGTGAATGTTATGACTTGTGACCAGGTTTAAGAAAGAATATTTGTCATTCTTGACTTTTACTTGTTGACTGAGTCAAGCTAAAAACTTAAAAGAGCAATGCAGGGGTCCAGAAGGAAGTTCGGTACAGCTGACTATTCGCAGTGGGGATGAGATAAAGAATCTGAATTTGATGTAAGTTGGCATCAATAGGAAATAATTTCTCGACTTTTTTTTTGGATTTGCTGTAAAGATCATAAGAGCTCAACCTCTTTATGGTTTGCTAAATCTTCATTTTTTGAGATGTGATGGAATGAATTGGCTACTTCGCTTGTCAGACGGGAGAAGGTTTCACTGAACCCAGTGAAATCTAGATTATGTGAGATTCCAAATTCAGGGAATGACTCTTCCAGGATAGGATACATCAAGTTAGCTTCATTCACTCAAAATGCTTCTGGTATACTGGACATCATTTTTCTTTCTCCTTTTTTATTTATTTCCATAACTATATGGAGATTTTTTAGTGGCCTCAAGTTTCCACTTGAGAGTTGTACATTTCATCAACTATGCAGGTTGTGAACCTGGCTTGCTTTGAGTTGATGAAGTATACATATTCATTCGTCAACTAAACAATTCATTTTAGAGGCAAATATGGCCTTCATACTCTGCTAAGTTTTAGTCATTTGATATAAAGATGTTCCTTTTAATGGGTATTAAGACAATGTGAAGTTGTGAACATCCTGGGCAGGTGCTTTAAAAGAAGCAATTGGAACTTTAAGAAGCAACAACGTGAATGCCTTTGTACTAGATCTTCGAGATAATAGGTAATAAATTGGTCATTCATTTATTTCTATATAAAAAGATGTAGTAGCTTATATGACTTATTTTTATTGGTGCAGTGGTGGCTTATTTCCTGAAGGAATTGAGATCGCCAAGCTCTGGTAAGCATTCATGAACGCATGGATTTAGTTTTTACCTTGTTTGTGGCCTTCATAAGCATGGACCCCATATTAAATGTTGATTTGGAGATTGAATCTTTTTTGTCATGTGTCTTTCAGTCTAATTTGATAAGGCATACTATTCATAAAAATTACTTTTCAGGTTAGACAAAGGGGTGATTGTATATATATGTGACAGCCGAGGAGTCCGAGACATATACGATACAGATGGAAGCAACTCCATAGCAGCTTCAGAACCCTTAGTTGTGCTGGTAAAAGAGTTAACTTCAATTTTTCCAAGAACTCAGATTGTTTAGTAAATTTCTAATGTCTGAACTGATCTTTATCTTATGAAAATTTACTAGGTAAATAAAGGTACAGCAAGTGCTAGTGAAATCTTGGCTGGTGCTTTGAAGGATAATAAACGAGCGGTACTCTATGGAGAGCCTACATATGGAAAAGGGTAAATCATCATTGTCCCTCTTATCCCTTATTTGTCATACTTCTGTCATAATTTGTTTGCCTTGATGAACTTCAAAAATTTTATTTAATTCTGCAGCAAGATTCAGTCAGTGTTTGAGCTATCTGATGGCTCTGGGTTGGTTGTCACGGTAGCTCGCTATGAGACTCCAGCTCACACAGACATTGACAAGGTACTCTGCTATAACTCTCAAGCAATACAGTATTTCTATCCTATGTGACCATAGTTTAAGAACTCTGATTTGAAAAGATTTTGTTAAATTTTATTTATTTAGGATTCCTAAGTTTTTTATAGATTATTAGTATAATGGATGTATTTGAGGCACATTCCTAAGTTGCTTCTTGCTCTTCAGGTTGGTGTGATCCCAGATCACCCTTTGCCGGCGTCATTCCCCAAGGACGAGAACGATTTCTGCAACTGTCTTCAGGATTCTTCTTCAGCTTGTTATCTTAACAGAGGCGAGCTGTTTTCGAGAAAATGAAGATTGAACAAAGATGGGTTTGCCTTCTTTTCAGTCATTCTTTCAATTGTAACTTGTGAGAGAAAACTTTCCTTCTGTAAGTTGTTTCTTTGCTCACATAGTGAACAGATTTTGGGGGTCTTTGTTTCAAGATGAAGCAAAGAAGAATTCTTTCACAATTGTGATTCTTGTGTGTATTCAAATATCTTTTGGATGAATTCATAATTCAAGAGATGGAATTATGGAAACCTGTTGTACTACTATTCCCACAGATTATGTAGCAGAACAGAGAGTTGTTCCTTATTATTATGCATGGAATATTATGCAAGTAACTTAAGCAAATCAAACACACGAATTATAGTGAAAACTGAAAAACTTGGATTAACAAAATTAGTTAATCAAAGGAAAGCCACAAGGAGTCTAACAAAACCTAAGCAATACATTCTGAATTCAGATCCATGCATGTAAAGAATAAGCATATGTGGTCATTCTAAATTCAGACAATACATTATAATAATAACAAAAATAAACTTAGTTGAATGTTGAGTGTGGTATACTAGCTGCTCAATTCAGCCACAACTAGCAAAAAAACTGAATCTTTCAGTTCAGGAATGAACCTGGTATGATGAAATCCTACAGAAGTTCAGTCCAGGTACTTAAGAATGGGAAAACAGCAACCAACAATTTCAATAGCAATGGCAACTCTTTTTCTTCCTCTACTCTCATTTTCAACTCCCTCATCCTCTCCTCCAACGGCATTGACGTCTTCTTTGTGCGCTTTCTGGGCTTTTTAGCTCGTCTTGCTTTGAGTTCTCGTTCATCAACCAGATCCTCCCATCCACCAAAACTCGGTGCACCGTTGCTGTTTACTGATCCATTCTCTCTGAATCTCCCCGAATCTGATTGATCATGCGTTCTTTGTTCGCTCTTCTTCCACCGGGTTTCTTCTTCTTCTTCCTCGTCTTCTTCCATTATAACATTGGCGTTCTCCATTTTAGGTTTGTAGTTGGTGTTGCTTTGTATGTATCTTGATATCTTTTTGAACCCAAAAGTGAGCACATTGAGTCCTAATGGGATCGAGAAAGCAATCAAGAATGCCTTTGGACCTGAAACTGCTAGGCATGATATGATAATGAAAGGCGACAACCAGCCATAGGATCCCAGCACCTGCCCTAATTAAAGGAGTAGATCAGGAGGTCAAATTTAATCAACAAACAAAGTCATCTTTTTCAATTCCACCAGAATGATGGCATTTACAATCACAGTGAACTCCAATCAAAGATTGTTGCTGATTAAGTAAATTGTTTTCAGAGATAATGAGCATGAGACAGCAAAATGAAATTGAACAGCTAGTGCCATTAACAATCATCTAGACAGGTCTTTAATTGCAATAACTAGGAAACCTGCCCTGATTAAAGGAAAATCAGGAGGTCAGTTTACTCAACTAACAAAATCATCCTACTCAATCAATTCCAAGGGACTTGGAAATTTTTATGTAATTTGATATACATGCATTTTGAATTCAAGCTTATTGCAAACAGAAATGTCCCAATTTCTACAAAGATTATGAGACTACGAGCATCACCAACACTTGTTTAAACAGGAATTAATTTGTCATAATTAGGATACACACAGGAATTCACATAGCAGACAACTAACTAATCATCAAATCTCCCAATTTCTACAAAAAAACAAGCACAGAATTGCAAGCGGAGAAACTTCGAGAAAACTAGAGAAGAAAGGAGCACACAAATTCAAAGCTCACCTTCAAAAACCACAAATTATCGACAAACTCCTCCAACAATCCCGGCGCCAACTCCTCCGCCTCGGATCCACCGTCATCGGACCACCAACGCCGACTCTTCTTCTTCGCCTCCCACCTCCGCTCACCGAAATTCCAGCTGCGCAGTCGACCGGTGCCGGAATCTGCTATTCCGCGAGGGTAGCTGTAAGAGAGCGAAGGGAATCGGAGATAGAAAGTGGACGGCGGCCATGGATGAATTTGGAGAAAGCTGTGAAATGGAGTTGTAGAGTGCAAGCGATGATGGAGAATTGCACCCTGCATAGCGAGTGCGCAGCTGGCAATTAGCGTTATCGTGATTGGCCGTTGCAATCTATAGAGGATTTTTTTTTAATTTTTTTTTTTGGGTTTGTTCTTGGAATCGTGTGGAGGGAAAGAGATGATGAGCGGTTGAGAATTGAACACATACATGGCTATTAGACCATTACAAGAGGCCAAAGTTGGAATAGGAATAAATGTAGTAAGAATTTTTTCGACAGTAAAAGTAATATCCTTCAAATAAAATTTACAGTTTCGTCCTTTTAGAGAATCTTATATTTATTAGTTTTATTCATATAAAAAATTTTTTTTATAAATTTTCATATGGTCAATCATAAATTTTCATGTATACACTTTTAATTAATGCATTCTCCAAACAAATTTGGAGAATTATCTGAATATAGAGAAAACACTTCAATCTTTTGGAGAATTTTCTATTTTGAAGAAAGGAATAGAGAATCTGTTAGACTATAAAATCTCTAAAAATATAAATACCAATGTATATGGGGAATCTATTGGAGATGCTCTAAAGCATACAAATTAGGTAAATTTGGGTTGCTAATGGTTTGAGTTAGTAAAAGAAAAAAGTGTGAAACTTTATTTTGTCTTTCTAGTGAAGGGGCAAAGAAAAAGATCAAACATGAGACTTTTCAATATTTTTCGTGTCTCCTATAACTAGGTTACCCAATGTTCATTCAAAAAATCTCGTCTAGGCAAAATCTAGGCCCTGTCGGTGTTGGAAGGTCCTAACCAGCCTATCTTTCCAACCTATCTTTCCAATTTACCTAGGTCAGTCTTAAGCATATTTAGGCAATTGTTTAGACCACCAAATTATATTACTTCATTTTTGTTTGAAATGTAATAAAAAAAATTAATATACTTCTGTCCAAAGTGAATTATATTTGAAAATGTACTATCGATAGATGCAAATGTGATAATTAGTGTGAAAAAAGGTTGATCCTAGAATGAGAAGATCCAACCTATAGAAAAAGGTTGAACGTGATAATCAAAATTAGTGTGAAAAAAAAAATCAGATTGATGATTTTATTTTTATATAAAAAAAAATGGAGAACAAGAATTTGATTTAAAAATTATCTAATTTTAATTACCAAAAAACTTTATTTGAATGGTTTATTTTTCTAAAATTAGTTTGGAGAGAGTTTATTTTCTAGAACAGCTTATTTGAATGGTTCAGAGCTCTTAATTACCAAAAAGTTCACTATGTTCGAAAGAGGATGTGAATTGTGAACTCCTCAACTAAAAAATAGAGATTAGAACATGCAAACCCAAACAAAAACACCCCTATAAAAAAAATTAAACATTACAATAATAATAATAATACACATAAATAAAAACGACAGCCCCAAGTTCTTTCGGGGGCCTGCATCATTACAGTTGAAGTGGAGAATTCAAGTAAGATCAGCATTTGCAAGAAAATGGCTTTTACCATTCAAACTTTAGAAGAGTCTTTTTAAGCTTATGGTGTTTGGTTAGTGGTTGTCATTTAGCATTCTAGAGCATAAGTTGGCACCTGCACAAAAAACAGTCCATAACCACAGATGTCATTACAAGTAAAATTAGCAACAACTAGAATAATATAATGGTTATTCTCACCTATGCATGAGAAACACTAAAAATAAAATAACAAATCCAACAACAAATCTTTAAGGGCCCGTTTGGTATAAGTCTGGAATCGGGTTGGGATAAGGTAAGGGGTTGATATGAGGATGGGATAAAGAAGGGGTTTGATGAATTTAGATATGGCTCATACCTTGATTTAGAGGAGAGTATGAGATTGTGTGTAAAATGGTGGAATGGGTCATTCCTGGAATTGGGTGATTCCGAAAAGAAAATCTAACCAAACACGGGAATCGGGTTGAGTGATTCCTAACCCGATTCCTAATACCCAAGGTATTGTATCAAACGGGGCCTAATACCCCTAAATAAACAAAATCTAACCTGGCCTTTCTTTTTTTGGTGGAAAATCTAGGGGTTCTTAACCTATAGGTTAGAAAAATTAATAATAATAAAAATATAATACAAAAAAAAAAAATTAAAAATGCAGAGAAAACAAGGTGTCTTACCTCAAGCATGTTTTCATCAGGATAGCAAGATGCCGTGGAATTAACACTGTGGGAGCTATCATATTGCAGAATCCTAAGCTTCCCTTCCTGCACAATTATTATAAAAAAAAAAACATGAGGAAATGAAGATTATAATGTGTAGAAGTTGGAAATTGGAAAGAACACATGTATTTTCTTTACTTTAGTGCCATATACGAGGCCACCGCCTACTGAAGGATGAAAGCAAGCTACATTGACTTCATCTTCGGCGTTTGGAAGAACTCTCACGAGCTCCATATCAGACACTCTGTACACCTGCAAAAATGATGAAGTAGAAAGCTTGATTTTAGATCTTCATGCTGTTTACTTGTGCATAGTTTAAAGCTAAGAAAAGTATCTTAAGATACTTGAATTGCAAAGCATGTTCAAGCGCAAGGGAATCTTTAGCTCAGAAAAGGATTTATACCTCTAAAATTGTGTAGATAGGAACTGTTGTCTCTCCATCAATGACAATGCTCTTGAGAAGAGAACTATGACGGCGTCCATAGGCAAGCAACAAGTGCTCAGATGTAGGAGAGAACTACACACAGGAACAAAATAAAAAATCTCACTTTGATGGCTATGTAATCACTAATCAGGAACCCAAAAAAATAAAATTAAAAAAGGCGAAGTAAGAATTCACCTGAAGTGATGTCAAACAATGGGCTGCTCTAATTGCCCGTGAAACAAGCACTGACCCAAATCTGTATAAAGTCACGGAATAAATATGTGATGTTACCATTGGCCAGAGGAAACATAATGAGTTCATCCTCAAGAGCGTTAGATATTCTATTAAGAGACTTACGTTGCATCCTCGAGCGAATATATCCTAAGCTCATATATAACTTGGTGAGCAGAGACGGGATGTCGTGTAGGAGATGTTCCAGGTCCTGTAAGATCGTGATTTGGCTGTGATTGCATCCCAGAATCACCTTCCATGCTTGGTAACATGCATGCAACACAAGCAGCCAAAAATCTACCACAAGGAGAAAAATGGGCCCCCATCTCACTGAAATAATTAAAACACCATGATAAGCTCACTGAAACCAGTAACTGGCAAGAAAAATCCGCCTAAAGCAGAAGGCCAACATAATCAAAGGTTTTCAGGCATAGGTTGAGAATTCTGTTTTTAGAAACAAAACTAAAACGGAAATAATAAATATTATAACAAATTCCTAAATAGACAAAATCTTACCTAATCTTTCAAAATAGGGATACTAGAAAAACTGAATAAACAATACCAAAAACTTTCTAGAACAGAAGCCTACCTGCAAAGCACGGCATGTGGAATGGTTAAGCGACATTTATCAACCTCAAGAGGAGCACACGGATCTTTTATATCATGTGGCCATATTCTTAATTTAACAGTGCATGGCAACTCTGCAGCAGCCAATGATGTGGCAAGCTCAGACTGAATTCTGCTCACAGCAGGCTGTGGATCACTTTGCTCATTTGGAGCCCCAATTAATCCAGCTCCCTCAGCAGTTGAAAGATTTGCACGGGACCTTGATGCCCAAATTCTTGAAGTATATCTCCCATTGCCACGAGCATAGGTTGTTGCAGCTGTGGGCATAGCTGAAGAAGCAGAAGGATCTTGATTTGACGGTTCTCCACTTGCAGATGGATTTTCTTGAACACTTGTACTAACTGGACGCATCATTCGCTTTTCAGCTTGACTTTGACCTATTAACCATCCTTGTAAAAATGGTAATTCCCAAGAAGTGGGGTCCCCAAATGGAAAGAATTGATTCTGTCGATCTTCAGGATGCGTGCCAGCTGTCTCCATAGCTTCCATTCCAGATTCAGGATCGGCTGTTTCCATTGCACTAGATGCATTATTATTATTATCAGTTCTTGTCTCCTCTGGAAGAGGGGATGAATTATTGGCGTCAACAGGAGATAGTAATAGTTCATACTGCCCAGATGGGGTTGAATACGTCAACAGTCGCAGTGAAGATGATGAAGCCGTTCTTTGCTGCGCACCAGAGAAACCGACATCATCTTGAGAAAGTGAAGGCCAGATCAATAGAGGAAGAGACATCAAAGGGAGTCCCTCTGCCAGGCTGGAACGATCAGAAGAGTGAGTATTGGCAAAATATACTGTTGGAGGGGGATAACGCAAGTAACCCTGAGAAGTTGCAACTGTCATGGAAGAATCTGATGAATCCAGATCGTTCACCTATAAAGAAAAAAAATTATCAGACAAATAAAGAAAAGTAAAAATATGCAGGTAAAAATGCTTAGTGAGAAAGCAAAGCACACCTCAGCTGTCAACAATAAAGGGGCGGCATGTGGGTGAAAATGCACAGCACGAAGGGAACGGCGAGTCTTCAACACAACTGTAGGTGAGATTGTTTCATCTCTTCTATTATAGTGCCACATGTAAAGCTGCAAGGTAATTTATAACATCACCTGAAATATTCAAATAGCATATAAATATGAGGGTGAGAAGAATTGGCACCTTATGACCAGAAGCTACTGCTAGAAGCTCATCTTGTGCATGGAAAGCAATAGAGGCAATAGGTCGATCTGCACAAGTACATGAGACTATTAGCACTCACGAGTTTTCAGTACCACATGATTTTCTTTATAAATATGCGTAGAAAATTATGGAAATATGTGTTGAAAAATAAACATAGTTCAAATGAAATACTTACAGAAATCACGAGATCCTATGCAGTCTCCATTCTTTGCATTCCACAAGCGAACATCATGATCCAAACTTCCGCTAGCTAATGTCTCCGGAAACATAGGATGGAATCTAACCTACATATTTTTTTCAATATAACAATTATCAGAAGTAAAATTTAAACCAAAAAAGCAAAATACAGCAATTACTCGCCCAAACATTCACTACAAAAAGGTTAATGCACTGAACAAAACAGAATAAAAGTTGAATGTAAATAAACCAAATAAATATGTAGGACAAGTCACACTAAGAGGTCAGCTGTTTAATATAACCATAAGATGCATGCATCACTCAAAAAAAAATTACCATTTTCACATAGCTCAAAAACATGTGCCATAAATGTACACTACGATATAACAGATGGAATTATCAAACTTATAAATTACACTTACCACCCAAGGTGTCCTTCGATGGCCACAGAGAACTTTCATACAATTACCAGTCTGACAGTCGATTATCTTTACAGTATGATCCCCACTACAATTGCAGAAATAGCATCAGTAAATTGATCATCATATTGTCTACATAATTGACAAGAAGCCAAACCCAACAAGGAGATATAAAGAAACATCATACTGTGTGGAAGCAAGTGTCTTTCCATCAGGGCTGAATGCCGCTGCAATGGTTGACCTAGGAGGTGGCAACAATGGGCAATAATCCGCTGAAAAATGTCGCAACGAATCTGCTTCTACCCTGGTAATTTAATGACATAATCTACATTAATTCTATACAGCTGGAAAATACAAAATCCAGCAAATATGGAAACACATTAAAATTTCCTCTTCCTAGAAAAATCAGATATGTATAATGAAAATCAAAATCAAAAGCCCCAGATATAGCATATAAATGTTTAGGAAAGTATTGAAGAGTCATAATTAGATTACCATGACATAAGATCCTGCTTCGCATCTTTCACAGTCTCAAATCCATGGGTACCGAGATTCAATTGCCCACTAGAACTGTCACCCCACAATCTTTTAGCTGCCCTCTTTGCCCGAGGAGCAATCTCTCTACGTGCTAGCAGATGAAAGATGTTTCCACAACTGGCAAACCCAAGAACAAGAGTGCAATTAGCAGAATCCCTAAAAACTAACTAAGAGGCATCAGCTAAGCAATAATTTCTCCATCCATTCAAAACATCCTAAACCAGAAACCAATCACTAATCAGAGCACAAAAGTGAGAGCATGCGATGAATAATACATCCCTCCAGCTGCAGAAACTGAAGCTGATCCATAAATAAACGAATTATGCTGACAGAGTTGAGCTGAATCTACTATCAAGATAAATCACACAAATTCAAGATAAATCACACAAAGTGCCCCTCCCGATCTAGAAATACAGCATCGCAACAACTCAAAATGGAGTTATCAGGTCACCGAAATTGAACTAAGTCGAAAAACCAAAGCTCGGAATCTATCAACTGTTTTAGATCTTCAACTTACAAAATCTAAAGCTTCAACCTTCGTGCAAAAATCAAAGAATTCCTAAACTAAACACCGATCAATCAAGGGAAAATGAACAAGAGAAGCCTGATCCAAGCACTCGAAACGTACCCGTGCCTCGAAGTAGTATCAGTCGGAGCAGCAGAAGGAGGTCGGAGCTGAGAACTCGAGGTCGATGGAGAGCTCGCATCGTCCACCCACATTGAATCCCTCATTTAATCTTCTTCCTCCTCAAATCCGAAATCCCCCTTCCCCTAAGCTCAAAATCTCGACAACATCCGGTTCGAATTACACAGAACTTCTCCGCCAAAGATCAGAAGATAATTCAAACAAAATTCAGCGAAATTCCGGATTGTGCAAACCAAAAAGGAAAAAAGCGAGATGTACAAGGATCAGATTGGGGTTAGTTTAGGTACATCCACGATTGCAACGATCAACCGATTTTTGAAACTATCTGTTTGTGAAATGGATTTGAGGATGTAGATCGACGAAAGGTGGGAGGAAATGAGGGTGGGGTCGGTGCAACTAGCAGCCACCAGAGAGATGGAGAGAGATCGGAGATGGCGAGGAAAGCAGGAAATAAACCTAAATTCGAAGACGACATAAATGAAATAAAAAAGTTAGTTTTTTCTTCTGTTTAATTTTCAGAGTGATGGGTTGGGCCGTTGACTGGGCCGCTTAAGCCCAAGTTGACCGCGAGGGTTGAACTTTCCAAAGTTTTCATTTCTCCTTCCTTTTTTTCCCTCGTAAAATATGGAATAGTCTTGTTTGGTCAGGGGCGTAGGCGCGTAGCCACGAATCTCAATAGTGGGGGTTAAATATATAAAATACGATCAGACTACTCTCAACATCAACGGTAGATAAATTTGTCATTCTTGGTGGATCAACACCAGACAAACTCGAAACACTTAATTGATCGGGATTAGAACTAGAACCTATATTTTGTGAACACCCAATAGTTGGAAAACATATCTCAAGGGGCGGAATTTCAGACTTTCAATCGTGCGCGTTTAAAAGCTCTAAACTTAGATGGGAGTGATGGAGCTTGCGTCTAAACCTAAAAAAATTGAGATTTTTTTTTATTTTTTATAAAAAAATTAAAACTTTTTTCAAAATCTCAGTGGGGGTTGTAGCCCCACTAAGCACTACATAGATACGCCCCTTCCTTTGGTGGTGAAAATTTCATTTTCGTGAATTAACTGGTAAGAGGATGAGTTTCTAACTCTCTAAGAGGATGGGTTCCTAACTTTCTAAGTGGACGAGGTCCGCCAACTCTCGATGAAGAGAACGAGGTCCTAATTCTCTTCCCGAGGTGCACGCACTCTCCTTAAATTCCAAAGACATATCGCATTGCACATAAGCGAGTAACACCCACATTTGATATAGGATTTGCGCACGTATTAAATGTCTCGTTGCCCTCGTAAAACGAGAGTTCCGAGCCAAGCGGTTGTGATGGTGCGCGTGTGGTAGACTCAGCCCAATTGACGTACTCAATTCAACGGCCCAAGTACTTTAAACATACAAGACATATATAAACCGATGGTAAGCACGTCTCATGCCCGAATCTATGCGGGCAACATGGCCCATTTAGGCTTTGCCATCAAGTCGTTACCATGCATTACGTTTGGGAAATGCCACATTATTTCATGTGATACAATACTCACATATCTTCCCACATCGGTCATGGCCAAACAAACAAACTACTGTAATGCTATAAAATAGGAAGGGGCAAGAACAATAATCAGATCGAAATATTTCTCTACGTCGATATCTTTTCTTGTACCTAGATTTGATTTATTTGATTTCCGGTATAAAGTTCAAAAAACTTTTCTTTTTTTGTTTTTAAAAGGGAGTATAAAAATAATTCTTTTTTGTTTTTAAAAGGGAGTATAAAAATAATTAGATGAAGTGCGGGAGGAGGAATAGTCTATTTACAAAAGTTAGTATTTAATAAAATCTTGTATGTAACGTTATTATATTCGAGTTTCAACAAATCCTACAATGCAAGTAAGGAAAATCCCCCATATTTAGAGCTATTATATTCGAGATTCAGCAAATCCCATAATGTGTTCCCATAATGTGTTTAGCAAGACTCAAGACCAATTATGATGTTTAAACGATGTAACAACAATTAGCAGAGAATATTATGATCTAGTGCAATACTAGACAAGTGTACTCAATCAGACGAAGACAGCGGGAGTAAACAACACTAAGATAATGGAAGCAAAACACTCAAGATGACGCAACAACAACTTCAACTTTACCATTTGCATTGCACCATTTGCGGAGACGGTTGGGTACACTAGTGAACTTCTCCCATATAACAATCCTTATCGCAGGCCACTTGTCGTCCTTGAAGACCTTGAATTTAGCTTTGATCGTCTCCCAAATGATATTGTTCTTTAAAATAGAAAATATGTTGGAATTGACCTAACTTTTTTTGGAGATTATGGAGCGATGCTGATATTAGAGATGTAAGCACGATGTTTCTCTATTTTGTGAAAATTTTTAGAGAACATGTTAGGGTTTCTCTTAGTTACTAAAATGGAAGGTGCAAAATTATAGGAATTTGTTGGATTTTTATAAATTAAAAATCAGATATTTTACATTCTATTTGGTGCAAAATTTAAATTTAAAATTTGAATATTTATTACCGTGTAATTATATTGTATGGGGTTCAACATGTTTCATAGTTGTAGGTTTATACTATAAACCAACTGATAAGAGTTTTCGGTAAAACGTAAAATACATCACTCAAATCATAGTTGGTGCTTAAATATTTTCTTTAGTGAGAAGAGTCATTTTCGCGAAATCGATTATGAATAGTACGGTCTTTCCCTTTAATGTTACGCAATCCTCCTTGCTAACTCAATAAGTTTGCAATACTTTATACAATATTGCCCTTAAATTAGATTGACTGTTCACTTTGGGTCGTGTTTTTCGATTTTTTTTTATATCTTCTTTGATCTAATCTCGTGTGTTATCGAGTCTCTCGATCTTTTGACCTGGCTTATTCCCATACGTCATCGGATCATTTTATCATATTAAAAAAAATTACATTTAATCACTCTTTATTCCAAGTTCTTTGCATTTAACTGATACGTGTTATGAGATACTATGGGTGAATGATTCACCCCGTTTGTATTATGCATAATTTGTACTTAGTAGTCTTTAGCCTATACGGCTTGATAGCTATACAGCTTGACGGCCCTTACGGCCTTCAAGCAGATTGTAAATATACGACAAGCTTAAGCCAAAACCTCTACTCTATAAATAGTATATACATATCAAAGTAATACAATCAAGCACAAAGTTCATAAGCTTCTCTCACAAATTCTCACAACAATATGTATATATTTACATTTTACACAAAGAAAATCTAATTAAATTCTCAACCACACCATTTTATTTTCTTCTCTAGTTGGCATTTTGCAGTTTACCAATTATCTTAATGCTGGATTTGGTTAATTCCAAATTCAGAAGCCCATTTTACCGTAGGCCTCTAGCCTTGTAGCCCATCTTCCCGTAAGCCCAAGCCCACTCAAAACACCATACACTCGCCCTCATAGCATGCCACGTGTCAAACTCACCATCAAGTTCGAAACACGTTATCTGATTATCTTCTCCTTCGCGGCTTTCGTGGACGTTATGGCTGCCGTTGAACGGTAAAAGACAAAACCACCCCCTAATTTTTCACAAAATTACAAAAAAAGGAAGGCGGCCAGAATGCGGGGTCACACTACACGTGCCGACAACTAATCGGTGCAGGAAAAATCGCACCGTCTTTCACTTTCCAAAGTTTTATGGGTAAATTACTTAGATCGCCCCAAACTTTTTTGAATCTCCAACTAAACACCTAGTGCATTACGTAGTATAAATTTTGTTGAATCGGCCAACCCATTTAAAACAATGGATTCACTTTAGTGACGCTTATTTGGTTGACACAATGAGCTAATGCCTAATATGATTGATATAATTGACAAGGCTTGAAAAATACCTTATAAATGAACATCAAATAGAAAAACAAAGTTATTGCAATCATAAACATAAAGCATTGGTCGAATATAATGGTTAATCGAGCCCCTTCACTTGGGTTAAAAATTAAGTCTCACCATTCTTCTTGCCAATGGGTCGAGCAGGTCGGTGCAAGCCAGTTTGCTTACCTGATTTGTGGTTTTTGCCGGTTGGACTACATGTCCGGGGTTTGTCACCGAAGGTAGATTCCTCATCAAAAAAAAACACATTAACCATGCCACTTCTTAGATGGAAAATTTTAGCTAATATAGAATATTTACGTACTAAATGAAGTGAAGTAATTATTTCCGAGCAATTAGAGTTCAAGAATAATTAAATAAGGCTAGCTATCTTATATTTATAAGGTAATTTCTCACTCATTACATTCTTTTTTTCTTGTGATTCTAGCAACAACTTGTAGAAGTTATCATAGTGTGTTAATTTATGTGCTTAATGAAACACTCCGGGCGATTGAGTGTAATTTATCAAGTTTTAAGGTAAACCACAATTCACAAGATTCACACTGAACAGCAAGAATAATCACAAATTACGGGCGACTGAGTGTAATTTATCAAGTTATAAGGTTGCCACGTTCTTTATGGCGCGTTGAGTGGGTAGTTCACGCGCTTCCCTCGTTTCTACTCATGCTCACCGTCGATTCGCGTAACACGGAGCGATCTCATCCGTTAATTCCGTTACCCCTCTCCACTTTCGCCACGTTGCATTGTGGACACGTGGCACAATCCAACGGACTGAGAATTTTTCTGCGAATATTTTTTTAATATTATCCTAATCCCTGATCAGTTTTTGTTGCTCTATATATTCGCGGCCTCTCTTCTCTCTATCGCTTCCAGATTCATCTCAGGATCAGATCCAATTCAATCAATCTACTGAACAGAAATCCACTCAAATCGAAGAATCTCTCCTTTTTCTACTTCAATTCATCGGATTAGATTTATTCAAGCTATGGCGATGAGTTTTACTCACCAGATCGGAGCTCTTTCCGGCGCTCCAATCCCCGTGGACAACAGTCCCGGGGACATGACGTCGACGGTGAGCGCAGCCGCGGTATGGAAGTCTCCGGCGCCGAATCTGAAGTGCAGAGCTTCAAGGCAGAGCGCCGGAGGCGGCGAGACCGACTCCCTAACGCCGCCTGTGAGCCCGTGCAGGTCGCCGGTGTTGTCCGGAATTCGTCCAGATCTGTCAGTGGCGTGCCAGGCGTTCGCGACGGAGGTTGAGGGGATGACGGCGTCGGCGGCCGACGAGGCGGCGGTAGAGCACAGGATACGAGGGAGAAGGGCGCACGGTAAGGGAAACGGCGGGGTTCCGGTGTTTGTTATGATGCCGTTGGACAGCGTGACGATGAACCACTCGGTGAACAGGAAGAAGGCGATGAACGCGTCGCTTCAGGCGCTGAAGAGCGCTGGTGTGGAAGGGATCATGATGGATGTGTGGTGGGGATTGGTGGAAGGCGACGCGCCTGGCGCGTACAATTGGGGAGGCTACGCTGAGCTGCTGGAGATGGCGAAGAAGCACGGGCTTAAGGTTCAGGCGGTGATGTCCTTCCATAAGTGCGGCGGAAACGTCGGCGATTCCGTTACGTGCGTATTTTAGCATCTTCCCCCTTTTCAGCTATTATACGCCTTTGTGATCTTTTTCACTTTACCTGATCTTTTTGGAATTTGGCGCTTTTTGATTCATAAACTGAACTAGTTTTTTTTTTCTGTTTCTTGTGGATCTTTTGCAGTATTCCTTTGCCAAACTGGGCTGTGGAGGAGATTAACAATGATCCGGATCTTGCATATACTGATCAATGGGGGAGGAGGAACGACGAGTACATATCGCTTGGCTGTGATATGCTGCCTGTGTTGAAAGGAAGAACCCCTGTTCAATGCTACTCTGATTTCATGCGTGCTTTTAGAGACAACTTTAAGCATCTCCTTGGGGACACTATTGTGGTAAGTTATGGATCTTTTTTACACTAATTTTGTCTTGTTGTCTGTATCTGGTGCTCATTTTCTGTTGTTAATTGAACTGTTTTTCTGATCGATTGAATACTTGATTTGTGTATAAAAATTTGAAACCAAAGTAAACTGAAATAGTTAAGGACGAGAGATTGGTTATAATGTAGAGACATCTGGTTTGGTTAGCAGATTGTAGATACTAATTTGAGTCCTTTACACCATCTTCTTCAGTGAAGCATGTCAATTGTTATAATTATGCTTGTATTGTATCCTATTAAACATAGATTATAGCACTTGTTTTTACTTTCTGCTGTTGCTCTTATAATTACAAATTAGTCTTTGATAACTGTCTGGTAGCTCAGTTTCTGTTGTTCATTAGTGATTTATTTGTTCTGTTGATCAATTGAATATTTGATTTGTGTATAAAAATGCTGAAACCAAATTAATGACTAGACACACTGTTAAAATGTAGAAATATCTGGTTTGGTTATTAGAATTAAGCTACATACTAATTTGAGTCAGCTTCCACCATCTTCTTCAGTGAAGCATGTCAATTGTGCTTTTGCATTTCCAATACATGATCTCAATCTATTATAATCTTGCTTACATTAATGCATTGTATCCTTAAACATATAAATCTTATATTGAAATCCCTTTTGTTTTACAGGAAATCCAAGTGGGAATGGGCCCAGCAGGTGAACTCAGATACCCTTCATACCCAGAAGCTGAAGGAACCTGGAAATTCCCAGGGATAGGAGCTTTCCAATGCTATGACAAGGTAATGTTGATTCTTGATTCCTTATTTAATCTTACTTCCCAATTTCAAATGAGTGAAACTAACCTTCACTCAAAAATGTTTTTACAGTACATGAAGAGCAGCCTCAAAGCAGCAGCAGAAGCTGCAGGGAAGCCAGAATGGGGCCACTCAGCCCCAACAGATGCCGGCCACTACAACAACTGGCCAGAAGACACCACCTTCTTCCGAAAGGAAAACGGCGGCTGGAGCACAGAATACGGCGAGTTCTTCCTAACCTGGTACTCCCAAATGCTCCTAGACCACGGAGAAAGAATCCTCACATCCGCCAAGTCAGTCTTCGAAGAGACAGGTGTCAAAATCTCAGTCAAGGTTGCAGGGATCCACTGGCACTACGGGACCCGATCCCACGCCCCAGAGCTCACAGCCGGCTACTACAACACAAGATTCCACGACGGGTACATCCCGATTGCTCAAATGCTCGCTCGCCATGGAGCGGTGTTCAACTTCACTTGCATTGAGATGCGCGACCACGAGCAGCCTCAGGATGCGCTGTGTGCACCCGAGAAGCTCGTGAACCAGGTGATCCTGGCCACGAAGCAGGCTGATGTGGCTCTTGCTGGGGAGAACGCGTTGCCTAGGTATGATGAGTCTGCACATGAGCAGATTCTGAATGCTGCTGCCTCTGGGGAGAGGGAGATGTGCGCGTTTACGTATCTGAGGATGAACCCGGATCTGTTCCAGGCGGATAATTGGAGGAAGTTTGTCGGGTTTGTGAAGAAGATGAAGGAAGGGAAGGAGATGGATCGGTGTTGGGAGCAGGTTGAGAGGGAAGCTGAGCATTTTGTGCATGTGACTCAGCCTTTGGTTCAAGAGGCTGCTGTTGCACTCATGCACTAGTTGCAAATTTGAAGGTAAATTCTATTTTGTGTCATTGTGAAGTCTTCTGAAGCATTATTAGTTTGTAATGGTGATGGAAAATAGTAGTGGTAGCTCTGATGATGATCCCTTGTATTTGTAAAAGGGAGGCTATGTTCTTTGCCCTTTTGGCTCTGTTTTGTGTTAATGCATTTGGATCATGTAATGAGGTGAGCTATGTCAAAGGGAAAGAAAAGAATTATAATGTAGAGAGATGATCAGTCAAGTATAATGCAATATGTATATTCTTTTGTTTTGTAAAGCTCATGTTGTGTGTGGCTTGGGTCTGCATTTTGAAGATCTCATTTTGTTGAAAATATGATCTCATTTCATAATTTGGCATGAACTCTTAGCTCTTGTTTTCGTCCGATTAGAGCGTGGTTTCTGGCTTGGTGGTTCTAGTCAAACGGTTAGAACTTTAGAAAGTATGGACAATGGCCTTAGAAAACCTAAAAAATAAGTGTTAAGACCCTTCAATCCATCGAATCTAGCAATTGTGCTAAATTCAACCAGAACATCCATTCTTGATCTAAATTTGTTATGAAGGAAAATGGGTATTTGATGCTAATCCGAATTACGACTGTTATCTATCCGAAAACGTTGTTGAGATCATTCAAGGGTTTGTTTGGATCATAAGTAATAATGCATTATCTCGCATTATAATAGAAGATAAAGTGTTATTACATACTATCCAAACATGCCCTTATCAAACTTGTTATGAAGGAAAATGGGTCCTTGATCCTAGCCCAAATACAACAGTTTTAGATTCGTGCTAAATTCGACCAAAACATCCATTCTTGATCCGAATTTGTTATGTAGAAAAACGGATCCTTGATCCTAACCCGAATTACAACTGTTTTCTATCTGAAAATGTTGTAGAGATCATTTAAGGGTCTGTTTGGATCACAAGTAATAATGTATTATCTCACATTATAATGCAACATGCCCTTATCAAACCTTTCATTCAAGCTAATATGCAAATCTTCCTTAATTGAGACCATATCAATTTAAGGTCTTATCCACTCTCAATCTTTTGTATCCATTTAGAAAAAAGAGACGAAACAAGACACATTTCATGATCCATCAAAATCTTGTCAAAAACCAAACACACAACACCCGGAAAACCCATACACCACAAATTCAAATTTGGGATAATGCTAGAAAAATATATATTTATTTTCTTCATTTAAAGTCTGAATCTATCTTCATAATCTCATGGAGTGGTGGAGAAAAAACTAAGCAAAAACTTTTAAAAAAGTTGGAGCAAACTTTTTGTTTGTACATGAAAAGTGCAAGATCTTTGAACCACAAGAAGCCTGTGAAATTGAAGCTTTCAATCATGTGATACATGAAGTTTGCAAGCAAACAATTTTATGTGTCTAGTCTTGGGAAACAACGTAGATATATTGATTAGATTCTAGAGGTTACTCTTGATCGATGGATTATATGAAGCCAAAATTGATTTTTTAGATTTTGTAATTCAAATTGGATTTGTTATTGTTTGAAAAGGGGTGGTTATGGATAATGGGTTCATGATGAAGAAAATTGTGGTTGCAAAACTTGTGTTTTTTGGCCCACTATGTGTTCATTGCTTACAAGTCACAAGTTTAAGATTGGAATTATTGAATGTTAGATAAGTTTCTTTTCATTGCTTACACGTCACAAGATTAGGATTAATTAAATATTAAAGAAAGTATTTACGTGGCATTCGTTGGATTTTATACCGATATAAAGAGTAATTAAGTTGTGCACCAATCTTATATATTATGTTTTATTTTTATATACCTTTCAAAATTAAATAAAATAAAACTTTTCATAAGTATGTTTTCTTTTGTCCGGTAATTTACAAAAAATCACCCCAAAGTTACATATGAGAGTTTTTATAAAATTTAACAAAATCACTCGGTTAAGGAGTTTTGAATATAAATTTCCACTTTATAATTAAAGACATACTCTAAATCAACGAGTAAAAGCATATAATTCTCATCCAAATTATTAATAAAAAATATCTAAATGGGTTATTTTTTAGGAATATGGAAAAGTACATAATTTTCATTGATTTTTAATTGCGCAATTTATGGTTTGTTGCCAAAGAAAAGTGGTCATTTTTGGCTATGTTAACGTATTTTGAGATTGATTCATTCTAGACAATATTAAAAAAATATGGCCGGTGCTCACAATTTTCAACACACATTGGTTTATACATCTTAACCACAAGAGTCGAGTAGAATTAATAGAAAAAATTATTTATTTAATTAAAGGTCTTGAGTTCAAGACCTTGAAATAAAATAATTTTAAAATTTGTAAGAGAGTGATTTATTTCCCTTAATAAACTTACTCGGCATAAAAATAGGCCTCCACTAACGTTTTGTTTGTCAAGCATAAAACAGTTTAGTTTTTAAATTTTTATTTTAAATGTTATTAAGGTGTTTCGTGTAATCAATGGTATAGATGTTTCAAACGTTTAGAATCTTGATTTTTTTTTTATAAATACTCCATTATTTAAAACTTAAAACGACATATAAAATACTCTAATAAATACTCCATTTTTTTATAAATACTCCAATAATAATTTTCATAATTCACTCATAATCAACTGCCTAAAAAACTTAAAACAACATATAAAATTGATCAATTTAAAGTGTTAAAACGACAATTAATTGATCAAAGTTTATATATTCTAGAAGAGTCCTTTTCACGAGTTGTAGCTTACACGTATTCATTCATGAGTTGGCCATACTTTTACTTAGCTCCATCCTTGAACTCATTCATTCATGTGAGTATGTGACCAATTTTGATAGGCCACGGATTATACATGCAAAGAGATCGAAAATTCAGTACATTCTGACTTCTAATTTGTTTCTTTCTCTCTTGTTTTTTTTCATGTGGTTGAAAAGAATGCACGTCATTTTTTTAGAAAAATAGAGAAGAAATAATAAATGTCGTGATAATTATGCCTTTCATTGAAAAAATATACTTCCTTTTATCAATTTTCACAATTTATAAGGTTATCTTGAAATAAAAATAAAAACAATTCATTATCTTAGAATTTAATAATTCAATGTATACTTTTAATGAACAAGAATTTTATTGAAACTGTAACAAAATAAATAAATTTATGTTATTTAAAATGTTTTTGTACTAATTGAATAAAAAGTATTAAATAGAATAGGAATTTTAAGCTAAAAAGGCCAACTATTAAATATAACTTTTCAGAATTTTTCTGACAAAATTTTTAAATTGTCGTAATTTTTTTTATAGTAGTGATAAAATGGGAAAATTAAGATTTTTTTCCTGCACAAGTCCAATTTTATTTTATTTTTAAATATAAAATTTTAATATTTCTCAATTGTGAATGCCCCTAATAATAATGCTACTTTTTTAATTCCAAACTTTTAAGGGCCCGTTTGTTTCTATACCTGGAATTTGGTTGGGATAAGGAATCGGTTGGGATCGGGTTGGGATAAGGAATCGGTTTAAGTGATACCTATTTTTGTGTTTGGTTAAATATCTTAGGAATTAAATTAGGGTTTGCCAGATCTGCTGAAAAAAAAAAATCGAACTCCCTGTTATTTTTACGCCTCTTTTTCTTGCTCTCCTTCTCCTTCTTTTTTCTTCGTTCATTCTGTCACTTTATCCTCTTCATCAGAGATCTGACAAACCTCTCCACATTTGGGCTGATCACTTTCTCCTTCTCCTTTTCTCTGTTCTCTGTCACTTTCTCCTCTCCACACCTGGGCGGATCTCGACGCTGCTAACGAGGCCAAGGAGGAAGAACGAACTTCCAGGTCTGGTGGATTTCCGACGACGGGTCTGAATCTCCGTCCAGATCTCCGACGACGACTCCATCGACAGTTGATGACGAGAGGCTCAAGAGAAGGAAGAAGCATGAACATGGAATGACTCATACCTTGGTTTTGGCTTGGGTATGGCATCAAGGCAATTGTGTTGGAATAGGAACCACCCATTCCCATACCAATTATTATAACAAACACTAGTATCAGTTTCACTTATTCCTAACCCTATTCCTAATACCGGTGGTATAGAAACAAACAACCCCTAACAATTCTGATCTACCCATTCACATTATTTCCATTCTCGACTTTGCAATTCAGGATGAGGATATTTTAATTCAAGATGAGTAAATCATAAATGGGTTGTGCAAATGAGCTCCGGTTGGCGGCAAAGATGTTGGGCCTCTTGTTCAAGCCCAATTCAGCAAGCTAATGGGTGAAATGTGCTTTTGGGAGTAGCCCATTAGACTTGGAATTTTCCACCATTCGGTTTTTGATTAAGGTTTGATTGGCCCATTGTATTTGTGAATGCCCTTAAATATGTTTTTTTTTAAGAGGTAAGAATTCGATTTGACCAAACATGTTTGGGTAATCGAGAGATCAGAAACTTGGTGGGAGGCGAAATCGGAACGGACCGACGACATCAATAGAAGACTCTACACCACCATAAACTAGCTCGGAGACGGGTTGAAAAACAAACCATCCAAATTGTTCTCCACGCACGAAAGAGTACGAGCATTAGATTCAGACTCAAAACTCAAACTCTCAAAAAGTATGGGAATTTGCCTCCTTCAACAAGAAATTAAGCAAAGATATAGTTAATTTAAGAGAAGCGAAATTATCAGGAAAAAAAATATTCTAGGTTATTGTTTGTTAAGTTTGGCTTAAATTCTTATTGAAACCACAAATTATGGATTAGCGAGACAGAGCTTGTGCCCAGTGGCGTAGCTAGGAATTTGTATCAGTGGGAGCTAAATTCCTTTAGGTAAATTTTGTGTGACATGATTTTTTTTGTATTTTGTGTATATAAAAAATTATATAGAAAATTTTGTATTTTTCTGTATAAAAACCATTTTGTTACTATATTTTCAATTTTTTTTTTGAAAATTCTAGTTGGGGCTAAAATCCCCTAGACACCATGTAGCTCGCCCCCTGCTTGTGCCTTCTCGGCAAGAGTTTGAGCCTTCTCAGCGTTACCTTCACGACGGTGCTTCTCGGCAAATCATACGCTCGAAAGACTTGAGAAATGTGATTAAAATGACTTTTAAACAAAGAATAATTAAAATTGCTCACCCCCTCACATGCATTATTGTTTTTAAATTAACTGTTATGATGTTTTATTACATGCATTATTGTTTTTAATATATTATAATGTATTATTATTATAATACAATGTTGTGGTTGTTGAATGGGACCTATATATTTTAAGGTTTTTCTAACCTATATCCTCGGATACCAAGGTCCTCTATTAAAAAATTATATTAGATTTTGTTAATTCAAGGCTAATTGGAATTGAGTTGTGTAATTTTTTACACAAAATTATTGTCTGTTGTGTGTGCTATAGCAATTATTCATCAAATTGGGGCCATCTCCATTTCTGATTGTAACACCCAAATTTGAACCAAATGTCAAATCAAGTGATGATGTGTGTAAATAAGTAATGGAAGACAATGAGAAAGTTTTTGTCACAATTTGGAGTTTGCAGAGGATATAGTTTATGAAAAGAGTTGATCGAATTTAATGGCATTTAATACCCCACATCAAGTGTACATATAACTAACAAGTACTCATAAATTCAAAGAATTGGCCACTTTCATCTATCATAATCACAAGTCACTTTCTTCCAAAGGAATCCTATGTCTATACCTTATCACCTAATTGTTTTTATTCTTCTGATTTCTCATGTCTTATGAAGTTTCATTATGAACCAAAATAATAATAATGAAGCTTCATAATTATGAAGATGTATGGAGCCAATAATTTGAGCATTGTCAATGTTGTTTGAGGCGTGTGAAGATGCCCATGAAAAATTGAGATTATTGTTATATACGAAGTATATTCTACTCGAATTTAATAAGCTGTATAGCTGAAAAATCTACCATGTCTTTCGGGAAGTTAACACAGTGACGAATCACTTAGCAAAGCGGGCATTTAACTCGATAACCACCCAAATAAAAGTTGATCCATATTTCCCTGATCTAATTTATCGGAATGCACTTGGATGATCTGTTAACAGATAAACTGATCCCCTAATCTCTTTTCTTATAAAAAAAGCTTCATAATTACTTACCCAAATGGGTTATTTTCTTTTTTTAATCTTTTACCTTTAATTTCCGAATTTACATTGGTGCCTTGTGGGCAAGGTTATTAGAAACGAGATCCTATCGTTGAGGGTCTTTTTTGGATATGATCGCTAAATCGTAAGATCCTATATTATAACTAAAAGTATGTAAGGATAACCTAATAGATTGTATATTTTGTTATATATGAGGTAAGAAAATGATAAACCTTATTAATTTGATTATTAAAAATATTGTAGTTAGGATGAACTCGTCAACTATTTTAACGGAAATGAGACGTTAATCTCGAAATTATGAATAATATTAAACATATTGTCATTTATAAGATCGTAAGAATCGCTTAGATGACCATTATAATCATTTATAAGATCGTTAGAATCGTTTTTTTTAGCAATTTATACATACATTCAAAAAATTCATTCTATACTAATATACCCTTAATTAAGTAAAAAAACACACATAAAAAAAAACACACATAAAAATTGTACTGTAGTAAACATTAATTTATCTATATAGAAAAATTTGAATCCATTTACCATGTACATTTAAAAAAAATCAAACACACTATTTTGATAGTACAACAATAAAAAATCTTAGTCAAAATTAATTACATTAATTCTTCAATGAATGAACCCTCCACAACATTGTTTCACGGGATGAAGATGTCCCATGTGAAATCTTAATGAATGGATTCAAATTTTTTTGAGTTTTAATTTCAAAACCTTCCAAAATTCAAAAAAAAATATAAAAATAAACATGGGCTTGAATTATTTACAAGCTCCCCCACTTTACCTTCCATTCTTTCATAACAATGTGTACATTTGTGTATGTGTATATGAACAAACAAGTCAAGCCATATCTTTGTCATTTTCGGTTGAATTCCAATTAGCCAGTAACTTAGGTAGTGTCCAATACAATACAATCAAAAGTTTGGACACTATTTCAACATTTTTTCACAACACATTATTTATATATGTGTAGCTAGTACTCTAGAGAGCCATTTACAAATTTATCGATCCAAACAATCCCCGAAAAACCAAAACTCGACATACCCAGAAGAGTATTGCAAGAAAGCAATAATGGGTATGTGTCCGATTCGCAAGATGAGCAGAAACGAGGAAGAAGAAGAAGAAGAAGACGAGTACACGAAATTAGTGCATAAAATGAGGCTTTTGCAACAAGAGATAGCATTGGTGATGAGTCTAAGGGAGGAAGAGAGCAATGCGTATGAGCGCGAGGTGTTGGCATTTACGTTTAAAGAAGCCGAGTGGAGGAAGGAGAGGAAGAGCCTAAGGGATGAGATTAAGAGGCTACAAAGTAAGGAGATTTGTTGTGAAGTGGTTGATAATGAGGTAATTAGTGAGGATGAGAAAGATGGTGTTATGGGAGATTGTTGTGTTGAGAAGATGAGGCAAGAGAGAGCTAGAAGAGATGAGGCTGTGGAGAAGTGGAAGATGCTTTATCTTGCTATTAAGGATGAGTTGGATGATCTTATTCAAAGGACAACTTTTCAAGGTATGTTGATTTTTTGGGTTTATTAATTGATTTGATCACATTTTCTCTTCTTTTTTTTGATGATTTTTTCATGAGGAAAAAAAAATATTCAACCAAAAAAAAAGAGAGAAAAAATATATATACTTGGAGCATTGCAACTTTTTGTCCCAACTAAATTTGTGAGAATTTATTTTATTTTTTGGTAGATATTTAGTGAGAATTTATTTCTCTAAGATACAAGTTCAAAATCCTTTTTTATTTGGTAGCATATATGATGAATTAAATAGGGTATATTTGACAATGAATTCTCTTCATTTTTGATGTTTTGTTCATGATGAATTCTACAAGTTGATGAGATATGAATCATATGACTGTCTAATTAGGCTAAGTTTGACATACATTTAACTTGCTTGGTGGCTTCAAGATACAAGTAATTTGAACATTTCGAGTTATTGTTCAAATGAAGTTTTAGTATGATTAATTTTTTTTTGAAAATATGATATATATTATCCAAGAATTGCAAATGAATTGATAATGTACAAATATCAAGGTAAGTGAATTGCAAATGAATTGAATAACAAATATCAAGGTAAATCTTTTCGGGTTTAAAATCTTTTTGTTTTTGTAAACTGTAGTTTACATTTAAGGGTCCGTTTGATAGTGAGTATGAAAATGAAATAATTAAGAAAGTATATTGAGTCTACTTTTAGTTCATAATTCATTGATCAAGATGGTAACTATTACCCCCTTCTTTTATAGGGTAACTATATTATCTATTTTTTTATATATAAACTTGTTTCATTTTCTCTCTTTTTTTTCCATATTTTTATACCAAACGACCCTAAGTATTTACCATCATCCTATCAGAAGTTTACATTAATAACATATCTTACCAAATAAACACTAAAAGTTGATGAAATTTGATTTCCTTAACTCTTAATTAGGTCTATTTACACCTTATTCATCATGAATACATTTTTATTTATAAAGTCGTGAAAAATAAGATTTTTCATAGCAAAACACAAATATGGTTCCGTCGACTTAATGCAGGAGGAGGGCTATACTGGAAAGCAAAGGAAGAAGAATTCATGGAAGAGATACAGAAAGAAATCGACGCCAAAGATGAAACAATGGTTGCGCTACAAGCACAAATAGTTTCATTGGAGGAAGAAGAGTACAAGAAGAAAAGAGAAGTTGATATACTTAGGCAAAGCTTGAGAATCTTGTGCAGCAAAAAGAAGCCTTCAACACTAAAATATGGTTGCTAAAGACACTTCACTCAAAATACCTAATTTGAAGATGAAAGAATTAAATGCTCTCTAGTTTGTTAGAGCATTTCTTAAGGAAATGGGGTAATGTTCTAAATATGTTGTTTCATATACAGCTATATTTGTTGGTTAATGAGAGGAAGTGTACAAGTTAATGGATGTAACTTTGTATTGGAGTGTTTGGAAATGCTTGCTCAACATTTTCAGGTGGCAACATGTGAAATGTTTTCTCCCATATTTTAAATGAGATTTCTTACCATGATCTTTTTTAATGTGAATAAATCCATTGTGTTTATTATTTATTATCTTACTAGATAAAAGTGACAAAGTCATGTTCATATCTTCACTAATTCCATATGATACAACATAAACATCTTAGTTCAAATAGATGCTTTATTTATAAAGATCTCGAAATATGTAAAAAAACATTTTTTTTTCACACACTTTAAGGTTAAAATTATAAGTACAATTTTTTTTATAATGTGTCTTAAAGGCACATAATAAACATATTTAAATTAGAAACTAAATCCTAAAGGGCACATTATAAAAAAATCGTTATACTCAAGGGTATTTATACTTGTAAAAAGTGTTTGTATTGTGACATGTATTTTTTTTATATGAAAATAAATTTGATCTAGTAGACAAATCTCATAGATTGAGAGGTTAAACTATTCAACAGTTAAACAAACAAGAATTTGAATACATGAAAAGTTCCAAATAAATATTTTCTTTTGAAAAATCTTTATCGCATTCGAATAATATTCTATTAGATCTGAATTTTTATGAATCGGATCGCCGGATCGGATATGGTTGAACACCCATTATGTGACATGATGGTATGAATATAATGTTAGGAAGTTAAATATTTTCCTCTCTTTTGAAAATTCGGAGCCAGATCAGACCGGAACTAAACCATGAATTGAACCGGGTCCGAACCGCCGGTTCAGGAACGGTTATTTATCCTTACTTTTTTGGGACAAAACCCTAAACCCCCAATCCATTCTCTTCCCGACGACCTCTTCTCCTCTCTCTAAACCCGGCCGCCACCAGGTCGCCTCCTCCTCCTCCGCCAATAATGCCCCATCTGCATCCCAGCACCATTCTCTCCCTCTCCACAGCCATCCTCTGCCGCCATTTCAGCTCCAAACCCAAGCTCCCAAGCCTCCTCCGCAACGTCCCTTTCAATTACCGGCGCCAAGCAATCGAGCAAGCCAAGCACGCCATTCTTGACTACCTCGACTCCACTCGAAACCTGCCGATCACCTACGCCGATCACATGGTCAGCCACTCCCAATCTTCGGTCTCCCACGTCATCTCCAAGCTCGAATTCTCCCCGTCCAGTTTCCCCAGAACCATCCGGAAGTTTCTCAGGTACCACCCCATCAACGAATTCGAGTTCTTCTTCGAGAGTATTGGGATTGATTACGCGGAGGCTGTTACTAAGCCTAACAATCTCCTCTATATCTCGGAGGATCCTGGTGTTTTTGATGTCGCCTGTTTGCTTTGCGGATTCGGGTTTCCTTGGAACAAATTGGGGATTCTGTATAAACATAACGCTTCGATTTTCAGAAAGTCTTCTGCTTTTTTGAATTCTAGGCTTGATTTCTTGAAAGCTTGTGGATTTGGGACTTGGACTGTTGTTGGCATTTGCTTGAATTTTCCTAGGGTTTTGGTGGAGGATGATGTTGATTTGATTGCTCAACTTGTTGATGATCTGAAAAGGGCTTTCATTGAGTTTGAGTTAGAGGGGCTTGTTGATGGCAATGTGGATGCTTGGTATGAGGTTTGCAGGAAGATTAGGGTTTTCTATGAGCTGGATATTTCGAAAGAGGGCAAAGCTGGAGAGTTGATGGGTAATTCTAAGAGCATTTTTATTGATTACCCAGAGGATGAATTGGTTGAAAAGGTGGAATTCTTCTGCAGATTAGGCATCTTGAAGGCGGATGTCGGTTTTTTCCTTCTAGAAAGGCCTGAACTTTTGAGCATTGATCTTGGAACGGGGTCGTTTTCAGTGTTGAACTTATTGAAGCATTTTGGGGCTTCAGAGGAGCTGTTGAAATCGATTGAGCAGGATTATCCGTTTGTACTAGGAAGAAACAAAATGGCGCATTTACCTCATGCTTTGAGAGCCATGGATCTTTTCGAATGGTTCTCTAGTAAGATCAGGCACGGTCACCATCATTTGCTATGTAGTTGTAACTCTTTGAGCAATGCGGACGAAGATACTGATGACGAGTATCTAAAGGGCTTGGAACGAATAAGATGCTCAAAGGGTCATGTCCACAAACTCAAAAAACTGGATTTTTTGCACAGTATCGGGTTTGCAGAGAATGGTTGTACTATAAAGGTCTTGAATAATGTTCAAGGCAATAAGGAAAAGTTGCAGCGGCGGTTTGATTGCTTACTAGATGCAGGAATCGGGTTTTCAAAGCTTTGCAAGATGCTAAACAGGTCACCGACAATTCTGAACCAAGAAGTAGGCTTCTTGAAAGACAAGGTGGAGTTCCTTTTTCAGGAAATGAAGTTGCCTTTGGAGTATCTGGAATCTTTTCCGTGTTATTTGTGTTTTGACCTAGAGAAGAGGATTAAGCCGAGATTCAAGTTTTATTCATGGCTTGAGGAGCAAGGGCTGTGTAATAGGAAGTATAGTCCAGGGAGCATCATTGCAACCAGTGAGAAGAGCTTTATTTCAAGGTTAAGTGTCATTCATCCAGATGCTGCTAGCTGGTATCAAAATTTTGCCTGTAAAAATGACCAGACATCAGTATCTGAAGAACCCTAGCTTTTGTGAGAGTTTGCGGTCATATTTTGGGAATTTTTGATGAATTGACACTCTCTCGTTGCTTAAATTCTTGATGAAATTTGAGAAAATGGCAGGAGTGGCTTCTTGGAAGGATTGTCTTCACCACTTTTAATGGAGGTGAACAAGGCTTATGAAGTTTCTTTACTTGTTTTTGTATGTCTTAATGAATTTTCTATGTACAGAGTTTTAAATAGGTTTTGAGCTATTGAGTTTGTGTATGGTGAAAGGATAAGCAATGAACTCTAGCTCAGTTCAAGGATAAGCAATGGCCTCTTTTATGTTTTTGTAAGCTATAAATCTGTCTTACAGTAAACACTTTTGAGTATGTAAACTTACTTTACAAATGAAGTGTATGTAAGAATTTTTCACAAATTGGCAATAAATTCTCCAAGAAATGTAAATGAGTTAAATAACAGCACATCAAGGTATACATGTACTATAGATTGAGGTTGATTATTCCATTTATAAGGAATGAATTATAGCAATGTTCTATATAACAACAATGTTATCTATAACAGCACATCAAGTGTGACATGCTGCTAATGAGAATTATAAGCAATGTTCTAAAAAAATGCCACCTAGCGCCTAGGTAGTACGTCTAAAAGCTTAAATGGGAGCCTATGAAGTCGAAAAACCTAGACGTGCGCCTAGGCAGACTTGTAGTTAATAAATTCATTGTGTTTATTTATTATCTTACTGAATGAAAATGTGAGTGGTCACTGGTCAAATAATTTTTTTTTTAATTCTGATTGAAAAAAAAAGTCTCACCACACACGATCAATTCTCAACAAAATCAAGTGATCAAAACGAGATGTATTGATGGAGAAATAGAAGGATTGAGATCCTATATCTACGTTGTAAGATTTCAAGATTTTACTTTTTCTTAGTAGTATGCATTAATCCCTTATCCCATAGATAACGCATATGAATCACATTATCCACATTTTTAATCAACTCAAGATAAAAAAAATCCACTCTTAATTACCTAATTAATCTACTCTTATCGACTCAACATTGTCTCTTGACCACAATTATTATTTCCCAACAACAAATAAAACCATTTCCCGTAATTTTTGCATCCCTTGGTTTCAGGACTAGCTCCTGTTTTATCCTCATGTTGTCACACATACTTGACATATAAATATGTAAAGTCCTTGGCTTCTTACTAAGCTAGATTGCTTGTTGATCATCACACACAACATCAAATTAATCCATCGGAGAATTACTAGCTAATTAGTTATTAAGATGACAATCCCGGATCAGAGTCTGAACGTCGAGAACACCGAGCAGGCAAACAACGGAGCCTACGACGATGATGGTCATGAAAAACGAACCGGTGCGTATGTACATGTTATATATTCGTGCTTTACAGCTTTAGTTAGTTGTACGGCGAGCTAGACAAACTGATGGATGGATAGATAGATAGAATATGAGGGACACTGTTAATGGTGAGCGCCCACATCGATCATAACGGTCGCCATTGGCTTCGATGTGCTTTCTCTGACGTGGGCCACAGCCCAACTGGGCTGGATTGGAGGCCCACCCGTTAGTTGTACGACGAGCTAGATAGGTACATAGACAGATAGATTTAATTACAGGCATGTACGTTTCACTTAATTAATTAATTAACGAGAAATCATTTAGAATATCAGGGATGTTGTTGATGGATAGCGCCCACATCATAACAATCGACATTGGCTTCAACGTGCTTTCTCTGGCATGGGCCACCACCCAACTGGGTTGGATTGGGGGCCCACCAGTTAGTTGTATGACGAGTTGTATAGATAGATAGATAGATGTGCATACATGTACGTTTCACTGAATTAACGAGAAAATACTTAGAATATCAGGGACGCTGTTGACGGCGACCGCCCACATCATAACGACCATCATTGGCTCCGGCGTGCTTTCTCTGGCATGGGCCACGGCCCAGCTAGGCTGGATTGGGGGCCTGTCCCTTATGTTGATATTCCCCGTCATCACCTACATATCGTCCGCAATGCTTGCTGATAGTTACAGAGCGCCTGATCCCGTCACCGGCAAGAGAAACTACACTTACTCTGACGCTGTCGATTCCTACTTAGGTACATACATAATTTAACGCAACACACACTTTTGATCATACTTAATTAGTTATCGGGCTTATTTGGACATATGGAATAATACATTAATGCATTATCTCCTACAATCCAAACAAGCCCATCATCTAATAATCTAATTAATGAAATTCACACATATATTGATGTTATTAATTGGTAATTAATTAATATATTATTCTTCTGCTTGTTAATTAATTTCAATCATTCGCATGCAGGTAGAGTCAACGTTTACCTATGCCGTATAGCTCAATATGTAAATTGTGCCGGTGTCACCGTTGGTTACACAATTACTGCATCCATTAGCATGGTGTAAGCTACCTATCTTGTTAAACCCATATACTTAGGATCAGAATTAATTATGATGGGCTATATTATATGCATTGTTCTAAAAAACCTCTCCTAGCTCGGTTTAGGCCTTGTTTAGGCGTTAGAAGGTGCTAGTCTCTCTAGCCTTTTAGTCCGTTTAGAATACCGTCTTTTTCGTCTAGGCGCCCGTTTAAGTAGCCTAGGCGCTAGACGTCCCTTCTCCCGCTAGCGTTTTTTAGAACACTGATTATATGTATATTCAGCTAGCATTGGTGATCAAGATTGTGCACAAATATTGTTGCAGGGCGTTTTCTCGATCAAATTGTTACCATAAGTATGGGCACGACGCGGAGTGTGAGACAATACATTACCCGTACATGATAGGGTTCGGGGTAATACAGGTGGTGCTGTCACAACTCCCAAACTTTCACAAGCTGTCTTGGTTGTCGATATTGGCCGCGATCATGTCCTTCTCCTATGCTTCCATTGGATTCGCCCTCTCCCTCGCCAAAGTTATTTCAAGTACGTATGAGTTAATCATATATCATCACGACCTAGCTCCGATTATATACAAATATATAAATCGATTTTTCTATAATCTGTAACGGGAAAGATTTGTTTAGATCTAGTTTTGAGAAATTATTTATGATTTTATTACAGGGTTTATTTTTTTTTTTTTAGAGTTCAGTTTCTAAATTAAGTATACGTTTTGTATGTTTCGGGTGGGAAAACTTGACAAAAAGATGGGGGAGCGATAAACACAAGTCTAACGGGGACGAAGATAGGGGTGGACGTGACAAGTTCAGAGAAAATGTGGAGGGCCTTCCAAGCTTTGGGAGATATGGCCTTCTCCTACACTATAGCCATTGTCCTCATTGAAATTCAAGACACCCTAAAGTCGAGCCCACCAGAGAACAAGGTGATGAAGAAGGCGTCAGCTGTTGGCATGGCAATAACGACAACGTTCTACCTCCTCTGTGGCTGCATCGGCTACGCTGCCTTTGGCAACAAAGCCCCTGGTAACTTCCTCACCGACTTTGGCTTCTACGAGCCCTTTTGGCTTGTCGACTTTGCCAACATTTGCGTCGTCATCCACCTCGTTGGTGCCTACCAGGTAATTAATAACATGGATTTGTGATAATTTGTAAAATACACAGGCTTGTGACACGAGTAATAATTAAAAAACGACTTTGTTTGAATCTTATAACAAATACTAGAAGATGAAAGTTATTTTTATATAGTTGAAATACACTCAAGTTACGAAAGAATGTTTTATAACAACTATACAACGAACGTCTTTATTTCAGGTGTATGTACAACCATTGTTCGGCTTCATTGAGAGTTGTTGCCAATGGATGTGGCCTGAAGTAGACTTTATACAACGAGACTATCCCATCCACATCCCCTGCTCAGGCGGCAGTGTTTACCCATTCAACTTGTTCCGTGTGGTTTACAGGACAGTGTACGTGATCCTAAGCACGGTTTTAGCCATAATCTTCCCCTTCTTCAACTCCTTCCTAGGGTTGATCGGAGCTCTTGCGTTTTTCCCTTTGGCCGTCTACTTCCCCATTCAGATTCACGTCGTACAGAGAAAGATTAAGAGTTGGTCAGTCAAATGGATCATGTTGCAACTCATGAAGGTTTTTTGCTTGATGGTTTCCTTGGCGGCCGGAGTCGGCTCCATCCAAGGATTGATCAAGTCTGTCCAAGATTACAAGCCCTTCTCCGAATGAAATCAATTTAGGCTTTTCAAGATCATACAATTTAGGCTCCATGTGATTGACAAAAGGACCAAACGTACTAATAGATCCTTTCACATTCTCTTAGTCGTCGGTCTAAGGATAGTTTTTCTTTGTTTGAATTGTCAATCTTTTCCCTTTTGGAATTTCCTCTCCCTCATTTCTCTATTTGATGTATGTTGTTATGGCTTAATTAATGAAACATATTGATCAACACAGACTAATTGATTAGTTATACACCTTGTTCTAAACATCTTGTCTATGTCCCGAACCGAAAATCAATGGGTCAAGTGTAACCCGAACCCGCTCGACCCGGAAAAAACTGGGTTGGGTCACCAACTCGTTGGGTTGACCCGACTAACCCGATAAAGTATTATTTCAATTAAAAATTCAATATATTATTAAAAATTTTGTATAAAATTATTATTATATAATATTTTATATTTTTTTAATAAATATAAAGATAAAGGTTAACAAAATTGACGATCATGACCCGTTGGATCAACTCAAATCCGTACCAAACCCGTAACAACCCGGTCCATATGAACCCGGAAATTTTACGACCCGACGACCCGTGACCCGTTTTGACCCGAACCCGACCCGCCCGACCCATTTGACAAGTCTACTTACAGGTCCTGTTTAATATAAGTATTTTTTGACAAGATTCATACACAAAATCTATTTTATTTATTTTTGTTCAAAAATCAATTAAGCAATCTACTTTCATTTATCTATAAAATTTAAACTTTTATTATTTAATAATATTAGGCTTGATAATTTTAGGGCCCTACTTAATTTTGGGGTTCTATGTAAATGCACGTCTTGCACATGACCCGGGCCACTCTTGCCCGTCTAGGCCCCACCTAGATGCCATGATTGAGAGAAAACTTTAAAAACTATAAGTTTAATTAATATTTTTCTTAAAACTTATATCAAGTAATAAAACGACATTTATTTCCAACCGGATGAAGTCTTCCATAATTTGAATGAAATTTGTTACCGCCATCTTAATTTCCATTGTTTTTATTATCTTGCTAAATTAATAGACTGACTCTATATTAGCTCTCAATTTCATGTTAATCTCTCTCCTAATTCCCAACCTCTCATTTAGGTCCAATAGATTGAGGTTGATTATTATTTCTTTTATTTGGGTTTTAAATTTACTAGTCAAAAGTGTTTGAAGTGTGACATGTTATGCATTGTAAGATACTTGGTGTTCTCAAATCTAATTGGATTCTTACATTAATTCTAAATTCAAGTTACTATAATGCTAAAATCTATCACAACCACAACAAGGATTTGTCTCCTAATCATGTTAATTATTGATCATTAAAAAAACTAGGGTTTGTGTTTATTCTAACAACACAACCAAATCCTTCAAGACTTTGTCTCCTTTGGGCCTCTCATGGGCTGCTTCCAAGAGATTTCCAAGAGACCCAACAAAACCAAAACCAAACTCACATCCACAAATTCAGCTTCTAATTTCAATAGCAGCAAACAATTCTTCAAGACTTTTTTTGTCTCCTTTGTCCCTCTCTAATTAGTAATAATTTTGTTCATTTCTCTTGAAATTCTACACCTTCTATCCTCCATAGAAGCTTGTTTTTTAGTTTAGTATTGCGTTTGGCTCGCACGGTTTGATCGGTCAAATTAACACCATTCTATGTTCGAGCCGTGTATTTTGTGACCCCATTTTAGGAGAGACCCTTCCAATATCAGTTTTTCAATACATGTCGTCAGAGAGATTCGAACTAGACCAACTGATCGAGTAATGGCTAGAATCTAACATCAAATAAGACACTTTTAAACATTTTTGACATTTCTAATTTTCTAAACAACCAAGAGTAGATCCTCAATATCTTCCTCTAATTAAGATTTGACAATCTTAGGTACTCTTACAACATCATAAATATCCTAGAAAATCTCTTTGGGTTGATAGTGATCTTAAATATATAGTGCTAATCAAAGAGGAAATAATCATTATCATCATAATTAATACATCTTAATTATCATCAATATTGTGTGCCATGTTACACTTAAGTATTTGGTATATTTTGTGTATTATTCAGCTTGGTTGCACATGCTAAGTGTCACTCTCAAGGAATATATATGCAAATGAAACCCAAGATTTTGAAATGAAAATTTTAAATAATTAGTTAACGAATTTAATTAAAAGAGATGCAAAGTTGACTGTTAACATTTTTGCATTGCAAAATGCTAAGAGCTTTCTTAACATTCATGTGATCACATGTCTTCATTTTTCCTCCATGTTTGACTGCTTAAATTCTTCTGCTCAGGGGACATTTGACTTCTTTTTTAGTTTTTCACATTTCAGTATTAATTCCCATCGTTCAAGTCAGTTAATACCGTTATTTATAGTTAAGTAGTTGCTCTACCAAAGATAAAATATTTTTCCTATATTAAATTCTATTTAGTTTGTTTGTGTTGTAAATGGACTAGTCAAAATCGGTCATGGAGTTTGTGAAAAATTCTATAGGTGAAATTACTAAAACTCGTATGAAATTGGTGAATCCATCAAAAAAATTTTTTTAAAAAGAAGAAATTAATAAGTTGATATGGAGAGAAAAAAATTCAAACTCAACCGTTAAATTTTATTTAACGGTCAGGATTTATTCTCGTTTTTTCACAACTCCACTAGAACTAAATCCAATTAAATTTAACGGTCAGGATTTATTCGAGTTTTTTCACAACTCCACTGAAACTAAATCCAATCACAATACTATATAACCAACACAAAAACCAAATCCCATCCCATCAAAAAAAATATATTGAATCTAAAATAACTAGACATTGTTATTTATATATATATATATATTATGAGCTTAATTTATGTGACCTAATTATAATTATTTTCATGCATGTTTTTCAAAACACAATTTATTTCTTATCAAAAAATACTTTTATAGGAAAGTGAAGCAAGGCCTTAATTTTATTTTATTTTGTTTTTATTTTTACTCTGGAAGACAATTGTCCTAACCGTTGGACTACTGACGCTTAATTTAAAAAATTTGGAGATTAGGTTGATCGAGACTCTTTTCGATCAACTGTAAATTCAAACTAGCTAGCCAATACATATATCAATTAATCTCAACTAAAAAATAGCTCAACTTGTCTAACCCAATTTATTAATTAGTAGATCTAATACTAGCCTAACATAAGTATACTAAAATAAGGCTTCAAAATATATTAAATATATGGGTGGTACATGTTACAAAGTTCATTAATTATGATGTTTAATTTTGTGTTACCTATGGTGCATGTGTTGTGTTGTATGATTTTTGTGATGTGTGATGTATAGTGGAAGTTTGATCTAACTTGAAATGTGAAGAAGGATCAAATACAATGTTTCTAGCCATATTAATTACTAAGCAATTAAACCCGTGCAGGAGTAATTAATCATGTAATTAAGTTTGGTTGAGATGTGGTTTTAATTTTGTGTAAGGCTCTCTAGAACCAAGATCAACACATACAATGAACAAGACGTATCACGAAAATAATTGAAGGAGGTCAAGCTTCACCGCCTTCAATTATGGTAGAAATGATTTTCTACCATTTATAATTCGTCATGCTTAATATTAATGCATTCGAATGTCTAGTTAAACGATCAAGCTTCCAAAAATATTAACTAGATAGCCGATTTAATTTCCATGGACATTGGACAGTGTCCTTCACCGAAAAAATATAAAAAAATTCATCGTGCTTAATTATAAATTAAAGTTATATGTAGTTAATTAAGTAGTTTTTATCTTATAGTAAGAGCATTTCTAATAGTTTTATAAAAAAGTCTTCAAAATGAAAAATAACAAATTATACTTATGACAATTTATATATATGTAAAAAACTAAGGTGTATATCTATAGCTTATAACAATATCGATTTTTATAACCTATGCCCTTAAAACCTTTGAAATGGAAATAATTTGTTAATTTTATCTATTTTATTAGAGTTTATTTATTTCCAAATAGGGTTTTAGTTTCTTAAACAAGAATACATAACATATGTCTGCTAAGTGCTAAGGCATAGGTTACAAGAACCTAGCTAACAATACAAATGCATTCTAATTTTAAGACAGTTTTTCTATCCTATGTCCTAAGTGCATAAGTTAAGATTACCCTTTTTAGAAACTAAAATCCTATTTGGAAACTAATGAACCAGTTAAAGAAAAATCGTTTTTAAGATATCAAGTAATTAAAAGCAAATTAAGGTAGATTCACTTACATCATGTGTATTCAATGACTAGTTTCTTGAGCAAATCTAGTTATCCCAAAGAGATTTAGGGAGGATCTAGGCTCCTTGAATGTGGAAATTGGAATACTTGAAACAAAGAAGACACATATATGCATGAATTCTCACCCAATATCCAAGATAGATTTGCTTTGTTGATTTGGTATGTCCAAATTGGTGTAATATATATGGGTTTTATAATTATATATATACAACTAACTTAACTAATGGCTGATAATTCATGATACTATACCCACCTTAAGAACACGTCCAAGTACATGCATGACACGTACATTAAATCTACAAAGGTTTGTCTAGTAAAACAAGCTTATTCTTCACTTGTAAGCTAAGCTAAATATACATGTCTAGTGCTAGTAGTGCGACTAAGTATTTAAATTAAGTCAAGCCTAGACTTGGGTTCGGTTTCACTGGAACCGGGACCGTCCGGAATCGAACTAGGTTCAGTTGTGGGGCGGTTGCGGTCCTGGTTTTACCACCCCCGAAACTATGAACCGGCAAAAACAACAGTTTTGTACGGAACCGATAAACTTGCGATCACGACACCTTGGCCTACGATCGTGACACCTTGGCATGCGATTGTTGTTTTCCATTTTGTCGACCACAGATTCACAATTTTGGATAGTTTTTTTTAAAATTATTTTGGTCAGTTTCGGAGCTGAGAGGAACCGACCTCAAAAGTGAGATTGACTAGAACCTTTATAATCAGCCAAGTTGGCAAGCTCCTATTCCAGGTTTCGAAGGTACCGGAACCTCTGATTTCAGAACTAGACTCGAGTCTAATCAAACCTCACCATTCTAGTTTTTAATAACTAATTAACCATGCATTAACATATCAATGGAAATATTTTGTTCATTTTGGTAGATGATCCTTTTTAAACACACATTTTTAAAAATATTTTCTTACTATTTTTTAACCAATCACAATAAAATAAAACGCTATTTAACCTCTAACATATATGTAGTATATTGTATATATTATTTCAATATCAACAAGGAAGGCTCCTTAAAACCAATGAGCATGCATTATGAAAATAACTTGTAGCTAGAAAAGTATAATTGCCTAGTGAAACCCTACACAAACCTTATTCCATGCATGTTATATACACAAATTGATCACTTCATAATTTTAGGTCTTGCAAAGCAACATCAATATTAATTGAACCTATTTGTAGGAAAATGTGTCACCAAATATATTGGCATGCCATTATTATGTTCTTTTCTTTGTTCACCAAACATATAAATTTATAATTAAGGAATAATAGTCCACATTTTAAGAAGTATCAAATCAATTATGGAGCATATATAAGTATACAACTAGTTGGATTTATATTTTCATAAAAGCAAGAAATTAAATTATGATGGAGGCCACCCACCCCCTAGTTATTTTTCTATTATATTTTGTCAATAATTTCTAATCATTCTATTTTTGATATTTGATTCTATATAGATACCCTAATAATATGTTTACAAATTGATAATCATATTTCTAGTTATAATTTTGCTAGTTAGTAACTAAGGCATTGATGTCTAATACATGGTAACATGAAAAAAGAACTGACACAAGGGTAGAAAGATTTTATGAATTTTGTATTTGAGATATTTTTTAGAGTTTATCTATTTTATTTTAGGGTTTTAGTTTTTAAATTAGGTTCTTTAAAATGTTTTCTTTGGACATGTCATAGAAAAATTGTATGAAAAAATGGGTTCAATACTTTAATTCGAATTAACAACAATTTTTTTTTATTTGAATGCAAATGAAATAATAGCCTCCGAGCATTTAATCAAACACTTAAAAATTTTATAGTAATATTACGAGGTCTTTGTTTTGATTTTTATGGACGAATAATAGAAATTTTTTCTCTCTCTTTGAAATTTTCTGTTGTGACTTAGGCTTTGCTACACTTTAATTATTAAAAAGTAATTTTTACAAAAAGTATACTTTTCGCATTTTCCAAAGTAAAAATATAACTACACTCACGTATTTTAATGTACTCCCTCCGTTCTATTCTACTTGTCATTTTAGCTAAATGTACGCATATTAAGACATTATAATATCTTACTAAAATGTCCCTATTAAATACAACTTATATTATTATTCATTTTCTTTCTTTAACCAATAAAATTGATCCACATAATAGTTGTTCATAGAAAATTGAAATATAATTAAGTTGGGAGAGAGATTTAGATAATAAATGAAGGGGTATATTTGGAAAATTATGAATAAAATATCAAAAATAATATGTTTTATGGAATATAAAATTAAGGCTAAAATGACAAGTAGAATAGAACAGATAGAATATAAAAGTATGTTTTTTTTCAAAAATTTCTTTCTAATAAGCAATTATAGCAAGCCCTTAATATATATGGTTCTACGCTAATGGAGATATTAACATCTTAGACCATATACCTCCAAAACAATGGGAATTATATGATCATGGAAGCACTAAGAATTGTTTAGTGTTGTAATTATGTAATTAATTAGCTTAATCATCAATTATTAGTCATTATACTCCGTATTAATAAAGGTTAGCTAGGCTACTGAAAATAATCAAGTCAAAAGAGAGATGGCAAAAGAGAACATTCTGACATGTGTGCTACATGCAAGCCCCTTAGCTTACGGGGAAAATCATTTCTTACAAAATTAAATTAACTTAAATGAAGTAAGAGTTGTCAAAAGTTGATCCGATCCGCTAACTTAATTTAAACTGTTTGAAAATTTTAGGGTCAAGATTGGAAAATTTGAACCGAAATTCGAAATAAACCGAATTCGATAGACCCGAAATCTAATGGTTGAAACACGAATCTCGTGGATTGATCGATTTAGTATATTTATGGAATATATAAAATTTATTTTGAAAATTATAATATATTTTATTATTAAAAACATAAAAAACAATATATTATAATTAAAAATTACTATTTAATTAAAAATTTTATTTTAATAATTATTAAAAAATGAGATTTTTGACTCACTGGTCAACCCGACCCGTCCAAAAACCCGCAATAACTGGACCCGGTTGACCCGTGATCCATAATGACCCGAACACAACTCATCCCGTACTTGAAATGACTGAACCCGATCCGACTCGATTGACATGCATGTCTAGTCTATAAGTAATTAGAATAATTAAAAGACCTTCCCTTCTCAATCTAATTAATTAATTAAGTAGCCTTTACTAAGTTTATCATGCAATTAACTACACGTGAATAGTTAAATGGTTCTTGAATTTATAGAGTCCCTCATGCTTCCACGTGAACTCTCCAATTGAACTTCAACAAACCCGTGAATCAAATTCAATTCGTTATGATTGTTTTCAATTAAAGAAGGCTAAACAAATGAGCTGAGCTCAAAATTTTATAACGAAATTTTGAACCAGTGGATCAACTTACAAAAACGAATTCTTCAAATTTTAGGATAGGTTTTTTTTTAATTACTTGAAGTAAGAGCTGAAGTAGTGGAACATCACATGCATAATTTAGTTCTAATATTTACCAAAAAAATAATAATTTAGTTCTAAGTTTGAGATTTTTTTTAACCAAACATCTCCTATCTATTCTCGTGAAAAATTAATTTTCATCAAAAGACGAGTATTAGTCACCCCCTAATTAATGTATGACATTTGTCTTTCATGTTTAAAAAATTACTAGAGAATACCAATGCATTTTATATTCATATAAATTGAGCTAAACTAATTGAAAAGTAAATTACCTTTTTAGCTTTGTGCTTATTTACAAATAAGTGTAACTCCCTTATTGAGAGAATCTAATACTTGACATACCAAATTCCAGTAAATACAAAATTTTAAGAGATTAAGTTGCATTAATATGCATGTGTGTCTAATTTTCAAATGAAAAGTTCTTATTCTTCACACATATTAATTTTCATTCCCTCCGTTTCATTTCCGAAACTTAGGCATTGTTAATGTGCCTCGAATCTGTTATTGACATGTATTCTCCAAGTATTTAAGGGTAGAGTCCCCGACAACACAAGGGTTCTAGGAGGCTCCACCTCCAACAGAGGGTTCGGTGGCGACACCTCTCGATGGCGGTCTCGCTGACCGGTCATCGAGTTAGGGGTTCAGGGGGTGACACGTCCCTTGCGGGGGGCAATGCCATCCCGCCAAAAACGATATGCTATGTTTTCTATTAGCAGGATTAATTATCACGATCTCTTTTGGACTTATGTCCCATAATCTGATTAGGGTTTCATGAGTCACTATATATACACTCATACAACACCTTATTATTGTAATCTGCTCTCTTTGCCTCCATAATAAGAATTCAGTTTATCTACCCGTAGGCACGGACCTAGGGTGATACCCAAGCCCACCCTTAAAAAAAGGTAAATTTAATATACAAAAATAAAAAAATAAGGTAAATTTAGTAATAAATTAGTTAAATTAAGGTAATTTAAGCTCACCCAAATTTTTTTTAATAAAAATTAGCCCACTCTAATATAAAATTCTGCATTCGTCCCTGTCTACTTATAGACATAGCTACCACATAAAATCAAAATTTCTATGTCTTTCTTTACTTTTTATCGTTTTCATTATACATAAATTTTGAAATGAGTAAATCAACCAATGGCATCCTTCTAAGTTCTAACCTCTAGCTAGGCTCACTAAAATCTTACTTCTAGTTAAGAATAATGAATTCCTAATTAATTAATTAATTAACTATGAAATGGTACGTGGACCGAGTTTAGAGTGGCCATGTATGTAGTCATTTAGTTATTAATTATAATATAATCAAATTTGTGCCTACTAAGAAGTTGAGAATCACGAAATCGCCCACACACCACCCTTCAAATTCCAAGAACAAGGGACAAACTTGCAAGCCAAGATAGTTAATTTATTCTCTCTACTACGTATGTGACCTCGATGCATGAAATTCTTATAACATTCATCTCCTTTGTGATCGACTTCAATTAATATCCTTCCACATACACGACGATCAAAATCTAACCACAATTCGAATATGAATCGATTTGGTCCCCGGATTCACATGCATCGCTCAAGTCATACCATGGTTTCTCATAGTAGAAAAGAGGATTAGAAATCAATGTTCAAATTAGGGTTGAGTATGATTCAGTTTAAATGGAAATTTTAAGTCGAATAGATTGAACTGATCGAATTAAAACCGATATTATTCGGATCTGTTTTTATTCATAAATTTCACAAGTTGTAGTTCGGTTTGGTTCAAATTTTCCAAAAGATAACATTCTATCCATTTCAAATCGATAAAACTGAAACCACCACCTAACCAATTCGGTTCACCTTAAACAAAAATTTGGATTTTCGGTTTGAATTGGTTCGGTTTTAAACCAATACTCAACCCTAGTTCGACCATTTACGCCCAAAGTTATATTTTTAAGGGCTCGTTTGGTAACAATATCAAAGATATATATGAGATATCGAATATTGAATAAAATAGGGCTCGTTTGGGCTCGTATGTGTATGATCACGAGTGATATAAAAAATCATCAGGTATAGATTATGAATACGAGTGATATCTTTAATATACCTAATTCTTGGAAATACGAGTGATATTTATCAAACTGTTGATATCAGCTTAATATCAATATCATATATAGAACACTAGAAATGATATACTAAGTCATATCTATATTCATATATGATATCTTAATATGAATACCAAACAAACCTTAAAATATTTTTTTTTCTAATTTAGGATAACAACTTTTTATCTCAATGGGTTATAAGGCAGACCCAATTTGATTTTTTTTTCTTGCTTTTGACTCGCCCGATTCGATCGGTCGGACACCGCTCTACATTCGGATCGGGCATTTCGTGGCCCCATTTTGAAGAGACTCTCCCAATATCAGTTTTTCCATACATGCTGCCAATGCGATTCAAACTTCGAATCTCCTGTATAACACTTAAGGAGTCTAACACCACTTTACCAATAGACCAACTGAGTATTGGTCGATCGAATTTGATTTAGGTGATGAATTCTCAATACACGTGTGCCCTATTCTACCATTTAATTAATTTTTATATATCTTGTTCAACGTACGAGTCGAGCCCATGGTTACACGAGACATTCGTCTAGCCGGCCCATCATGTATAGGGAGTGGGGGCATCTTGAAAACGTCGTCGTCTAGAAGAAGTGTAAATGAAGCTTCACATTGGTAGAAGTGGAGTTTGCATAGTGTAAGTTGGGTTGGCAAATTCACTCTATTATTGTACCAATTCTATTTGTTTTTTTAAAATTACTTCATTGGTTGGCATTCTCAAGAAGGATAATACTAGAAGTATATTGGTAGATGAGATTCCTAAACGTTCAATATATACATACGTACATCCCATTTTTACCATAACTATCTTCCTTAGTTCATACATGTTAGGTAAAATCATGCATACATAAAAAAAAATGTATCCAGATCTCTCAGACCTAGTTCCAGCGAAATATACTGGATAGTATTGTTGTCGATCATGCATTATGTGTTCTAAACAAGGTTGAGCACCGGTTCAAAACCGAACTGAACAAAAACCAAAACAAACTGAAATTTAAAATTTGCTTTAAGGTGAACCGAAAACAGAACCAAATTGGCTCAGTTTCATTTTTTTTTTGGTTTGAGATGAATAGAAGGATATTCTTTGAGAAATTTGAACTGAGCCAAATTTTAAAAATTTCCTAAACCGAATCGAATAATACCAGTTCCGGTTTCAATTCGGCTTAAAATTTGGATTTGAACCAACCCATACTCAAGCCCGTTTATATCATACTTGTGGACTATATATCTATGTAGTTAAAGGGGTGAAATGGTTGGTTCCTACAAAAAAAAAGGGTGAAATGGTTGCGTGTAAAATTTGTGATCTTACCATATAGTTAGTGCATTAATCATGTAATTAAGGTATCATTAATAACGTGTCCACCACTTTGTTTACCATATATAGAAAACTTTCATGTTTGTAATTGGTCTCGCCTAATTAATGACATCTTACTAACTAACATACTCCATTTCTATTTAACTATGCATTTAAAATATTTTTTTATTAAAAAGCCTGGATATATAAAAACTAAAAAGGGCTTCCCAATTTGTCCAATATCAATTAATATATGTTTCTGTTTTTATAAAAGAAATTGCTACAACTTAATCATCATAAAAAGTGGATTTCTAAGATTTTTAATGTGTAATGGGTTAGCTAGGAATGCGATTGTAAAAGATGTTTGGAATGATTAATTAAACGTAAGAAGTGCAATTAAATACGGAGTAATACTGTATCTCACTGTTGCAACAAAAAACAAGAAAAATTCACATTCATATTCCAAGAAAATTAGGCCAACTAGAAAGATTTGATATGATTATATGATCAAACCTTGTATTCCCAATAGATGATTCTATAAATCCATGAAAATCCATGCTTTTGGGTTTCAATTAGGGCTACCTTTTTTGTCCCAACTTATGAATTATCTGGCTTGATCGACTAATGCTGCTCTACATATAAATTAGGTATTTTGTGACCCCGTTTTTGAAGGAGACTCTTCTAATATTAATATTTCGCTAGTACATATTTAAGAAATCTAACGTCACTTTACCATTAAACTGAATCGATAAGAGCATCAATATAAAAGTATAAAACTATGGGTGCTACTAAAAATTGTTGGTGTTAATTACGAGATATGTGATCTTCCCTTAATTATGTCTTAACCAAATCGAAACCTATACTAATTTATACATCTATCATCCAATAATTAATGAGGAATCCAAGAATAATTGAAGGGGATTAAAGCACTAGCTTTCACTATTTTTTCTATTCTACTCTTTTTTGTTTTTTTGCTTGTTTGGTTGTTAAACAAATTCACATGAAGTTTAAAAATCCCAGGAAGTTAATAAAATACATGTATTTGGTTGAATATTAGCTATTGAAAACCCCATGATTTTTAACTTTCATGGATTTCTCAATTCCTACATTTCAATATAATAAAATTACTTAGAGGGGAGTGGGTAAGATTTTCTTCCCACATAATTTCCTAGGAAATAGATTTTCAACCAACATGTTTTTTAAATTCCTATGATTTACAATTTCATGTAAATTATTTCACATGAATTAAATTCTTGGGAATTATACTTCCCACATTCAACCAAACAAGCACTAAATCTATTATCATTTTAGACTTTTTATTACTCCCTCCGATCCTTATTAAGTGACTTTCTAGCCTTTTTTCTTGATTCAAATTAAGTGTCCTTGGCATTAATACTAATTATTTTTTCACACTTATTGGGGTAAAAATTAATTATCTTCCTTTGAAACTTGTTCCACCTTAGGATATCTTAGTTGAATAACCAATTGATGCATGTTTATCTCAACAAATTGAGAAAAGTAAAGTTATTACTTAATTAATTGCTTGGTTTTTTGTGGGTTAAAGGAGATTTTTATGGGTTATTAATAATTTTCTTAATAAGTGTGAAAAACTCTAAAACGTCACTTAATTTGAATCGGAGGGAGTACTAATTTTACACTTATACTCTTATATTTATTTTCACTTTTTAATAAATGAGAGAAAAATAATCAATAAGAATATATATGTCTATTTGCTACTTAAAAAAAAAGAGTATGACAATTATTGTAATACGGAGTATAATACTGGTAATTATATTATAATCAATAACTTCATCTCAACATTTAACTAGCTTAATTGCTTGACATCTTGTAGGATTTAATCAAGTAAAATTCATAATATTAATTTTTCATATTTTAATATCATGAATAACTAGTCAAAACTTTGGGATATGCAGCCGCCTGGTTCGAAACCCTAACTCAAGAACATTTTTTTTTTTAATTTTTGAAACTAGGCGATCAACAATGTAGTAGTGTTCATGATCTCTTAGTATTTTAACGCGTTGGCCTGCACAAATTCCAAATTGTATCATCAAAATAGTGTATTTTAATTTCAAGTTGCTAATATTCTTGTTGATATTACAAGCAAGGTTAACCTATTCAGAAGCAACCAACATTAAATACAAGAAACCAGTCATCCTCATTAAACTTTAATGTCTTGTAGTTTTTTGTTTTTTTACTAAGGTTTTGATCTAAAGAACACGAGTTGAACTTTAAAATTGAGCCGTAATTGATGAAGGAATGTGGAAATAATATAACCATGGTTGAATTGAGCCTCATGAAATGGTGAAACAAGGGTTTAGGTTAAATTCTTAAATGTATTAATGGTGTGTGTGTTTTTAATAAGGAAAGTAGTTAGAAAAGCCCGTTAACAGGCTAGCGGCTTTCCTCGAGCATCCTGACGGATGAGGGTCTGAAGACCCGGATCAATAGCGAGAGGAACAGATGAGACACGACGAAACGAACTAAGAATGTAGTCCGCCACCAAATTAAATTCCCGAACGACGTGAGAAATACTCCAACACCGAAACCGGACAATCAAGCAATGGACAACGTCAGTCATCATGAACAACATTGACTAGCTGTAAGTTATCGCCCGAACGATGTTTGTTTGCATTACCTCGTACTCGTTCTATTCATTCTAATTGACTTTTTAAAATTACACATATTTTATAGAAAATTTTACATTACACATATTTTAGTAATTTTTTTACATTAAAAATAAAAATGGAACAAATTTAATTTACATATTCATTAAATATAAGAAATAAAATGAAAAAATTATGTCCAAAATATATAAAATGACATGTTTTTATAATAAAAAAATTTGATGCTAAAAAAACAATTAGAAACCAATGAATTAGAGAGTATACAAACACTTAAAATAGAACTTAATAAAGTGAAAGTGTCAATATTCACTATTGCTGATTTGTTGATCACTTGATCATATGCTTCTTCTTGAATAGAAAAGCATTTGACTCAGAGAAAGATCATACATCACAACTTTCTATTCTGAGTTTTCTGTGTTCTTTTCTATTCTAAGAACATGTCAATTTGTCAGTTGAAACTTGAAGAAACAGATTGTTTAATGAAGATTCATACAGTGAAAACAGGCATCATTTTTTTTTTTTTTGCAAAAGTCCACATCACACACCATCACATGCTTATCATGTCCACTCCCCTCCCTATTTAAACCTTCTCCTCATTCCTTCATTTTCCTGCATACACATTTCAAGTTTTCAACTCTCTTATACATCAAATCCTTTCCCTCAAAACACACAAAATTACACAAAACCCCCCGAATTTTCGACATTTTAACACACCCACAACAAGAAAGCCTTTCTTCATGGCAGTTCCTACTTCCACTCACACCCTCTACAAACAAAAAACCATCTCCACCTTAAACCATGAGGATCTCTTCCTCGCCCGCCGCTGCACATGGGTAAACGGGCCGGTAATCGTGGGCGCGGGCCCGTCGGGCCTAGCTGTGGCCGCGGGGCTCAAGGAAAAGGGCGTCCCATACATCATCCTCGAGCGAGCCAACTGCATTGCCTCCCTATGGCAAAACCGAACCTACGACCGGCTCAAGCTTCACTTGCCTAAGCAATTCTGCCAACTCCCTAACTTCCCTTTCCCTGATGATTTCCCTGAGTACCCTTCTAAAGAACAGTTCATAGATTACCTGGAAAGCTATGTAAAGCACTTTGATATCAAGCCTCAGTTCAATGAGTCAGTTCAGTCAGCAAAGTATGATCAGACTTGTGGGCTTTGGAGGATCAGGACCCTCTCTGGAGTGAAGGAGGTTGAGTACATTTGCAGGTGGATTGTGGTGGCCACTGGAGAAAATGCTGAGAAAGTTGTCCCTAAGTTTTTCGGTTTGCATGATTTCGGCGGAGATGTTGTTCATGCATGTGAGTACAAGTCTGGTGAGAAGTATAGAGGAAAGAAGGTTTTGGTGGTTGGATGTGGGAATTCTGGCATGGAAGTCTCTCTTGATCTTTGCAGCCACAATGCATCTCCAACAATGGTGGTCAGAAGCTCGGTAAGTTCGGTTTTTCGGTTTTTCGGTTCTTGATCAAGATTTTTTCTTACAAATATGTTTTTTTGCTGATTTTGGTTATTGGGTTCTTTTTGTTTTTCAGGTTCATGTATTGCCAAAGGAGATTCTGGGGAAATCGACGTTCGAATTTGCGGTGTCGATGATGAGCTGGTTTCCTCTGTGGGTTGTGGACAAGATACTGGTTACACTGGCAAACATGATACTTGGGAATACAGAGAAGTATGGAGTGAAGAGGCCAGAGCTGGGCCCACTGGAGCTGAAGAACACAGAAGGGAAGACCCCAGTGTTGGATCTTGGTACATTAAAGAAGATCAGATCAGGTCAGATTAAGGTGGTTCCTGGAATCAAGAGGTTTGCTCGTGGCCGGGTCGAGCTTGTCACTGGACAAGTTCTTGAGATTGACTCTGTTGTTCTTGCCACAGGCTACAAGAGTAATGTGCCATCTTGGCTCAAGGTAAGAGACAAACAAAGATTTCACTTGATCAGTTTTTTTTTTTTTACAGTATGGTGGGGAGTAAATTTATTTGACAGTTAAGGAAGTTGGGTTTATTTTTTCTACTAAACTTTTTTCTGGGTATAAAGGTTTTAAACTTTCTAACTTATGATATAAAAAATGGTTTAAGAACCTTGATTCCAAAAAACAGAATCCTTAATCTCCCTTTACACAAACCAAACCCGGAATTTTACGAGTTTGTCGAAGAACAGTGTAGTGTAGAGTCCTCTTCCTTTCTCCTCTACAACAGATCTGGGTTCACCAGAACTAAGACACAGAGAAAACACATGGCTGGGTACTTAACACAGGATAATATTGTTTTTTTAATGGATCCAGCTTATTGTTGGGGTTATAGTTCTGTCTAAGGTTTAGTTATTAAGAGATTCATAGACTTTAATGTATATAGAATGACTTAATATTCAAGTGACTTGATTCTGAAGCTTGTTTTGACTTTTCTTCAGGAATGCCAGGAAAGTGAATTCTTTTCCAAAAATGGGTTTCCGAAAGCGCCGTTTCCGAACGGATGGAAGGGGAAAGCTGGGCTTTATGCAGTTGGGTTCACAAGGAGAGGATTATCAGGTGCATCTGAAGATGCAATTAGGGTAGCAGAAGATATCAGCAAGATCTGGAAAGAGGAGACTGGGAAGAAAAAGAATCCTAGAACACCTGGTGCTTGTCATAGAAGATGCATATCACAACAGTTCTAATCAAACTAAGAATATTACAAGATCTGATGTCCAGAAATCTTAACTACTTTTTTTTCTTCTTCTTTTTGTTGGGTTGTATTTGATTAGGCTGCACATCAGACACAAGAGGCTAGTCAGATCAAAGTTTGAATAGAAGCTTTACAAAGGAACATACAACTAAGAGAGAAGCCCTCTCCAAAGTAAAAAGGTCTACCATAAGAAAAAAAGTCCCAAAATTCTGTTAAAGAATTGGGCATTTTGTATAGAGGAAGAAGAGGCTTTTGCACTTTTTCCCCCTTGGTTTACTGTGAAATATGATGTAATGTAAGAACAATCCAGTTAAATAAAGGATTCTCTCTATCTAAATGACTACACATCCTATTCTTCACTAGATTTCATTTGGCCCACTATTTCATTAATGAAACTGATGGGTCTTTTCTCCAGACCATGGCCCACCAAATGGGCCATAAGGCATAATGGACCCCACCTACAAAGGTCCCTTCATTATATCCTAACATAACTCTCCAAATCTGATCCTGTTCTGATGTCCTAGAAGTATTAAAACAGAATTTACATTCTCAAGTCACAATCTTGCTCTTGCACATGGAGAGAGCCCACAAAAGATTTCAATTTCATCTATAAATTATTTAACTGCAAAATAATTTACTTTAACATAAGGGAACAACCCATTCAACAATCTACAAATGATATTAAACACACCCTTGTTTAATCTAGTCAGTAGTCATCAACTTGTAGTCTCCCTAACAAGTATTCAAAATGCTTTTCTTAACAATCATTGAATGATCAAGGATACGTTTGGATTACACTTGACAATGCATTATCTCGTGTTATACTGTGTTAAATTACAATGCATTCTGAAGTGCAATCCAAACGAACCCTAAACAGGAAGTCGGATGGATAACAATAGTTATATAAGCATGACATTTCATCAATCTGATAAACAAGCTTTGTTCTTGTTCATATCATGCTTTCACCAGATGAATATCTGTAATAAATAACCATACTGACCCAGTATCTTATCCTAAAACAGAATTTTACAAAAAAAACTGCTAACATTCTAGAAATAAGGGAAGCAGATCTTGTTTTATGGTCTTGTCAAATCAAAAAGGACATCTACTGACATTTGCCAATGATCAAGAATGAAACAAAGAAACAAGCGCAGCAATGCAATGTGGAAATAAAGAGCACCCATATGAAGCCCATACTGTTGACTCCTATATGCCAAAGAGCATTTTCCCTGTCCTGTTTAGAATCTCACTTCACCACCACATAATGAAACTCTCCCTAGAGAACTTGATATGGAGATAATATTTTTCAATCTTTGTAGTAAATTTATTGCCTCATCTATTACATCATCATACTTCAAGTTGCTTCACCCACAGTTTTTTGCACCTGAGCTTCATGTGAGCTCATAATAACTTTGACATAAAATCAACTACATTTTTGTCTTCTAGTTGCAAGATTTCTGACGTTTCTATGGGCTTGCAGCCTCTCCACTAGGCCCACACAGAAAATAAAACACATGGGTTGGGGCTCTATGAGGAATCCCATCTCTGACTAAAAACACATGGGTTGGCTTCTTCTACCAATCTTTCTTTGAGTCTAGTGTACATCAGTACATGTACCACATAAGTATACTATCTTAGGAAAAAAAAGGGAAAATTTTTGAAGTATCTAAAAAAATAATTAACAGTGTTGAGGTGGGAGGATTGTAACCAAGCAGCCTTGCAAGAAAAATTGGCTTAACAAAACAATATGCAAATAATTTCTGCATTAGCAAATTTCTTATCTAATAAAAGTATTCTAATCAGGCCCCAACATGGCAACCAAACACATTGAAGTTTCACTGACATACCTTTAGCCTCTCTGTGCATTGTAATCTATACAGAAAACACACATAGATGCTAAATGATGTAAAACTGAGCTAAAATACATACTCACAATAGACTCTTCAGAAGATGGAAAAGCCTTCCACTTCATCATATCATCATCTTTCACGAATGTTGTCCAACAGCATCTTATCTATTTCACCATTTTGATTGTATAAATCAACCAATTTCTTTGCATATGAAGGCAAGTGTCTATCAGCCCTGTATTGACAGAATTTTGATGTATCAAGGGCATACAGTAGAAGCTAAAGGAAATGTTGAGAAGACAAAATGTCTTACCTTTCTTTGCCCCATGCACGGTTGACATACAAATAGTTACGAATTGTATGATAATCAAGTGAATAGCGTGCAAATTCAAGACCTTTTGGACCAATCTGAGTTATAACAAAAACGAGTAACAAAGTCATATTTAATTAACATGATACTTGACCAGTCAGGACTATGTACGAAAAAAGGGTACGTACGAGGTTTAGGATATATGCTATCAGATTTCCAATGAACCTTGGAGCTGGCTGAGAAGGACCTTTACCTGTGATGTTCAAGAATTATAATTGTTATATGAGCTACACCTACGTCTAATAGATATATTCTTAAGTGCCGTAACTGTTTCACTTCTGAATAAAAAATTACTTATATGGTTTACTCCACTCAATATTCAAGATAAAAAGTTAAGATGAATAATGAGAATAAAAAATCTGGAATTAGATAACAGTAATGAAGAACACAAAAATACATACCTAATTTTGCATCATCATCTGCTTTTACAGTTTCCATAACAAATGGACGCCTATTACCCTGAAATAGAATTTTGCATTTATACAAAGCAATCTCGTGTGTGCTAGAACAACTTATAGAGACACTTACAGTACTAATTGTGGGAGTGACCTCCAAGAGGTTCTCTATCAAGCTCAGCATTTCTTTTCCACGTTCATTTCTGCAGCATCTCAGAAAAAAAATAGTTATAAAAACCGGCTGACAGCAACAGAGTATTTTTCATGGAAAGAAGAAATCAGTCACTATGTAGTATTATTAAAGATTAAGCATAACTTACCTAACTGTGATGTATTGTGGATGTTGTGTCATACTGACTCCAGGATACTTTGGAACTCCCATGTAACCTACTACCAAATCCTGAAATCAGAAGAGAAGTGTAACTGGTTTTTATAAGTATAAACTCAACATTATCAAGACAAGCGGGAAGAGAAAAATAAATAGAAGAAATATAGTAAATACAATCAACTGAAACAAAAGATTGTATATAGTAGAATAGGTAAAAGAGTTCTTACCGCCAATCCATTTGTGTAGTCAAAACAGCTGCAGTAAGTAAAGTAAAAATCCAACGGTTACTTGATGTGGTAAATGTATACAGCTAGAGTAGTTTAAAACAGGTTGATAAAAGAAGAGATGCTACCTATAGCAAGATGGGGCAATGACATCAACTAAGTCATTTGCTGGCAGGCAAAAGTAAGGAACCTGTTTCAAGTTCAAAGAGCACTTTAGAAAAAGAGTTAAAATCAAAGATAAGTCACTGTAATTTGGGAATTTGAATACTGAATAGCATGCTTTAAGGTTTTAGAAATGTATACCTCTTCAATGTGACCATCTAGATGCTTCAAATGGACCTATTTAAGATATGGGAGTTACCTTGAGATTTGGTTATAAACATCCGAAAGCTAACATTAAAGACATCACATTTGCAACTAACCCAGCTTGAGAAACCATGACCTAAGCTATGTATCATACTGTTCAGTAAAACTTCACACCTATATGGTTAAAATGAATTCATGTTTCAACATTGCCTGTCAATACACAGATTCATCGCATTGGCACCCAAATCTAATTATATGCAGAAAATCTTATAAAGAAGTCCAACCCCTCAATGTATGTCATTTTTCACATCAAATTGGAATGAGATAGTAGAGTATCAATACATAACACAAAACCAGACGAGTAGAAAAAAGTGCTTACTATGAAACCAAATGTACAAAAAAAAAAGCATAAGAACGACATATATATAAGATTAGGCCTAAACCTTGTAATCTTGCATGAACTCATAATGCAAAACTGTTTCTGGATCACTGCTTGCTGCCTTCAGAAATTTATCTAGTCCCTCCCGAGGTCCATTATCCACTGATAACAGAATGGCAAAAGAAGACTTACTAATCCATCACTACCTTTTCAAATTAAATTTGGAAAAAAGCATATATCTAAGTATAATCCCTCATTACATTGGAATGGTCTAAGGATGATCCAACATTGTCAACTAGTCTAGGCACTGGAATAAAAGTCTATCTAATTACATCCATGTCCTAATGAGGTCAAATCATTATAATTTGAAATGGATAAGTAAACAAATAATTACAAAGAAAAAATGAAATGAAACTCAAGCTAAATAAACTTCTTAAATTACCACAGTTTGTGCCAAGAACATAAAGTTTCTCCAAATTCAAATATTTCTCCACTGATCTTAATGCTGCAATTCATTATCCTGCATCATAATAGTGCAAGTCACAACAAAGAAAACAAAAGAGATCAGAAGTTCAGTTAATAGAGCATATGATACCTTGAACTTGACAGCCTACACCACAAAAAAGTAAGCGTTTTACACCTGCTGCCTGTTGAATGAAATAGTTAATATGAAATCATACAGTGTACACAGATGAGTCCAAGTCTTTGACTCCGCAGGTGATAATAGCAGAAGTTATTGTTTGTATCTGTTCAATTAGGTTCCTAGAAAGTGAAACATTATCTAAGGTTAAGGTGACCTTGTCATCATGTATATCATTACATGCCTGTTGCACCCCTCTCCTACTTGCAATTATTTAATTACAAATGATATAGTCATGAGAAATGATGAAAATGTATGTCTCACCTCAACCAATGCAAGTGTATTCAAATTTGGTGACAAAGTTGGCTTGACACCTTTTGCAGCAATGACTTCTTCAGGTGTCCTAGTTGGAAAATGCAATGACGGGAATCTTATCAACTTCATGAGATACAGAGGAAACCAGTTATTAAACTAAACATCCAAATAATAAGATCTAATATGTAATTTCAAACCTGGCTAAAACAGGACGTGGAGTGAACCTATCTTCCGGGTCACTGAAAAGAGAAAAAATACCAGATAGCATATCAATATATTAGCACTGGTGTTATATGTTTTCAATGACTGCTGAGCAGAGGCAACCACAAAGCTGGATTTCACTTTTACCTTTGCACACAAATAACAGCATCAACTTTGTCTGCTTTCAACATCTCTATGGCTATAGTTGTCACTATACCCGTCCATTGAGCACCTAGGAGCATTAACGAACACCGATTAGTATTGCTAATGACATCTGGATCCTCCTCGACAATAATCCAACTTTAATAGCATAGTTAGTAAGCAAGATAAGCTGGCACTGGCAGAAGTGCTTTTGATTGACCTAAAATTACTTAAATCAACAGACAAGAAGCTTGATCATACAAAGACCAAGTCAACATATGCTCTTAGAGAAATCCCTAAATTAATCAATATCAGTCCTAATTCAACGGGTTGAGTTATTAAATAGTACCTATACATATAAGAGCAATCATAATTAAGACAAAGAATTCACCTTCAACGGGTGTAGTCTTACGAGCGTAGAGGAGTTCCTCATACACCCCTAAATAAGTCTCATCCAATGTATCCTCTTTCCTCCCTCTACCATGCACCAGCGGCTCCAAACTCTACAATAAAGAACACAATTCTCTAGTGACGCCTACTGATTCCAGTAAACTAAATTAAAAATTCTACATTTATAACTCAAGGGCAAAACGTACTTCAATTCTGGACATGCCATCACCCAGAAACGCACAGGCATACTTCACATGAGCAATATAGTATGTATCGCACAATCCGCATCGACTAACCAACAAAAAATCGCAAATCAGAGCAGTGAAATTGAAACCTTTGGAAGTGAAGATCAAAATCAAAATCAATTGAACCTGCAATGGTCTTTGGCAGGATAGGTGCCGCCAGGGGGAATTGGCCTGGATCGTTCCCTCCAATCAGGTCGGAGTTTCGCCCGATTCGGATTCGGACTCGAATCGCGGACATCTGCAACGGTTTCTCGTCGAATTAAGCTCGCGGAATTGTGCAGAGAGAAAGAGAGATTGGTAGTACCTTTGGAAGAGCAGGCGAATACGGAGGTTGGCCGGAGAGTGGAAGGGAGAGGCGGCGAGAAGGCGGCGAACATGGTGGATTCGGAGCAACGTGAGCGAGAGGGAGTGTTTGTGCGCCACACAAGCTCAGTATTGCCAAGTGTGTTGGATTTTTATCAACGGATCTTTGGTGTCTCAGAAAACTCGTCGTTTCAGATTATGAAGGTTCATGTCCAAGATTGAAACGATGCCGTTTAGACGTGTTGTACTGGGATATTTGTTTATTTAATTTTTTTTACTTTGTAACTGTGTATTCTGATTAGTCAGCAGCTAATTGCAGCATTTGTTAGTTGAGCCTCATTTGGCCCTTTACTTGGAGAATGAAGCATGATGGCTAACTATGTCAATTGTCAATTGAGTCGGTCAGGTCGGATTCAAGTCGAGTCATTGAGGTTGGATCTAAGTCGAGTCGAGTTAAGGATTGCCAATCACTAATCACAAGTTGATTCCTCATTCGAGGAAAGGAAACATAATGCAAAACCCAGCATCCCACACAATCAATGCAAAATAACTTGGGGACAGCATATCATTATGTCTCCAAGTTATTTGAAGCCACTGGATTGCCTAAAGGTACAGACTTTCGTTCTCTCCAAGAACATACCAGGGGTATCGAGGAGAGATCGATTTATTTGAAAGCCCATCGTCGCCGAAAATGCATTTGGGAGCTGGGAAGAGGAGACTAGCTTGTTCAAAATTTAAAATTTAAACACCCCGGAGCCAACGCCCAACGGACACTTATAAGAGATCAACGGCCAAGATCTGTTCTTTACTTCTTATCAATTCAAAATAACAAGATCCGACCCGTATCCGCGCCTTAAAGTAACCATTTAAAGCACAAAAAGGGGCAAGTGTTAAGCGTCAGTCACCAGTCACCACCCAAACGCGCCCTTCTCTTCTGAAATTCAGCGCCCCAATCAAATCAAATTTGATTGAGTTTTCACTGTTCGTTTCTTCTCCTCTTTGGGAAATCTTTGCAGAGAGGCCGATCTTTGATTTCGAGGGTTCAATTTCTGTAGTTTTGGAAGGTTTGAAAAAATGTCGACGACGCAGAGGAGAATGGCGCCATCGCTTTCTAATGTGACTGCGAAAAGGCACGTGGAAAATGTCGCCGTCGGAAAGGCGGTGGCGGCGAAGAAGCGGCCGCCGCTTGGCAACTTGACTAATCAGTCGCCGTTAGGGACGACTTCTTCCATGGTGATTATTTTATCTGTTCCTTTTTCTTGGTTCTTGAAGTGAAAAAGAGGAACTTGTGATCGATATAGTTCTTCGATGTTTTGAAATTAATTCGATTTTATTCGCTTCCTTCAAGTACTCTTATGGTCGGATTTTGTCTTGAATTATGCTGTTTGCAATGCTAAAGTAATTCAGTTTTGATGAGCACTGATTCTTTCTTGAGTGATAATTCCTAGTGTGTGTGTTCAGTGCAATTGATCTGTGATTTTACTTGTTTTGTATGTACACAGGTACCTTGTGCTAATACCAAAGTTGTGAAGTCTAATAAGAAGGGATCTTCCACAAGCATCCCAAACACAAACCCACCAAGGAATGTAGTGCCTGTTTTGCTAAATCCAAAGTCAAATTCATTGATTCTGCAAGATTCTTCTCTACCCAAGAGCAATGAAATTGTCATTCCTGATACAAATGTTGATGTTGACATGGACATTTCATTGCCGTCGTCTCCGTCCGGTGAATTCTCGGTTTCTATAAAGAGTCCTGAGGTTGAATACTTGGATGATACTGATTTGACTGTTGTAGATTCTGTTGAGAGGAAGAGTTTTAGTGACCTCCACATAACTGAGCAAGGTTGATTTCACTTTCTAGTTGTTGTATTTCAAATTCTGTTCATAGAAACAAATTAAGTGATCTTTTGCTGTCTACCCATTTCTTTCACAGATCAATCAATTTTCTTGTTGCCTCTGCAGGGAACTTGTGCAAGAGAGATGTATTGTCAGATATCAAGACAGCTGATAATGTTGTTAATGTTGATGTAGACTTTGAGGATCCTCAGCTGTGTGCAACCTTTGCTTGTGATATTTACAAGCACTTGCGTGCATCTGAGGTACTAGTGTCACCTGAAATAAGTACAATTTGCTAGACAGCAATATAGTTTTTAATCAATTACCTAGACATAGTAACTCAAATTTCAGTACTGAATTGAATATTGATCAGTCTGCCATTGCTGCAAATCACAGTGCAACATGACTTCTCTCTTAATTGGGTTGTTATACAGACAAAGAAAAGACCTTCCACAGATTTCATGGAGAAGATTCAGCAAGATATCAATCCTAGCATGCGCTCAGTTCTGATTGACTGGCTTGTGGAGGTAATTAATTGGGCAAAATTGACCTGTTTTGGAAGACTGATAGTGATTCCATCTCACCAGTAATGAAATAATACAATTGCAGGTTGGTGAAGAATACAGGCTTGTTCCAGACACATTGTACATGACTGTAAACTACGTTGATCGGTATCTTTCTGGAAACTCGGTTAACAGACAACGCTTGCAGTTGCTAGGCGTCGCGTGCATGATGATAGCAGCGTAAGCTACTAACTACAACATCTATGCCATCTCTATTTCTGCTTTACTATATATATGAAGTATTTAGTATTCCAAATTGATTTGAGTTCCAAGTGTCTTAATACAACAATGGACTTTTTTTTCCACAGGAAATATGAAGAGATTTGTGCTCCTCAGGTGGAAGAGTATTGCTACATAACAGACAACACATACTTCAAGGAGGAGGTAAATTTCCATATTGGACTTACTGCTCTTCCTGATTTCCTTAACACTAATTGATGGGAATACTTGGGCGCCTTCTTCATATACCCTCTCGATTTTATATTGGGGCAAGGGTGTGTACATGGCCTTCTTGATGTTGTTGTTGTTATAATTGATGGGAATACTAAGCAAAAAAAAAAAAAAAAAACTTTTTCTCCCCAGGTTCTACAAATGGAATCAACTGTATTGAACCACTTGAAATTTGAGATGACAGCCCCAACAATCAAATGTTTCCTTAGGCGCTTTGTTCGTGCTGCTCAAGCATGTAGTGAAGTAAGCCAACTGTTTACGATCAAGCATAAACAAAGTTGAATATTGTTAAGTTCTTCTGCAGATGATTTAACTTTCTGGGTTTCCCTTTTTGCAGGTATCACCAATGCAACTTGAATGTCTGTCCAACTATATAGCAGAGCTATCTTTGCTTGAGTACCATATGCTTCAATATGCGCCTTCTATTACCGCGGCTTCAGCAATATTTTTGGCCAAATACATGCTTTCCCCATCGAAAAGACCATGGGTATGTATCAATCAATTTTAAACCATTAATTGATAATATGGGATTGTAATGTGACACTTGTGATCACTTGTTGGTGTCATTATGCAGAATTCCACCCTCCAACATTACACCCTTTACCAACCATCACAACTACAAGAATGTGTTCAAGCTCTTCATAAACTCTGCTTGAACAATGGGCAAAACTCCAGCCTGCCTGCTATCAGAGAAAAATACAGCCAACACAAGGTGAATGAATTCTCCTATCCTTTTTTGCTCAATTATATGTGAAATGGATTTTGTGACTTTGTTTTGATTTGGTTTTTTTTCTTTTTTTTTTCAAAACAGTACAAGTTTGTGGCCAAGAAGTACTGCCCTCCCACAATACCTGCAGAGTATTTCAGCATTGCAAGTAGTGATAGCAGCTAGCAAATCAAGTTTAGCCTTTGTAGCAAATCGAGTTTAGCCATATCAAGTTTAGCTTAGCTTAGCTTAGCTAGCACAGGCATCTTTGTATACTGCCTTGGTAATTCCAGTTGCCTGATGTGTGATTGGGTTGTTGAAGATCCTTGTACAAAAGAACGCCACTATTTTTTAGTGGGATTTTGTTCCTAACATTGTCTCTCAATCAATCTGTATCGTTCATTGCTTGTCGGCTTAGCTCTTTCCATCTAGCGATTCTAAACTTAAAAGCAATGCAGCAAGTGTGCATTTGAAATGTGAACTGTTAAGCCTGCAAGTTTTAGGAATCTACTAAAACTTGAATGGTGATACTTGCAAGTTTTTAAACCTCTAAAATAAAAAGGAAATTAAATTATTGTGAGTAACAATTAGAAAATAGAGATATTTTGTTAGAGAAAGTTTCTTGCAGAAGAAATTTGCGTGATACAAAAAATGGAGAAATTAAATTGAAAAGGGTTGGAATCACATTAAAAAGAAAGGAGAAAATTTTTAAAGATATGAAAATACACTGGTAAAAATATTGAAAGAGATTTTGGGAGCACATTTTGGAAAACTCATAAAAAAATCAAATCTTTGTCTAATTTTAAACCAATAGAAAAATATTGGATGATGTTTTCACTTATAGTAAAATACCTTCACTATAATTAAATTGCAGTAATTGCTATGTTTATTTTATTTTTATTTAAATAAAAATAATACTTACTATCCCACACTCTCTCGCTAAAACCCTAAACCCTAAACCCTAGTTGTTTCTAGACTCTTCCTAGTTCCTCCCTTTCTCGCTCTCTTTAAAATCTTTCTCCGCCTTCTTACTTTCATTTCCAATCTCTCGTTTTTTCCTCAATTCCCTACCATTCCCGTTCTTCTCGAATCTCAGTAGCCATGTTGCGAGCAGCAGCCAAACTCGCCTCCAAGGCTCGCAGCAGCGGCCGCTTGGTAAAAGAATCGAACTTTATCAAGCTTCCCCTCTTCTTTTTCTTCGAGATTGAGATTATTTTTTGATTAGCATAACTAAATTTGTTGTTTATTTCCTTGATATTGATCTAGGGTGGGACTAGCTTGACTTGGAGCAGAAATTACGCCGCCAAGGAAATTCGATTTGGCTCGGAATGTCGCGCTTCGATGCTCAAAGGTGTCGAGCACCTCGCTGATGCTGTTAGAGTCACCATGGGTCCCAAGGTAACGCCTAATTTGAGTAATTTCGCCTCAATCTCATTAATCTTAGTAGCAAATTGGATTGATTTGTGCATTTAGGGTAGTTCTGTTGACTGGAAGTGTGCTGATTTGCGCTTTGCAGGGGCGTAATGTGGTGATTGAACAAAGCTTTGGAGCTCCTAAAGTGACAAAGGATGGTGTTACTGTTGCCAAGAGTGTTGAGTTCAAGGATAAATTCATGAACATCGGTGCAAGCCTAGTTAAACAAGTTGCCAACGCTACCAATGATGTTGCTGGCGATGGTATGCTCGGTCAAAATGATATAAAAATAAGTCCTTTTTATTGAATTGTGAATTCCTATCTGACTTTTTATTGTGATTAACTTGTAGGTACAACCTGTGCTACTGTTCTTACACGGGCAATATTCACGGAAGGTTGCAAGTCAGTTGCTGCTGGAATGAATGCAATGGATCTCAGAAGAGGTATTAGTATGGCTGTTGACTCTGTAGTGACAAACTTGAAGAGTAGAGCACGTATGATCAGTACATCTGAGGAGATTGCTCAGGTTTGTTTTCCCCTTGATAGTGATTTTTAGGAGTTCAATTTTGAAATTGTTTCTAAGTTCAATGATGTATAGGTTGGTACCATATCAGCCAATGGAGATAGGGAAATTGGTGAGTTGATTGCTAAGGCCATGGAGAAAGTTGGCAAGGAAGGTGTTATTACAATCCAAGTAAGTTGCTTTGACATATTGCTTTGAATTTCCTCAAGATTTTTCTGATCTAGGATCCTAGCCTAATGGCTCTTCATGTTTGAGTGTGCTATACTTTTCTTGGCTTTGTCTGTCAATCATCTTACTGTTGCTTTTAATTTTCTAGGATGGGAAGACACTGTATAATGAGCTTGAAGTTGTTGAGGGGATGAAGCTTGACAGGGGTTACATCTCTCCATACTTCATTACCAACACAAAAACCCAGAAATGTGTAAGTCTTCCATTCTATACCCTTTCATTGAAGTTGGTAGTTGATTAATGTTTGAGCAACAAAGTTAATTCTGTGCGTTGTGGCTACTCTTTGACTGACAGAATGCTTGATACTTTTCTTTTCAGGAATTGGACGATCCTCTAATTTTAATCCATGAGAAGAAGATATCCAGTGTGAATGCTGTGGTGAAGGCCTTGGAGCTGGCATTGAAGGTAACTAACTTTACTACATAATGTGTCTGCAATCCTAAGAGTTTACTACTCTAACCTGTCTGTTTGTTAATTCAGAGGCAAAGGCCCTTGTTGATTGTGGCAGAAGATGTCGACAGTGAAGCATTAGCAACTCTTATCCTCAACAAGATCCGTGCTGGAATTAAGGTTTGAAAGAGTTCCTAAAGCTCAATATTGCTTTGTACTGTTAAGAGAGTATCTCTGATCATATTATGTGATTTATCTCTGTAGGTCTGTGCTGTTAAGGCCCCTGGATTTGGTGAGAACAGGAAAGCAGGTCTGCAAGATCTTGCTTCTTTGACTGGAGGAGAGGTAGTTTAAATATAAACCCTTTTAAGTCCTATGTTCTTAAAACTACCTCAAGAGAGGGATGTAACTTTGACATTTGTGCCATAGGTTGTGACTGAAGAACTCGGAATGAACATGGAAAAGTTTGACTTCGAGATGCTTGGTTCATGTAAAAAGGTAGGTGGAATGGATCATGTAATGCTGTCTTGCTGTTCTTGTTTTAGTTGTGTAGTGCTCTAATATTTGAACATGTTGTGTGCTTAGGTCACAATATCCAAGGATGACACTGTGATCCTTGATGGCTCTGGTGACAAAAAGGCTATTGAGGAAAGATGTGACCAGGTACTTGTCAACTATCTTGGTGTATTTCAAGAAACACATTGTTTATTATAGAAGGTGACTAATGTTGTGGTAACAACAGATTAGGTCCGCAGTTGAAATGAGCACTTCTGACTACGACAAAGAGAAGTTGCAAGAGAGGTTGGCTAAGTTGTCAGGAGGTGTTGCTGTGTTGAAGGTTCGTTGATCTTCCCTTGACATCAATCCGTGTTTAGTATTCAGTTGTTTGCAATTGTGACATTTTTCTTCTTTGTCAGATTGGAGGTGCCAGTGAAGCTGAAGTGAGTGAGAAGAAAGACAGAGTCACAGACGCTCTCAATGCCACAAAGGCAGCAGTAGAGGAGGGTATTGTGCCAGGTGGCGGTGTCGCTCTTCTCTATGCCTCAAAAGAGTTGGATAAACTTCCAACCGCCAATTTTGATCAGAAGATTGGTGTACAAATCATCCAAAACGCCCTCAAGGTATGTATATAAATTTGGGCCCTTAAATGCAAATTCATTACCCATTATAATGGAATTTTCTTGTATATATGTTGCTGAATGTACCCTTTGTTGCTATTAAACTTTAGACTAGTGTTTTTGGTTTTAAGATGAGCCTATGATCATTCTTGAGAAGGTTCATTTTCATTCTCTAATCCATTAACACGTCGCGTTACAGACCCCAGTACATACAATAGCATCCAATGCGGGCGTTGAGGGAGCCGTTGTTGTTGGTAAGCTATTGGAGCAGGACAACCCGGATCTCGGATATGATGCTGCCAAAGGTATGATCCTGTTAAATCTACAATCTGCCTATTTTGCCCACAAACTCTAGGAATTGGACTTATTTAAAGTCAAATGCTTTATTCTTTATCTCAGGTGAATATGTGGATATGGTGAAATCTGGAATCATTGATCCATTGAAGGTGATCAGAACTGCTCTAGTTGATGCAGCTAGGTAAATTACCATTCTTTCTAGTAAATTACATTCTTTCTAGTAAAATCTGTCGGTTTCATGGACTTTATGATTGGAATTTCTCTTGTTGTTCAGTGTTTCGTCTTTGATGACGACAACTGAAGCTGTTATTGCTGAGCTTCCCAAGGACGAGAAGGAAGGCCCTTCAATGGGCGGCGGCATGGGTGACATGGGTTACTAATGGTAACTTATGGATACAAAGTTACCCACACAAATTTTCACTAATTTCTCTGTTTCTTTCTGCACTGTCTTGTGACTTTATTGGATGTTTTCCTAGTTTTAAAGAGAGGTAATGTTCAATGTAAAAACATTGAGGGAGAGGGCATTTTTTTAGGGAAAAAATTGCAGGCTTATAAGAGAAACTGTATGATGATTTATTCTGATGAGGCACGGCTGAAAGAATGTGTTGAATAAAAATGTTATCTCCCTTCTCAGTTCTTTCTTCTGTGGCCTTTGAATTCACTCAGGATTACTGTTTTCACATTCTATGGTCTGAGATTGTTTTATTTATAAAAGGAGAGAAGAATTTGCAAAAATAAAACAAAGGGTTAAGTGCCTATGCCATATACAAGTTATGATCAACATCCTAATGAATGAGCTCTATAAGCCCATTTTAAGAAAATTGACAAAAAAAATGCCCAAAAAGTGGTAAAAAATGACTAATATCTCAAACTTCTTTTACAATTGTACTAAACTTAGACCTGGTTTCTTAACCAATCTATCTTCAAACACACTTCTAACCTTATCTACTTCATCCCATTTGTCATTAGAAGCATAAAAGTTAGACAACAATGTATAATACCCACAATTCAAAGGTGCAATCTTCAGAAGCTTCTCCTTAGCCAACTCTCCAACTTCCAAGTTCATGTTCATCCTACACCCATCCAGAAGCGCTCCCCATATAGCATCGGCTTTCAGATTCCGTTGCAACCCGCTTGTAACCAGCTTATACGCGTCTTCCAGTCTTCCTGCGCGTCCAAACAAATCTATAACACAAGTCCAATGCTCGTGACCCGGCTCAATCCTGTACTTGTTCACCATTAGATCAAAGTATCTGCATCCTTGTTCGATCAATCCTGAATGACTACAGGCCGAAAGCAAGGAAATGAAGGTTATGGAATCGGGTTCTTCAATTTGATCAAAGATTTCACATGCTTTTGTTCCCTGACCATTCATGCCATAGCCAGCAATCATGATGTTCCAAGAACACTGATCTCTAAAATTACCCATTTGATGGAAAAGCAATCTCCCGTTTTCTATCATTCCGGTTTTAGCATATAAATCGATCAATGAGTTCATCATCGGTGTATCAGCTTCAACACCGAGTTTTAATGCAAAAGAATGTACCATGCCAACTCCATGACCGCTCCAGAGAGTCGCAGAGGAATGAATTAGGGTTGAAAGCGTCACTGCATCGGGGCGATACTTGTTTTCAAAGAGCATTTGAGTAAACAGTCTGATACCACTTTCTGGAAACCCAGAAATCATTGTGTTCCATGAGACGACGTTTCTCAGAGGCATTGAATCGAATACTTTCCGTGCCTTTTCAGGAGAGCCACACCTTATGTACATGTCTATTATGGTGTTCTCCACATCAAGATGCGAGGCGAATCCTTTCAAAAGGGTGTAATTGTGCGCCATGCTTGCTTGCTTCATGATTCTGAGTTCACCACATAATTGAAGAACAGCCAAGATGGTAATAGCATCAGGAGAGATTTTGGTTTGAATCATTCTAAGGAAATGCAACATGCCTAACTCGGCTTGGTGATCTAACACAAACGCCCCAAGAAGAGCGTTCCAAGTAGCAACATTGGGATTCTTGATGCTATCAAACAAGAAAAGAGCTGAATTTGAATCTGGGCATTTCCCATATGCATCCACCATTGAAGTTCCAAGAACAAAATCATCTCCTATATCAAATCCTTTCTTTATGATGAGCCCATGGACTGACTTGATTGCTTTTAGGCTTCCTAGAGCAGAGTACGCGTGTAAAGTGTTCGAGAAAGTGACCGAATCGGGTTTGAAATCCGAGCTGATCATACCTTTAAAGAGCCTAACCGCCTTTTGATAGTACCCGTTTTGGGCGTATCCAAAAATCAACGAATTCCATGAGACCAAACTCTTCCGGAACGAGCTTTCTTCAAACGCAGCCTCAGCAAGCTCAATACAATTGCATTTTGCATACATATTGACAATGGCAGTTCCTAACCGGGACTCAGACATTAACGCGGTTTTAACACAGTGTCCATGAAGGCTCTTGCCTTGATCAAGATTCTCAGCTTCTCCACAAGCAAGCACTAATCCTAGAAAAGTTACCATATCTGGATAGACATCTCCAATTTCCTTCATTAACCGGAAAATTTCGAATGTTTCCACCCAATTCCTACTCTGAGCATACCCATTTATGATCGCGTTCCAACTCACGACGTCTTTATTCGACATGGAATCAAAAGCACATCGCGCCAAATCCAACCGCCCTATCCTAACATACATTGAAATCAAAGAATTCCCAACAACCAAATCACAATCAAACTTGTTCTCTCTAACAAAATCATGAACCCACATTCCTTTCTCCAGTCTCCTCAACTCGCCACAAGCCATAATTACAAACCGAACAGACTCCGGAGAAGGCGAAAGCCCCGAATCCAACATCAGCTCAAACACATCCAATACCAACTCAAACAATCCTCCAGAACCAAAGCAGCAAATAGCAGAGTTGCAGAACTCGTTGTGAAAAAAACTTCTCACAGGCATTTCATCGAACACCTGGCGGGCGGCGTTCTTTTCCCCTAATTTCATATACATCTTCAATAGGCTTTCATTGATTTCAACCCAGCTCTCGAAACCCAATTTTATCAGATGCCCATGAAGTCCTGATCCGAAATCTGACAGTGAGAGATAAGCACATGAACGGAGTAGTGAAGGGAAAGCGAAACGAAAGAAAGGGGCTTTCTTGAAGAGGAATAGAGATTGCAAGTACTTTCGACTTTGGAAGAGTAATTTGGGCAAGGAATACAGAGAGAAAGGATTGCATCTTCGATCGGATTCTGAAGGGGGAGATTTGGGCGTTTGGAATAGTGGGGAAGTGGAAAAGAGTGCCGATTTGGGGCGTTTGAGATGGCGAAGAAGCATCAGAAATGGCGGGTATGGAAAGATTGACGGTTTCCTCTTTCTCCATTAACGACCGTTTTTTTATTGTTATTTTTTTTTGGGTTGCCTACATGACCGTTAGCATCAATGAACTAATTCTAGGGCGGTAAATGAGATTCGTTCGTGATAAATTTGATATTAGGATTTGTTAAATCTCGTCCGTGTTCGGTTCAATTTAAAAAAGAGTTTAGTTTGAAACAAGTTTAAGGCTCGAAAGATAAACGATCCGAACATAAGATAACTCGTCCCGTTTGCTTACGAGCAAGTTTGGTTATATGCTCACGAGCAAGCTACGTTCATGAATAAGTTCTACTATACATATTATATACAATATAAAGTTTATGCTAAATTACATAGTTTTGGAGAGCTCTCTCTCAAACTACATAGTTTAAGTTTTAATTTTATTTGTTTGCATAATTGATCAAGTAAATAAATTATTTGCAGATTTGTCTCACAAAAAAATTAAATGAGAGGTTCACGAGCTAAGCTCGAGCTAAGTGAACATTTAATGAACCAAGCTCAAATAGCTCCACTAAACTTGCGTTTGAGCTCGAGCTCGCCTATTTTTAACTAAACTAAGCTTGAGCAACTCAAATAGTCAAATTTGACTCTTTTGACCCTTTTTGACCCAGTCAAACGGGTCGACCCGTAACCCTTTTTACGGCCTGGTTGCGGGTCGGAACATCGACGGTGACGACGAATCCAAGGCAGCTTGAACCCCCACCAGAACCAACAAATGGGCTAAGTGAATTGGATTGGGCCCATAATAAATGATGGAATTACATCGACCCAATATGCTTATGAGCCGCTAGCTAGTGTTTGCCCTATATATCTTTCATTATTTGGAATTATTAATACACGTACAAATTAAAGCATGCATCATGCATGCCCCATGCACGTACATACTCGTATGCAAAGTACGTTACAACATTAATTGAACCTAATTAGTTAGCAAAAGGGATAATGATATCGTAATGTCCGGCCTTTTCGCTCCATCCGCGGATGCCATCGGGCTGGAGATCCCAGAGGCACGAGGTTCGACACCGATCCGGGAAGTCCCTGTGGAAGTCGTACAGAGTGAAGTGAACCTTCCTGCCTGCGAAGTTAGTCACGTCACACGTGAAAACCGTCCTCCCGAGGGCGTTGGGGCGGAACTTCCATCCCTGGCATTTCTGGCACTGGACGACCTGGCTGCCCAGGTCGTTGTCCCCTGACCGGCAGTGTGTAGTCATTGCTTCGGTCTTGCATACCCTGTTGCACAAGTTCACGACCACATTAGGGTAGAAACCGATCCCCGAACTTTTAGCCTGGCCGCCTAATGCCAAGAGGGCTAGCGCCGCAAAACCGATCAACATCATATGATTCATATTCATATTTATCGAGTTGTAATTAAAATTATGATAATGTTTGTTGTGAATACAAGAAGCAATGCGAGTGGATTTTATAGATAGGTTGTGATACTTAAAAATTAATTGATATATATGTCAATAGTTATCAAATATGCATTATTGACAAATTATCCAAACTGTATATTTTCGTCATTGAATGCAGTCCGTCATCCGCTTAACGTTCACGTACGTACATATACGTCATATATGTTTCTTTAATTGTTGTACACTTGTACCGTTGTACGTAATTAATAAGAGTTTGGATATATAACCCAAAATGCAATCTTTAATACTCCACTTAATTATTTAAATCATCGAATAATAATAAATTAATTAATTAATAAAAGTAAATTCATATTCTAAATACTTAATTATTCTCATATATACATTTATATAGTTTTATGATATAAGCTACACAAAAATAATTATTTAACAATTTTAATGTAAAAATAAAAATGAAATTTTTTTAATTATAAAATGTATAAATATATAAGAATAAGTATTTAGAATATGAATATATTTTTTATTGTGTATCCATCTACTCCCATTGCTATTTCTGAGGCGGGCCGAGTTTATATTTATCTTGTTCCGCATATGTATAGTTGATAAATTTACCTTATATATATTCTATCTAGCTTACTTAGATAAAATGAATTTATTACTTTTAGCGGTTATTTATTATTGTTGTGGTATTATTAAATTATAAAGATGTACAAATTAAGTATAAATTTTCCTATTTAAGTTAATGAAATCCTAGAGAAAGGGAATATTAATTTTATATAAAATAAAATAAAAAACACAATTGGGTTTTCAATTGAAGGTGAGATGCTTTCAAACTAAGGATCGCGAAAAGCGGCGCTGGATTAGTTTTAGATTCATGAGATTCAGGTCTAGGATTACTCCATTTTTTATTGCAATTCAGTTCATGGGATTCGAATTGAGTTCTTTTTTAACTCCATTCAAGATTGTGCTCGTGAGATTCGACGGTGATTGAAAAAAACTATCTATTTCAACTACGAATGATCGGGTCGACCGTTGGACGAGCGATTTGTCATCAAGTGGAATCAGTCATCGGGATTTCTTCCATTGGGCCTCTTATATAACTATGTCATGTTGGGCTTTTAGGCCCAATGTTAATTTGAACACCATGCTCCATCTTATTTATCCGGAATTTAACCCAAGACTACATACGTACGTTTATCCACACAAAAACAGGAAATTTGAATTACAGGCAATTAATGCTAGCTAATACGTTAAACAGAGTTTTTTTTTTGGGTCAAAACGCATTAAACTTATATTGGTCAAGGAGTAGTAATAGATTTAAAGTTATTAATAAGAAAGATCAATTAATAATATAATAACATATATTGTTAGCTAGCATGGATGCATGTATCTACATTCAATTCAATGAAGAAAATTAGACAGTTTCCTTAATTTATTAATAACGTATATTTGAAAACTAATGAAATATATGTAAATTAATTATGCGTAACACCCGTAATTAAGATTAAGATCGAGATGATCCATATGCACCTGCCTATAAAATCATCACCTCGCATTGCTTCTTGTATTCACAGCAAAACATTACCATAATTTTGATTGCAACTCGATAAATATGAATATGAATCATATGATGTTGATCGGTTTTGCCGTGCTAGCCCTGGCATTAGGCAGCCAGGCTGAAGAAGCGGCCATCGGTATCTACCCTGAGGTGGTCGTGAACTTGTGCAACCGGGTATGCAAGACTGAGGCGATGACTACACATTGTTGGTCAGGGGACAACGACCTGGGCAACCAGGTGGTCGAGTGCCAGAAATGCCAGGGATGGAAGTTCCGCCCCAACGCCCTCGGGAGGACGGTTTTCACGTGTGACGTGACTAACTTCGCAGGCAGGAAGGTTCACTTCACTCTGTACGACTTCCACAGGGACTTCCCGGATCGGTGTCGAACCTCGTGCCTATGGGATCTCCAGCCCGATGGCATCCGCGGATGGAGCGAAAAGGCCGGACATTACGACATCATTATCCCTTTTGCTAACTAATTAGGTTCAATGTTTGTAACGTACTCTGCATGTACGTACGTGCATGGTGCATGCATGCTTTAATTTGTACGTATTAAATAATTTCAAATAATTTAAGATATATATTGTGATACTGACTCAACAATAAGCCAATTGCACTTGCGTTTTGTTTTGTTAGCCCAACTCATAAATTCAACGAGTCGCACATACACCCTAATACATGTTCCTTGGCATTGAGAACCTGAGGACATCCCCGAAGAGGCGAAGAGCGGGGGATTTTGTGACATTTCTGATTGGTTGTCTTGTGGTTCTAAAAGTGTAGTTATAAAAGAAAAGTGAACAAACAAAAGGGGACAACGAAAATGAAAAATGGACAAACAAATGGGGACGGAGGGAGTATTATTTAAATAAAACAATATTTTATTAATTGTAAGAATATCGATTTTCTTGACACGTTGGGTCGACTTGGCCCGCTCGAAAACTCGCATCAACGACCCGAATCGATTTGACCTATGACCCGTTACGATCTGAACCCGACTCAACTCGAACGTGAAAATGACCCGACCCAAATCCGACTTGACCGACCCGATTGACAGGTCTATAGGTTTAATACAAATCCCCTACAACCTAAATGGTAAAAAAAATAGTAAACTTACAAAAGTGAATTTGGGCCGTCGATCATAGGCCCATTAACTGGCCCATATACCAAGTGAAGCACAACGACGCCAAGTTACCTCTTCTGCGAACGCTCCGCGCTTCCTTCCCCTACTCAGAGTCGAGTGTAATGAGCGGAGCAACCTCCAATTTGTTCCAGTTATGGCAGATCCCGTCTCGCAAGTTCTTCTTCAGAACCTCCTCCAAGTTCCAACAAGGTGTGTGTTCTGCTCGCCGATTTTTTTAACTCACCGCTAGCACCTTACGTGATTGAATCAGTATGAACAGATGGAATTGCACTTAATTTCTACCATTTGTTGGCAATTTGCAGGTATCCAATCGATTTCGAGTCCAAATTTCTATCCAATCGTATGCTCCTGCAGAGGAATTCAGACTTCTGCGTATGAGGCTGTGACTACGGGGAGCTATATTCCTCTTCCTAAATCCGAAAGCACGAGCAAAGTAGAGGTACACACTTTCCTGCTTCCCAAACGTGATGAAATCTTAGTTACTTAAATTCCCTACAATCGAGTTTCCAAAGCGGAAAGTAGCAATCTTTCTAATGAATGAATGAATGACCTACTGGTGATACATTAGTTTCTGTAAATTGAAATGATTTAGTTAATTAGCCTGTATCTGATCATGTATATTTAGGGTTTCGTAGTTTTGCGTCCAATCATTGAGGAGGATTCATGTTTCTGCATTGTAGGAAGCTTCAACTGTGAAATTTGAAAATGTAGGGGCCTTTCAAAAGCTGCCTATTGTGATGCCTTCTAGTGACATTCTTTCTTCTGCTTTGAGGAAGGCGAAGAGGGTACCCGCAACAAAGGGTAATATTCAATGAAATTTTGACTGATTTTCCCTGGCTTTTGAAGTTCTAACTATCCAGTTTATTGTCATTCCAACTCATGCATTTCATGTTTTTCTAGGCATTGCCAATATAGCAAAGAGAGTGAGAAATAAAGGTGCGAAACAACTTGACGCACTCATGAAAGTAGGATTTTTACTGTTGTCTTTTTTTTTATGAAATTGCTCTTTGTATTTGGTTATTTCAATAATCAAAGCTAATGACCATGTTTTGATCTCTTTATGTTCAGGAATTGGCAGTTCCTCTCAGGACATACACCACTGACTTTCCTAACAAAAGGTGTCTGCATCCTTATGAGCGATCTCTTGTTGAGCTAACACTTGGTGAAGGGAAATATGAAGAAGTAATCTAGTTTTTTTGTCACTTATGGGCTCCATGTCTTTCATTTTATTGACTCACTCTGTGCCAAGGTTCACTTACCTCTGCATTTATATCTTATGGCTTGTAGTTGCTCATTGATCTTTTGTCAGGTCTTGCGAAAGGTAGATGGCCTTAGGAAAAAGTTTGTATCTGCTGGAAAGGAACATGCCTCACTCTGTGCCAAGGTTCACTTATCTCTGCATTTATTTTCTGCTGTTATGTATAGAAAAATCGGAATTCCTTCCTAAGACCAAATGAGGGGCTGTATTGCTTTTTGGATGCCAAATATGAAAAAGAGAAGAAACAATGATGATTAATGATCTACAATAGGGCAAATAAGAGTATGCTTCAATGTGTATTTCTTATTTTTTTGTACTTGTTGACCATCATGGCATTTCCCTGACATATGATGTTTTTTCATGAAGATATTGAATTGTTGTTGATTGTTTTAATTTATTTTTTCACGTTGGCAGTCTTCAACAAAGAAAGAGGCAGAGGAGCGTTTAAATGAGGTGACTTTTCATTTTGAATACTACATTATGAATTGTGTATTGTTTATTAATATTTTTTATGCTGTGGGTAGGGTTTGAGAAGAATTGAGGAGATTTTTAACCATGAAAAAAAGGTTCTTGATGATTTGTTGGACATCGCCAAGGTATTTGCTCATTTGGGTGATAGACTGAAATATTCAATTAATGTGCATAAGTAGTTAAATTGTGAGTGAATTGACTGCAATTTAATTGGCAACAAAGACATGTTTTTTCATTGCTGCAGACTTTGCGAGCTATGCCTGTAGTTGATCTGGAAACTCCAACACTTTGTCTTGTTGGAGCGCCTAATGTGGGAAAGTCATCCTTGGTCCGTGTTCTTTCAACAGGGAAGCCTGAGGTATGAACAGATATATAATAACTCATTGTTATATTATTGGTATGAATATTCTGTTATCATAGTCACTTGCTGATTCTTACCTTCTCTTGCTCTAAATGGCAGATTTGCAATTACCCATTTACTACGCGAGGCATTCTTATGGGTCATATTGTATATAACTTTAAGCGTTTTCAGGTCAGACTTTGTTATTTAGCTGTTCTGTAATTGTAAATGCACTTTATCTATGTACTTATTCATTCATTGCTACAGGTAACAGATACACCAGGCCTGCTAACAAGACATGATGGTAAGAGAACTGACTGCTTGCCTTTACTATTGTTGTAAAATTGGGTTTAAATTTGGTCTGTCTTTAGCCTTTAACACATCTTTGGTTATGTACTTAAACTTGCCTTTTCTTTTACTCTGAAGATGACAGGAATAATTTGGAAAAGCTTACACTTGCTGTCCTTTCACACCTTCCAACTGCTGTTCTTTATGTCCATGATTTGACAGGAGAATGTGGTACATCACCTCCTGATCAGGTAAAATTTTATTTCTGTTAAATTGTTGTAAGAATTTAGCTTGCTACGGCCTTCTTCTGATAGTAAAGCTCAATTGCTCAAACTATTCATAAGTTTTGAATGCTTACTTGGATAACTTGAAATGTGCAGTTCATTACATACAAAGAAATGAGAGAGAGGTTCAGCGATCATCTTTGGATTGATGTAGTTTCCAAGTGTGACCTTTTGGAAGAGTCCTCAACGGTCTCCACCATCCCTGAAGAATCTGATGCATGTCATTCTGATCTAATGAGATATTTAAAAGTGGGTCCTGAAGGATCCATTCATGTATCTGTTATGAGTAACAAAGGACTCGATGAGGTGATTCTTCTATATCTCTCTATGTCACATTTCATTGAAAATAGCTTCTTTTTGTTACTTGTTAATTTTTGCTAGGCGAGTTTGAGTTAATTCATTTCTCTCTTGTTCTAAAGCTTGCTTATTATTAGTATAGTCTTAGCTCCCATGGTTCAGCTGGTAGAAGTTGGGGAAAGGAAGTTGTTTGGTAACTTTCTCATAGGCATCAGTTTGAATCCGAGGGACAGCTCCCATGGGGATTAGTCGGGACCAATGTTCTAAAAACGCTAGGCGAACCCTGGGTGGAGAGGGGCCGCCTAGACTACCAGAATGGTTGCCTAGGCCTTCCACCGCCTAGGCGGGGCCTAGACATGATTTTTAGAACAGTGGTCGGGACCCACAAAAATGGGGGCCTGGAAACCTCATGAAATTCCAAAAAAAAAAGTCTTAGCTCATCAGTCATCACCTTCCATCTTTTCTAGAGTGTTGGATTAGACTGACTTGAATCTAATTCATTTAAAATCCTCAGCATTTGACTATTGTAAAAAGCTTAGGCTTATGGAATGAGTAATAATGGATATATTCAAATGGCTTTTGTCAAGCACTCAATTCTGTTTTGACTAAACTTGCTTCCATGTTTATCTTCAGCTAAAGGAAAAGGTTCACAATCTATTGATGTCTCAATCATCCAAGATAGGAAGTGACAATGGAGAAAGCCAATCAACTATAGGAGTTCCTCCTTGAAGATTTTATTCATGTGGAGGTTTTCTTTTGATACATTCAGCCTCTATAGGTCTGTCTACTGTCCCAACTTTGGCTGATATTTATACCGGTCCTTGTAATCTTTAATTTTTTCCCATAATATCTATGCATATTATATTTTTAATGGTCCATGTAATCAGCAAGCCTGGCTTTTGTAGTTTTCCAATCTGAATCAAACACTGTAAGTACAAAAAATGAAATGTCAATAGTTTCTTAAATTTGTAGCAGCTAAACTTAATTACAACATTGTACTTCATCTTTATTCTAACAAACAATCCATCACTTCAAACACACAAGGGTCAAAACAAACATAATATTTGGTGTATTTGAACACACCATTAAGTTAATTGCAGAGAACTTGACTTTTGGCCACTGTCCAGTACAAATCTGATGCTGCCATTCTTCTTGACCTCAAGAACCCTAGCAAACCTTGCACAACTAATGGATATGAACTGATGAAAGCCGAGCATCGTCTCTAATAGAAATGAACTGAGATAGAAATAACCACACACAGCCAAGAAAAACATAAGGGATGACCCTGTAAAACTAAATCAGAATTCATGCTCAAAATCATCTTCACCTTCTTCATTATCATCATCATCATTGTTATGGGAGAGGCGGAATTTCTTGGTCTTTAATGGCGGTCCATAAAGACGAGGATTGCCCTCATAGCTACTTGCATCAAAGGTTGAAAACCGACCCACCATTTTGGGGGTCATCCCGGATAAGTTGTTGTAAGCAACACTGAAGACGGACAAAAAGTTGAGCCCTAGCAACTGCTTCGGTATTTCGCCACTGAGCATATTGTGAGAGAGATCTAGACTTTCAATCTGACCCAGATTAGAAAAACTGTCTGGAATTGATCCACTCAAGTAGTTGTTTGAAAGGTTTAAGGCATGGATACCAGTTAAAAATCCAATGGCAGGAGAAATTGGACCTTCTAACTTGTTGCATGACAAATCTAGTCCAGACATGTAATTCATAATGTTTCCTTCATAAGATTCATCTCTTCTCTTTGTAAGAAACTGAACCAAGTCATTCTCATCATGCATTAAGTAAAATGTCCTAAAGATTGGATTCAAATGAAGCTGATTCAGGTGTGAGTATGATACCAAGGATCCAGTGGTTCCCCATCCAAATTCCCTCCTATTATATCTGCCATCAAAAAGGTGTTCCCTACCAAGTAGCATATCTCCCAAGCACAAAGGTAAAGACCCGGAAAGGCTATTGTCAGAGAAATCAAGTATGCTGATGTTTCTAAGCGCGCATAAGCTGAATGGGATTGGACCATGAAGAACATTGCCCTTCAAGAGAAGGATTCTTAGATTTAGAAGACTGGAAGCAAACCAACTCGGAATCTCCCCGGATAGCTTGTTGTGGCTCAAGTCTAGTGTCACGAGAGACGAAGCTTGAGATAGAACGTATGGTATACGGCCCTTGAGTTGGTTGTTTTGCATATGGAAGTGAATTAAAGAAGGTAGTTTAGAGCATGGTGGAAGTGATGGACCAAGGTGGTTATGGGAGAGATCCAAGTAAGTGAGCGAACTCATATTGCAGAGGCTCATAGGTACATTTCCTTTTAGAGAGTTCTTCGAAAAGACTAGTGTTCTTAGATTTCTCAAGTTCCCAATCCATTTTGGGATTTTTCCAAACAATGCGTTTTCGCTGACATCCAAAAGACTCAACCCACCACTCTTCAGAAGACCCTCTGTAAACCCATTGAAGTTATTGTTGTCCAAACGCAATGCCCAAAGGTTAACTAAGTTAGATCCCAGTGGGAATGTTCCTTGAAAACCATTGTTTGATAATATCAAAAACGCCAAGGAGACACAGTTCACGGCCAAGGAAGCCGGGACCTCATGTGACAAGTAGTTGTTTGACAAGTCTAAGGAGACTAAATTTTTCATCTCACCAACTGAATGAGGAATAGGACCTCTCAAAGCATTTCCAGACAAGTTTAAGTAGCGCAAATTTGGCATCGGATCCTATGAGGAAAGGGATTTCCCCGTTGATATGATTGCTAGACACATCAAGCCAACTCAAATGTGGATAGTGTAAACCGGGATTGAGATCAAGAGTTCCTTGGAGTGAGTTATTAGAAACACTAACGCGCTCTAAGCTTGTGTTGTTTCCTAACAACCAGCTTAGGACATCTCCTTTGATGCCGGTATTGTCTAGGCTAAGGAGTTTAAGTTGGTATTGCGTTAGTAGGAAGGATGGTGCAATACCGGCATTTGGCTTATTAAGTACACAATTAGAGAGCCTAAGGATCTTCAATTGGAATAGAGGAATCCATCCAGGAGGGCTCTCTGTGTCAACCTCTAAAATATTGATGTCATTCATGAGTTCAAATACCTCAAGATTAGGGCTATTAGCAAATGAGCTAAATGAAAAGGACCCTTCAAAGATATTTGAAGAAAGGGAGAGATACTCAATAGAGTTTAGACTACTAAAAAGAGATTGAGGAATGCTTCCTTTGAAATTGTTCTCATGGAGGTCAAGCACGCGAAGAGATGTTAGCTTTATTAAACATAAAGGAAGGTTGCCTTCAAACCCATTCCCACTGAGATCCAGCTCTTCAAGGTTCTTCAGTCTGCATAAAACTACATTCAAGAGACAAAGTTATGCAAGTACACTTGGTTAAGAATTTGCATTATATGTTGATAGATCAACAAATTGATAATACCTTCACCATGCAAGGAAATTTGGAGTTCATCACAATCTAACCTCTCAAAGAAATTAATCATTCCAAAAGAATGAGATTTAAGAGAGGCTAAATCTTCAATAAAAGGCGGAACATTCCCATTGAAGCCATTATATGCCGAAGTCAAGAACTCCAATTCCTTCAAAGCAGTTTCCTCTGTTGAAACCGAAACAATTCATTCATATACATCAATCAAGATTATCGCCAAGAACAAATAGTTGTGAAACAAGTTTATAAAATACAACTTAAACTATACCAACAAGGTCATCCCAGTCACTCAAGTAATTGCCCTTAAGATTTAGAATCTTAAGTGAAGGCATCATGTGAAGTGATGGAATAGTTGTGAAGCAATTTGAGCTCAAATCCAATGATTTCAATTTGCTAAGTCGCGGCAACTCTTCAAGACCTATTTATAGGACCAAACAACAAATCAAAACAATTTGTTAACTTTCATGCAAGCTCAAAAATATCATATGTTGGCTTTCACATCATCATAATTGTCCCAGTGAGGCTCCGCTACAGCGGAATCTGGGGGGAGGTTCAAGATGGGGGTACCCCTGCCCAAGGGATAGGAGGTACGCTCGATAGACCCAAGTAAAACTAAAATTTAGCTATGTGACAATAATAACTGAATTTAGTTAGAATGCACCAAAATTGATATAGGGAATAAATCAATCTCAAAGGCAGTGTATAAAAGCCAATGAGCATGAGGATGCGTCCCAAATGTTGGCTTTCACATAAGAAAGAGAAAACATACCCTCAAGTTTGTTGCTACCCAAGTTCAGAATTTGGAGATCCTCAAATGGAAGAAAGATGGAAGCATTAAGAGACCAACAATCCCTAGATTTACTCAATGCCATGGAAGTAAGGGAAATCGTCGTGACTCTGTTGGTAAGGGAGTCACAAGTGATCTGTTCCCAATTGCAACAATCAACATCAACATCCACATCCCATGAAGAAAAGTATGAATCATTTGGGTTATGGAATTGAGCTTTGATTCTCAAGAGCCCGTCTCGTTCGCTTTCCAAGCATCCATGGGCTTGTTGTAGCTCCAATTCACTATATAGGATCACATGAATACAACACCAGATCAGTAGTTTTGTCAAAGAAAGATGAGAATGAGAATGAAACAATTCCATGGCAAAGAAAGAGCAACACTTTCTCTTGTTACTCAATCCTCATAGCAGTTTATATTATTGTTATGCCTAATTAACATCTCATTTCCAAGAAAATTTCCAAGTCTTCTTCTTTACTTTGCAGAAGTCAAATCCAAGGAAAATCTGATGAAATCCCATTATGGATCGCTTTTTTTTTTCTATTGTCACTCATTATACTCAGTCTTATTGTCAACAAGAAGGCCCCCCAAACCAAAAACTCCACTTTCACAGGTTGTGGAATTGTCAAATGAGTCTGCTGTATAATTGAATATGCTCAAACAACTTTACAAACATATGGTGTGCATGAAAGATACAAAAGGTTGAAAAAATCTAAAACCCTAAATTCTTAATTATGATCAACTGATCAAGTAATTGATGCTAAAACCCTAAAACCCAAATCATAAAACCTCAAATTCTTAAACTAAATTAGCTTCTAGTATATTATAAGGCAAAAAAATGCACACTTTTTTTCCCTTGCAAACTAAACAACAAAAAAAAAAAAAGTTTCAATTTTTTTTGTCCCAAAAAAATCACTTCACAGTCTGAACTCTGAAAATTTGTCCCAAAAATATCACTTCACAGTTTCAATTTTTTTTCTTTCAACCCACTCTAAAATTTCCAATTTAATCATATTTTGAGTTATAAAAATGAAATATATATTTGATGCATTCTAACTAGATTGCAGAGAAACATTAGCAATGAAACTTACATTATTGTACACAAGGCCAACCAAACTTAATTACATCATGCACTTGATCATTATTCTTACAAATAATCCATCACCCTAAACACACAAGGGTCAAGAATAATCAAGATCCTACAATTCAACTCAAAAACAACATAATGTTTCGTACATCTGATTGAACACACTATATTGCAGAGAAGCATTAGGTAAAGGCTCCATTCTTTGTTGCAATTTTGGAATTTTGAAGATTAGGAGCACCTGACTTTTGCCAATTGTCAAGTACAAATCTTATGCTGACATTATTCTTCCTGACCTCAAGATGCTTAGCAAGCTTTGCACAATAAGGCACCCTGGAAAGCCGTGCACCGATGAAGCCGAGCATCATCTCCAAGAGATATGAATTGAGATAGAAATAGCTACACACAGCCAAGAACAGCACAAGGGATGACCCTGCAAAACTAAACCAGAATTCATGCTCAAAACCATCTTCATCTTCCTCATTATCATCATCATTATGATTATAGGAGGGGCGGATTTTCTTATTCTTTAATGGCGGCCCATGAAGACGAGGATTGCCCTCATAGCTGCTTGCATCAAAGGTTGAAAACTGACCCACCATTTTGGGGGTCATCCCGGATAAGTTGTTGTAAGCAACACTGAAGACTGACAAGAAGTTGAGCCCCAACAACTGCGTCGGTATTTCGCCACTCAGCATGTTGTGAGAGAGATCTAGGCTTTCAATCTGTTCTAGATTAGTGAAACTGTCTGGAATTGATCCAGTCAAGTGATTGTGGGACAAGTTTAAGGTATGAATACCACTCAACAATCCGATGGCGGGAGAGATTGGACCTTCCAACTTGTTGCATGACAAATCAAGACCAGACATGTAATTCAGAATGTTACCCTCATAAGATTCATCTCTTTTCTTTGTAACAAACTGAACCAAGTCATTCTCGTCACGCATATAGTAATCTGACTCAATTATTGGGTTCTTATCAAGCTGATTCGCGTGAGAATATGTTGTCAAGGACCCATAATTTGACCATCCACATTCCCTCCCATTATAGTTGCCATCAAAAAGCTGTCTTCTACCAAGTAGCATGTCACCCAAGCAAAAAGGTATCAACCCAGATAGGCTATTGTTAGAGAAATCAAGAATGCTGATGTTTCTAAGCACGCACAAGCTGAATGGGATTGGACCATCAAGAATGTTGCCCTTTAGGAGGAGAATTCTTAGATTTGGAAGACTAGCAGCAAACCAACTTGGAATCCCACCAGACAATTTGTTGTGGCTCAATTCTAGTGTCACAAGAGATGGAGCTTGAGATAGAACATTCGGTATAGGACCCGTGACTTGGTTGTTTTGCATGTGGAAGTGAACCAAATGAGATAGGTTAGAGCAAGGTGGGAGTGATGGACCAAGGTGGTTATGGGAGAGATCCAATTATGTGAGACGGCTCATTTTGCAGATACTCATAGGCAAAGATCCTTCTAGATAATTCTTTGACAAGACTAAAGTTGACACAGACAAGTTCCCAATCCAATTGGGGATTTTTCCAAACAAGGCATTTTGGCTGATATCCAAGAGACCCAACCAAGCACTGTTCAAAACACCCTCTGTAAAACCAGTCAATTTATTGTTGTCTAAATGCAATGTTCTCAAGTTTATTAAGTTAGAGTTTAGTAGAGGGAATCTTCCATTGAAACTGTTATTTGATAGTTTCAAATAAGTAAGGTTGAAGCAATTCATGGCCAAGGAAGTTGGTACCTCACCCGATAGGTAGTTGTTTGACAAATCTAATAAATATAAAGGTCTTGTCTCACAAATTGATCGAGGAATAGGCCCTCTCAGTGCATTTCCGGACATGTTTAAGTAACTTAAATTTGGCATGGAAGTTCCTATGAATAAAGGGATTTCTCCACTGATATGGTTTCTAGACACATCAAGCCGACGTAAATGTGGATTGTGGAAACTGGGATTGAGATCAAGAGTTCCATGGAGTGAGTTATTAGATATACTAACACACTCTAAGTTTGTGTTGTTTCCTAACAGCCAGCTTAGAAAATCTCCTTTGATGCCTGTATTGTCTAATTTAAGGAGTCTTAGTTGGTGTTGTGTTAGTAAGAAGGATGGTACAACACCGGTTGGCTTATTGAGAGTACAATTAGTCAAACTAAGAACCTTCAACTGGAATTGAGGAATCCAACCAGGTGGGCTTTCTGTGTCAACCTCTAAACTGTTGTCATTGTTGATGAGTTCAAAGATCTCAAGATTAGGTTTATTAGCAAGTGAGCTAAAAGAAAAGGAACCCTCAAAGCTATTTGAAGAAAGGGAGACATACTCAAGAGAGTTTAGACTGGTAAAAAGAGATGCAGGAATGCTTCCTTTGAGATTATTCTCATGGAGATCAAGCACACGGAGAGACGTGAGCTCTGCTAAGCATAAGGGAAGGCTGCCTTCAAGCAAGTTTCTGCTGAGGTCCAACTCTTCAAGGTTCTTTAGTCTAGATAAAACTGCACAAATGGTAAAAAAAAAAAAAAAAAAAAAAATTACACCACTATGTTGTATTTTCCCTATCAAAATTTCCAGTGTAATATGATTCTCCAACAATTTGAAAATACCTTCAGCAGGCAAGGAGCCATTGAGTTTGTTTGTCGACATCCCACTCCCTTTAAAAGACAGAGACTTGAGAGAGGCTAAGCCTCCAATAAAAGGCGGGATACTCCCGCCGAAATTATTATAGCCCAAGTTCAACACCTCCAATTCGTTCAAATCAGTCAACTCCGCTGATCAAACCAAAACAATTCACACACATCATGAAAAATTCCAAGAACATGATCTAGGAAGGCAACTTCATTAAGTATGACTTAACAGAAATTACCAGCAAGCTCATCCCAATCACTTAGTTGATTGGAGTCAAGATTCAAAATCTTAAGGGAAGGCAATACGTGCAAGGATGGCATAGTTTTGAAGCAATTGTAGCTCAAATCCAACATTTCCAATTTGCCAAGTCCTGATAACTCTTCAAGGCCTGTATCCGAGAACAAACAGCAAAACATTTTCCCTCAATTTCAGGCATCACAACTAAGCTTTAACTGAGAAGGTAAAAAGTTAAGCTACATTTCATATAAGAAAGAGAGAATATACCATCAAATCTGTTGGTGCCAAAGTTCAGAATCCGGAGATCCTCAAATGGGAAAAAGATTGAGGCATTAATTGACCTACAACCTTTTTTTTCATGTGACATGGGTAAATTAGGTAGAGGCTGCTAATTCTGTTGGTGAAGGGGTCACAAGAGACCATTTCCCATTTGCAACAGTCAACATTTGCCTTCACATCCCAAGAAGAGAAATATGATCCATTTGGGTGATTGAATTGAGATTTGAGTCTCAAAAGCCCATCTCTTTCGCTCTGCAAGCATCCATGGGCTTGTTGTAGCTCAAAACCACTCAATAGGATCACATGAACACAACACCAGAGCAGTAATGTCCTCAAAGAAAGATAATGATGAGAGTTTAGAAATGCCATGGCAGGCAAAGAGGAACACTTTCTGATGTTTGCTCAATCCTCATAGCAATTTGTATCTGAAAATGTCTCATTTCCTAGAAAATTCCCAAGTCAACTTCTTTACTTCTTCAGAAGTCAATTGTGAGGAAAACCAATATGGACCGCCTGATTTAATTAATGTCACTCGGCATCTTCAGTCACTGATTGTAGAATTCTTCAACTGAGCCTGTTGCATGATTGAATATGGTCAAACAATTTTACAAACAGATGATGTGCATGGAAACTACAATATGACAGTTTATTACATCTATAGACTATAGTTTGAAATCAAATTAAAATATGACAAATTAAAATTAAAATCAAATTAATTTTTATTGCCATATTTTAAGATACTACAGTAGAGTACCATAGTAGTAACTAATAATGCTATACTATCAGAAAAAGGATACGATTTATATTTACTTTTCAGAAGTCAAATTAGAGAGAAGAAAATTTGACAAAAACCCATTTTTTGTCAACAAAGAAGGTCCCCAAATTGCAACTCCAACGTCGCTTTTGTAAAATAGTCCAATTGATTCTGCTACATACAATTGAATATGTTCAGCTAGACAATTCTACAAACAGATGGTGTGCATGAAAACTACAAAAGACATATAATGTGTGTGCAAAGCAATCAATAGAACATTTTTAAAGCTTTAGATGCTAAAACCCTAAACCCCAAATCACAAACCCCCAAATCCTTACACCTAACCCCTACTTAATCTGAATAAATCAGCTCACATGTCAAAAAAAGCACACTTCTTTTTCACTTCCTTGCAAACTCAGCAACTCCAAAAAAAGTAGTTCAAATTCTTCCTACACCTTCCTCTCACAACAAGTCATCTTCTCAATCTCATCACCCTCAACAAAATCTCTAATCTCTGCAAAAAATTTGCCCAATCTTTCAATTCAAGAATGCAACTTTGCACAAGCCTAAATTGCATCTCAGCCACCACCATCATCTCCTTCCTCTTCCTCTACTCTCTCTCCTCCACGTCACCCCCTCCTCCTCCTCCGCCCGACCCAAAACTCTTCACCAGGCCCACCACCTACCTCCCAAACCCGAACCCGGATCCGGACCCGGACCCGCCAACTCCCCCATCAATCGCATACTTCGTATCCGGGTCATCAGGCGATCTGGGTCGGATCATTAGGCTTCTGTTTGCAATCTACCATCCTAAGAACTTGTATCTTCTCCATCTTGACCGATTTGCCCCGCAATCTGACCGACGAAAGCTTGCTCTCGAAGTTCAGGCGGTGCCCGTTTTTGGAGCTGCCCGGAATGTCCACGTCATCGGCAAGCCTGATTTTGCTTATGTCGGAGGCTCGTCGCCGATTTCGGCTGTTCTTAGAGGGGCCTCTGTTTTGCTGAGGTTGTCGGATTCTTGGGATTGGTTTGTTAATCTCTCTGTTGAGGATTACCCACTTGTCACTCAAGATGGTAACTTTTTTTTTTTATTTCAAGAAACGAACTTTAAGGTTTCTTTGTGGTTTTTGGTGGATTTCTGATGTGGGTTTTTGTGGGTTTTGTCAGATTTTAAGCTCAACCGATTGAACTGAACCGATTCGAACCAAAACCGATATTATTTGGTTCGGTTTCAGTTAAATTTGGTTCGATTTGAATTTTCCCAAGAAAACTTACTATTCATTTCAAACCGATAAAATAAAACAAAAATCGAACCGAACCAATTTGATTCGGTTTTTTTATTAACCTTAAACTAAATTTCGATTTAATTTTTATCGGTTCAGTTTGATTTTAAATTGATGCTCAACACTAGTTTTTTTGGTGGATTTGTGATGTGTGGTTTTGTCAGATTTGCTTCATATCTTCTCTTTTCTTCCCAAGGAGCTGAATTTTGTGAACCATACTAGCTACATTGGATGGAGAGAGTAAGATGATTTCAGCTTTAATTCTTCAAGCTGTGAAATTCATGGTTAGTGGTTTTGTTTTGATGTTTTGGGATCTTTGACATCTTTTGCAGATCGAGAAAGTTACGGAGAATAATTGTTGATCCGGGGCTTTACCAGACAGACAAGACAGGGATGTTCTATGCTACTGGGAAACGAGACATGCCTAGTGCTTATCAGTTGTTCAGTGGTTAGTGTTCTGATTTGTTGCTCTCTTCAAGTTTGATCAGTTTTATAAATAAGAAAGTTTATAGGTTAATTAGAGTGCTTATGTGCGTTTAGATCACACCATTTCTGGATTTATGTAAGATAATGCGTTAAATGGTGCGATCCAAACACACCCTTAGTAATGGTTGGAAGAGGTTGATTTCTAGTAATAAAAGTGTTGAAAACTTGTGATAGTGATAAATGAATGAGGTTCCACCCAATGTAGGTTCTCAAATGGCAATACTAAACCGGAAGTTTATAGAGTTCTGCATCTTCAGCTCAGATAACTTGCCAAGGAAGCTACTGATGTATTTGGCAAACACACCATCATCACTAATGAACTACTTCTCAACCATCCTCTGCAACTCTCCAGAGTTCAGCAAGACAGTTATAAACCACAATCTCCAATATGCTTCCTTCAGCAACAAGCCTTTAGAAGAAGGCCCAATGCCGCTCAATGCAACCGACTTAACCGAGATGATTCGGAGTGGCTCGGCCTTTGCAACCAAGTTCTTGCCAGATGACCCGACGCTAGATTTTATTGATAGGGAGGTTTTGGGTCGGAGTCGTGGCAAGGTTGTTCCGGGCGGGTGGTGCTTGGGGCCCGCCAATGACACCTGTGCAGAGTGGGGCCATGCCGACATTTTGAGGCCGGGTCCTGGGGCAAAGAGGCTAGAAAACCGCCTTGTCGAGCTCCTTTCAGATGGGAAATTTCGGTCTAGACAGTGTGTGGTTGAATGATAGACCTGAGCAAATCCGGGCTAACAGGCAAGTATGAACAGAAATATGCAAATTTACAAAGGTCCGACTTGGATCCGGTTTTGCCTAAGCATCTTACATTTCTCAATTCATTTGTCCACTAAAGAAGGATGGAATTTAGAGGTTCATTGCTTGTTCTTTTGTCAATACAAGTAGTGAGAATGAGAATACAGGAGCACTAGAACTTCCCTTGTTGTATGAACTAAAAAAGTTTCAGTTTCAAAATTAACAGCAAATAGCTTATGAAGTTTCTCTGCCTAATATATCAATGTTGTTCCGAGTTGGACCAAGTAAACGTGTACCTTTCCTCTTCATACTATCACCTATGCAGGTCAATCATGTGAGCCATTTCCGCTCCATCCATATGAATATATCTTTGGGAAGCCAAGTCAGAAAATCCCGAAGAATGTAGCAACAGCAAAGACAAGGAAGAGGACTCCTCCAGTGTAACCAACCTGATTGGATAGAGATTTCGGTAAGTGAACACAGAATTTGTGATATGTGGGTGGGAATTGAAAGAAGAAGAATGCAAGAAATTATTTACCAGCTTTTCAGAAATGTAGTTGGCAAGGAAAGCTCCTCCTAGAACGGCAATAGATGTGGCAACCAAATGTCCTGCAATGGCTCCACTCGCTACGCCCCAAGGTGACTGAGGGAAACATGATTTATTTAGAATGTTTTGTTACAATTGTAAGAACAGGAAATTAAGATATTGGAAGGGAAAAAAGGATTAAGATTTGAACCTGTGCAGCTCCAAGAGCAATGGTTGCAAGCATTGAGCGGTCTCCCCATTCCTGTTCAAACAAATAAAATTATCCACCGGATTTTTTTATTTATGAAAAGGAAATAGAAAGATGATTTAGAAGAATTCATCTGAAATATGGCAGATAAAAAGGATAAGGAAATGCTCACTGCAAAAAATATAAGGCTGAATGACTCCCACAGGATTTCCAGGGGATTTGTAAGACGTTTTGAAGCCTGCATTAATCAACATTACCTAATAATTAATAAAAGGGTCTAAAATTAAGCAATAAAAGAAACACGGGTTGTCATTTTATAATGGGAAAGATGGTTACCTTTTCCTTCACAAGCTCCTCGGCTTCAACATATTCATCAAGATCAGCATTGCTCTTTGGTCCAGTTTTGTCTACAGCTGAAGGAAGCTGCCATGCGTCCTTAATTGACTTTATGCCAAAAAACATCAGAAGTGTGACAGCTGCATATTCTCCAATAGGCAACGCTGTAGATAAACCATGATTTCTTTCCAGATCATTACTCAAGAGGAGGCATGGCTTTAAACTAATGTCTAATATAATTCAATTGTAATATAAACTTACTTGTCTGAAACTGGGCAGGTACAGAATTAAATACTCGTCCTATTATAACAGAAAGGATTGACATTAGCGAGAGAGCGGCCATTGATCCTAGCAAAACCTGTCCCAAATGGCAATAGTTGATGAGCTCCTTATGTTGTAGATATACTGCTGAACATATTGAAGACAGCACAGACTAGAAGAAGATCATACCAAGCCTTTCTTATATTGCATAGCCAGGAGTGCAGCAATGAAAAATGTCTGTCCATTAGAAAAGCAAAGGTTAGTGACGTGAATACTGAAAAATCTGCAATAACACTGCGGAGTATATGTTCAAAGTAAAATATCTGAGAGCACTGATCTCAAGTCAGTCACTCGTGAGAAAGAGTATACTTTATGCAGATCCAACAACAATGTTTTATTGTTTTATCTAGGAATGTCTTGAACTACAGATCATGTATAATGCTAGATTCTAAAGGTTAAGTTCCCTTATTGCCATTATGTTACATGTGAGAAAAACTTGGTCTTAGGTAAAACAGCATTAGAAAGAGTAAAAACTGTGCTCCAACATGTCACACCTTGTCTCCTATTTCTGAGACAAATATCAGAGTGAATGCAGCAGTAAACCCGGACTTTGCAACTGCTGCCCACATTGACGTAGTTCCTCCTTTGGTGAACATAATCAAGGAAAATACTAGGGCACATCCAGATAGCACCATAGCTATAGAGAGAGGATAAGGTATTCGATTTGGAGGTTTCTCACTGCCAAACCATTGAAGATCACATGCGAGTCAGCAAGAACATAATAAGTGGCTGTATGAGATATCAACTAAAAATGACAACATTGACATTTAAAAGATTATTTATTATGTTTTAATTTGTTGGATGGTTGATTTCAATTGTTCACAGGAAAAAAATGTAACTAATCACAGGAAGGAATCTAAAGTTTGAGAATTCAGGCTTTTCTGTAGTAGCTCATAAACAATGGTTTTCTTTAACATAATGAAAGCAATGCTTATTAAATTCTTAAAAATGCACTTAACACATACTTATCCAACACACATATAAAATGTCCAAACTTCCTATAACATCAACAAATTCCGAGTTTAACAATTAGTCTGCTTGTATAAAGAACAATACTCACAGCGGCGACGAACTTTCATTAGATGGGACAAACATCTCTTGGCCATCATTCTCTCCCCTTTCATCGTAGCCACTCGATCCAAGACCAACATTTGACGCCTGGGATCTAATACACCTTGAGACTCTCCTCAAACTAGTCGCTCCTCTAAACCTCACTACAATAAACATCATTTCAGTTGTTATGATGTAATCTTACTGTAAATATCAGCAATAAAGCTATAAATATCACCTAACTAAATGTGAAAAACAAAAATTAAGCTAAATCACAGCCAGATATGACCAAGCAAATGTTTTCACCTCTAAAATGCAGAAATCAGATTACTGGAATTGTGATCATAGAGCTTAAATACTAGTCACTACTCAATTTTGGACACACTAGCTCAAGAAAATGTATTGACCTCCAAAACATGCATTATTTATATGAATTTCCACATAATTCTAGCTCAAGCAAATGAACAAGTATAAGAAACTCAGCATAAAGGTCGTTCTCAAGGTGCTTTACACTTCTGCACAAATTAAAAAATCAATGGTGAAAAAGGTTATCTTAGGGCATTTGAACTAGTTGGTCCAAATCACTCATTTGGGAACAAAAAGGTCACTTTTAGAAGCAAACTCCTCCAATTTTAAGTAATCCAAGTACGAATGGTATAGTTTGTGCCTTATAGCTACCAATTTCAACGCTTAACCTCAGGAAGCACCTCAATTTCAAGTCGTTCTACCATTCTAAGAAGCCAATTCAACAATTGGTCTCCAATTTGCAAGTTCAATTCACTGGTAACTACAAATACCATTCGAATTGAGCAGCGAAAAACTCACATGGATGCGATACGCATGAGCTGGATACGGTGGCGATGGACGTGGACGTCGACGGTGGAGGTGAAAGCGCCAGCAACGGAATTCCGCCGGAGGAAATCGCCGCCGTCCGAGTGACCTGCCCTTGCATTTTTCCTTCTCTTCTCTGATTATATCCTGCTTTTTCTGCGATCTCACCAATTCATACTCCTGAAATTAGGGCTCGAAACTTGTGATTTCAGGATAGAGAAGGCTGCGAATCGCAACGATGCAGGGAGCTCTGGAGTGTTCTTGCGTTGCGTTGCTTGGAGTGTGGGACATGGGAGGTGAAGGATTTAGCGGGGATTGTGCCTGCCACGTGTTCCATTGGAATGGAGAATAGATAAAAGTGAAGAACAACAAAACGACGACGTTTCCGGACGAGATCAATTTGTAATTTTGATGCCGTGATTTAATTTATTTTCAATTTGTATGATGTATAAATGTATAATCTATTGAAATTATTTATTTATAAATAAATGAATATCAAAACATGAAAAAATTATTTTCATTGATTTTTTCAAATGAATTCTAATTTTATTTGCACAAAATATATATAAGCAGACCTAGGATCGATTCTGAAACTTGTTACAATGAAAAAAAGCAAAATAAAATAGAAGAAGAACCGCGATCACGTTTCTAAAAAGCTATATATATATATAATATTTGTGGAGCCGATAATTACTTTCAGTTCGAAACCGTCGGTTCTATCCGGAATTTTTGTTCTACTAGGTAATTCGATCATCGGAACCGCCGGTTCGAAACCACATGGAACCAATTCCATGGTTTTGGAGATGACGAAACCGATTCCGACCAGTTTTTCGATTTCACTGGAACCGAACCCAGATCCATATATAATGTTGTATTTTGCTCCAATTTGCCTAGATCGCCATTTTTTATTAAAAGATCATAAGCGGCTATGAATTATTAAATTCATAATATAGTTTATAGTGATTATAATTGACGATCTTAGCTCATGGAAGATGATATAAGACATAAGACTATATTTTTCAAAGGATATAGGGCATAATTATATACATGAATCACATGCTAATTAACTTTTTTCACGAAAGTTAGCCGTATTATATAAATGGTTTCAAACATGTTATCTGTTTTAATCAAAGATGGTCGAAATCTTATAGATGATTCAACATAAGTGTACGTATTAATACTTGCTACCATCATTATACGTGTTTTTGTTATATTTTCTTAGTTAGTTTTGTGAAGAAAAAATATCTTTTTTCATGCATGATGTATTTAGTTAGGTTTATGTAGCTTTCAAAAAACAAGTTCGGGTTATGTAATCTATTTTGAATTAATAGCATAAGACTTGTAAAGTTAGTATAGTCATTTTCCATTTTCATTAGTTATTTTATTTTTATTTTTAAAGTAGTTTATATTTTGAATTAGGACTTACTATTAAACCGAAAGGACATTTCGTTTTTTCTTGATTGGAAACCGAAAGTACGTTTCAAAATACAATTCTTCTTCTCCTTCACGAAAATCACAACAATCCAAAAAATCTACAAATTTTTACTATTTTGGTTTCAAAGTGAGGCACATGTCAGTTCAATCACGGCCGGTTTTATGGCCCAAACTCGACCTTCTAGTAGAAGCTTACTAAAAGGTCAGGAATTTTTTTACGAGGTAAGAATTCGATTTATCAGGCATAAGGATGGTAGCAGGAAAATCGACGTGAAGAGACCGAGACAAACATAACCACATGTAAAGTAAGTACGATTGATGAAAAAGGAACTAGAACAAGTAAGGTAGTAGATAAGTGAAGGACTAAAGTGAGCAACACCTTTAGTATTCGGGTAAAACACGGACAAATCAGGTAACGGAAAGTGGACTACCGACGTTGATTCTACCGGAATGAAGAATTTTCAGCACCCTCAAAACTTCTTTGAAATGTAAGATATATAACCTTTATCTTACTAATAAATTAAGAGGTTGTTGGGTGGTCCGATATTCTATTCTTGATTCATTATTCAGTTGAATGAGAAATCAAATTTCTCTATTTTTTATATATTGAATCAAGTTGGTCGTTACAAGTCGATTTACCTATTCTGTATATTTTATTAACTAGTTTACAAATTCAAAATTTACTATAAAAAATAAGCCCGTTGTTAACGAAAGAGATTGCTAGACCTATTCATATATGTCATCGAAGATATGGGTTTCAATTCAAACAAATTTGAGTACATCAAGTTAGACCATTTATTGACAACTCCTATGAAAAAGAATCACAAACTTAACAATGCGTGGGCGTATGATATTGGTGCCTTTTGATTTCTATTAGATCAAAGGTCGAGATTGGTTTTTTGATTAAGAATGATATTTGTTGGTGATTTTATGCAAATTCTATATTTATGAGTGCTTTGGTGTAAAATTGTAAATTTCAAGGGTGGTTTGTGTAATATATGTTTTTGTGGGTAGTCTTGTGTAAAAATCTATTATTAACAAGTTGTTTTATGCAAATGTTGTTTTTAGGGTAGTTTTGCACAATGGTTCTATATATTTCGGGGCTCTAGCATATAGGGGTGCTCAATTGGTCGGGTTACTCGTAATCTGTATTCACCAATCTGCATATAATGGGTTAAATTGTGGGTCACTTTTTATATTACTTGCGGATCGTGGGTCCAATAGTTTGACTCGTTAAACACCCCTGTTTACGAGGTATATGAACTTGTCTTTGTGTGTGCACACGGGTCGACCCGCAACCTACGGGTCAGGACTCAAGTTGGGTTGCGAGTCAATATCTTTTTGTGGGCCAACAGGTGAACTCGTGATCTGCAAGTCGAGTGGTGTCGATCTATAAAACACACATACTAAACGATGAAAATCTATATTTAAAGGATGGTTTTGTGCAATTCAGCGTATATAATTTCTAGCAATACTATAAAATAACAGTCTGAGAGTCAATCGAACTAAATCAAAATCCATCACAATCAGATTCAGATCAATCTAATCGCTTTTGATCCAATGATTTTTAACGTTAAAATCTTCGGTCGGATCAAACCATCGGATTGGATTACGCTTTGTGTTGAGAATCCTCTTCACACATTTGAAAATTAACACTAACATGTCTATTATATAAATATGTGGATTACTTTTCATATTGTCAATTGATTCTAGATAAAATCTTACTAAATTCATGTGTTTACTTGCGTATATACGATCTCCTATGAGCCACAGACTTTCACAATGTGACAAATTTAGGTCTAGTCATCCTACTCATCAATCCAATGCAAAATTCGTGTTCCTTTGGCGGGACACCGAGGCCAAAGTCAAAACCACTTTTTAGAGTTCGTATTACTCGAAGCAATCACGACTAATAACAAACATTATAAACAAATCCCACGCCATCAATGTTTTCTTCACCTATGGCTACTTAGGGCGGTGAATCCCACGCGATCCCAGAGAGCGTTATTTTTTTCACCCACCTCGTGGGCCCCCCACCTCGCCAAACCCACTCTCTACTAGTAATGCGTAACATGGATGGGTCCCACGCTGTCACATGAGATGATAGATGGATGGGATCATGAGGGCAGCAAATTTCACGCGGGACCCACCCCACCACCCACGCTGCTCACCCGCCAAAGGAAAAAAAAATTTGTATCTAACGTCATTTTCGCTGGATTTTTTTAATTAATTAATATTCGGTTATTCTAGTATGATACTCCAATATTTATTATGCGGCTCCTAAATATATATGTTTTCTATTTTTAGAAAAAGAATATTTAACATACTTTCTCCTATATCCATTTGATTTAAATATTAATAGTTTAATTTAATTAAATATATATTTATAGATAAATTGATTATTTATTTATGTCTTTATAACTACTTCGATAACTATTCATATGAATTGGTCTAGATGAAAATAGTCATTATTCTAAAAATTAGAAATAAATCTCAGTCGCTAAAAAATATATTTCTTTTTACATTTAAAATTTTACTAAATTATCTGTTGAAAAATTACACAAAGTTGGATGGAAGTCTACCAACTAACTAGGATCCGACACCCGTATTTAACGCAAAGTACAAGCGCTGGAAAATAAAGGAACGAATATTAACGTTAGTCGTGTTACTATAAGCGGCCCGTGTGACCCGAGACAAAAACTCAAGGGCATCGCTTTCTACCTCTCCAAAAATAGAGAAGGCAAACGCAATAAAACCATACCCATTATCTGTGCACTTCAACTCATACTTTATCTTCTTCCGTATAACAACATTAGAAACAGCAGCTCCATGAACAAAAGCATCAATCCCAGCCCCCTTGAAAGGAGAGACACATGTGACATCTAAGCAGACGTTCCTACCTCTGTCCCAAGAGTAAACCAGAAGATCTGCAGGTCGAAGATCCCTACCTTCCTCGGACAAAAATCCAAGAGGTACCTCCTTTTGCACAACTACACCAGCCTGAGTACAATTGTCACCCAACACTTCCCGGACTAGGTTATGGCGAAACTTAAGACCAATGTCATTCCCACAGTGGGCAGCGTGATCGCCAGCATAAATACATTTTTAATATATTTTTTTCAATCTCTTTAACGTACATAAAATTATATAAATTAAGTACAAATATATTATCATAAAACATGAACATATAACACTAGTATGTGAATAAGCTTGTATTATACTATATGTGAACTTATGATAAAATCTATGAACAAGTTTGTTTGTTTTTTTTAGGGTTAGGCGTTTGTAAAATGATATAATTAAACGTGAACATACGACTATAAAACATAACACACAATACTAATATATAAACATATGATAAAAATTTTATACTTATAATAATATATGAACATGTCTTTAATAGTGTGAATATGTCTCGTTATATTTATATATCTTCATTGATCTCATTTCCTTGGCCAATCTCTTCAACGATCTTTGATATATATTTTTTTGTCGAAGTGATCTTTGATATATTGAATATTAGCATGCACCATCCTTCTACTTATCGTTTAAATGCATGTATTCATTCATCACTCGATATTTTATAAAGAGATTCATTCACTAGCCATTTTATTTATACTTTTTGAACAAAGTTAGATGAAACACGAGGCATGTTCACAATGGATCACATGATGATACCATATCTATATATTACTATATGGTCTTAGATTCCAATTTCTTCATATCTTCTAATTGCAAGTTATTACGATCACTATTAAAAATATCAAACATAATACCATAAGGTTCTTATCCAAAAAAATAAAAAATTAACCCTTTTTGAAAAATAACCAATTTATAAAATATTTTTATTCATAAATATCTTTAAATTTTTTTTTAAAATAAATAAATTTTTTATAAATAGAATGAAAAACAAACACATAGTTTTTATATGATTTAAAAATTCTAGATATTTCTAAAACATGTACACATCTCAATTATTGTTGAGCCTTCTTTTCGAAAGTTCCAAGCATAAATAATTAAATATCATCATTTATACCAATTATATATCTCTTTCAATATTTTAAATTCGTTTTAATCAAAAAATGAAAAAGAGGGGATGAACCAGATCATCGCCGCTACGTGCGGTGTCCAAAATGTCAATTACTTTAATTCAAAGCATTTTCCAATTTTCTCCAAAATTGAACAAAATTTCCACGTGTCCCTCCACGATTGGCTCCATGACGTGTAAACCCGGATTCCATTGGTTCAGCGCCTTCTCCCCGTCTTACCCTCCTCTTTCCAAAATATTACACAACTGCCATTTGCTTTGACTAACTTTAACTTCCGAAAGTATATTTTGTTGGTACTTCCGATCTCCCTACCGTTGGTGTTTGGTGGGTCCCTGTAACACTCACTATTTATAAGCTCATCGGACGGTCAGAGACGTTTGACCGGGGAGGTTTAGCTTTTACTCATGCGGGTTCACGGTAATATCTGTGGAACGTCGCACAGGGAATCACTGTTGAAAGTACAATGGAAAATTCACATGCATTGGAGCCTTTAAGAGGGAAAATAATCACGTAAGATACCGTGCCTTTGGAATATTCCACATTAGAGTACCATAATTTGAGTTAATTTTACCCGTGTACCCTAACAAAAATTTATAACGTAGATACTTTGTTTTGTTGAGAAATATTTACGAGTTTTAGAATTTTCTCAAAAAAAATCCATATAATTTACTATATAATTATAAATTATTTAATTTTTTTACCTTTTATTATATATTTATGTAATTATTTTTAATTATTAGTGTATAATATTTGAAAACGTTGATAAATTATGTTAAATAATAATATTGTCAACAAAAACTAGACTAAACGACAAATATTTATGACAAAAATTAGGGTTCGTTAATGAGAGTTGAAACAGATTTATTTAGTTGAAATAAAAAAATGCGTGTTTTGGTGTGGTAGTCGAAATGTGTTTATATTAGTTGAAATTTTGGGAAACAAATAAAGTGATGAAGATGACCTTATGTAATTGAAATGAGTTTATTCAAATTAGTTGAAATTTAATTTAACATTTTTACCATTTTTTTCAACTCTCACAAAATATTATTTATCCAAACACGCTATAACTTAAATAAAATATAACTACCTCATTTCAACAACTAATTTCATAACATAATTTTAACATAAATTACATTAATATTAACTATAAGTATAATATTATCAAACGAAGATGTATATAATTTTGTACATACTAGAACCTAATTTTTTTATTATGATGAGGAATAAAAGCAAGAAGAAGATGACAACCAAAAAGTTTACAAATTTGAGGTATCTAATTGAAATTATCCATAGTACAATACTCATTGATGATTTTTTTTTTCATACCTAACACGCTAAAAAAGTTTCCAATTCCAAATTAAAATCCTTTGAATTTCAAAAAAGGGAGAAAAAGAGGTTTATAAAGAAATAGATATTCAAATCTCACTTTCCAAAATTTTCAACCTAAAACCCTCGCCCAAAAATAAAAACAAAAAATATACGTTGAAGATAATAATATAGCGAAAAAGAAAACGCCTCTCTTCTACCTCTTCTTCTTCTTTCTCTACCTCTCTCTCTCTCTATTCCCTCATTTCCCATCTGCGAAACCGAAAACCACCACCTTTTCCTCTTCTGGTTTCTCTCTCTCTGTGAATCTATCTCCTCCGAGCAACAAAAAATGGAGTCTCTCGACGCGGCGGCGGGATTCATGGACGACCTGTTCGACATACCGTCCGATATCGGCGAGGAAGAGGAGGAAGATGACGACGAAAGCAGCAAAGCCGAAAAAACCCTAACAGCTCTCCCCTTGTCCCTTCTCTCTTCTCGCGGCGTTAAATCCACTGTAAGTCTCTCGAAAACCTCGCTATTTGCTTCGCCGGTGTTAGAAATTGAACACTCGGCCGGATTCTGCGCTCTCCGGCGACCGGCTCCGTGCTCAGGAATCGGCCGTCGGCGACGACGGCCGCAGGCTTTAAGAACTCGAGTTAGGGTTCCGAGTCGACTCAGCGAGTCCGCGTCGACTCGTCCGGGCCGGGCTTTAATTTATTTGAGCAGTTATTAATTCGAAAATCCGGACGGTTCTTTCTTGGCTCCAATATTTTACCGTTAATGACGATTATGCCCTTGATAAACCCTAGAATCTTGCGGGTGTAGGAGGGATAAAAATGGAACTTTAGGAATAACTTTTGGCTGGCTATAAAATTAATTGCTTTAGGTGGGTGGTGGTGGTGGAAGTCCGTTATGTCATTATTTATTTGTTTGTTCTATTCTTTTTTTTTTCCCTTTAAATTTCCATTTTAATTCTTTTTTATTTTTATTTTTCATTTTTTTCTTCACAAAGAAGGCGTGCACTAATAATGACAAGGAGGAAGTTTCCCATGTGACTGAGCCCACCGGCAATTTATATGGACAAAACCCCTCAGCCCCACATCAATAAACAAACCAAAAATCTTGGTCACGTGACACCACGTGCCTTGATTGATACCCCCAATTTGAATAAATTGAATTGAATTGCACCCACCCACACCCACTATTTAGTTGTGATTACCTAATTTTGTGTGTGTGAGTTTGTCCTAGCTTGCCATATTGCTAAATTTTGATCAAAGCCTTTGCTTGTACACTTGTGTGTTAGTAGTATTAGTAGTGGGTAGTTTCCAAAATTGTTCTTTCACCTCACTTGCCCCTTTTGGATTGAATTGTCAATTGTGTGTCTGTGCTGTGATTTGCCCTTTGCCCTTTTGGGGATTTCATTGATCTGTAGGGAAGAAAGGTGGGTAATTTTGGGAAATTGAAATGGATTATTCTCTAATGCTTGGGTTTCAAAACCATTGCTGTAATCAGGGGATTGTTGAGGAGGAAGAGCTCGAATGGATTTCGAACAAAGACGCGTTTCCGATGGTTGAATCATTCGTCGACTTGATGCCGAACCACCACCACAACCACCCAACCTCCATTAATAACCACCAGAGCCCAGTCTCGGTCCTCGAGAACAGCACCAGCAGCTTCACCAGCAACACCAGCAGTAATAACAACGCAACGAGTGGCGGAAACACTATAACGACCGCCATTGTTAGCCTCATCGGCAGCAACTTCAAGGTCCCGGTTAAGGCCCGGAGCGGGAAGAGGAAAAAGAGGAGAAAGGAGCTGTTTGCAGGGCAGCAATGGCAGTGCTGGCCAGCGAAGGAGTCGCAGAAGATATCGAAACCGAGAGGGGGCGGAGGAGCCAAGAAGAGCTCGACTCTCGGGAGGAAGTGCCTGCATTGCCAGACCGAGAAGACCCCGCAGTGGAGAGCGGGCCCTATGGGGCCGAAGACGCTTTGCAACGCGTGTGGGGTCCGGTTCAAGTCCGGGAGGCTCGTGCCAGAGTACCGCCCAGCTAGTAGCCCGACGTTTTCGAGCGAGGTGCACTCTAACTCTCATAGGAAGATTGTGGAAATGAGGAAGAAGATGCAGCAGCCGATTGGGTAGGTTTTAGACCGGGGCGTTTTTTTCGGGGCGGTTTAGGGAAATTTTAGTACTTTAGGATATGGATAGTCTGGGTTAATGATGGTTGTAATGGCTTTGTAGGGATGGCTAATTTCTTTCTTTTACTCTTCTACATGGTTTGCTTGTTTGAAAAAACAAGACAAAAAACAAAAACTAAAAAAAGAAGTCTCCAATTTTTAGGGTCAGTTTTGGAAATTTTAGTGTGCTTGGTCATGCTGTTTTTTCAAGAATAGAATGAACAGAAGTGAATTTTCAGCTCTGGTTCTAATTCCATTCTTTGTTCAATTTTTTTTCTTGCAAGTTAACAGCTCTTTACCATCTTCTCTTTTGACAGTTTCATGCTTATCTTGTGGATTAGTGCTTTACTCGTTTCGAACCTAAATTCATTTCTAATCTGCCTGTTTGGTTGTTTGTATTCTTGGTTTTTCGTGTTGATCTTCTTTGGCTCTCTTGTGCCTCATCCAGTTACTGTCTTCGACAGCCTCTCGGTACACCAGGTCTGTCTATTGTCTATCCTACCGAATTTTTACCTTAATTTTTTTTGCGCGGTTTGATTATGGGCATGTTTGGATCACATCCGATAGTACATTATTTTGCATTAAAATGTAGGATTTATTACATATTACATTATAATGTAAGATAATGTATTATCTAGTGTGATCTAAACAAATCCAATATGATAATTGCAAGATTGGTCTGAAAAAGTGATGAATAAAAAGAAGCACAAAAAACCCAGTTGGAAAGATGATTAACCATGTCAGCCATGTGATGGGTAAGCTTCAAAAACTTTAATTTTTTTTGTTTGAGAATTGCTTAATTGGAGAATTTTGCAGGTTAAAAAAAGGAAGAAGACACAGTTCTGACTCCTGTATTTTAACTTGTAGTGATTTTTTTTTATCCTTTGAATGGGGAAAGCTTTGTGAAGTGTGAAATTAGAACGCTTTAGATTTTATGCAGAGGCACACCAGTAAAAAATTGCAAGGGCCAGGCTTTTGGTAATTAAAATAGTTTCGTTGGGTTTTGGAAAGAAGACAATTTGTGTAATGTGAAAGTGAGAAAAGCTTGTTGCACTGTTGAAATTCTGGCTCTCTTGGCTATGAGTTGCAGCAAGGACAATGTGTCTGCATCTGGGTTCTTACTAGATTCCACCTTGCAGGCATCCTATGGACTAAAAGACAAACCCTAAGATGCAAAATAACTTGTCAAATTAATTGATATTATTGTGTAAAAATGTAAAATGCACAAATCTATTTTTTTTCCCGTTTTTGACTTTAGTCTTGGAATAGACATGTCAATCGGGCCAAGTCGGATCGGATCAAGTTCGGGTTCGGTCATTTCGGGTCACGAGATAATCGGTTAGGGTTGCTGCGAGTTTTCGGACGGGCCGGGTTGACCAGTGTGGGTCAAAACATTGATTTTTTTATGATTATTAAAATAAATTTTAAATATAATATATTATTTTTATGTATTTTAATAATAAAATATACTATAAGTTTTAAAATAAAATTTATTTTATGAATATACTAAATAGGTCAACCCAACGAATTTCGGGTTTCAACCGAACGGGTTGCGGGCCTATTAAATCTGGTTTATTTCGGGTTTCGAGTCCAAATTTTCGGGCGGTTTAGGTCAGGTTTTGCGGATCGGGTCAGTTTTTGACAACTCTAGTCCTGTTCGATTGGTCAACATTACTTTACTTTCGAACCGATAACTATGTGATGAAATGCACAATTTTGCTCTATGCTTGGATTGGGTATTGTGATTTGTGAGGACTATTTAAGGGATATATTCTTCTACTCACAAGCGACTCTATATTGTCAAGAGGATTCGAGCTTGAAACACTTGGCATGGGGCTAACACTACAACCACTAATACAACCTGTGATCGGTAGAATGCACAAATCTAGTAATGAGAGTTTGATATGGTTCTTATGAATGCCACCAACCTTAAGTCTTGCAAACTACGAAAATAAAAGCATAAAGTAAACAAATCTTGTACACTTTTTTTTTCTTGATGGGCCGGCCCTTCACTTTGTGCCTACATCTGGATTGAAGTGTGATTGGATCCGGTGAGGGATGTTACTTCTCTTAAGCCTCTTTGCTGCATCTACACCGCTAGAGAGTTTTAAACTCGAAACCTTTGGACAGATGTTTAAGCGGCCTAGCGCCAATTACCACTAAACTAAGAGATATTGTACAAATTTTGTATACTTTGATGTCATGATAGAGTAACAACTTTTTTTAATCTTCGATTGCAATTTTATCTTTGTTGAATGTAATAATTAATATCTCGATGCTACTCATAATATTCGATATTTTGACTCTGGTCAATTTATTTATAACCATATTTTGCTATTGCGCATGGGGACACCCCTAGGATGTCACCCCTTGCCTAGTCCTCCTTTTGATATTAATAGTGTACTCGAAGAAGACCCGAGGGGCATAGCGCTTCCCGTATAACTTCGGATTGTAATCTGATTTAATTTAATGCAATTCTCTTTTGACCAAAAATAAATAAATGCATAGGATAACACTACAAAAAAATTGATTTTGGGCGACAAAAAAACGACAAAGGACATCGAATGTTTTCATGTCGTCTAAAACAAATATAAGGCGAGAACAAGCTAGATTTGTCGCCCATAATTTATTTTGGGCAGAAAAATCAAACATATGTCGCCCTAACTAGTTTATGGGCAACAAAAAGCTTTTTCGCCGCCCTTATGCATAATATGTGCTTTGTTCAATCATCCTTTCATGTTAAGGCACATGGATAACTTATGGGACGAGGTTGCTGAGAAGAATTTAGAAGATTTTAAAGCACTCCATCAACAACAAGTGGAACTTTATGGGGTTGACAACTTGACAGTGCAAGAAGCATACTTGAAGGTTTTGGGCACGTCATCGGGTTATATAAATGGTTTAGGTTTTGGGCCAAAACCACCTAAACGCGTTACAGAGGGGAGATCAGCTAGAGAAGGTATTAAAATTGCACACCATTTGGCTCAACAAAAGGAGTAAATGGAAAGACATTCAAGGGAAAAGAAAGCTGGCGTAAAGGCTCAACTTGAAAAGGATTCGATGGAAATTCAAAGACTTAAAGAGGATAAAGCTGAAATGTTACAAGAGATTGAGAAATGAGACAAGATGCTAACGAGAGAGAAGTAAGAATGAAAGAAGAGGCAAATGAGAGAAAATGAAGAATGAAAGCTGATTTTCAAGCAAGAGAAGCTTTCGGCCTTCTTCGCTGCAAATCCCCAAGCAGAGGATAAATGAAATGATGTCTCTTAGAGTTTCGGAAGAAGGGAGCTAGGTGTCTTGGACAACCTATCTTGTATGTGCCTTTTCCTATCCATTGTTTTATTAATAGTATTGTTGAATTTAGTAGGTTTGAGTATAATTTAGTTTGAACTTGGGGATTGGCTGAATTTAGTAGTTCTAAGTATAATTTACTTAGAACTTGGGATTGGTCTTGCAAACTTTGGTTAAGTGCATTATGCTCTTTTGTGGCTTTTTGCTGATTCAAAAGTGTAATGTGAGTACTTGGAGAATGTAGCTTGAGTTTGGCTTGTTTGTGCTTGATTAGTACTTGTCATTAAATACACTTCATTATATACTAGTTTTTAATACATTTTCTCACCTTTCAAATTCTAATTTAAATTATTGAAAGTTTGTCTGTATTTCCTATTCGTGACATCCCTATTATCATAAATATAATGCATGTTATGTTTGTAAAACATTTCCTCACCATCCAAGTTTTAAAAAACTTAAAATATGAACCATTTTGCATCATACAATGACATTAACATTGACATTAATTGTCAATAAAATGCAATAATAATTATATCTACCACAAAAATCATATATAATAGGTCATATATCTCTAATCTCTTATCATCTCTTGCTACAATCATAACAATTTAATCCTCTCAAATAATCAAAAGCAATGAACACTTCTTCCCAAATGTCATACCAAAAAGCCCTCTTCTTCCTCATGTCATTCTTGCTCCTCCTATGTTCATCCGCGGACATCAAGTTTCCGTTCACAACTATTGTCAATATCACCAACTCCCTTGAATCGAAATTGCCGGTACTGATCCACTGCAAGGACAAGCATCACGACCCTGGAGCTCACCTAGTCAATTATGGTTTGAACTATGAGTTCGATTTCAATCCTTCCATATTCTACACTACGCTATACTTTTGTGGGTTTACGTTTGATAACAAGTTGCATTGGTTCGATATATATGTAGAGATGAGGGATATGAGAACTTCTTGTACTATCCACTGTGTGTGGGAAGTAAAGGAGGATGGGCCATGCTTAAATGGGCTAGACGGTTACAAATGTCATCCTTGGAACTGGGGGACTCAATAATAATAGAGTCATATTTGACTAGAAATTGCATGTTTTTTTAGAGATGGAGAGTGTTGTCTCTCCTTCTACTAAAAATGTAATTGCATGATTTGACATCGATCATATTTCATATTTGGAATAAAAGCATCAACAACTTGTTTTAATTTCGTATCATCCATTGCCTATAAGCTCCATTTCAAGGTAGAAGACTAGAAGAAGAGTCAATACTCTTCGTCCCCACAAGGTGGATTTTAGATGTGGTTTTGTACTTGCACGGGACAAGTCAAGGGTGGCCTAACAAGTCAACCCCTCCCACTCCATACTTGTTTTACAAGTCAACCCAAATGCTCATAAATATCTTCATTTTTTTAATCTTGAATTGCGATGTATCTTTGTTGAACAGAATACTTAATATCTCGATGTTATTCTTAATATTCGATATTTTGACTCTGGTCAATTTATTTATAACCATATTTCGCTTCTTATTATTAACATTTTACTTTATTCACAAGGTATCTTAAACTTATACATAATAAATACGATAACCCTGAAGTATATATAATATTCCACACTCCGGTCCAGACGTAGGCATAAAGTGTCGAACTGGGCGAGGGCCCAGCCCACCAAAAAAAAAATAAAATACGATAACCCTGAAGTATATATAATATTCGCGTCATACCAAATTTTGAATAATACCCTCTTATCAGATCTCCGAGCAAAAATTTATGAACGTTTGAAGATTAGATGTATGCAAAATATTTTTACTACGGTTTGGCATCGGTCCAACATTGGAGCGGACCGGGACAGAATACCTGAAAAAAAATTGGACCGAGGACCAGACCGGATATTCTCGATCCGGTCCGGGATTGGACTGCGGTATTCTTTTATCAATAAAATATATTATTTTATATAAAAAAGTTTTTATTTGTTTATTAAAAAATATTTTTATAAAAAATATATATTATATCATATAAAAATTAAATTTATATTTTGAACATAAATTTTATAATATAACTATACACATTTTCTATACAAAATATTTTCTTACCACTAATACAAAAAGCCAGTCCGGACAGAATTGGGGACCGACTTTTAATTTTTTGTGCTCCGATGACTGGACCGAATACCCCCCGGTCCGGTCCGATCCAAAAATCTGATCTGGACTGGATTTTTCCCAACCCTAATTTTTACATGTCATTTACATAGTCATAATACTTTTATGTTTCCTTAAATTTAATATCGTTATACTGTAATTGAACTCGACACCTTCAAAAGAATAGGTTAAATTAATTTAAATATGTGAGTATCGTATAATAGAGTACAAATGTATATTTTAAGTAGTTATTCTAGTATTTTCGGACAACTAATTAATAAGATAGGATGTAGTATCATGAGATCTACGTTTCGGCTCCCACAAACAGTTTCCTTGATTCAAAAAGTGGTTATTCTAGTTATGTATTATAAGCTTGAGTGTTTTTTAATGTTTTTCATTATTCCGCATTTTTTTAAAATGAAAATTTTTAACTACAACAGATAAATTTTAGCCCCCTCAAAATAAATTTCTGGTTCTACTCCTACTCATTTCTAACCAATTTGAATCGAAAGTTATATTTCCTACTTCTTACCCCAATTAATAAAATCATAAATATTTCAATGATCATAAATACACTGCATTATACTAGTTTTTAATACATTTTCTCACCTTCCAAATTCTAATTTAAATTGGTCTGTATTTGCTATTCATGACACCCCTATTGTCATAAATACAATGCATGTTATGTTTGTAAAGCATTTCCTTACCTTCCAAATTTTATAAACTTAAAATATGAGCCATTTTGCATTGTACATTGACATTAACATTGTCAATTAAATGCAATACTAATTATATCTACCATAAAAATCATATATAAATGGTCATATATCTCTATTCTCCCTTCATCTCTTGCTACTTACAACCATAACAATTTAATTCTCTCAAATCATCAAAACCAAAAAACACTACCTTCTCAAATGTCATACACAAAAGCCCTCTTCTTGCTCATGCCATTCTTACTCCTTAACCTAGGATCATCCGCGGACATATTCGGATGGCCCTACACGTTTCCGTTCACTACAGTCGTGGATATCACCAATTCCCTTGAATCGAAGTCGCCGCTACTGATCCACTGCAAGGACAAGAATCACGATCTCGGAGTTCACCTAGTCAATTATGGATTGACGTATGGCTTCGATTTCAAACCTTCCCAATTCTTCAAGACACTATACTTTTGTGGGTTTACGTTTGATAACAAGTTTTATTGGTTCGATATATATGTAGAGAAAAGGGATATTGATGATTCTTGTACTACCCACTGTCAATGGGAAGTCAAGGAGTCTGGGCCCTGCTTAAATGGGCGAGACGGTTACAAATGCCATCGTGGAAGACTCAATAATAATAGAGTCATATTTGACTAGAAATTGCATGATTTTTTTCTTTCAGACAACGGAGAGTGTTGTCTCTCCTTCTACTAAAAATGAAATTGCATGATTTATTATCGACCATATTTCATATTTAGAATAAAAGCATCAACAACTCATTTTAATTTCATATCACACATTGCCATGTAAGCTTCGTTTCAACTTCAATTTTTTTTTGTATAGGAAGAGTGAGTACTCTTCATCCCCTCTAAGTGGTTTTGTACTTGTGCTGAATAAGTCAAGGTTGACTATTTTAATTTTATTCTCAATACATTTTTAAAAAATTATATTTTTCGTGAAATATCAATACTCGCGTATGTAATCATCAAATTAACAAAAAGTTATGTAAATGAAATAATATCCCAATTATATTTCTTGGTTGTACGTGGCCTAACAAGTCAACCCGAACCACCTCGTACTTGTTTTACAGGTCAACCCAAATGCTCATAAATAAAAATAGGCCGATAGTTGGTATTATTATAAGTTATTTTTTAACTTCGTATTATTTTGGACTAATATTGTAATAGTTCGTATAGTTGCTGGTGATTTTGAAAATTCGTGTTATTATTGTTCGACGTAGATATTTTGTATTATTAGAAGTCATTTTTCTCAGTATAGAGTTTTAGTCTCCTTATATAGTATGCTTAGCTTTTACAACTTTAGAGCATAAGTTAGAGAAATCATTTAAATAATTAGTCCGATTTTACGGGTCGGTTGGTAACCCGATAAATATAAGAGGACTTTCCCAAAAATACAAGGGTACTAATAGTAAATGAAAACTCACATATTGGGCAATTGTATAAGATTCATTCTCAAATTAATGTTATACATAGAAAATAAAATCTCAACGATTCCATTTTAAGCTTGTTTGAAAAATAAATAAAAAACTTATATTGCAAAATTGAGAGAGTATTATTTATTGGGAAGTAGCTTTTTTAGAAGAAATACGATTATTAGTAAATGCTTGCACTATTGACTGATAATGAGCCCATAAGTGTGCTCTAACAATGGAACTTATTTTTAACTAAAATTTTAAATTTTATATGTTATATAAATATAGATTATATTATATGATATAATCATTAATTCCTTGTATATATTTCTATGGATATGATTTTGATCTTACTCCTCAGCAGTACAAATACCCAAAGGCCTGCTTTATATAAAGAGAGGGCAATTTCAAGGCCCAAATAAAATTAGTAAAGTTGGCCCATTTTACTTTGACACAAGAACGCATACATTTCTCAGGTATAATGTTGATTGTTGACACTCGCTCTTGTACTCCTGCATTATTTTGAAGCGGTTCGAATTCAACATATATCTCATGATTGTAATAAGGTGTTTGATTTGATTAATTTTCTACGACATTACTGTAGTATCAATTAAATACAAATCCACGCTAAAATTTGCGTCCCCATCCATAAGAATGCACTACGCTAATCGTGTTTTTGGGTCTAAAGTTTACATACTCGATTTTTTAAAAAAGGTGATAGGAATATGATTAAATTAAAAAATGGAAGGGATTTACTTATAAACTATTTTTTTTTATAGGTTAAGGATTAGGGTCGACACATGTATTGTTTAGGCTCGCTTAAACCTAAAGCATCTACTAGGAATAAGAACTGATTACTAACCAATGCTAAAGATAAAAGGGCAAACCGCCGCTCACGAGATTCAAAATGGTGACCTTGATAATTGATAAACTATTTACATATATAACCCATCACCAAGGCCGAGTTAATTAATGCTAGAAGTTTGATTTTTTTTTACCAATAAGCATGGAGCTTAGAGGAAGGGGCTACGCTTCCCTTCGCTGAAGTCTGAGTGTTCAACTCTCAGTGGAGGAGAAATGAACTTGTTGGGGGAGCAGATCCCACTCAAAAAATAAAGGGGGACCCTCGCGAGACTCGAACTCCAGACGTAGGCGTTTAATGGAGTAAAACTTATCCGCTGAACTGGGATGACAATGACAAAAAAAAGTGATTTTTTTTTCTTTACAAAATTTTATAAATAGAGATCACGTGTGAAGTTGTGAACAAGGTTTCCAACTTGCATGAGTTTTGGTCCAATCTTTATTTCCTTCATGCAATTACACCTAAAAATACATGCAACTACACCTAATTAAACATGCACAAGCTTTTCCTACCTATATTTTTCAACCATTGCTGCAAGATAAAACAGTGTCTCTTTTTGGGTCATGAGGTTCTTGTTTGCTATCTTTAACCTTTTTTGGATGTAGGAGAATTATTGAGATTAAAAAAAATGTTACTATGACACTTGTTTTCAATGTAGTACACAAAGGTTTGGCACTCATTGAAAACTTGAAGATTCAACTATTTAGTTGATAGTAGTAGAATAATATATGTTAATCGCATACCTTTTTATTAATTAGGCAACACACTAGTTTTATTTGGTCATACATTTACTACTACTATCATTACCTGATCAAGTGTTGTTTTTATCCACTCCAGCCTGACAATTCGATTCAACCTAAAATTTTAGGGTTAAAATCCACAAATCCGAAATAAACTAAAACCTAGTGGATCTCAAACCAGTTGAGTTGAAACCCAAAACTCGGTGGGTTGACCGATCACTACACCATTGTACAAATGTAGCGACCACGTAAGGTGGTCACTAATTAGTGACCACTTGATCTCTAAATCCAACCCAAAAATATACGAAATTGATTTTGTATATTTAAAGAATGTATATTTTTTTGATAATTATAATGTATCATATTATTAAATATTGTTATTTAATTAATATATCCTTTTAATAATCTTAAAAAATTTCTTGTAATTGACACGCGGACCGTCAACCCGACCCATCCAAAAACCTACAACGACCCGACCCAGATCAACCCATGACCTATAAGTCTATAACGACTTGAATCCGATTCAACTCGAAACCGCCTGACCTGATCTAGCTCAAAGTAATTTATACTTATTATATTATTCTATGATTATGATTAAAATATTTGTCAAGTAATTCATCGATCATTCACCTATTTCTTAGAAGAACAAGAAGCAAACAATTTTTCGTTCTCAAATGATTTAACAAGTTATCCCTTTTTTTGATGAATAAGTTATCAAATTAAAAGAGAATGAGATTGTATTTGACTTATAGTTTAAACTGAAATCGACATTACTTAAAAATATGCATGCATTTCAAATCAACTTACAATAGAGTTACTTAACTTAAAAATTGTTTTTGACTTATAGGCCGGATTGAAAGATTGTAACAATTCATTAGAAAATGGCCCTATCAAAATGACATATGCACTATATGATACAAAACCAAAAAAGAAATCTCATTCTTGTAACCTTTAAAAGGACTCTACAACATTTAATGGTAGACAACGCCATATCCACCAAGCTCAAGAAACAACATGAAGTTAATTGCTTCATTTCATTGGGTTGCACAATTTTTGGGGTGGCTAAAACCACACAATTTCAAGAGTGGCCCTAGGATCGAAAGTCTACTCTCCCGGGTCAAAATTTAATTCCATGCACTAATATTTTGTCATACTTTGACTTTTTTTTTTTTTAATATCAGGATATTAAATATGGGTTAACTTAGATATGGGTCCGTGGAATCAGAAAACTTCTAGGAATCGGCCCGAAACCGCCTGGAACTGGAACCGTCGGTTTCGATTATGATTCCGGTCCCGGTTTTGAACCTCAGTTCTATGGTTGGAATCGTTTTTTTAAAGAAAAATGTTTTGGAACCTAAAATCGTAGCCGCGGTTTTCGTTTATTGAGCAATAAAAAATCTGTTTTTATATATTTATTTTTTAAAATATATTTTCCGGTTCCGGACCCAAACTAGTCTAGGTTGACTGATACTCACATTTTGATGTTTGACATATTTAGATGTCGATATCAACCTGTTATTTGTTGTTTGGTATATGGGAATATCGATATTGGGTGATATCATAGTGATATTAGCTAGGTTGATATCAGAGCAATTTTGATATATCCTGGTTGATATCAGAGCGTTATGATGATATATCCTATATTAAAGATATCACTCATATTTATACATATATCTGATATCTTAATATTACTTATACACATATCTTAATATTTATATCGATACCGATATCGATATCTAATATCTCATGGCTACTGCTCGTAGTAGTTGAAACAGAAACCTCATTATACTACTTTGAGATCTTAATCGCTTGATTAGATACCCGATCTTATCGGTTAGGCATTTTGCCAACCCTAAATTGGACTTCAGTGAGTTTAGACTGTTTAATTAGTACTTTAGTCAAAGCCATTTCCTCCGATTTTTTTATTATTATTGTTGATTGGTATTATATCAATTTTTCTACTCTGCCTAATTTATCGTTTACAATGCATGCCAACATTTAGAGTTATTTTTCTTTGGTTTTTTAGTTAGACAAGCACGTATAGATATATAGTATTCGCTTATTAAGCACTTCAAATCTTATTCTACATTTCTACCAATTTCCAACACCTATTTATTCTCTTGTTTTAATTGCTCGCATTAAATTTCTATTATTTCATTGAAATTTTTAAAATTTAATGTTGAAACAAAAGGATAATTATATTAGAATAACATTTGTGAGTTATGGGTTTGTGCATAAAACCACCCGTAAAAATTGAAATTTGAAGCAAATTGTCCGTAAAAATATTTCTTTTGTAACCTTTAAAAAAAGCTCATTTTTCAGATTCAGGTAAGAAAACATTCATAAATTCAAAATCTAGGGTTTAAATTTTTGTATTTAAACGGTAAAAATTAGTGTTTTAGTAGTGAAAATAATAAAATTTCGTTTTCTAATGGAAAGTTTAGCAAAATTATTGACTTGGATGGTCTTTTACAAACGAAATATTTTTATAATTTTAAACGGAATATTTTTATAAATGGTTTACTAAAATTTCTATTTTTACGGGGTTTTGTGCACAGATTCATATATTCGTGGATGATTTTGTAAAATTCACAATCATCCTAAAGTATATTTGGACATAGAGTTGGTAATGACTAATGAATAATCTATCTTGTGTTATAAATTAAAATTGGTTGATTTATATCATACCGACTATTTTTTTTTTTATTTTCTAGCTTTTAATTTCATTTATGTTCATTCATATCGTTCTAGTGATTGAGTGAAAGTGTACCAAACGTTCTAATGATTTCAACGGGCTCACACATGTCAAAATCACCGTCACGCAAGACCATAAGTCAACCTCGGTAGTACAATACGACGACGTTTTGAGCGTTGAAATAACGTATTCCATGACATAATAATATGGTCCATAAGATTAGAGCAATTTAATAATAATAATCTAGATACAATTTGATAATAATACTTTTACCCTTATTAATTAAAAAAATATTAATTAAAAAGTACCCTTGAATTTTAATTTTTAACAAATTATTAATAAAATAATAGCATTTGGATATTTTTTGGTTTAACAGCACTATAATAATATAAAGATATTCAATAAAGAATTGCCCAATTGGAAGAAAAAAATGAAAAAGGGAAAAAACCCAACGCTCCTAAAAAATCATGAATTTTCAACGTTCAGTTTCGTAATGGGGTGAGGCCAAACTTTTTAAGATTTGATCAAACTTGCCAAACAGGAAACAATTAAATTAACATTAAGAAACCATTAAATCATTAATAAGATCTATGGCTATGGCTCCTATAGTATTGTATATTTATATTGCATGCAAGTGCAAATATAGTATGCAATGGTAGGTTGACTCATGTGTTTAATTAGAGATTTCAAGTCACAACAATGGTCATAAGGGCAACCTCTCTCTTCATATGACCATTTAAGCCTTATCCTTATTTGTTTTAAAGATTTTCTAACTTAGAAAAAAAGGCAATGATTAAACTCCTTAAAATGAAAATAATCAGTTAATTTATATTTATTTAGAATTAATTATTTTTTAAAAGGATTTATTAGTTTTCATTTACTGTTCTAATTCCTCGATCAATTTAATATCCTTATCCTATGTCCTTAGGGCATAGGATAGAAAAACCGTTCTTTTTAAATCAATAAACTTTCTATTCTTAATATAGAAGATAAACAATGATTAAATCCTTATCAAGTACATACAAACTACAAGCCAGATTTAATTCAACAACTTTCTAAGATCTCCTTAATTTTGTTATACAATTTTTTTTCAATTCTATCAATAGTTTTTTCTTTTTATTGTGATTTAAATTTTTCGGTCCCGAAATATCCCTCAATCTATATGGATTGAAGATTAAAGACTCTCCTTTTCATTTTCTCCTTAAGCATTGAGGATTTGGACTACAAACCTCTTAACTAAATAAATGTTTAAGGGGCATAACAACTCATCTTGTAAGACCAAATGGTTATTAATTGTTCTGGTTCAATATTTAGAAGACTCACCTTTGATATTCAATCTCAAGCTCATGACCCAACCGATAAGAATCATGAACTAGGTACCACTTACATTGATCAACTCAAACAAATAAAAAGAATAATTATCATACTTGCTTTTTCATTCTAAAACTCAAGACTTCCCAAAATATATATATATATATATATATATATATATATATATATATATATATATATCCTTCATACATTCTACCAATATATTATTCATATGTGTGACTCTTCAATCATATACTTATACCATTGGACACAACCAATTATTCAACATCTTACATGTGTTTGATTTGGAAATTAATTTCTCAAGCTATTGGAACCACCTAGAACTCACTTTTTAACAAAAAAAAAGAGCTATTCTTGCAAACAAAATAATGGGTATAATGTGATTTTTGTGTGGTGTAAGTGTATTGGTGGACCTAGGAACTAGAAATGTGAAAAGGTAGAGTTAGGCTACTATGGAAAAATAATTAGTGGAAAGACTAACAATAACAAGATGAATTGTGAGCCCCTTGAGATGGTTGGACAAATAGAGTCTTCCACTCATAGTTGAGCAGCCACAAGAAGAGATTCCATTTTAATTGTCTAATCTAAACATATATGTAATTTTTATTATTATTATCACTACAATTTCATAGTCCAAATTCTAGACATTGGTGGGTCATGTGTATAATCTTTGATGGTGATTAAACCCAAGTGGGCTTCACCTCATCTAAAAGTACCAACACTTTTTTAATATTAAAATGAAAAGATTTTTAAAAAAAATAGTAGAATTATCCGTGTGAATAATCTAGGCCTTGTTATAGTTGCTTAATAAAAAATATTGTTTAAAAAAAAAATAATTTTTACATTAAAATACGTAGATTCCAGTTATATTTCAAAATACAAAAAGTACGTCTTTTCGTAAAAATTGATTTTTGTAAGTAAACTATAGCAAGATTGACTAAAAATCTAATTCTTAATAATAAGTAGCCTAATATTTACCTTGAATATTTTGGCATTTTGCGAATAATGTATACTAAAAGTTGAACAATAGAACCATTGTTTGTGGGTTATGAAGATTTTGCTATAAATTTAACTAACTAATCTTAATAGTCATCAAAAGTTATGGTTACAAACAACCCTTGTCAATTGTTAGGTTTATTCACAAAAAAACTCGTATTGCTATAGATGAGTTATGTCTAAGGGGCAGCCCTAAACTTTGATGAAAAATGAAATTGGAGGTAGGCAAAGATAGGACTAATAAAAACGTGGGATTTTTAAAAAAAGTAATAAATCTAATGGATAAATCTAAGATTACACCAAAAAATCAAACCATATACATATTTTATTGAAAAGGTAAGGATTCGGTTTACCGGACATGACGATAAAATCGAGAAGCAATGAAAATGAATGTCGAAAATTTGGCTTGAACAGACTGAAACAACAAAAAAATATGTAAAAAAAATACAACTTGACATCAAACCATATATTAATTGCTATTAGGCCATATTATGTCATGGTAATTAACCTATATATCTAGATTCCTATACTTCTTGATATCACCTAATTTTTTCACTTCATATTTCGTCATCTACTTATGTCTAGCTCACAATGATCTTCCATTATTGAGTACTCTACTTTTTTTTTCAAAGGGAAATGTACCATTAATTATGATTAATGATATTTTATCACAAAATTGACTTAAGTACATTCTAATGATTCCACCGCTTTAGCTCAAAAAAAACAAAAATTACACAAGAAAACGATTGCAATGAACACAACATTTTTATTCATTTTAATCAATTTCTCCATTTTAAATATCAATAAACTACTTTTTTTCCCTCCTTTTTCCATTTTCTAGTACCTACCTAACTAATACCGACCTGTCCAAATCTTGTGACTAGTACCCAAAAAAAAAACTCATCTAATTTTTCACAAATTATTCCATAAACAGTATAAATTTCAAGATTGCATCCAAATTGAACCAACTTTGAAGCTCTAAAATCCTCATCCTCTTTCTCTAGCCAAAGCAAAATTCACCAATCCATGCTTTGTCGGCCATTAGAGCTTCAAGCACAGAGCTCTCAATCATCCCATTTCGATTCACCCCACTTCCAAAAAGATCCTTTCACCTTACCTTTCTTGGATTTCTTGTTTTTTACTCTCTCAAAATCTGATCTTTTTGGATCAAAGATCCTCTCTTTTTGGGTGAAAAAAGATTACCCAGAAAGCTGAGCTGAATCTAATTTGCTTGTTTTCTCTCTGAATTCCATGTCTACCCATTTAACAAGCTCTCAACAATGGCGGGTCAGAAAAACTAATGGGCTTACAAAGGTAACACTTTTAAAGATCAATTCTTTATGTTTATTTCAAATTTTCTTGTTTTCTGTTTCTGTGTGTTTTTGCTGAGTATGAAGCCCATCTCAAATTTTGAAACCCATCTCATATATGCAATTGATTTTAGTTTCTTTCTTTGAAACCCATCTCAAATTTTGAGTAATTAATCCAGTAAAAATTACCCCTCTAACCTTTTCCCTTATTTGATTCAGTTTCTTGCATACCCAAATGTCTGGTTTATGATCAATCCACTTTAATGAGTAATGAGAACTCAGATTCATATGCTGGATTTAAAAAAAAAAAGAGTTCAGAGATCCTTGATTACAATTCTGAATCTGAATTTCCTTGTTGATTGTATAAAGAGAATGTTTTGCTGCCTAAATTTGAAATACTACTTATCTTAGAGCTGTTATAATTGAAAACACAATTTCTGAGAATTGTTCATCAAAAAATTAGAACTCTGTATACACAATGTCATTGATTGATACCCTAGCTGGATTTTTATAAAATATATACTCAAATGGGCCACTTTCTAACTAAATTTTGGCGCATCCTCATGCTCATTGGCTTTTTATACACTTCCTTTGAGATGGATTTAGTCCCTATGTCAATTTCGACGCATTCTAACTAAATTCAGTTATTATTGTTACATACCTGTATTTCAGTTTTTCTTGGGTCTATCACGCGTAACCCCAGATTCTACTGTAGCGGAACCTCACTGGTCAATGTTGTCAATTCAATTTCCAATTAAAACTGTCTTGTTGATTTATGCAGAAGCTGTCATAATTGGAAACACCAAAACAAGGCTATTTGCTGTCACAATGTCATTGCCCTTTTGCTGTCTTGGATTCACCCTTCTGTTGTCTTTGCTGATTTGCCCATCAGAAGGGCTAAATTCAGAGGGACAATGCCTTCTACAACTGAAGAACAGTCTCCATGACAATCTCAACCATCTTCAAAACTGGAATTCGGGCGACTCGACACCATGTAAATGGAATGGCATAAGCTGCACTATCCAACACAACACTCCTATTGTTTTCTCTCTTGATCTCCACTCCATGAATCTCTCAGGCAGCTTAAGTCCTCAAATTGGCTGTTTAAAACACATAACCTACTTAAACCTCTCCTACAACTCACTCATTGGAACCATCCCAACCAGCCTTGCCAACTCCTCACACCTTCAAACACTCGATTTACGCAACAATCTCTTCAACGGGATCATACCGCCTTCATTAGGGGCCTTATCATCCCTTAAACACCTTATTTTGTGCAACAATGAGATCTCCGGCCCAATACCGAATGAGTTTGGAAACTTGACTTCATTGGTTAGTTTCGTCGCCTTCACTAATCGTCTCATCGGCCCTTTGCCTTCCTCTCTCGGTAATTTGAAGCAGCTGAAGACGTTTCGTGTTGGTCAGAACGCGATAACAGGAAGCTTACCATCAGAAATTGGTGGATGTGGTAACTTAGAGTATCTTGGCCTTGCACAGAATCAGATTAGTGGCGAATTGCCCAAGGAGATTGGAAGGCTAAGAAACTTGACTGATTTGATCCTTTGGGACAATAATCTTTCCGGGTCAATCCCAAATGAGCTCGGAAACTGCACTAGCCTTGTGACTCTTGCACTATACGAAAACCGGCTTGTTGGGTCAATCCCGGCTGAGCTAGGCAGCCTCAGATCATTGCAACAATTGTATCTTTACAGAAATCAGTTAAATGGGTCAATTCCTATTGAGCTTGGGAGCTTATCTTCAGCATTGCACATTGATTTCTCCGAAAATGAGCTGTCGGGTCAGATTCCCTCGTCGTTGAGCAAGATCAAGGGCCTTAGACTACTCTTTCTATTTGAGAACAAGCTCACAGGCCAGATACCAAATCAGTTCAGCTCCCTTGTCAACTTAACAAAGCTTGATCTCTCCATCAATAATCTCACCGGATCGATCCCAACCGGATTTCAGTACCTTCCAAGAATGCTTCAGCTTCAGCTCTTTCAGAACTCTCTATCAGGAACCATTCCTCCTCTTCTTGGGCTCTTCAGCCCTCTTTGGGTGCTTGATTTTTCGGATAATCGCTTACAAGGGAGAATCCCTCCTCATGTTTGTCGCCATTCGAACCTCATTTTGTTGAGCCTTGAGTCCAACAATCTACATGGGAGAATCCCTTTCGGGGTCTTGAATTGCTCGTCGTTGGTGCAGCTTCGTCTTAGTAAAAACAAGCTTGTCGGAAGCTTCCCCGGGGAGTTGTGCAAATTGGAGAGCTTAATGGCAATAGAGTTGGGCCATAACAGGCTCAATGGGACCGTTTCTTCAGAGATCGGAAAATGCACGAAGCTACAACGACTCGATCTCTCCAACAACAACTTTGTTGCGAATCTTCCCAAGGAAATTGGCCTTCTTGATCAGCTAGGGACAATCAACATTTCATCGAATCGTCTCACCGGAAAAATGCCACTTGAGCTCATCAATTGCAAGGCGCTACAACGCCTTGATATGAGCTATAATAGTTTCCAAAGCGCCTTGCCGGGTGAGCTCGGATCCCTTTTACAATTAGAGCTTCTCAAGCTATCAGGCAACAACTTCTCAGGCCAAATCCCTTATGAGTTGGGTAAACTCTCGCGCTTAACCGAGCTTCAAATGGGAGGAAACGCGTTCTCTGGGGCGATCCCTTCGTCGTTGGGATCACTCTCAAGCCTACAAATTGCAATGGACTTGAGTCACAATGATCTCTCAGGAGAGATTCCTTCGGAGCTTGGTAACTTGGTTCTTTTAGAGTACTTGTTCCTCAACAATAACAACTTTTCGGGTATGATACCGACGACATTTGGCAATCTTTCTAGCTTGATGGGTGTCAACTTCTCCGATAATGATCTCATTGGTCCGATACCTTCGATACCGCTTTTCCAACACATGGCCTTGAGTAGCTTCATTGGAAACAGAGGACTCTGTGGCCGGCCTCTCGATCCTTGCATCGGTTCCTTCTCGACGAACGAGGATTCGAAGACGGGAGAATCCTTTAGAGGGAAGATGATCACTATAATCTCGGGTTGTGTTGGTATGGTTTCTCTCATTCTCATTTTTGTGATCTTGTTCCAAATGAGAAGCCCAGTAAAAACGGCTGGTACTTTGAAAGACGACGTTGTGTCAACAACGTCATCTTCTCCCATCTCGGACCTCTACTTCCGTCCAAAGGACGGATTCAAGTTCCAAGATCTCGTGGAGGCAACGAGCGACTTCCACGAGAGGTTCGAGCTAGGGAGAGGAGCTTGTGGAACCGTCTACAAGGCGGTGATGCGCTCTGGCTTGACCATCGCGGTCAAGAAGCTTGCATCGAACCGAGAAGGAAACAACGACATAGAGGATAGCTTTCGAGCCGAGATCATGACTCTTGGGAGGATCAGGCACCGGAACATTGTGAAGCTATATGGCTTTTGCAACCACAAGGGCTCGAATCTCTTGCTCTACGAGTACATGGCGATGGGGAGCTTGGGCGAGTTGCTTCATGGCTCCTCGTCGTCGTGTTGCTTGGATTGGGTTACGCGGTTTTCGATTGCTCTTGGCTCGGCTCAGGGGCTCGCGTACTTGCACCATGATTGCAAGCCGAAGATCATCCACCGTGACATTAAGTCTAACAACATTTTGTTGGATGACAAGTTTGAGGCTCATGTTGGTGATTTTGGCCTAGCTAAGGTCATTGACATGCCTTATTCTAAATCAATGTCAGCCGTTGCTGGTTCCTATGGATACATTGCTCCTGGTAAGCTTTTGTTTTAATAGTAGGGTGGCTCAACGGGTCGAGTCGGGTTGACCCGCGACCCGATCCATAATCCGGTTTACGGGTTTTATGGGTCGATCCGCTTGACTTTTTTTTATCTGTTTGACTTGATTATGAACCATTTTAACTAATTCAAAGACTTTAGGATATTAATATATTATTATAAATAATTTTTCTAATTTATGTCCCAAGAACATAGGTTAGGTTAAGCTCATTGAAATAGAATTTTTTATTCGTTTTTATTATTTAAGGCGATTTAATTTTTTATGTAGTTCACTTATTTCCTTGTAGGATTTTAGTTTCCAATCCAAGGATAGTTTAAGTTAGATAAACCTTATTATAAAAAAAATAATATTTTCGATTAATGCTCGGGTACGAGTTTTACTAGGCGGCCGTAAGATAGCCCGTAACCCGTAATTCCAAAAAATATTGACCCGTGACCCGACTCGTAATTTACGGGTCGGGTCGAGTTACGAGTCATTGGGTCGTTGGCTCAATTATAGGTCGGGTCGAGTTATGGGTCATAGGGTCATTTGATCCACCCTAGTTAAAAGGTGGATCCCGAACTTATAACATAACATTATGTGTTCGATTCTTGACCATATTGTTAATGTTATGTGTGTCTATGCACGCAGAATACGCCTACACCATGAAGGTGAATGAGAAGAGCGACATCTATAGCTTCGGAGTGGTGTTGTTGGAGCTTTTGACGGGCAAAGTGCCGGTGCAACCGGTAGAGCAAGGGGGCGGTGACCTCGTGACGTGGGTACGACACTTCATACGAGACCACTCATTGACACCCGATATCCTCGATCCTCGGTTAGGACTATGCGAAGGATTTGGTGGTTTGGCGCGTCACATGATGACCGTTATGAAGATTGCGTTGCTTTGCACGAGCTTGTCGCCCCTCGACAGGCCCTCGATGCGAGAGGTCGTGCTCATGTTGATCGAGTCCGGTGAGCGGGATCGAGCCCACTCGGACCAAGAGTCGATCGATGATCTTTCCTATGAAGGATAATGCTATACGAGTGTTACTCAAAAGTGCATAAGTTATAAAAAATGATGGTTATAGCATTCTTTTTTTTTCTTAATTCATATATGTAAATAAGAATGTTCGACATATATAGCAATGGTATAGTATCTTGTACATTTGCTTCCTCTAATGTGAAGGTTTTGACTTTTGAGTGCTCGTAACTTTGATCCAATAACTCATAAGTTCATTTAGTGGGAGCTATTACAAACAATATTATAAATTTATTTCATTATGTATTAAAGTGATCACAATTATAGAATCAGGAGTTTAGTTAAGCATAATTAAAAAAATAATCACATTAAATAAACTAGCTATCTACATATATTATTAGTTATTCTATAAGAACACGCAATAAGAAAATTTAGTCTCAAATGATGAAATAATCCAAGAGGATAGATCTTTAGAGGCAAATCTTCAATCTCATGCAAAACCAAAAACTTCATCCTTGATTACTGTTGATACATGCGGCTACGCAAAGCTTCTAGTATTAAACTAAAATTTAGTCGATTAATAACACCACATTCTTCTGACTCATCATTAATAATTTCAATACATTATTTGCGGGATACGACTGCATATTATTTTTGGTAAATACGGTAAAAAGTAGGTATAAAAATTAGTCAAATTAAAAGTTGGTGTTATTTTTTGTACGTTAGTAGACAAACATTAGCATTGTAACATCTCAACTTTCAAACCGGAATGTTATTCGATAGTAGACAACATATAGGTTTACTTAAGTTAGTTTTGAGAGCAATTCTACATTTAGACCTTACAATAAAGACAGAGAGAAAATAGAAAAACATCTAACTCTTATTTTATTAAAACCATCGATTTCAAAACACGAATGTCTTGAATCCCAAATCACAATTTGTCACTAATCCCTTTTAAACCTCAAAAAGAAAATCCCAAATAACTAACAAGTAAAAGCTCCCAAAAATAGCTCAATTAATCTAAGACATATCATATCAAGCTACTCTACCATCAAACTGACGATTACCCTCAAATACCTTACTCATACCTGAAATGTGATATAAAAAATGTCCCTAAAGGGTTAGCTAATAGTTCTAATATACTTTTTACCAAAAAAAATAGTTCTAATATACATGAAATTGATTTGTTAAATTCTCTAATTAAATTACATCGAAGATCCCAATTGCCTCGTCATTATCTTCATATGTCTTTTCGCTTAAATGGTAGAATAGAACATGAAAAGAAACTGGAGAATCAATGCAATGGCTAGGGTAAAGAAGGAGCAAAAACGATAATGAACAATAGTATAATTGAAACAAGCTCCAATGAATCCTACCATCACCCCCACTCATGGTAGTCGTGATAGATAGGTTTAAGAAGGTAAATGCAAGCTCGAAAAATGTCCAACGACTAATACAAAAAAGGCCGAAGAATAGGTAAATTCTCCACTCTTGGGAGCTACCATGGACAAAACAAATGCAATCTCCAAAGAAGCGAACAAGGCTATTGCATCAACCTAGAATGATCGTCGGGTTGGCCCTTTAGTAAACGAAAATAGAAGAAAAGAAGAGGATCAAGATCGTCACACAAGCTAAAGCCAAAAATGTGATATGGTTGATTGAGGTACATCATATTAATTTTTCGACCTCGCCATGACAATGCTTTTTGTACATGACCATGGCTAGTGTATAGACACCAACCCAAGAAAGAATTGAGCACACGAGTAAAATAGTCTTAAGTGGATTATGATCTTAACATCCAACCACTAGTAAACATTATAAATGTGTTAAAAATCAATACCAAATATATAATTGCACGCTTCAATACTATCTTCTTTATCCAAACTCTTATATATCCAAATACACTGATATATATATAGGTGCACCTGTTAGAGTATACTCCGACAGATTGTGTTCCAACCTCCGACCAACATTTGATGACTAAAAACATTCATTTGTAGTCATGATTGACTTGCCACTTTTTTTACAAAGGAGAAGATTAGATATCTAATAGAGTGTATTTTTCGGCATAATGAGAATTATTATATAGGATTAAAAAATGTCGATTGAGTAAAAACCACAAATGAATACAAATAAAGTGCAAAGGGCACATGTTTGTGATGATCGAAGGTCTTCCTTATGTCTAACTACCGGGATCATCACACTGATGATGTTGTCTTTTATCGACAATGTCTCAGCTGTGCCCACGCACGCACTAGAGCATATCTTAGTTAGATTAGTTCGTGATTTTGTCGACAGACATGGTTACTTTTGGGTGTTCACTTATGGCTTGGTTTTTTTTTTATCTCGGAGGAAGACTTCTTTTGATTTCTGATGAGTATATTACGGGTTTGTTGAGATATTGGTTTGGTGCACTCTGTAGTTTTGTAAGAAAGGTGGTGTGGTGTGGTGTTTTGCTTATACTGAGGGTGGTGTGGTCGGGTGTTAGGATAGTTTGTACTTGTGGATGGAGGATTTTGTAGATGAATTCAAGGAGAATTCTTAATTTTTTTTGAAGGACACGCTTCCTCTTCTTAGTAGTCGGGGTTCCACCACTCATCTTCAATTCATCATTTTGGGCTCAAACACGTTTCCCCTTATTGGTAACAAGAGTTTCACCACTCATCTTCAATCCATCATTTCAAGCGCCAAAACGTTTCCCCTTATTGATAGCCGGGGTTCTACCACTCTTCTTCGATCCATTAGTTTGGGCACCCCTCTCATTCAATCTAACAGGAAAATGGACAGACATTTTTTCCCATTTAGTCTAGAAGAGTCAGCACGTTTCCCCTTGTTGAGGTATTGGTTTGGCATACTCTATAGGCTTATGCGGAGGGTGGTGTGGTGTGATGTTAGGCTTATACCGAGGGTAGTGTGGTGAGGTGTTAGGGTAGTTTGTACTGTGGATGGAGGATTCTACAAATGAGTGTTAAGAGAGGTGTTAGATTTTTGTGGAGGACATGCATCCGGAGGCCCAAAATTGATGATGAGTGGATGGATGAAGCTCTAGGTTGATGGAAGAACTTTCCATCAAACCTTGAAAGGGATATTATGTGATTTTTAATGTAGCAAATTGTTAAAAACTTTATGTGATTTCTGATGAGATAATCTTTGTAGAAGGGATAAATTTAAATACAAGCATGGCTTGCCACTTACTAGGTATACAAATTAAGTGAGCGGTGGTGCAGATGAATACAAATTAAGTGTGTACTTCTTAAGGCTGGTTAAACGTTTGAATTTGGTATTCGAACATTATATGCTTTGGATGAGCATTTGTAAGTGTGTTTCTAAGAGACTCGCATGCTTAAAATGTGGTAGAGATATGATAGCAGAGAATTAGGAGGGATCTAACTCAATTCTCAACATTATTACTTTGGAATGGAGAAAATAACTTGTGCATTGTAGAAAGATTTTATAAACTTTTAATTTAGGATATATTTATTTATTTTTCTAGGATTTATCTATTCCACTTTAGAGCTTTATTTTCCTTATAATAATTTACTAAATGTTGCATTTTGTTGGTATATGGAATGTGGGAAACTCTCCTTTTGAGTGAAGTGTTGCATTTTGGAAATCTCTGAATTGGAGTAATGAAGTTTGGGCTTGCAGGCTCAACCCATTGAGGCAACATAATTCTCTTACTTTTTGGGCTTTGTCATAGAAAGGCTTACCTAACTTATATTTAAAGGTTCATTCCTAAAATTTTCATTTGTAGACTATTTAGTATTTACCAAGAATTGGGGGTGGAATATATAAAAAAAATGGGTTGAAATAGAAGTCATTCGTATACTAGTTTTTAGTTGGATATAAACTCAAGTGTACTTGGCTGGTATGAGAATGACTTATTCTTATCACCGTAGTTAAAATAAACATTAGTATGGGTTTAACTCATTCCTAAACCGTTTTTCCTATATTAGGGATATAGAAACAAATGAGGCATTAATGTGACATTAACAAGAAGCCCTCTTGTCCTTCATATAAACGATTCTAACGATCATACAAATGATTGTTACAGTCCTATAAAATGACAATTTTAACCGTTTTTTCATTAAAATTGTTCACTAGCCCATCCTACAACATTTTGAATAATCAAATTAATAATGTTTATCATTTTCTTACTTCATATATAACAAAATATACAATCTATTAGGTTATCCTTGCATACTTTTATTTATAATGTAGGATCTTACGATTCAGTGATCCGATCCAAAAGTCCCTCAATGATCCGACCTAGAATCCCGATCTTAATAACATTTGGTATAAGCATTGTAGAATTAATTTCTTATTGCCCATTTACTAAGAACTGTGTACATCCATTTATCATTTATTTTATCATAGCAAATCAATCTTATTTTCCCTTATTTGATGAGTAATTAAACGGTTCAATCTTTTAATCTGCATGCCAACCGATCTAATCATTAAATTGCAAGGATTGCCACAAAGTTATAAAACTTACCAATTTAATCAAGAAGATCAACTCCTCCGCTCTTTATATACACCAAAACACAACAATCACTCAAAAAACTACTTAAAAAACCACAAATTTCAACTACTTACAATGTTCCAAACGACTCAAAAACCTCTTGCCCCTTGTCGGGACACTAGTCCTAGTATTCATCATAATTCAAGACATCAACTTCGTTGTTGAAGCAATAAAGATACAACCAAATACAATTGTCCAACTGGGTGAATTCCGACGTACAAGTACATTGCAAGGACAAGGGCAACGACCTTGGGGTTCAAATCATACCTAAATTAGGAGCCTACGAATTCGGGATTATGTCACTTTCCTTTTTCGAAAAAACCCTCTACTTTTGCGGATTCATTTTCGACAACAAATTGCATTGGTTCAATATATATATACGTGCAGTCTAGAGACGCAAAGCGATGCACCGTTTGTCGATGGTATATCAAGGAGTCTGGGCCTTGCTATTATGACGCCTCAACCGGTTCCGAACAATGTTACCCTTGGAACAATAATCCATCAATATCTTGGTAATTTGATGTATCTTTTTTTCGATAGCCAACGATATACGTTCTAATAAAGCTATCAAAATTAGTTAAGCGTTTATTATTCCACTTTCTTGCGTTTGGTATAGGGCCAAACGATTTAATATTTTATAAATGGGCATGATTATTGTATGTCCACTATGTCTCTCGTGTGCCACATCAACATAGTTTCAATATATGTGTTGACTTTTACATCTGACTGTATGATGTAGGGTTGTCTAACGGGTCACTTGAACGTATCCTGGTCCGATCTGTAATAAATGGGGTAAAGGGTCAAAGTTTTTGACTTTATGAGTTATGGGCCGGTTACAAGTCAATACGTCGGATTCATAGGTCAAAATAAATGTGTTATTTCCCGACCTTTAGAAAAAATTTCCACGTGGGATTGGAAGGAAAAGTATTTTATTAATTACAAGGGAAGGGATTAGAGAGAGTAATGTGACGTCCTCCGCCCTAAAGCATCAACATGGATGAGGTCTTAAAGGCCTAGATAGGATGTCAACAAAGTGGAGGAGACTCTAATGAACGAACGAGAAATGTACTTAGTGACATGGTTAAGATAAGGGTGAGGCTCCAAGGCTGAAGGTGCCAGAGCTCAAAGAAGATGTTGGTGAAGACGACCTTGATTTCCCACAAGCAGCGGTGAATGTCATTAATGGTGTCAATTAAACATTGGTTGTCCCCTTCAATCTCAACATAGGAGCAACCATTAAGAATGAATTATTGGATACTCCCACAAAGGGCAAGAGCCTCGACCATACGTGCAGACTGAGAACCTGCAAAACCACCATTCAACTAATTATGTTACATTGGTGATATCTAAGAACAAAACCAAATGACGAGACATCAACTTCATTCTTGGCCAATCAAAATTAAGTTTTATAAAGTTAGGTTGTGAAGCCACCCATTTAATCCCAACTCTTTTCCATCTTGGTTTATTTGCACTTGTGAGCGGCATATCATTCAGGTTTTTCTCGTTTTTGGTCGTCGTGGGGTATGCATTTTTCAATTTTTCAATTTCTCTATGTGGGATAACTATCTTCATAGTAACACTCAAAAATCACTTTAACATGCCCATCGCTCACAAATCCAACAACCAATGTTGTTTAAACATATATGGGCAAGAAAACGAACAAATTGAGTAGCTCCCGGAATAAATCCATCCTTCAATGCTCATTTACGCCTTCCTTTTCAATTATTGTATTTTTCCTTGCTTATGTTTTTTTTTCTTCTTGTTCATCGTTGTTCTTTCTATTTTTTTGTTGTCGTCAGTTGACGACCTCTTAATTTACCTCTTTAAAAAAATACACTCTCTTTTGATGCTTCTTCATAAACCTTAATTTTTATCTAACCTTATTTTCTTCTGGGATCAAATGGTCCAAAGTTTTTCTTTCTTTAATTTTTGGCCCAAATTCTAGATCCTAACTTTCTTATCCATGCCTAGATCTCAAACTTCACTCTTTGTCTCACTATCTATTTGCGCTTACCATGGAGTATCTCTCTCACCTCATTAAGTCCAAAATAAGGTTCAGTAATTTATATTTCCATCCCAAATGCAACCGCCTCCAAGTCACCCACTTTATCTTAGCCGACAACTAGAATTTGTCAAAAAGACTCAAAATTATCAAAGAGGCTCTTGATTTCTTTGGAGACACCTTTGGGCTCAAAATCAACCATGCCAAGTCTTGTATCTATTATGGCATTGTCAATCCTACAACCCAAAAACACAATTCAAACCCTCCTCAATAACAATCTTTCTTGTGCGAACTTTCTTGTTTAGACATATATGGGCAAGAAAACGAACAAATTGAGTCATCAAAAGTCTTGTATCTCGGAAACTTTCTTGTGCGGACTACGGACTGCTCATTAGAAAAATCATCAAAAGGGTCCAATCTTCGGCGACAAAAAATTTGTCTTACGTCGGTTGACAGCAAATCATTTCCTTCGTTCTTTACAATACTGGTGTTCTATCTTTTATATCCCTTCTAATATTTTACACAAAATTGAAGCTATTCTCATGAATTTTTTTATGGAGCGGTAAGGACAATGGCGGAACGACATTGTCGTATGAGAAACTTGTCGAATCTTTCTTAGAAAACACCACACATATTCTATTCATGAATTACGAATCGTGGACTAAAATAAATTGCACAAAGAAACGCACAAATTTAATCTAAAGTATTAATAACAATAGTCTAAATTAGGCTAACCGTTCATGTTCTTTAATTAGGTGCCTTGTAACACTGATTTTTAATTGCTAAACATATACACATTGGATTGCGATTTTTAAATCCGTCTACACTTCTATGTACCGATATAATAGCATGGGCTAGCTCATACATCCCAAAGAATAACCTTGAGTTCCTATGTCCCAATAAAAAATTACTTAGCTAAAGCGCAATACCCTCAACACCGAACGATTATAATCTATCTTATTGAACATCTAATTTAAATTATTTGACCACATTTATTGTTCTCTTTGAAGAAAAAAAAAACAAGCAAAAGGATAAAAAAAACACAAAAACATTGGTGTTACAAAAAGAACAAAAATAAACACCTCGGGTATTAAAATATGAAGTTTGGTTTAAATTAAACAAACTCTTATCTTAAAACGTGAAACGAATATACTTTTCCTAGTTCGTAGTGTACTTTTCATACAAAAGTACATTGTAAAATACAAAAAGTGCAATCCGAAAAAGCGCACTACAAAAAGTAGGAAAAGTGCACAATACGAAAAGTGCAAATCCGAAAAAGTGCAGTCCGAAATAGAAAAAGTGTATTACGAACTAGGAAAAATACATTCGTTTCAGGACAAGAGTATGTTTTTATTTGAATCAAATTCTTAAAGGTGCCGACGTAATAACAAGAATAAGGATAGTAGAATAATTGAATTAAATTTCTTACTGCCCATTTATTAAGAGTTGTAAACGAGAGATATACCATATCCATTTATCATTTACATTACCATAACAAATCAATCTTATTTTTCCTTATATGATCGAGTAATTAAACGGTTCAATATTTTAATCATTAAATTGTGAGGATTGCCACAAAGTAATAAATTAAAACTTACCAATTTAATCAAGAAGATCAACTCCTCCATTATATATAAACACAACAATCCCTCAAAAACTATAACAAAAAACAAACTTCAACTACTTACAATGTTGCCAACAACTTAAAAACCTCTCGCCCTTTCCGGACACTAGTCCTAATATCCATCATAGTTCAAGACATAAACTTCATCGTCGAAGCAATAAACATAAAACCAAATACAGTTGTCCATATTAAAAACGACATTAAACTGGGCACCGACCTACAGATCCATTGCAAGGACAAGAACGACGACCTTGGGATTCATGTCGTACCTTTCAAACAATTCTACGAGTTCGACATTATGTCACTTTCCATTTTGGGAAGAACTCTCTATTTTTGCGGGTTCGTTTTTGACAACAAGTTGCATTGGTTCGACATATACGTGCAGTCTAGAGACAAGGGGCGATGCACCCTATGTCGGTGGGATATCACGGCGGCTGGGCCTTGCTTTGTTCTCCCAAACGGTACACTTCAATGTTACCCTTGGAACAAAGATCCTCCACCCAATATGTAAAATCTTGGTAATTTGATGTATGGTAGAATTTGATAGCCAACGATATGTGGTTCTAATAAAGCTATCAAAGTTACTTGTGTTTTTTTTTTTATGCCACTTTCTTGTGTGTTTGGCATTGGACCAAACAATTTCAATATTTTATAAAATATAATATATATCTTAATATGTGTGTTAAGACTTTTACATTTGACCGTATGATGTACCAAAAATCTAAGGTCGTGTTTATGTTGCTTAATTTGTTAATGGCATAACACAGGTATTTATTTAATGGGCCCAATACATATATGCTTATGTATTCAATATTCTTCTATTCCGATTGCAACTGATTTAATTGTTTTAAAATCTCGCTCATTTGTAAGGATGTATATTCTAGCTAGAGTGCGACCTATTTTTCATTAGTATAGGCTTTATTAATCTCTTCGTAAAAAAAACATACATAGTCGAACGTTCTATTTTGACGTTAATATGAGATGTGCGGATTAACGTACGTGGTCGAGTTTCTTGTAAGAAGAGGGCGATTTTACTGCTGTAAATATCGCGCACCATCAAATACAAAAAAAAAATGACTTTCTTACTCTGATAACCATAATTTAGGCAATATATTGATCAATTCTTATGAGAACATAAATGAAAATGACCAATGTGCATCCAATATTTACTGCAGTAAAATCCCTCAAATCGACAAATCATAAAGTCGACATACAAGGATCAAGCTCATTTATAAAACATTGAAATCGTTTGGTCCACGGTTTTACATTTGACCGTACAAGTAAAAAGTCTTAACATAATCACAACCATAAAATGAATGTCAATATACTTTAAAGGCCTTTCATTAATTAATTTTCACACGAAATCCCCCAAATCGACAAATCCCTAACACAATGTAAAAGAATTATTTGTTTGAGAGGTGCATTGTTGTAAAATAACACCGTAAGTACGTTTCACAAAATTATGGTTGTGCAACATGGACTAGACTGGACCGTAATATTACAATTCGGTCCAAGACTGGAAACGAGACAGTCCAGTCCACAGTCCAATATATTGTAAAATTACGAGTTATGATTCGGTTCGGCCCAAGATCATAATTTCCGGTCCAGTCCAAGATCGTAATTCTAAAGTCCGGATCAGATTGAACCGTAATATATATATTTTTAAAAATTATATATAAAAAATGATGTAATATATATATTTGATATAAATTTTCTATTTTTTACTGTTCATTTACACTCGAAAGTCGAAATAGGATCAGCCCATATAATAACCATTTTAATATAAAATCTTAAAATTTTATTATTATATATGTAAATCCAGTTCTTACGGTCCAAAATCAAACCGGACTGTATTAATATAATCCGGTCCGGCCCACGATCTAAATGTTACAAATTTTATGTATCATCAATTCGGACCGGAATTTGATTTAGCCATATTAATCCAGTCCGATCTACAATCCAAATGTTACAAATTTTACGGTTCATTAGTCCGGATCGAAACCGTATATTCTGTTCCGGTCTGATCTAGACCAGATGAACAACATCCCGACCCTAAAACCAATTGATATTTGAATCAAACTACCCGTTTAACATAAAAATTTATGCAAGCACGTTCACTAAAGTTGACAACATATTTCCCATCTATTCTCACACGATAAACTTAGAATCAAACATCATAATCGATCAAGTCATTCTATTCCAAATGAGTAACAAAAATCACACGAAAACAATGCCACTTATTCAAATTACTACGCCACTTATTCAAATTACTACAACATTCGCAAGCCATGCAAAACCCTAAACGACCAATAAATTAATTTGATCGTGAACATATTATCTCATCCTTTAAAAAACGCATACGAAATATCTTCCTTCCTCGTCTTCTGATTGATCCCATGCGCGCCATTAGCGTCGATGTACCAATAGCAATCCGAGGTGCATCGCTCCGCGGAGTCCCTTTTGGTCTCATAAATGTTAAACCGCATCGAACCATGTTGTGGGGACCCGATGGTGCACAAATAAACCGTGGTCCCCAGGACATTGGGGCGGAATTTCCACGTGTCGCACCCGTTAATAGCCACGGAATGGATCCCGAAATCGTGGTCTCCGGACATACAATGGGTTTGCATAAACTGGCCCGGTATTCTATTACAAATGTGAACCGCCACCGGTCGGTATATTCCGATCTTCTCGTCGTCGATGACGTCGTTGGTGGCTAGTGTGAGCCTTGATGGGTTGAGTTCGAAGAATAATATGGCAATGATGATCGAGATGAGTGTCGAAAGAAGAGATCGATTGGCCATTTTTCGTACGATTTGGAAAATTTTGGTTGTGTGTTGAGTTGGTAAGAAAGGGTGGATTTTATAGAGTAATGAAAAGTGTGTGCATGGAAGTTGAATTTTGGTTATTTTGGGTCCTATGAAGAAATGTATTGTTACATTTCAATGATACATTATTTATTAATCTTCTTTTGGATGAATAATGACATTTTTAATTAATCTTGATGTGTTTAATGTATGTGATTATATTCTTTTTTAGTTAATTTTGCGGTTGAATTCAAATGTCACGGTTAGCTGACAATTATTACTCTTGAAATAGTAGTAAATCATGATTTGTATTTTGCCTCATATGAAAAGTTATAATTGAACTCAAAATTCTATTATTAATATTGTAGTAAATAGTTAGGAAACAGGCGAAAATGAACAAGCTCAAATATATATTAACATTATTATATTTTATGGTAATTATTTTTAATACCCTAGCTTATATAATATTATACACACAAATATTATTTATTTTTTAGTTTTTGAGAACATGCATGTAAACATGTTACTGGTAACTTGTTTAGTTTGCTCGTGAATAAACTAAACGAGTGACTCGCAAGCCTAGCTCGTACTCAACGATCACTTAATGAATTGAGTCCGAACAAAATTATGAGCTCGAACTCGAACTCACCTTTTTTTAAACGAGTCAAATCTGAACAATTTAAAGCTCGACTCGGCTTGGTCGATTACAACCCTATATACGTATATACGTAGTTTATCTATACTAGCTCTATTGAGGATTTTTGTTTAATTGTTTTGGTCATCAAGAGTGAGAATGAACGCCCACGAGCTTATTATTCAATATTAGAGACTAGAGAGCATTATAAATTCAGTTAGCCGATCACATTCTAATTGTTCATGGATACAAACTAGAGGAGAACTATAGAGAACTAAATTGCAATCATTATTAATAGAGAGATTTTCTAGAATATCAGCCACTGAATTCGCCATTCGATAATCGTGTTCGAGCTTAATCTCACCTTATTAATTCTGAAAGAGCGATCGGCAATGCTTGATCGCTCTTTCAGAATTAATAAGGCAAGATTAAGCTCAACCACAATATTGCTTTGCATCTCTCTTTCTTGGGCTCATAGTAAACTTGATTTGTGCAACGTTGGTTATGTTGGGCTCGGCCCATTAACTTCAATTATGATATGTACATGTTGGGCTCGGCCCAATAACATGTATGTCAGTTAAGGATAAAAACAAACACGACTTGCATAGTTCCACTTAGATTCTAGAGAATTATAGTGCATATTTTTTACACCATGTAAAATTCAATGCAATTTGGTATCAAATTTTAAACTATAATGCGCAATTCAAACGACCCGTCTTATATTATTGGATCGATGAGGAGTTTTCCCAATTTCGACACTTATTAGGGTTTGTTTTTCTTTTATATTATAATTAAATATCATTTATAAAGACTTTGAAATGTACATAGTTTATTCATTTCGAGATGGGTAATTAGTAAAATATAGATTCTTTAAAGGAACACCCTCACTAAATAGTTAATTTACACCAAAAATGAATAAAATTAAAGTTTAACAACTTATTTTGATCTTCTAACTTGAATAATATATTACCTAGTGCTAAAAATTATTAGAAAAAAATGCACACATTAGCTAGTGATAATAATGTTTAATTAAGGCGTGCACTATGATCGAGCAATACTCTTTAACCACGTATAAATAATCCTCATGTCAACACTATGTAAAAAAGTAAAACATATCTTTCTTCTATTCAAAACAACATATCTATCGATCTCCATTAATCTCTTACTTTATAACTTTATTATAACTTGAGATCATCATTATTCTAGCCTCAATTATCCCTTTACTTTCTTGTACATGCAATCATGCTAAACATGAATATTGCATACTTATGTATTTGCAAATAGATGGAATAGGGAGACAACTTGTTGCATGGCATATCTAACGTACGATTTCATTGAATGACACGTCACGTCATCATGTAAGACAAAAATTCTGATAATCATGAAACATTGTAACAAAAATTTCACATGTCTCCGTTCATCAAAAACAAGCTGAAGCTGGAGCTGGAGTTGGAGTTAAAGCTGAATGTATAGTTATATTTAAATTAAAAATTAAATAAATTTACTAGCAAAAAAACTAATTGGATTATCTTCAGTTCCAAGAAGCTGGGGAAAAAGCTTTTTTTTGTGTGCGAATTTCAAACTTCTTCTCGCTTGCTATAATCTACAAAATTAATACGAGCTTCATTAAGCTTGTGCCGAATGGAGCCATAGAGGCAAATATGGGCCGAAAGACACTAGCACTAGATGGAATAGGGCAAAAATATTACATATTGGTTTGATATATATCTTCTTCTTTAATGGGTATCGAAAGATACTAGCACTAGAGGGGACTTTGACAAGGAAATTGCACAATGTACTTGTAACATACTATTGCATGTTGCAGGGGTGGTCCGGGGCATGTGCAAAGCGTGCATTTGCACAGGGCCCCAAAATTAAGAAGGGCCCTAAAATTATCAAGCATAATATTATTATATAATAAAAGTTTAAAATTTTTGAATAAATTAATGTAGATTGTTTAATTGGTTTGTGAAAAAAAAAATCGCATAGATTTTGCATATGCATCTTGTCAAAAATACTTATTTTAAACAGGGCCCTCGTAAGTCATTGGCCGCCTCTGGCATGTTGACATGTTGTGAGAAAATAAATCAGCTTATAATGAATGTTGGAGAAAACGATCGCAAAGGAAAAAATATATAGATATATATGGTCGGTTTCTTTTACCCGTTTAACATGTGACGTTCAAGCCATAAATGGGTGATCGAGAACTCTGTGAACAGTTTTAGAAAATTTAATTTCAAGGTTTCGTGGCCAATGAACGTTGAAATGGCGATCTCTAAGTTTCCTCAAAGATCTAACCATTAGAATGGGCGCCACACCCCATATATGCATCTAACCATTGGACCGGGCTCCTTAATTACCCCAAATATGCATTACTTTTAGTACTGATTCCATCATTCATTATTTTAAAAGTATATAAATTTACACCTAAAAACACATAAACACAGAAGAAATCAATTATAAACACTAATACAATGAGATTCGCTTTTCATAGACAAACTTGGGAGTTGCGAGCCCACCTAAGACCGGTTTCAAATCATGGGATCCTTTTCTATCGGATAGGAAGGGGTGTTGCACAAAATGTACTTATAAATAATTGATACCTTATAGATCCTATATCTATCTATATGAAGAATCAATCATGTTACGAAGGGGGTCCTTATTTGTACAAATGGTTCTTCGAACTTGGAACGAGCATGAAGAGATTAACAATACTTGTTTATCTTTTGAGTTGTTCTGCTAGATCGATCGCTCAAGATTTTTGGTCTTTACCCGGACCCGATGAAAAAAATTGGATCGCTTCTTATAGACTCGTTGAGCGGATTCTAATCTGATGGTCTATTAGAAGTAGTAGAAGGTGCTTTACTTATCCAAATTCTTCTTTTTGTTTTACCGTTTTACTGTTTACCTTTTAGGGTTTTACCAATAGTTATGAACTTATCCCACATGTGATATACATGAGAATTGAGCTAGAAGTCACCTTTAGTGCTTCCCATTTACCTTATCTTTAATAGGCTTATAAGTTTTGTTGGAATGAACTATTCATTGATAGTAATTTCGTTCCGTTACCATATATTATACTAGGCCCTATATCTATATGTCAGAGAGATAATAGGGCTCGACCACTTATATGAAGATATGGTTGATTTAATGGGCCCTAAAATAAAGAGTTCGCATGCTAATGGAAGGGTCCCGGTCCAATAAGACCCGACATTTTAAATTTGTCTATATAGTGCTATACTTGAGTTCATCCTAGAAAATAACGTGTATGGATATAGAGTAGACTTGATTAGAGCTTATTTGACATAACAATCTTGTTTATGAATAATCGGAATTAAGAAACTAACCGTTAAAATTTGATTGGTCAATATTAACGGAGGAGTGACCGTCCTGTGCACACATGAGCAGATGAGCCAAAAACATATCGCGTTATTATGGCGGACTAATTCAATATAACAGGTACGTGGTGACATCTCAGTCTCTTTTTAGTCAACTAAACCCAAATAACGAGTGGGCCACTGGCCAAACCCAAACAGCCAGGAAACGAGACATAAGACCGAACCACTCTGATACCATATGAAAGTCTGTGGGCCATTATGGGGTTCATACATACGTAAGCCCTATACCCAAGCCCAACTAGAGTTCCCTCCTAAAATCAATTGAAGTTCCATCCCAATATAACGGGTGGTGACATCTCAACAACACAAAAAATGCCATTTGGTTAATCCTTCTATTGCCATTTAGTTTTAAGATAGAATCTCGTGGACTTATATGTTAAGCCCATAACACGCTTATACATAGGGTTGTACAAACTTGGACCGGAATGGCATACCGGAATTTTATGGTCCGATCCAAGACCGAGACCAAGTCGGTCCGGTCCAGAAAATATGAGATTTTCGGTTCCGATCCGAACCGTAAGACCGTATTATTTGTATTTTATAGAATATTATACTTAAAGTAATTGGGCTGGGTAATACAATTTACTACTTGCTAATTATTACTATCTACTTGATAATTACTATCTTGTAAGAGATCCACTATCTTGGCAATTACTATTTAATACTTCTTAGGCTGCGAAAATTTGAAGTTTCATATTGAAAAATGATTTGACTATTACTAAATGAAAGTTTTGAGTTGTGTCCATTGGTACTTGAACTCTATAATAGTAGAATTAATCTTGCTAATTACTACATCTCTATGGTATACCATTGATTTTCTGCCAACACAATCAAATTAAAACACTAAACGGTCAAATCGGTCCAAATCCGGGACCATATTTTTTATGAAATACATTCCACCGGTCTGGACCAGACCGTATACATTCGGTCCAGACCGGTTGCACAACCCTACTTATGCACATGGACTTGTTATCTATTGGCCCGCCGAAATTTATCGATAACACATGTATATTGTTAACTAGTGAGTAGTGATCCAATCAATAGACCAACACTAACACCAAATATATTTGAGATCTTGCACCTCATTTGCAAAACAATAATGGGTACACAAATTGAAACGCAAAAACCCCACATTTATCTTGTGTGTTCGTGTTGATAAATCAATCGAAAGAACGTGAAGTAGCTCATATGTACACATCACTTTGATTGAGATCGATAACATGTAGGTAGTTTATGATTGGGCTAGCATTAGCAACACAACGTACACTAACACCAAATATATGAAATCTTGCACCTAAGTTTGCTTGATGAGTAGACTCACAACTTGAAAAAAAAAATGACCTTATCTTCTTGCCATGTCTCCCTCTCAACTAACCTACAACTCTTTTACAAGGCATACCGGCCAGATTATACGTCACCGATCTCAATGTTTTCTTTGTGCGATAGGAGTAATTTGATTCTTTTTTTTATATAAAGTGTATATAATTGGAATTTTGAATGGCAAGTGTTGTCTAATATGGAGTCTGACATAGTCGATCTTAATGTTTAGAAAACCAAGAAACTAAATACACTTGAAAGACATGTATGAGAAACTGATATTGGGAGTATCTTTTCTGAAATGAAGTTACGAAGTACCCGGTCCGAATGTAAATCGGTACTGATTTGTCAAATCGAGTGAGCCGAGACTGAAAAAATACAATTGTCTGAGCGATATATTTACTTTTATTGTTTGTGTTCGGCTCGAGTTGTAATGAGCCGAGCTTGAGCACAATTTTAAGGCTCGAAAGATAAGTGAACTGAGCTTGAGCACAAGTAACTCAGGTCGTTTGTTCATGAGTAAACTTCGATTATATGTTCATGGGCAAGCTCGATTATATGTTATAACAAACTAGATTATACGTTCATGAATAAGCTCTATCACCATACATGCTGAGAGTTATCCCACATCTGAATTTAGGAACTACAATTGCCTAGTATATAAGCTCATGAGCTACTCCGATCGACCTATTTCTATATGGTTTTGTGTTGGAACCTCATTGGGTTTGTATGCTAGGCCCGTTACCGCACGACCCCCAGATTATCGGTCCACCAGACTCTATTATGGTATTAGAGCGGGTTTTGATGTGGGTTTATTTCCTGGAGTCTTCTTCGGGCTTGCCGGCTTTATGGGCTTGTTCAGGCAGTCCGCCCAATTAATGGGTGACCGAGTTCCGAAAGTGGTGGTTCGTGAGCCTTGAGGGATTTGTTCGGACTTGTCGGCCTTATGAGCATATTCAAGCAGCCCGTCCAATAAAGGAGTGACCGATCCAAATATGACGCTTCATAAGCCTAGCTTGAGGGATTTCTGTCCAAGTGTCAACTGACCTAGGCAACTGCACTTGAGGAGACATGCTGAGAGTTACCCCACATCTGAAATAGGAAACTACAATTGCCTAGTATATAAGCTCATGAGCTACTCCCCCTATTGCCATATGATTTTGGGTTGGAACCTTATTTGGCTTGTATACTAAGCCCGTTACCGCACGACCCAAACTATAAACGAGTTATTTGCGAATTTATCTCACGAAGAAACTAAGGCTCGCGAGCTAAGTTCAAGCTCGGTGAGCATTTAAATGAAATAAGCTCAAACAAGATTTTGAACTCGAATCAAAGCCACATTCGAAATCACTTATTTTTAATCGAGTTAAGCTTGAGAAACTCAAAACTCGGCTCAACTCGATTCAATTACAACCCTAAATTTGAAATAAATTTTCATTTATTTTGCGAATGGTTAATTTGGGTGGAGAGTGGTTTATTGTCCCATCGAGTCCAAAGAGGGGAGTGGAATATATATTTATATTTCAATTACTTTTATCAAAGACAACTCAGTTTCTAATTAGTGCAAACCTCTTTTGAACTGAGATATTTTTGAAAAATTACAAAGGTGGCAAAGATAGATTCGGATCGTGATACCATGATTAAAAAGTTAAAACTCACAATTTGTACTTAAGTCTAAGCTAAGGGTCATATTAACTATGCAAGTTGTGCAATTTCTTGAATTTTTAATGAAAGCTAGTTCAAATGATTGAAGGAAAAAGGCAACAAGATGGGAGCATATGATAACATATTTTAAACCGGATTTACTTAACTATATCAACTTGATTTATTTAGTAAAATATAGTCGTTTCATTTTCAATAATTATATTAATGCTTAATTATGGTGTTAATTTCACTAGGGCAGCTTTTCAATTAGTGCATAAAGCGCCGTCATCTTTGAAAACAACTCTTGTTACCATGCTTATAGCTTAATTAATTGTTTAATTATGTTGATCATCTAAGTTAACAAGTTGTTTAATTATAATTGGTGTTCTAAAGCAAATCTATGGGATTAGAAATGCTTTACTACGTGCTTGATCGAGTTTTTATTTTCTATGTGCCCATGCTCCATAATGAACTTACATTTTAGGTCAACTTGTTTAGAAAAATATTACTCCGTCCAATTTCTTTATTCATAAATACTTGACTTGTCATTGTAACATATTTTTTCTAATAATATTTACTATAATTTGTCCTTAAAAAATTCCTTAAAAAATAAAAATCTCTCTTTTTTCAAAAGTAAAATTAAATATAAAAATACTAATTAGAGAAGAATATTTAAGTAAAAATAGTAGTTTTAAATATTTTTTATTAATTTATCAATCAAAAGTATTTGTGAATAGGGTGAGTATAATGATTTTTGAAGGCCCTTTGTATAAATCAAGTATCTCAAGTCTCAACCCATAAGTAATGGATGTTAGAATATCTTCCCACATGAAAATGTTGAAACTAAACATGCTTACTATATAAGTCATTGGATTATTTATCCTATTGTCAATTGGTTTTAGGACGAATTCCTATTGTGCTTACATATGCACGATCCCCTATTATGACCCACAGACTTCACATACTATCAGAGTTGACAGTTTGGTCTTGGGTCATCCATTTCCTAGCTTATTTGGGCTTGAGTTTAGCGGTTTATGCTACATGTTCGTTATTTGTGTTGAGTTGACTATAAAGAGATTGAGATGGAAGACTCGTTTGTCCAAGTGTCAACTAGATTAGTGTTCAAATGAAAACATTGATATTATAAATCCTTAGTATATAAATTTGATAATTTAGTCCTTGTAATTATTATTAATTGATTTTAAGATGGGATTCTACTAAACTTGTATTATAGACCTAATAAATACGTCACTAGTTTACCCATCCACTAACCCACATACTTGCATGAATTTTCACAAGGGCGCTTATATGGACACGTCACTAGTCTACCCATCTACTGACCCACATACTTGGATGATCTCTTACACGGACGCTTATACAGACACGTCACTAGTCTACCCATCTACGTACCGTTCCAAATACTTGCATGAGCTCTCACAAGGATAAGTGGGTGTAACATAAATCATGCAAAGATGAAATATAATTATATATATGCTCTCAATGCTAAATTTTTTATGATGTCCAAAAAGTACAACTCAAGACGAAGTATAATTATAATCTCAACCGACGAGATTAAAAAACCTAGGCCTCCAAAAATACAATAACTCCAAGTTATAAAATCCACCTTGTGATAGGGGATCAAAAAAAAAAAGCTTCAACCCTAAGTTACATTACATTACTTAAACCCAACTAAAATCCTTCTTATAAGATAACCCATCATTACTAAAGTAAAATCCATCTTCCTTAACCAACCAAAGACACAACTTAAGAGGGTTACACCTATAAGTATCCCTAGAAGCTTGAAAGGCATCAAACTTCCTCCTCTTTTGGTCCCACTTCATGGTACAAAATATGTCGCCGCTGCTGCCTGTTGGGGCCCACGCTAATGTCAACGGCGTTGTCTTGAGGCTCCAACTATAATCATCTCCTTCTTGGAGGGCTCGGCCGCCCATGTCAGAGTTCTCGGTCCAACACCATATGACCAAGGGCAATGAGGAGTTGTTGGTGAAGCCATTGATGACTCTAACATCATATTGGTTCCCTCCATAGAAGTACTCATGTTTGTGGCTTACCAATAAGGCTACCATGCAACAAAAGGTTAATAAGGTAATGAAGTAGGGTGAAATTGTTAAGGTATAATGTTTTTTCATGGTTTTTTGTTAGGAGGGTGAAATGGCAAGAAGGATGTATAATGGGTTAATGGGATTTGAAGCTTATGTGTGCAACAAAGGGTGATTTATATAGGTGTGACAATCATGAAAAAAGGTGGAGATAGGGGGTCATAGTTTATTATTGGAAAGTGATGGATTGCAAATGGTTACCAAGTGCACTAAAAAGCAAATCTTTCTCTTGTGCCAAAAAAGAATATTTGCTTTATGTATATGCAATATGCATACATGTACATTATTTTATTATAGGTGTATAGAAAACAAACACTTGGAGTAGTTGGGTGCTAAAGAGCAAGTTTTTCATGTTAATTAATGACCTAAGGTTTGAGGTTTAGAATGACACTATGTTAAAGTCCGATGAATCAGTGTAATATGAGGGTCTACACATTTATCCGTGTGCATATACAAGTTGGGTCCAACACACAAATTTAATGGGATTTCATCTTAAAACTAGTTGACAATAAAATAAGTAACTCAAAGACTTATATAGTAAACATTCTTTCTATAAATTTTGGAGGTAAGAAAGCCTATCTTCACATATCAATGTTTTCATGCGTATTTGAGCACTGGCTAGATTGTAATTAATTGGTCCCATGTTCCTATCTTGTCACCTTGTTACAATTAAATTCACAACTAATGAGTTATTATATAATTTGATACGACTTTAATCATACTCCGTGATAAAAACGAAAGTTTTATTAAACATATTAGTTTTTATGCGCGTTGATAAGAAGCGTAGAATCTCATATCTTCAGATATTTAGTTAAGTAATTAGACTTTAGAGTAGTATCATGAAATTTTCGTTTCGGTAAATCGTACAATTGACCTCATGAGAAAAAAAAAGGTAAATATAGGTTGCATTGTGTGGCTTATGAAAATGTTCTGTGGAGCCCACAAAACCTGAAGAAAAAAAAAGAGAGAATGTGGTTGTAAAGCTATGACCTAAAATTGATTGCAATATGAAAAGAATGGCCACATGACAAAGTGGCACAACTTGTTACCAAGAGTCCACAAAGTTTTGATTAAAGTTTTTTTTGGCAACCATTGCTAGAAAACGACAAGCTTCACTATGAGGTAAAACGCAGCGAATATGACATTCATTCCTTGAATTAATTAATTTATAGTTTTAAGTTTGGTTTTTGTTGACTATTGTTTAAGAATTTCGTATTGGTAATTAATATATTATATAGTCATGTTTTTGGGCTCATCTAGTCAAGCGACAAAGATTTCATATTGTACCATAAAATTAATATCCATTTCAACTCTTATAAAAAGTGTTAAGACTAAAAGAAAAAAAATTATCTAGCCCTTCTATTATACTAAAAAACGATCCGAATTTGCCATTATAAATTTCAAATATTAAACTTTAAAAAAATGATATAGGGTCTTGTTTCGGTAAAATTGTGTTAAAATTTTTTTACATAAATTCATAAATCCTCTTAAAAAATTATATAAATTAAAAAAAAGTGTATGGAGAAAAAAATATTAATCTGACTGAAGAAATGGCGAAAACCGACAGAAAATTCTCCAAGCTGAACTTTGATGGTTCAGTGTTTACAACAATATCTGCTACAACTGGGTATGCGACCAAGGATCACAATGCGAGGGTAATAAGTTTGGGAGCCAAGAGGTATGGGAAAAACTCAATGTTACAAGTGGAAACACGTGCGCTCCGAGATATAATTAATCCGAGAAGCCTTGAAACTATAGGGATAAGGAAACTTAAAATTGAGGGTGACAATCTTACAGCTATTGACGCAGACAAGAGTACCCGTAAGTGTCCTTGGAAAATAGAGTTGCTAGTTTCAGATATCTTGGTTTTGCTAGAAGGATTCGATATTGACAGTCTATTTCATGTTGTTAGGAAATGCAATGTTGTACGTGACTGATAAAATTGCTAAATTCGACCACAAAATCTCTGAAAATCTTCCGCAGAGTCAAACAGAACTTCAAGTTCACATTTTTCTAGCTCAAACAAAACATTTTTTCTGCCCAAAAAATATCTAAAATTGAAGTATACTTCTTCTATTTCAAAACTTTTTTTTTGATGCAACAACACATTTTATTTAATTATACGAAAGTAGTGAAAATGATAACCACTAAAATATAACTAAAAAGCAATAGTTAAGAAGCGACATGGATGATAAATTGATAATTGATAATTGATAAGATATGACAATCTATCATAGTTTTTGCTATTGTGTCCTTTTTTAACAACCGGTTTGAGTTATTATTGTGTTGAGTTTGGATGATTTTGACTAGTATTCGTACAAATTAACTCATTACATATTTACATATCCTATGTTAATTTTGTTTATCACGCCTTTTCTTTTCCATCTTCTCTATAATATGTTAAGAAGGGTGGGTAAAATAGATGTGTGTGAAATATAGATTTGAATCTTTTTTTTTAATATAGTTTGAGTTATTTATTTGAAGGTTGTGGGTGATTTCGTTGAGAATATACATTTTCACATTTTAAAGTATATTAATTTATTAGTTATTTTTAATATTATCAATTAATTTTATGGTAAAATTCCATTAGTTTATGTGATAGGTTTAATTATACACGGACGATCGTGTACATTCATTATTCTAAAAATTCCTTCTAGACTCCGTCTAGGTCCTGTTTAGGTGCTGGAAGATCCTAGCCCGCTTAGCCGTTCAGACCGCCCAAACACTCGTCTAGGACCGCCTAGGCCACCGTCAGGCCGTCTAGGCACTAGGCGGTTCCTCTCCGCCCAGCATCGTCTAGCGTTTTTTAGAACATTGTGTACATTCGACATAAATAGCGCCCACAAACTTTAATATGGTATAGTAAACCTATTAGAATTTGCAGCGTAACCTAGCTACAACTTGAATATAATAGAATACGCAAAGATAACTTAGTTTTATAGCTCATGCGCCAAAGTTTCCCAAGTAACGAACTTTCACACCAACTAATTTTATGCATACATATACTTAAGGTTAATTTAAGAATTAATTGGTTAACAAGCCGTACGTATAAATTAAATAATAGTTTCAAAGTTGGGCAGTGTGATACAACCAATAATACTATGACCACAAACTTTGTATTTAATTAATTTTTCCTCTTTTGAAGGGTGTTTATATGTTACATATGTCCTACAAGATCTTGGTTAGGGATTTTCAAGGCATTAATTAAACCTAAATTTAGTCTAATTACTTTTGTCTTCTTGCAATAATTTTTTTAATTTCTAGCTGTAGTGTCCTAAGACTTTATGTAGCGGTTTTAGCCTGGATTTGTTGCATGATCAAAAGAAAGATTTGGGCTACACTTAACGGAGTGGTTATATAGGCTATCAACCACAATTTCATAGTTATTTATTCGCATAATTTCACTAATATATATTATTGTGTAATATTAATTTTTATATCAATACTCGTATTATATTATTTAAAAAACATGCCTAGTTATTTTTTTTTTTATAAGGTAAGAATTCGGATTACCAAACATGCTTGGTAATCCGAGAGGCCGTAAAAAAACGGCAGCCGATAACGGCTAAGAGAGTGAAAAACAAGCAGGAAAAGCTAAGAAAGGTACAACATTCCGAAAAATTAAGAACTAAGACGAGTTTGAGATCGGGATGAGTAAAGCACTATAAGAATAGTGAGTAGACAACAGGTCGACCCCTCCTGGGCGTGCGAAACGGACTACTGACGTTCCCTCCACCGAGATGGAGGATCTTTAGAAGCCTCAAAGCACCAAGCGACCTGGCCAAATACAACTCGATCCAATGTCAAACTCTGCTCTAACTCCTCGGAAAAATAGTACATTAGATACGCCTCGAGCTACCCTGCAAGAAAATAAATCGATATTGCATCACAAGTAAAATAAAACGTTTTACTTGCAACGCAAGGAGACACAACTTGCTCCGCAAGTAAAAAACTTGACTCGCAAGTAAGAGAAATACTTGCGGCACAAGTTTTATTTTAATTTTTATTTTTCTAGCCTTGTTGTCCAAGCAACAATTCTTTTTTCTTTTTTCTTTTTCTACTCTTGTTTGCAAGAAAGGCACACATGCCACCAAAGGGGAAATCTGACAGTTGAGGGCGGATCCGACGACAGGTTGGGCAAATAAGCCGACAACGGAGGACCGGTCAGCCTAAAGCCAAAGCCGGAGTGCTTGGTCAAATTTGTGGCTTACCGCCTCAAGAGGTGATTATGCAAATCCACAATCGATTGTTCAACAGATTTTATGTCACAAAATTTATCCATCAATAGTTCACAAACATTGGGCAAAAATTTCACACCCCAGATCTAATTAAACCAATGCCAAAACAGGGCACATAGAAGATATTGGATGGTCAAGACACCATCATTATTGGTCTCCTCGACCTAGATGGTGGTAGGTATCATCAAGATGGGTTCAATTTCCATTAGAGGTTTCTTTAATTTTCAAAGAAGGAATGAAATTGAAGGATTTAAAATCCAAAACCCACTCCTAGGACCAACGCCATCAGAGGCTGGTTCGAGAAGGGCCCGACGTCGGTACACACCCACGACCACTCGGGCGCACACCCACACGAGCACCCTCCAGAGAGGGGAGAAGCCGAGCCCCCGACACATCGGAATCGAGGGCGCCGGCGCGAGCCAACCACCCTTGTCGCTTTCTTTTGAGCCCCGAACAAGAACACACAATCCGGGGGAATCTTCTGAGGATCATCAAAACTATAGATTTTCTCCTTAGATCGGTTGAATTGGGTGTATTTTGTGCAGATCGATGATTTGATTACTTCGATTTTGCATCGATTAGGGTTTTGAAAGGGGAAATTCTTGCTTCAGAGAAGGGGGCGGGGGTCAGGGACTAGGTTTCTAACGGGAGCGTTTTCTCTACATGAAGCCCTATAAGAACATATAAAACATGCCTAGTTATAAATTGCATATATGTATATACTGACAATAATCATTTTGCCTTTGTTTCTAAATTATCTCATAAGAAAATAAAATGTTAAATAATTTAAATATATATAAACCAAAAATATTTAAATTTAAGTATATGAATAACTAGTATTTTTCTTGTGAGATGGGATTAATATACGATATACGTATGGTGGATATGACCATAAAGCCACAATATCATAGTTATTTATTCGCATAATTTCACTAATATTATTGTGTGATATTAAGATTTTTTTTTATCAATATTATATTATTTTAAAAACATGCCTAGTTATAAATTGCATATATATGCTGACAATAATCATTTTAATTTCCTTTGTTTCTAAATTATCTCATAAGAAAATAAAATTTTAAATAAATATAAACCAAAAATATTTAAATTTAAGTATATGAATAAGTAGTATTTTTCTTGTGAGGTGGGATTAATATAAGATATACATATATAGTGGATATGACCATAAAGAGAGATTTGGAACCTCGCTAATTTTCTCTTTACAACTAATACTCTTGCTATTTCCTTTCTTTAATCAAATAAATTTTCAAATCATACTTAATGATAAGAGATCTGGCAATGGGACCAATTTGAAACTTATCAATTCCTCTCGTTGTCGATCTGCTTTTCATGATTGTGTTCAATAATCAGTGCTCAATAATACCCATTGAAAGAATATAATTCTTGTTTTTGTTTCCATTTGTATATTGATATTCACTTATTAAAGCTTATTATAATTTCCATCTACTTGGACCTCAATTTTTTTCGGCCCATTTTCCTCTGGGCTCAAATGGCCCAAGATTGCTTTCCTTTCGGCCCAATATCTAGATCCTAATTTTTTAAATTTATTTTCTAATAAAGGCCTGAACTTCACTCCTTAGTCAAAGCCAAACCGACAAAAATCGAATCGAACTGAAAACAGAAATTTCATTTTCAGTTCAATCAAACCGAAAAAACCCGAACTGAACCGAAAACCGAAATTTCATTTACGGTGAACCGAAAACTGAACCGGATTGGTTTGGTTCGGTTCGAAATTTTATCGATTTTAGATAAATAGAAGGTTATTGTTTGAAAAATCCGAACCGAAATCTAACCGAATTTTAAAATTTCGGTTTGAACCGACCCATGCTTAATCCTAGTCTTAATCCTTTGGCCCAAATTAAAGATCAACAACGACACTTTTCACCCTTTGAATCTCCCCTATGAGTATATATGGAATCTCCCCTATGAGTATATATGGAGAAATTGATATTATGAGAGTATTTTTTAAAATAAGGCTATGAAGTATTCAGTTTGGACGTAAAGCAATACTTACTAATCGAACTGCGCGAGCCAAAGAAAAGACCGAAAAGAAAACACTTTCCACCCAAAAAAGAGATCAACAACACTTAATTCCACATTGAATTAATTAACACGAGGCTTAGGAGGTACAACACTAGTTGATAATCAATAATCCTACATACTTAAATACTTAATACAAAACACAAACCATGGATGCAAGCAACAACACTACTACTAGCCACAACAAAATACCCAAGAAACGTACTCTAGAAGCTTCCAAGCCCATGCATGCATGCATGCACGTACACCAAACTTAACAACACCACGTACCAAAACGTAGCTACTTAATTAATTAAAACACCATGCATGCTTAATTAAACTTAATTATTAACCTAATCAATCAAATTAAAACCATGATCATCAAGGCACTAATGGCACAACCGGCTTCCTCCCCACATCACCAGCAAGCCCGCCGCCGTTCCCACAAACACCGCTAACTCCCGGGTCGCCGCCGAGCCCGCCGGGCAGCGGAAGCCCGCCGAGCCCGCCCGGAAGCCCGCTACCGCCCAAGTTCCCAATCGGTATGACGCCCACAACGCCGCCCATTCCCGCAGCCGCGCCCACTCCGCCGAAGGCTATGAAGTTCTTCTCCTCCTCGCCGGCGCTCGCCGGGGCCGCCACGGGCTCCACCGCCTTGGGCTCGGGCTCGGGCTTGGGCTTGAAGGTGGTTTCCTTGGGGAGATCCCTGGCTCCGGCCGCCGCGTGGAATGCCAAGAGCAACACCGTGGCTAGCGCCGGGAAAGTGATGATGGACTTGTTGGACATTATTGTTGTGTATGTGTTTGATTGTGGATTTGAGTTTAGGGTTTTGGAGGGGTTATTTATGGAGGGATGGAAAGTTAGGGTTTTTGAAGTGAATTTATGGAAAGTGGAGGACAGTTGTGAGAGTGTGTGTAATTAATGGTGGAATTTGTGTGGGTGTGACACATAAGAGTTTGCATGCATTGTGGATTGAAATTGGAGCTAGCTTGGCCATTGCATGCGATGTGCACATTAAGTTTGAGTTAATGTTTGGACACAGATTCTTTATTAGAGGGTGGTGCGAAAGTCAGAGCTAGGTTTAAATCATGTATCGACAATTGATATACTTATTGTATTGGTCGTATTTCGTTAATGTTGTAAGTTGGGCTATGATGCAGATTCATCACCTAAGCTGATAAAGTCTGGTGGGCCGATAATTTGGGGGTCGTGCGTGTAACGAGCCTAGCATACAAGCTCAATGAGATTTTAACCCAAAACCATATGACAATGGGTTGAATAGCTTATTGAGTTATATACTAAACAATTTAGTCTCAAGTTTCCCATGTGAGATAACTCTCAACATAAGCACCTCGAGAAAGCCAACACACAAAATTTTAACACCCGGTTTGCTATTAATTTTTAGTTAGTTCAACGGGTCAAATCGACCGCGTTTTGCAATTTGTGGGTTGCGAGTTGATCCGCGACCCGTATGAGTTGTGTCGTGAGTCGAATTTTTTTAGTATGCAGTTCATGGGTTGGGTCGGGTCGATCGGGTTAAACCCGCGCGGGTCGTGGGTCGACCCGCAACCCGCAATAGTTTTAAAAATATATATATTAATAATTTTATTAATATATAAACTAAGTGTTCAAGTACCAATGGGCACAACTTAAAATTTCCATTTAATAATAATCAAGTATTTTTTTTAATATGAAACTTCAAACTTTCGCAAACCTGGAAGTATTAAATAGTAATTGGCAAGATGGTGAATATCTTGCAAGATAGTAATTATCAAGTAGAAATAGTAGTAATTAGCAAGTAGTAAATAGTAATGTCCAACCCAATTACACTAAGGCTAATACTCTATGAAGTATAAATCATGCTACGGTCTTACGGTCAGGATCGAGATTTTCCGATGCGGTTTCAGGTTTAGACCGGGACCGAAAATCTCAGATTTTTTGGACAGAATTGGTCCTGATCTTGGACCGGACCATAAATTTCCGGTTCTGTTCGGTCTGCCGGTCCAAGTTTGCACAACCTTACATGCATGGCAAGTTGGCAACTTTAAAACGCCTTGGAAAGGTGCAAAAGAAAAAAAATCTGCACTTCAACAGTTTCTATAAATACACTCAGATTAATCTGAAGTCAATTCTTCTAATGCAACCAATAACCAAGCAACAAGGCCTTACCATTCTAATTTAATGACATCAAGAGGCCTTAATTAACATCAATCAATTAGTTAGGGAATGGCTTATTGATCTCGTGACCTTTAAAACTATAAGGAGAGATCGAGCCTTGGCCACTAGTAATGCAAATGCAATTATGCAGACAATCTAAGCAAATTAACTAACAAGTTCGGTCACATAAAGGTGATAAAACTATTCAAAACAGCTTTGCAAAAGACAAACAAAATAACAAAGGTGACAGAATTCATTCAAGTTTGCTGTAGGGACTTGGGAATGAGTTATTGAGTGCCTAATCCATGAAATCCCATATCCAATTCACCTGTAAACGAGCAAGAATGATAGAATTAAAAAGTGTTGGAAATTGAAAGGCGTATATATAGACATGGGTTCCGGTTCCAACGAGAAACCTGGTTTTGGTTCGCACTACGGTTTCGGTTCCTCCACCCCCAGAACTGGTGAACTGGCGGTTCCTGAACCGGGGAACCGAACCGGCGGTTCCAACAATAAAAATAAAATAAAAATAACCTATTCTGCGATATCAGACCATTGAATCGCGATCGATCTCGATCACAGATTAATATTTCCGGTTTGAGGGTTCCGAGGAACCGGAATCGGACCCTGTCTATATATATAATACAAGTTGTAGAAGTGAAACTAAAAATACCTTTTGTTTGAACTATATTTTCTCGGTATCTATAACTCACGTAGTTGTTTTATATCAATGGGCTTGTAGATATCATCTCCCAAAAGTTTGAACTCTTCCATCATTCTCACATTCAATCTTAGAATAAAGTCGTCTGCTCCTTGAAGCTCATATATATGCTTCTTCACTTGATTACACATACAAGTTACCGGCTGACTCAATACTTTAATGGCAAGCTTCCGTAAAATAGGAAGGCCATGGCCGTATTTTTCCCACAATTTTACTACATCATCAGAAACAAACTCAAAGTCACTTCAACATATGTACATTTTCACATAATATAAAATTAAAAAGCGTTTTCTAGCTAGCTAGATAGAACGATTTACCTGGATGATATGTTTTGAGGTCAATATTTGCAGCCAGGTTGCTGAATACATCACGATAGAGCTTCATCTCTTCATCGACTACATCGATTTCATCGATTGACAATAGACACAAATCTTCCAATGCTTCATACACCTTGATGTGGAAATCAGGGTCCCTCTGTCCATGTTGTAGAAAATAAACGGGGTTCAGGTAACTAGCGACTTCCCAGTCGAGATCAAAAGTGAGTTTTTTTATCTGGGAATCAAGATCCCGCGAAAACTCAAGTTCATCCTCTTCAACAGTTTCTTCAAAAATTCTGAAAATTTTGTCCTTCACCACATCTATTGCCATTCCTAAGTAGCCGCCAGTTGGCACTAAGGTGTCCATGACAACTGGAATCTTCAAAATCAAGTTTAGTGCACGCTCTAGTTTTCTCCCGTCATCCCAGAACTTAGAGTCATCAAGGATAACATCAGTAGCGCCAAGAGATTTCATATATGCTAATTTCTCTTTTACGCCGTCTGCTAGCAGCATGATTGAAAGAAAGTTTGAAAGACCACTTGCCTCCGTAGGCTTGATATTCTCTTCACGTTGGACTCTCATACCATTTTTCGTTAACAACATTTCAAACTCTCCCCAATGCCGTTCATATTTCTTATATATCTGTATTGCTTTGTTGATGAGGCCTTGTGCCCACTCTGACCTACTACAAACCTCGATGCATATGTTTTGAATTGCTTCCTGGAAACATATATGTCTGATAGATTCATCAAATGGATATCGACCACCATCATTGAATTCACATACACGATACATTCCTACATCATCATGATCTTCATTTGAATAATGATAGATCTCAAAAGTTACATCCCAAATGTCCAACTTGAGTGAATGTAACCTCAAGGAATTATGAAAGCCGTCAAAATCTATGTCGGGATCGGGTCCTTCCACAAAGATGAATCCTTTAGGACAATAAAAGCCATATACACACTTAGCTTTCTCAGTAGCGGAAATTCGCTTTTGTTTCACTTCATTCAGGTAGTACACGATAAATGTACAATCTGTTGTCTTCCAAGACTCTTTAACCATCAACATATATTGACGCACCTCCTCCTTAATGTTCATCATCGACTTTTCTACTACCAAGGATCCACCCCGTAGTAAACTCGACGCAACACCGTATTTATGCGCCCTTTCCAAATACTCCCTAAAATATGGATCATTGGCAAAATCAGAAACTGTTGAGGAAGAATTGTTACACATCAGGAACTTGATAAACGCATCTGTAACATATTCTTCCTTGGACCTTTTTTCGAATGAAACGAGGTCGTTGGAGGAAGAAGGGGAAGGATCTTGAAGCAGTGATACTGGAGTTGAAGACGACGAACTTTGTAATAATCGTCCTCTTTTCCTTGTAACTTTCTTCATAGCTTCGTTACGAATTTGTTCAGGGACAGCTTCACAGGCTGAAATATCAGTTCCTTGACCTGATAAATGATGTCTGATCCTCGAAGCAGACCCTTTAAAATCTTTCTTACAATATTTACATCTCCATCCTTCGTTTAATACTTCGACTTGTTTCCACGCAAATTCATCTCGGGGTCTACCCATGATTATATATCAAGTCAAACCTTACTTAATTGTCCTGTAAATATTTTGCCATGATAAAATGAGACTCATGTCAGCCTATTAAACTTCATATTTTAAATTCTGTATTTTTACCCTTAATGATTTAGGTTTCATTATATTTTAACTAATTATTTTTTTATACTAATTGAACTAAAAAGTATTTAATAGAGCAGTTTAAACACGAACCGACCCGAACTACCCGATTTGACGTGTAACCTAATTGATCTGAAACAGTTGAGGGATGGGGAATGTCCCACATTGAGATTATGAAAGAAAAATACCATATACAAGTAAGGTGAAATATATACCCGATCATGAGGTTAAGTTTTTGGGTTAAAAAGTTGAATCCAAATTAACTTATATTGAAAATAATAAATAATAGAACCGATGTAATCTCTTGCCTCCGATTAACTACGGCCCACCGGAAATTTAACAAAACACGTACTCAACCCGAGCTCGAAATGACCGAACCGACCCGTTTAATTGGTTGGTATAAGAGCAAGGTTAATTCATTAATTAAAGCTTCATATATAGATCTTGTAACAATTAAGGAACATGGCTCCTAGTTTCATCCCAATTAACTTGAAAAGAGTCTCTGTTTGGGACTTTGAAACACTAATTTAAATTATGAGCCATAAGTGTTTCAATGAGACCACTATCGTGGGGACATTGTCCCCTGAACTCCTTGTCAGGAGCTTTGTTTCCTAGCACCCCTTGTGAGTTGGGAGCTCCGTCCTTGAACCCTTGACAGATATCGGAATAATAGATTCAAGACACATTAATAAAATACGAAAATAGACACATTAACAATAGATTCTAACTAAATTCAGTTATTATTGTCACATAGTTGAATTTCAGTTTTCCTTGGATCTATCGGGCGTACTCCATTCCCTTGGGCAGGGATACCCCATCTTAACCCCTAGATTTCGCTATAGCGGAGCCCTCCTACTGGGTCAATGATGATGATGATGAAATTCAAGATCTGGACTATGTGCGATATATCTTCAATTCAATATCATAGTTGGAGGGTTTAGTGATGTGAATGAGAAACATGTGTTGCCATGCATAGATACTTTTTGCTGATCCCACAATTTTCCGAAACAGTCTCCCGGCCTTATACAAGACAAGGGTGTATACATCTTGACCCCCAGATCCCGCCTTAATTGGGAGCCAACTGGGTCAATGTTGTTGTAATAATCCACAATCGAAGTGGGTTTGAACTTTGAAACATTAATAGAGAAATGAATTCAATATTATAATTAATACTGTTAAACATGAAAGTGGAGATGCTTACTTAATATTATAATCCCACAATTCTCTTTTTTTTTTTGGGTAAAAGGAGAGGCGGTACTCTCCGTTCCAATACCACAATTCTCTTTCACCAACTGTTTCTTAATTATAACATGAAAGCGGAGTACTATTAAAGATTAAGATCGGAAAATTAAACCTTGTACCGAAAAAAAGCACAAAAAAACATCAAAAACATAGAATCCTTACCTGAAATTGCAAAATTATAAGGATTTATCTTCTGAACTTGGGATGAAACCTCTAGCAAGTGAATTTGCAAGATCTGGATTCTGATTCACTCTTTCTATTCTGGAGTTCAAGTTTTGTGTTTTGTGATGGAGAATGCGCGTCAAAGAATTTTCTAAGATAAAGTAAAGAAGATGATTGGAAAAGTCAAATGTGGAAATAATAGACCGGTGCATTGTTCTACACCTTCTGTCCTTGTATGAAATAAGTTTGGATAAACCCATTTTTCACCAGAAGATATAATACTCAACTGAAGATTCGAAGTTCGAATCCTACTGGCGGCATATATGGAGAAACTGATATTGGGAGGGTCACCCTTAAAATGGGGCCACGAAGTACCCGGTCCGAATGTAGAGCGGTGTCCGATCGACTGAACAGGACGAGCCAAAAGGCAAGAACAAAAAAGAAATACTCAACCCTTATCTTATATTATACAGAGTAAATCGCATAAAATCACCCTATAAATCTCATATTTACATAATGTCACCCATAGGGCAATGTCAGAAATTCTCACTTCTTCAGCTTCATACGTAGATCTTGTAACAAGTGAGGAGCATTACTTAAAGTTTCATCCCAACTTGACTAGAAATTTGATTATTAACCAATGAAGTGCATTGGGTCTGTTTGGTTTCCAACCACAGAAAACGTAAACGAATATAGCTCACTTATATGTCACAATACATATATTGACAACAAAATTTATCTTAATTAGTTCGTGGGTCTAAAAAAGGGGGAAAGAGAAATGGTTAGAGGATAATAGGAAATATAGCCTAGGTTCGTTTATTTTCGTTTACTTTTCTGTAGTGGGAAACCAAACGAGCCCTTAGTTTATTTAAACAATCTTTTTGAGAGAAAAGCTTGAATTGGTTGACATTCTGTTCATCTAGCATTTGTGATTCTTCCCACTTAAGCTTTGTTTTGACCTAAAACAAATGTTTACCTAACATTCTAACAAGCTGGATTGCCAATGAGGTGACATTTCAACAAATAGATCCTACAACTTAGACCCCAAATATTCCAAAAGCATTTTACTCAATTCAATGGATTCTTCTGTTCACATTATCTATGCATTTAAGAGATGGTGGTTGTAATTGTAAGTGCAAATTTTGCTAAAATCTCCCTAGCATTACTAGAATAAGCTATCATGCTATTGTAACGCATATATTACACAAGGAAAGAGCATAGGGATAGTTCTACAAAAAAAAATACAATCTTTCATTAATTACTTGTAAATTGTAATGCTTCCTGAGACAACATTCATGATAATAATATCATCACCTTGTATCACACAAACACCAAAAGAAATTGCACAAACCATTTTGTAGAAACCAGACTGAACAACATAGTTAGAAAGACATCATCCATCAGACAGGCCAAATGTTGCAATTGTGCTTGTTGTTACTGATCCGACTGACGATGAAGATGCTGGAAAAACAAAACAAAACAAAACAAAAGCATACAACGACCGACACTTCTGCAGCCGCTCACCCCCCGCAATCTGGCTTTGTTTTTTTCGGGTTTGGAATCGAAGCAGCGAGAGGTCGATCAAAATAAAACAATGAAGCATTGGCTTTTGGATCATCATATAATGACTTGTGACATAAAAATGTACACTTGCCAAGATATGAAAAATGGGGATATGATTTTTGGTGTTAAAATGATGGGAAAAACAAAGGAAGAAATGGAATTGAGCTGGCTATATATATTACTATTACCCTTAGCTTGTGGGAGGTAAAAAAAATTTAAGAAGAAGTACAATAAAAAGAAAGGGTGACTGGTTGAAATTGAGGCTAACACTGACGGCCTCCGCGACAAGAGAGGGGACCGGCATTGGAAGTGATGGTTCCGACCATGGAGGATGACTTGGCGCCCAAGCTTGATGCCCGTGCATAGCTGGATGAAGCGCCGGCTCCAGATGGAGTGAAGTATGCACCGTTGAGCAACATGTCGCCTTCTGATCTCCAGTTCCATCCTTTCCATTGGCTTTGAGGTGTCTCCACTCTCTTAGTCACCTGAATATTTCACAAGCAAACAAAACAAAGAGATATGGTGCTTAATAGGCTGATTTCAAAGAAGGATTGCGAAAAATAGGACAATTGGGTGTATTAGACTCAAAATTCATCATTCAAATTCATCATTGACCCAATGAGGCTCCGCTACAGCGGAATTTGGGGGTCAAGATGGACGCCCGATAGACCCAAGAAAAACTGAAATTCAGCTATGTGACAATAATAGCTGAATTTAGTTAGAAAGCACGAAATTGATATAGGGTTAATCCATCTCAAAGGCAGTGTTTAAAAGCCAATGAGCATGAGGATGCGCCCCAGACAGTCACAATAGACTCATTACATAATTTAAAATCAATGTTAAAAAATGGCAAGTTGATTTGTTGATGATGCCTTGTGCCCACTGTGACCTACTACAAACCTCGATGCATATCTTTTGAATTGCTTCATGTAAACATATGTGGCCCATATATTCCTCAAATGGTTCTCAGCCATCATCATTGAATTCACATACACGATACTTTCCTACATCATCATGATCTTCATTTGAATAATGATAGATCTCAAAAGTAACATCCGAAATGTCCAACTTGGGTGAATGTAACCTCAAGGCATTTGTAAACCCGTCATAATCTATGTTGGGATCGGGTACTTCCACAAAGATGAATCCTTTAGGACAATAAAAACCAGATACACACTTAGCTTTCTCAGTAGCGGAAATTCGCTTTTGTTTCTCTTTATTCAGGTAGTACACGATAAATGAACAACCTGTTGTCTTCCAAGACTCTGTAACCATCAACATATATTGACGCACCTCCTCTTTAATATTCATCATCGACTTTTCTACTACTAAGGATCCACCCCGTAGTAAACTCGACGCAACACCGTATTTATGCGCCCTTTCCAAATACTCCCTAAAATACGGGTCACCGGTAAAATCAGAAATAGGTGATGAAGAATTGTAACACATCAGGAACTTGATAAACGCATCTGTAACATATTCTTCCTTGGACCTTGTTTCGAATGAGACGAGGTCATTGGAGGAAGAAGGGGGAGGATCTTGAAGCAGTGATGTTGGAGTTGAAGACGACGAACTTTGTAATAAACGTCCTATTTTCCTTGTAACTTTTTTCATAGCTTCGTTACGAATTTGTTCAGGGACAGCTTCACAAGCTGAAATATCACTTCCTTGACCGGATAAGTGATGTCTGATCCTCAAAGCTGGCGCTTGAAATTCTTTCCTACAATATTTACATTTCCATCCTTCTTCTTTTGATCTTACCACTTGATCCCACACAAATTCATCTTTGGGTCTACCCATGATTATATATCAAATCAAACCTTTTCTAATTGTCCTGTAAATATTATGCCAAAGTAAAATGAGACTTATTTGTCAGCCTATTATTCAAATCGTCTATATGTTAAATTTTGTAATTTTAATAATTTAGGTTCCACTATACTTTAACTAATTAATTTTTATATTAACTAAAATAAAATATATTTATTGTTCATAATATTTAAGCATTTCAAATTTTAAAAATTTAAAAAAAAATTATGTAAATTTCAAAATTATTTTCTTTATAAAAAATTAAACAAAACCCGTATATAGCAATTTTACTCATTTTCTATTATAAATCTTTTAACCTAAAAACCCCTATAATAATAATTAGGGATTTTTCTCTTGGTACTCGAGGTAATCAAATTATACCTCTCCTAACCCATAAATATGATGATATAATCCGTCCGATCAGTTTCACAAACAGGATCTATATTGAAGATTAAGATCAAAAATTAAAGAAGAGGGTTTTACTTGTACCTGAAATTGCAGAAGTTTTGAATTGAAGGATCTTCAGCTTCTTAACTTGAGAGGATGATGAGTCTTCTGTGCAAGAAAGCGATCTAGCTAGTGAATTTGCAAGATCTGGACTCTGATTTACTCTTTTTATTTTGGGAGTTCAAGAAGATGATTGTTAAAATGAAAGTGGAAATTAAATAAGCCGGTGTAGTGTATTAAAAATCGTAGAAAATCACCCCATAATTATACAATGTCACCGGCCCAAAGGGCAATGTTAATTAATTAAGGCTTGTTATATACATCTTGTAACAAGGAACATGACACGAGGCTTATTCGGTATTCAATGGTAATAGAATATTGATTTTTTTTTTGGTCGAAAGAGAGTCGGTACTCTCCGTCCCCTCTAGGGGGTTTTTATTAATAAGGAAAAGTAGGCTAAGTAGTAATCAAGCGGGGGATAGCCCGACCCCTTACATCAGCAGACAAGTAATATAAAACACCCTCAGGAGGGTCAAGCAATACATGAAATCCGAGTTCGAAAGAAAAAGCAAAAGACGCTAAATAATCTGCAACAGAATTAGCCTCTCTAAAAATATGTCGGAATTGGACTTGCCAATCCCTACTACTTAAGCTTTGACATTGGGATACCAAGCTAAAAAGGGGTGATAACGATCTACGAATTTATTTAAAAATAGAACCACTAATTATGAGTCTATTTCTAAACAAACCTTCCTGTAACCCCTATTCCAAGCTAAGCAAAGACCCTGCAAAATAATAGAATATTGATTCTTAACCCAAGGAAGTGCATTTTGATTATTTTAACATTCTTTCTGAGAGAGAAGCTTGACTTTTGGGTGAGATTTTGTCAATGACTTGTATCAGTGGGTGATCTAATGTTCATCGATCCCAGATCGATTAACTAGTTGGGTGAATAAACGTTACCTAATGTTCTAACCTAATGTTCTATCATGTCTATAGGCGATTCTTCCCACTTAAGTTTTGTTTCAACTCTGCTTTGACCTTAAACAAATGTTAAAAATTCCAAAAGCATTTTACTCAATTCAATGGCCTTCCGTTCACATTATCTATGCATTTAAGAGATGGTCCGGGTTTGGATCGATTTGACCGTTTAGTGTTTAATTTGATTACGTTGTCTGAAAATCAAATGTCATATCATAGAGATGTAGTAATTAGCGAGATTAATTCTACTATTATAGAGTTCAAATACCAATGAACATAACTCAAAACTTTCATTTAGTAATGATCAACAATTTTTTCAATATGAAGCTTTAAACTTTTGCAACCTAGGAAGTATTAAATAGTAGAGTAATTGGCAAGACGGTGGATCTCTTACAAGATAGTAATTATCAAGTAATAAATTGTAGTAGTTGTAAATAGTGACCCATATTGTAGAAAATAAACGAGGTTCAGGTAACGAGCGGCTGCCTAGTTGAGATTAAAAGAGAGTTCTTTCATCCAGAAATCAAAATCCCGCAAACACACAAGCATATCCTTCTCCACAATTTCTTCGAAAATTCTGAAAATTGTGTCCTTCACCGCATCTATTGCCATTGCTAAGTAGCTGGCAGTCGGCACTAAGGTGTCCATGAAAACTGAAACCTTCAAAATCAAGTTTAGTTCTCCCGAAACATTTTTTCTTGTACACATTTGTGGGCCATAGATTTACTAGATAGCTCTCGGCCATCACCACTAAATTCACATATGCGATACTTTCCTAAATCATCATGATCTTCATTTGAATAATGATAGATCGCAAAGGTAAAATCCGAAATGTCCAACATGGGTGAATGTAGCCTAAAGGCATCTTCAAAACCGCCATAATCTATGTTGGGATCGGGTCCTTCCACAAAGATTAGGGTTGTAATTGAACCGAGCCGAGTCGAGCTTTGAGTTGCTCATGCTCGGCTCGGTTAAAAATAGACGAGCTCGAGCTCGAACGCGAGCTTAGTTCGAACTTAAAATCTTGTTTGAGTTTCGTTCATTTAAATGTTCATCGAACTCGAGCTTGCTCGCGAACCTCTCGTTTAGTTTTTTCGCGAGACAAATTCGTGAACAACTCGTTTGCTTGATCAATTATACAAGCAAATGAAACTAAATTTATACTACGTGCTTTGAGAAACACCACCAAAACTATGTAATTTAACATAAAATATATATTGCATATAATATATAGTATATATAGCTTATTCATGAATATATAATCTAGTTTTCTATGAGTGTACAATCGAGCTTGCTCATGAGCATATTATCGAGTTTGCTCATGAGCAAACGAGCCGAATTATCTTGTGTTCAAGCTCAGCTCATTTATCTTTCGAGCCTTAAAATTGTGCTCAAGCTCGATTCATTTACAAACCGAACCGAACACGAACAAGATTTAACCGAGCCGAACACCGAATTTCTCACGAACGGCTCGGTTCATTTACAACCCTAACAAAGATGAATCCTTTAGGACAATGAAAGCCATAGACACACTTAACGTTTTGATTACTGGAACTTAGCTTTTGTTGTTGCCCTTTATTCATGTAGTATATGATACATGTACAACTTGTTGCCTTCTAGGACTCGGTAACCATCAACATATATTGATGCACTTACTCCTTGATGTTCAACATCGACTTTTTTACTACCAAGGATTCACCCTGTAGTAAACTTGATTCAACGCCGTAATTATGAGCCCTTTCCAAATACTCCCTAAAATATGGGTCACTGGTAACATGCATCAGAAATTGCTGATGAAGAATTGTTACACATCAGGAACTTGATAAACGCATATGTGATATATTCTTCCTTAGACCTTATTTTGAATGGAACGAGGAGGTCAGTAGAAGAAGAAGGGGATCGGAAGGATCTTGAAGCAGTGATCGATGTTGGAGTTGAATATGATGAACTTTGTAAGGGTTGTCCTCTTTTCCTTGTGACTTTCATCAAACTTCATTCCGAATTTGTTAAGGTGTCACACATTTTTTACTTTTTATGTTTTCCAAGACAAATAAAAGGATTTTCATCCAAAAATTCAATTTCACCCAAAAGTGAAAAAAGTCCTAAAATTGTCACAATATGAATATTTTTTGTATGTCAGTTTAATTTGTAATTGAAAGCCTTTTTAGTTAGAGTTGATGTTCTTGGTCATTACTTCCATTTGTTATGTTCTTCTTATGGATGTATATGTTACTTGGCAAAATAAAACAAAACTTTGGGCATCATTTTCTACTTGATTAGTATGCTAAACAGATTCTTTACAAAACATAAAAGAACCATCGATTAAGTAGTTAGGCAATGACTTATTGACCTTGTGACCATTAAAACTATAAGGAGAGCCTTGGCATGTGGTAATGCAAATGCAACTATGCAGGTAATCCACACACATTAACTTACAAGTTCAGTCTCATAACTAAGTGTGTCATGATCATTTAAAGCACAACTAATTTAGAAACAAATTTGAAAAATACATAAAAATAACAAAAGTGACAGAATTAATTATAAGTAAAAGGAGAGGAAGTTTCAAGTTTTTTTTGTTGGGAATGAATTCTGGAGTGCCCAATGCATGAAATCCCATATCCAACTAATCATCACCTGAAAATGAACAACAATGATGAATTAAAGTGCTGGAAATTGAAAAGCATATATATAATACTACAAGTTGTAGAAGTGAAACTATACCTTTTTTGAGCTTATTTTTTCGGTATTTATAACTCAAGTAGTTGATTTATATCAATGGGCTTGTAAATATCGTCTCCCAACCGTTTGAACTCTTCCATCATTCTCACATTCAATCTTAGAATGAAGTCGTCTGCTCCTTGAAGCTCATACATGTGCTTCTTCACTAGATTACACATACAAGTTACCGGCTGGCTCAATAATTCAATGGCAAACTCCCGTAAAAGAGGAAGGTCATGTCCGTATTTTTTCCACAATTTAACTACAACATCAAAAACAAATTCAAAGTCACTACAATATACGTACATTTTCACAAAATATGAAACTAATTAAAAGTGTTTTCTAGCTAACAAATACCATGTTTTACATGTTATTTTTTTAATCTTAGAAGGAAAAAAATTGAACAACTAGCTAGATAGAATGATTTACCTGGATGATATTTTTTAAGGTCAATATGTGCAGGCAGGTTGCTGAATACATTATGATAGAGCTTCAACTCTTCATCAACTCCATCGTTTGACAATAGACAAGAATCATCCAATGCTTCACGCACCTTGTTGTGGAAATCAGGGTCCCTCTGTTCATGTTTTAGAAAATAAACGGGGTTCAGGTAACTAGCGGTTTTCCAATCGTGAACAATAGTGAGTTTTTTTATCTGGGAATCAAGATCCCGCCAAAACACAAATGCATCATCCTCTTCCCCAATTTCTTCAAAAATTCTGGAAATTTTGTCCTTCACCACATCTATTGCCATTCCTAAGTAGCCGGCAGTTGGCACTAAGGTGTCCATGACACGCGGAATCTTCAAAATCAAGTTTAGTACACGATCTAGTTTTCTCCCGTCGTCCCAGAACTCAGGGTCATCAAGGATCTCTTCAACATTAGGCTCGCCCTCAAATTTCAGATCTGATGATTTCTTTTTTAGATCGCCTTCTATCAACATGATTGAAGGAAAGTTTGAAAGACCACGTTGGACTCCTATACCCTCTTCCGCTGACAACTCATCCCAATACCATTTACATTGCTCATGTATCCGTATTGCTTTGTTGATGAGGCCTTGTGCCCACTCTGACCTACTACAAACCTCAATGCATATCTTTTGAATTGCTTCCTGTAAACATATGTGGCTCATATATAAATCAAATGGTTCTTGGCCACCATCATTGAATTCACATATACGATAGTTTCCTACATGATCTTTATTTGAATAATGATAGATCTCAAAATTTACATCCGAAATGTCCAACTTGGGTGAATGTAACCTCAAGGCATTTTTAAACCCGTCATAATCTATGTCGGGATCGGGTACTTCCACAAAGATGAATCCTTTAGGACAATAAAAACCAGATACAGACTTAGCTTTCTCAGTAGCGGAAATTCGCTTTTGTTTCACTTCATTCAGGTAGTACACGATAATTGTACAACCTGTTGTCTTCCAAGACTCTTTAACCATCAACATATATTGACGCACCTCCTCCTTAATGTTGAGTAGTGACTTTTCTAGTTCAAGGGAGAGGAAGGTGGATGAAACACCATATTTTTGTGCCCTCTCCATATATTCCATAAAATAAGGGTCTTTGAGAATATCAGGGCCGACCGATGAGAACTTATTACACATCAAGAACTTCAAAAACGCATCTGCAACAGATTTTTTAGCCTCACTTGTTGTGATAGAAACAGAAGCCACGCCCGCAGCAAGAGCATCAACATCTGGCTCCCCCGTCTCCCTAGCAGGTTCTTCTCCAAGAGGAGCAGTACTTGTTGCGTCGTTCATATGGTGATTGGAGTCCACAACATCATCTTCCCGAGCAGCATCACTTGTTCTAGCGTTTGCCGAATGGTTATTAGAGGAAGCAGGGATGCCTTGTTCCGACAACCCGTTGAAAAAATCGGCGGACAAAGATTTAAATCCTGAATTCAAACCACTAAGTCTGTCATCAGCCCTGAAGAAAGAAGGGGAAAGATCTTGAACTTGAAGAGGTGCAATTCTAGATGAAGCCAACGCAACTTGTGCTCGTGGTGTCATCATATGGTGATTGGAGTCCACAGCATCATCTTCCCGAGCAGCATCACTTGTTCTAGTGTTTGCCAAATGGTTATTAGAGGAAGAAGCGATGCCTTGTTCGAACCACTCGTTAACATTTTCGGTGCGCAAAGAGTGAAATCCTGAATTCAAATCACTAAGTCTATCATCAGCCCTGGAGGAAGAAGGGGACGGATCTTGAACCCGAAGAGGTGCTACTCTAGATGAAGCCGACGCAGCTTGTGCTGGTGGTGTGATACTGCTATCAATAGCCACAACTCTAGTACTTGTATTCCCCATCGTATCTTGTCCTCTCACATTATTACCAACTTCGTTATCCTCTTCTGATCGTCTCCGTCTTTTCTTTTGAGGCTTCGGCCTTAATGATAATTCCTCTCGAATCTCTCTGGGCACATAATTGCAAGCTGCTATACCATTTCCCACACCGGATAAGTGGTCTCTGATCCTTGAAGCCGACCCTGCATATACTTTCTCACAATATTTACACTCCCATTTCTTATCTTCTAATTCTACAGCGTGTTTCCAGACTTTGTCTCGGGGTCTACCCCCTACAGGCTTCACTCTATTCATAATTAACCCTTTTGTGGTCTGCAATTTTGGTGAACGATAAAATCTCAAAATTAAACAGAGCTCATAAAAAAGCTGGTATAAAAAAATATTCAGCAAATTAAGAAGGAGGTGGTACCTTCAACTGCAAATTTCTGAACTTGAGAATTGAGACGAAGAAAGCCACTTAAATCGCAAAATTCAGTGGGAAATCTAGTCAGCTGGTGAAATTGCAAGATCTGCATTATGTGTGATCTTCGATCAATGTCATAGTTATAGAATTTTGTGAAACATGAACAGAAAATTGAATTTTATATTATAATTAAGCTATATATAGTCATATATTCTATTAACAATAACGGTTAATGTAGATCATATTGTAATCAAGCTATGGATTCTCTTACATCAACTGTTTCCTAGCTATATAACATGAAAGTGGAGATGGTTACTTAATACTATTAATGATTAAGATCGGAAAATTAAACCTTGAACCCAAAAAAAAATAAAAAAATCTCCTATTCAAAAGAAAATTAAACCTTGAAAAACTAATTATTAATATGAGGCGTTTCATGAATCTATATATATAGACTTTGAAACCCTAATTTCAATTATGAACCATAATCGTTTCAATGAGATCACTATATATTGTGGGAATGTGGGATGTTGTCCCCTAAACTCTTTGTCAGGGGGCTCTGCTCCCTAGGAGTCAAGGACGGATTTCCCGACTCACGCCTAGGACCCCTGGTGAGTCCGAAGATCCGTCCTTGAACCCTTAACAGATGTTGGTCAACAATAGATTAAAGACACAATAACAAAATACGAAAGTAGAGAGGTTGATCCATCAATTGATCCCCCAAAAAAGGAAACGAGCCAGACAACTAATTAATGTCAACGAAACATAGTAATGATGAAAGCAAATTGTTGAGATATAAAAAGCTATCCCACATCGGGATTTATGAAAAGATTTGCCCAACATATATATTCTTGGCTACTCCTCCTATTGCTAATTGATTTTAGGATGGAATCCCATGGGCTTGTGTGTTGAGCCTATCACGCTAATGCGCATGATCTGACGTGTGTACCCCCACGTCATATTGGCCCGCCGAAGCCCGCCGAAATGTACACAATCATCAAAAAGAGAACGAACCTATTATATGAAGTGTTCAAAAGAAGCTGAAATTGCCCAACATTCTCCACAATTTGCCCAAATTGAAGCAGTTATACTAATTACCAAGAATTCGCCAACAAGAAATTAAACTAACAGGCAATCGATCTACAACAATCATACTAAAACTTCGTAAATAGCTAATTGTTGTGAAAGATAGAGCATAAAACAAGACAAATAAGGAAGAACAAGAACTAGAACAAGGTTGATTAAACTCAACAAGGAAATGGAAATTCACAAGGTCAACCCCAGCGGTTTGAACCGGTCCTCAACGAAGAATAAAATAAACCCCAGCGGTTTGAACCGGTCCTCAACCCCTGTGGTTTGAAGCTGTCCTCGATGAAGAATAATAAACAAACAAGCTCAAGGGAAAAAAAAAAGTCAAGTTGGCCTAAAAAAAACTGCTTGTATGGAAAATGTATTGCCCCATGGGAATCTTTCTTGGCCCGTGGAATATGTATTTAGTTATTATTGTCATTGTAACACCCCGACTTCCGTCGAGGCGCTACTGGGGAATAGACCTTACAAGGTACTATTATTTAGGTTGACAACTACACTGTAGGACCTTACAACGCGGGCACGACGAGAAAATCATAATAAAAAATCCAACCTTTATTTAATAAAACTTAGAAAAACGTAATCATGTATGAATCCCCGAAATCATAAATGTTTCAATATGTCACAACGCCTACTGAACTGAACTATCCGAACAAAACAATAATAACCAAAACATAGTATTATCTCTGTCTAACAAATATTTAAAATCAACATCCAACTAATAAATAAACTAATATAACTAATCCCACTATGACACGCGCTCTTTACCGCTCCGGCCCGCCATCTTGCCTCGATTCCTGCACGGCTCCCTGGTTCATACCTGGAACTGAAAAATGTTCCCCGAAGGGTCAGCGTCTAATCTACCAAGCTAAAAAGAATATGGAAACTGTAGAACGCTTTGAAATCATTTTTCTAAAGTCAGCATACAAATCCACAACCGCAATCATAACTTTATAGGCCAATACCTAAATTAGTTATATCAGACACACAAGTCACATACGCATTTACAATCACAGTCACACAACAATGCAATTCTTCCTTTCTCCACAATCCGTCTTCCAATGCGCTCATCACCGCGCCGAGTGCAGAGGCAGGCCCTCCCACTCCACTTCCCAATCTCCCTTCTAACTCCTGGCTAAGCCTCCACTGGAGCGCTTGCAAAAAAACACACAGATAATAATTTTCGTTTGAAGGGGTACGATTTTCCCAGTCACACGGGTCAAAGTAGCCAACTCTTCCTCAACACCAGCTACAATGGGCCGTGTCGGAAACGGTACCAACACAGAGAAAACGTTCCAAAATAATTTCCGATAAAATACATTTAAAATCATTAACGCACACAACACACAAGGAGTTCAAAACAATTTAAAAGGTATTCGGGACTAGTTCCCAAAACCCGCCCTACAATATCGATACTCAATCTAACAAGGGAGAAAGAACCGAGCAAGTCGAAAAACGACTTACCTCGAACGAAGGATTCTTGGGAAGACGGAACTACGATCTCAAACGGAACGATTCCCTAAAGAATTATTAAAGGAAAATTAACTTAAATACAAGCCGATATACCTAGCTTTTATTACGAAAATTCTAATTAATAAATATTGGAGTATGCTAATTAACCCCTTATAATTTATATCCCACTTATCTAGCAACTTAGCCCACCAAATAAATAAATAAAAGAACCCAGCCCATAAATAAATAGATACTAAAAATACACATGACCCATTAACCCAATTTAGCACAGCCCAAGTTAACCCCATTCAAGGCCCAATTCATGCTTAAAAGGAATTTGAACCCTCCGGCCTAATTGGGCGGAATTCTCTAACCCTTCTCCCCCGTTTCTGGGCCTAATCCTCGGCCCATCTCATCTTCTCCCAATTCTGTGTTTGACCGGGCAAGGAGAGTTTGACCAAAGTGGGTCCCACTCTCGTCTTCAACCTAGTGCAAGAGGGCCTGCAGTTCGGCCGCGCTCCACTCCCCGACTCCGTTTTGCTCGCCCTCCAACCACGCCCGTCTCCTCCCCCAATTCTCTGTTTGACCCGCGTGGACCCCACCCCGCCTTCATCTTCAACCTTGCGAGAGGAAACTCCCGAGTTCGACGCCGACGCTGGTCCGCTTCCTCCGACGAGTTCGAGAACCACTCTCCCGCGTCTCACCTCTCCGACGGCAGCTTCGAGGAAAGGTGGGCGAGCACCTCTGCCGCCCCTGTTTCGTGGCTGTCAACGCCTCCGATCACTCCTTCGCCTCGGTCGGACCTCACGCCGGTTCTCGCGGCCGTCAACGCCTCCGATGGCGACTCCGCGAACCGCGACTCCGATCGAAGGTCCCCCCCCCCCCCCGCTCAAAACAGAGGAGAGAAATCCGAGGCTCACCGGAAGAAAAAGGACGACACGGAATGCCGACACCGGCGAAAATCTGACGACGAAAACCAACGGGCACAATTGCGGTTTTGATGTCGCTCGCACGCCTGCTCCAAGATTGCGATCGTGAATGATGGGGTTTGGTAGACCGAATTTGTTCGGTTAAATAGGATTGTTAAACGAAGGTTAATTGGATAAAGATAGAAGATTTGGAATTCTGAGATAGGAATTTACTTGGATTCGGTTTTTGATTTATTTAATTAGATAGATTTTCTATGGATAATTAACAGGTTGGTTAAAATTGGTTAAACTATCCCGATTACGCAATCTAATTAGTTATCGTACTGATAAACTAATTATTGGCTAGGTATGCTAACAGATTATTAAATCGATATTATTAAATCGATTTAATTAAGTGACCTAAAATAATTAAGTGACCTAAAATAATTACGGATATTACATACTACCCCCCTTAAGAAAGTTTCGTCCCGAAACTTTATAGAAAGGAAACTACATATATCGGGGTTATAAGATATTCAGGGTTCTTACAAACCTCTCCCCCTTAGAGAGGTTCGTCCTCGAATCAGAATCGATTGATAACGATAATCATAACCAATATTAGCCATCCGAAACATACAACACGTCAATAAAAATTAAACAGTCAAACAAACAGATCAAGCAACCAAAAATCACGAAGTAAACATCGAATTTGAAACAACACACTAATTACTAACCTTCCCCTCAAACGCCTCTACTAAACCCGGGTAGATCTCTGGATAGCTCTCCCTCATCCGGGATTCTGTCTCCCAAGTGGCCTCCTCGACTCCCCGTCGAGACCACTGAATCAACACCAGAGGAATCTCCTTATTCCGCAGCTTCTTCATTCGTCGATCTAAAATCTTCAGCGGTTGTTCTCGGAAAGTGTGATCTGGTTCTACCACCAAATCCACATAATTCAGTCTGTGACTAGGATCCGGAACATACTGTCTCAGCTGTGAGACGTGGAATACAAGGTGCACTCCTTCCAAAGCAGGCGGCAACGCTAGCCTGTACGCCACCTCGCTTACTCTCTCCAGAATCTCGAATGGACCGATATATCGGGGACTCAGCTTCCCTTTTACCCCGAATCTCCTTACCCCGCGGGTAGGCGATACTCTCAACCAAACATGGGCTCCGACCTCAAACTCCAACGGTCTACGCCTCTTGTCTGCATAGGACTTCTGGCGACTCTGAGCAGCTAACATTCTCTCTCTGATTAAGGCCACTTTCCCGATCGTCTCCTCAATCATCTGTGGCCTCTCTCCTACTACATCCGAGGGATCATCCCAACATAGCGGTGTCCTACACTTCCGACCATATAAAGCCTCATACGGCGCCATCTGAATCGACGAATGCCAGCTGTTATTATAGGCAAACTCCACCAAAGCCAAATGATCCGACCACTGACCTCCCCAGTCTAATACGCAGGATCTCAGCATATCCTCTAGCGTCTGAATCGTCCTCTTTGTCTGACCGTCTGACTGCGGATGGTAAGCAGTCGTGAACTGTAATCTCGTTCCCAATGCCTCATGCACTTGCTGCCAATATCTGGAAGTGAAACGCCCATCTCGGTCCGACACAATCGTCTTAGGCACTCCGTGCAGCCTAACTATCTGATTAATAAACACCTCCACTAACTTGCTCACTTGCCACGTTTCTCGAATAGGCAAAAAGCGAGCAGTCTTCGTCAATCTATCCACCACTACCCAAATGGCATCATGGCCTCTGCTGAGTCTCAAACCGGTGACAAAATCCATGGAGATGTCCTCCCATTTCCACTCTGGAATAGGAAGCGACTGAAGCATTCCTCCAGACCTGACATTTAGCGACGAATCTTGCTACATCCGGCTTCATGCCATCCCACCAATAAAATTGTCGCAAATCCTTGTACATCTTACTCGCCCCGGGGTGGATTGAGTTAGGTGTAGCATGAGCCTCCTGCAAAATCTTCTGCCTCAACTCTGCATCTCGAGGTACACAAATCCGACCGCGTAAACACAAAATACCATCTGCTCTCTCCGCAAAGTCGGGTGCCTCTCCACGGCTCAATCTCTGCCTCCAATCCTGAATCATCGGACAATCTTCCTACTTATGCTTTACTTCCTCAAGTAAAGACGGCCGACATTCTAGGGTTTTCAGACTACCCTGATGACGCTGAATCTGCACTTCAATTCCGTACCTCACCAGCTCCCTCTGTAACTCTGGTTGCGCCGTCAGATGAGCCAACATACTCTCCTGAGGCGTCTTTCTGCTAAGGGCATCAGCGACCACATTCGCTTTCCCTGGGTGGTAAAGAATCTCAAGGTCGTAATCCTTCGGTAACTCAAGCCATCTCCTCTGTCGCATATTCAACTCCCTCTGAGTGAAGATGTACTTGAGGCTCTTGTGATCTGTCATCACTTTGCAGGTACTCCCATACAAGTAATGACGCCAAATCTTCAGAGCATGTACCACAGCTGCCAACTCCAAATCATGAGTAGGGTAATTCTGTTCGTTCGGCTTCAACTGTCTAGAAGCATAAGCAATCACTCTGTCCCTCTGCATCAGCACACAACCCAGGCCTATCTTGGAGGCGTCACTGTAAATCACAAAATCCTCATTCCCCTGAGGAAGAGCTAATATAGGAGCCGAAGTTAACCTTCTCTTCAGCTCATCAAAACTCCGTTGGCAAGCTTCGTTCCATTCGAAACGAGTAGTCTTCTTAAGCAAGTTGGTAAGTGGTTGGGCTATCCGAGAAAACCCTTCCACAAACCTCCTGTAATACCCTGGCAATCCTAGAAAACTCCGCACCTCCTTCACATTCTTCGGAGGTTCCCATGCCTTTACAGCTTCAATCTTTGCAGGATCTACCATGACTCCCTGAGCTGATACGACATGCCCTAGAAAGGTAACTTCAGGCAACCAGAACTCACACTTGGACAGCTTAGCAAACAATCGATGCTACCTCAATACTCCCAACACCAGCCTAAGATGCTCAGCGTGCTCCTCCTTACTCCGAGAGTAGATCAGAATGTCGTCAATGAATACTACTACGAATCTGTCCAAGTAGTCTATAAACACCCGGTTCATCAACTCCATAAATACAGCGGGTGCATTCGTCAGTCCGAACGGCATCACTACAAACTCATAATGTCCATACCTCGTTCGGAAAGCCATCTTAGGTATATCTTCCTCCCGAATCCTCAGCTGGTGATAACCTGACCTCAAATCCACTTTGGAGAACACAGTAGCCCCCTGCAACTGATCCAACAAATCATCAATACGCGGCAGCGGATACTTGTTCTTGATGGTAACGCGGTTCAACTCCCGATAATCGATACACAGACGGAGAGAACCATCCTTCTTCTTCACAAACAGAATTGGAGCTCCCCAACGCACTCGGTCATACGTAACCCTTCTCCAACAGCTCCTCCAATTGTGTCTTCAGCTCCTGCATCTCCATCGGGGCCATGCGATATGGGGCTCTCGAAATCGGCCTCGTTCCCGGCTCCAACTCAATCCCAAAATCCACCTCTCTCCGAGGAGGTAATCCTGGGAGTTCGTCAGGAAAAACGTCCTCAAACTCGCACACTACAGGTATATCCTGAATGTGCGGTTCCGCCTTGTCCCCCTGAAGAACATAACACCAATATCCTACACATCCGTCGTTGAGCAACTTGGCGGCCTTCACCATACTAATCACCGATCCGGGCCCCTTCTGCTCTACCTCCTGACATACATGTCTGGTCCCATCATCTACGGTCATTGTAACCGTACCTCTGTGTGTATCCAAAACCGCTCGATAACGCCTCATCCAGTCCATCCCCAGAATCACGTCATCATCTGGCGACAACTGCATTACTATAAAATCTGCATACCAATCTCTATTCCCTATCCTAATAGGGCACTGTAAAATCTCCTTATTTCCCCTTATTTTACTGCCGTCAGGCAGCCCCACAACAAAAGATACCCCCTCAGTGCAAGTCAGTCCTAGTCTAGCCACGCAAGCAGAAGACATAAAAGAATGGGTAGCACCCGTATCAAACAGTATGTGAACAGGTCTAGACTGAATCCAAATCGTACCTGTAGCAGTCGGCGCGTGTAGGGCATCGGCCCTCCTCATCTCAAACACTCGGGGCTGATTGCCCCCGGTATTGCTAACTCCTGCGCCGCGTCCTCTGCCCTGACTCGGTGTCTGCTGAAACTGCTGAGGCTGACGACGAGGCATCTGATTCACCGTTCCCGGTGAAGATCCCTGTGAAGGTGCCCCCACCGTACAATACTGCTGCAAATGGCCAGGCTTCCCACAACTGAAACAACTCCTGACCGACTTCGGACACTGACTCCTCAAATGAGCAGTACTTCCACAGTTGAAGCACTCTCTCTGTCCCCCAATGGGCTGACTCAGACGACGATGGTCCTGACGACCCTGTGGCTGAAACCCTGATCGTTGCGGCTGAGAAGAGCCGGGCCGACTGTCTCTCCTAGATTCTGCCGGGGCAGACAACTTCTGCCTCTTGCTTCCCGTGGTATGCACCTCCAGCTGACTCTGTCAGGTCGTGGCCATAGCATAAGCCAAAGCAGACTGCTGAACGTCTGCCAATGTCGTAAGTCGGAGACCAGACACATAAGCACGTAAATGCGGTTGCAACCTTTTCAGAAAGGTCGCAATCTTCAACTCCTCAGTCGGGGCAGCATTTGGCACCGCTGCCAACTCCTGCTGAAACTTCAGAATAGTCTCAGATACTGTGATATTTTCGGGTCCAGCATCCCGAAAAGCAGCCTCTCGTGCCGCCCTCACCACCGGAGGACAATACCGATCTCGAATATGCCTCTCAAACTCCTCGAAAGTAACCTCAGTCCGGTGGTCTCTACACAGCTCCCACCAGTCAAAAGCGCTCTCCTGTAGCAGACTCTGTACTAAAGACATCTTCCGCTCCTCCGGTGCCTTAATAGAATCCAATGCAGATTTTACTCTCCTCAGCCACTGCTCTACGTCAGAACCCTGAGCTCCAGCAAAGTTCGGTACTCCAGTCTTCCTAAACTCTGCGAGCCACTTATCAGGCTGAGGCTCACGAAACTGTCTCCTCGGTTCGACCACCTGATCAGCTATCACTGGTCCTCCAGAAGCTGGCGCTGCTCCCAGCTGGGCAACCAAAATAGAATCTGGTCCAGGTGCCCTCCTCTCAGCTCCTTGTTGCCCTGCAACTGCGTTCAGATTCGGTGCAGCTCCCGCACCCATCAACGTCTGCAATAACAGCTGAATCGCAGCAGTCACCTCTGGGGCCAATCCTGCTGGTGGTACTCCTCCTCCAACCTGAGCCCCGTTTGCTGGGAGACCTCCTCCAACGACAGAGGCACTGTCCTCTCGATGAACAGCATCAGCCACATCCTGACTCTCAGCAACCTCCTCCTGATGGTTATCCTGTTGTACCTCTGGCTCAGCAGTTACAGGGATCTCTCCTCTACCCCTGCCACGACCTCCTACTCGGCCTCTACCGCGGTCTCTTCCGTTAGCTGCAACAGCTCTAGCTCTGATTGGTGGGGCCATCTATAATAGAAAGTCCCACGGTCAATACTTAAACATTCTATCTATTAACGTAATTCTTACTAATCTACGTGAGGTTCTTCGGCTGATGGGGCGGAGTCGCGACGTGTCACCTACCCCCTATATGCAACATGTCTACCCCAGTAAAAACATTTGAAAACACCGGCCGGTTTTGGTTTTAAGTTGGACCTCGGGTACTCTTTGTTGGTCAGTTCCATGTGCCCTGTTGTCAACCTGGCTCTGATACCAATTTGTAACACCCCGACTTCCGTCGAGGCGCTACTGGGGAATAGACCTTACAAGGTACTATTATTTAGGTTGACAACTACACTGTAGGACCTTACAACGCGGGCACGACGAGAAAATCATAATAAAACATCCAACCTTTATTTAATAAAACTTAGAAAAACGTAATCATGCATGAATCCCCGAAATCATAAATGTTTCAATATGTCACAACGCCTACTGAACTGAACTATCCGAACAAAACAATAATAACCAAAACATAGTACTATCTCTGTCTAACAAATATTTAAAATCAACATCCAACTAATAAATAAACTAATATAACTAATCCCATTATGACACGCGCTCTTTACCGCTCCGGCCCGCCATCTTGCCTCGGTTCCTGCACGGCTCCCTGGTTCATACCTGGAACTGAAAAATGTTCCCCGAAGGGTCAGCGTCTAATCTACCAAGCTAGAAAGAATATGGAAACTGTAGAACGCTTTGAAATCATTTTTCTAAAGTCAGCATACAAATCCACAACCGCAATCATAACTTTATAGGCCAATACCTAAATTAGTTATATCAGACACACAAGTCACATACGCATTTACAATCACAGTCACACAACAATGCAATTCTTCCTTTCTCCACAATCCGTCTTCCAATGCGCTCATCACCGCGCCGAGTGCAGAGGCATGCCCTCCCACTCCACTTCCCAATCTTCCTTCTAACTCCTGGCTAAGCCTCCACTGGAGCGCTTGCAAAAAACACACAGATAATAATTTTCGTTTGAAGGGGTACGATTTTCCCAGTCACACGGGTCAAAGTAGCCAACTCTTTCTCAACACCAGCTACAATGGGCCGTGTCGGAAACGGTACCAACACAGAGAAAACGTTCCAAAATAATTTCCGATAAAATACATTTAAAATCATTAACGCACACAACACACAAGGAGTTCAAAACAATTTAAAAGGTATTCGGGACTAGTTCCCAAAACCCGCCCTACAATATCGATACTCAATCTAACAAGGGAGAAAGAACCGAGCAAGTCGAAAAACGACTTACCTCGAACGAAGGATTCTTGGGAAGACGGAACTACGATTTCAAACGGAACGATTCCCTAAAGAATTATTAAAGGAAAATTAACTTAAATACAAGCCGATATACCTAGCTTTTATTACGAAAATTCTAATTAATAAATATTGGAGTATGCTAATTAACCCCTTATAATTTATATCCCACTTATCTAGCAACTTAGCCCACCAAATAAATAAATAAAAGAACCCAGCCCATAAATAAATAGATACTAAAAATACACATGACCCATTAACCCAATTTAGCACAGCCCAAGTTAACCCCATTCAAGGCCCAATTCATGCTTAAAAGGAATTTGAACCCTCCGACCCAATTGGGCGGAATTCTCTAACCCTTCTCCCCCGTTTCTGGGCCTAATCCTCGGCCCATCTCATCTTCTCCCAATTCTGTGTTTGACCGGGCAAGGAGAGTTTGACCAAAGCGGGTCCCACTCTCGTCTTCAACCTAGCGCAAGAGGGCCTGCAGTTCGGCCGCGCTCCACTCCCCGACTCCGTTTTGCTCGCCCTCCAACCACGCCCGTCTCCTCCCCCAATTCTCTGTTTGACCCGCGTGGACCCCACCCCGCCTTCATCTTCAACCTTGCGAGAGGAAACTCCCGAGTTCGACGCCGACGCTGGTCCGCTAACCCGACCCTTCAACAGGTGGAACGGATGGGGCATTTTAACTTGTCAGTCGAGTGGTGAAAGTGCTCGACTCACCGATAACCCGACCCATTGACAGCCCTAATAAAGAGGCCTTAACATCAATTAATTAGTTAGGCAATGGCTATAAGGAGATCCCACAACTATTTAAAACAACTTTGCAAAAGACAAAACAAAATAACAAAGGAGAAAGAATTCATTCAAGTTTGCTGTTGGGAATGAGTCATTGAGTGCCTAAATGCTTGAAATCCCATATCCAACTTACCTGTAAACGAGCAAGAATGATAGAATTAAAAAGTGTTAGAAATTAAAAGACATATATAATATAATACAAGTTGTAGAAGTGAAACTATATATACCTTTTTTCAAGCTATATTTTATCGGTATCTATAACTCTAGTTGATATATATCAATGGGCTTGTAGCTATCGCCTCCTAAAAGTTTGAACTCTTCCATCATTCTCACATTCAATCTTAGAATAAAGTCGTCTGCTCCTTGAAGCTCATATATATGCTTCTTCACTTGATTACACATACAAGTTACCGGCTGACTCAATACTTTAATGGCAAGCTTCCGTAAAATAGGAAGGCCATGGCCGTATTTTTCCCACAATTTTACTACATCATCAGAAACAAACTCAAAGTCACTTCAACATATGTACATTTTCACATAATATAAAATTAAAAAGCGTTTTCTAGCTAGCTAGATAGAACGATTTACCTGGATGATATGTTTTGAGGTCAATATTTGCAGCCAGGTTGCTGAATACATCACGATAGAGCTTCATCTCTTCATCGACTACATCGATTTCATCGATTGACAATAGACACAAATCTTCCAATGCTTCATACACCTTGATGTGGAAATCAGGGTCCCTCTGTCCATGTTGTAGAAAATAAACGGGGTTCAGGTAACTAGCGACTTCCCAGTCGAGATCAAAAGTGAGTTTTTTTATCTGGGAATCAAGATCCCGCGAAAACTCAAGTTCATCCTCTTCAACAGTTTCTTCAAAAATTCTGAAAATTTTGTCCTTCACCACATCTATTGCCATTCCTAAGTAGCCGCCAGTTGGCACTAAGGTGTCCATGACAACTGGAATCTTCAAAATCAAGTTTAGTGCACGCTCTAGTTTTCTCCCGTCATCCCAGAACTTAGAGTCATCAAGGATAACATCAGTAGCGCCAAGAGATTTCATATATGCTAATTTCTCTTTTACGCCGTCTGCTAGCAGCATGATTGAAAGAAAGTTTGAAAGACCACTTGCCTCCGTAGGCTTGATATTCTCTTCACGTTGGACTCTCATACCATTTTTCGTTAACAACATTTCAAACTCTCCCCAATGCCGTTCATATTTCTTATATATCTGTATTGCTTTGTTGATGAGGCCTTGTGCCCACTCTGACCTACTACAAACCTCGATGCATATGTTTTGAATTGCTTCCTGGAAACATATATGTCTGATAGATTCATCAAATGGATATCGACCACCATCATTGAATTCACATACACGATACATTCCTACATCATCATGATCTTCATTTGAATAATGATAGATCTCAAAAGTTACATCCCAAATGTCCAACTTGAGTGAATGTAACCTCAAGGAATTATGAAAGCCGTCAAAATCTATGTCGGGATCGGGTCCTTCTACAAAGATGAATCCTTTAGGACAATAAAAGCCATATACACACTTAGCTTTCTCAGTAGCGGAAATTCGCTTTTGTTTCACTTCATTCAGGTAGTACACGATAAATGTACAATCTGTTGTCTTCCAAGACTCTTTAACCATCAACATATATTGACGCACCTCCTCCTTAATGTTCATCATCGACTTTTCTACTACCAAGGATCCACCCCGCAGTAAACTCGACGCAACACCGTATTTATGCGCCCTTTCCAAATACTCCCTAAAATACGGGTCACCGGTAAAATCAGAAATAGGTGATGAAGAATTGTAACACATCAAGAACTTGATAAACGCATCTGTTACATATTCTTCCTTGGACCTTGTTTCGAATGAAACGAGGTCATTGGAGGAAGAAGGGGGAGGATCTTGAAGCAGTGATGCTGGAGTTGAAGACGACGAACTTTGTAATAATCGTCCTCTTTTCCTTGTAACTTTCTTCATAGCTTCGTTACGAATTTGTTCAGGGACAACTTCACAGGCCGAAATATCATTTCCTTGACCAGATAAGTGATGTCTGATCCTCGAAGCAGACCCAGACCCTTTAAAATGTTTCTCACAATAGTTACATTTCCATCCGTTGTTTAATACTTTGACTTGTTTCCACGCAAATTCATCTCGAGGTCTACCCATGATTATATATCAAGTCAAACCTTATCTAATTGTCCTGTAAATATTTTGCCAAAGAAAAATTAGGCTTATCTATTATTCAAATCGTCTATGCTAAATTTTGTAATTTTAATAATTTAGGTCTCAATATATTTTAACTAATAAATTTTTATAATAAATAAAATAAAAGATATTTACTATTCATAATATTTAAGCATTTCAAATTTTAAACATTAAAAAAAATTGTTTAATTATGTAAATTTCAAAAATATTTTAACTCATTTTTTCTATTATAAATCTTCTAACCCGAGAAAACCCCTATGATAATAATTCACCACAACATGCGCCCAATAACAGAGCTCACGATAAACAAAAAAAAAACTCTTCCATATATTTAATTATACCTCTCCTAACCATGAATAAGATGATATAATCCGTCCGATAAGTTTTATTAAGACCTGTCAATCGGGTCAGGCCGGACGGTTCGGGTACGGTCATTTCAGGTTCGGTTTAAATCGGATTCGGTTTCGTTTCGGGTCACGGGTCAATCGAGTCGGGTTGTTGCGGGTTTTTAGTCGGGTCGGGTTAACCAACGAGTCCAAAATATCGTTCTTTTTATGATTATTAAAATCAATTTTTAATTAAATAACAATAATATATTATAATATATTATTTTTATATATTTTACTAATAAAATATATTATAAGTTTCAAAATAAATTTTATAAATATAATAAATCGGTCAATACCACGGGTTTCGGGTTCTATAGAGGGTTCGGTTTATTTCGGGGTTTCGGGTTCAAATTTTCGAATCTTAATCCTAAAATTATCGAACGGTTCGGATAGAATTGGCGGGTTATGTCATCTTTAGTAAAAAAAATTACATGATATCAAACTAGCCAAAAAAACGGAGCTCACAAACAGGATCGATTAAGATCGGGAATTAATTAAAGAAGAGGGTTTTACTTGTACCTGAAATTGCAAAAGTTTTGAATTGAAGGATCTCTAGCTTCTGAACTTGATCGAGAGGATGAGTCTTCTGTGCAAGAAAGCGATTCCGATTTACTCTTTTTATTTTGGGAGTTGAAGTTTTATGATGGAAATTTCCAAGAAGATTAAGTAAAGAATTAAGATGATCGATTATTAAAATGAAAGTGGAAATAATATATATATAAGCTAATAAGCCGGTGTAGTGTATTAAAAATCGTAGAAAATGACCCCATAATTATAAAATGTCGCCCATAGGGCAATGTTAATTAATTAAGGCTTGGTATATAGATATTGTAACAAGGATCATGACAAGATGCTTTGATTTGGTATTCAATGGCAATTGAATATTGATTATATATTAACCGATCGAAGTGTATTTTGGGTGATTTTGTCAATGACTTCTATCAACTTACAAGATTGAATAAACCTTACCTAATTTTTTTTTTTTTTTTTAATAAGGTAAGAATTCGGGCACCAAACAGACTTGGTGAACCGAGAGGTCGTAAAACACGGCAGCCACGAATGGCTAAGTGCAGCAAACAAGAAGCGCACAACAAGAGCAAAAATGACTAAAACGAATACAAACATCAGAGAGAAGAAACATAGGAGAATTTGGGATCGGGATGAGTAAAGCACTAGAAAGCACCGCGGGCAAAAGGTAACCCCCCTCGAGGGTTGTGCGAACTGGACAGCTGACGTTCCCTCCACCGGGATGAAGGATCTTCAGAAGCCACAAGGCACCAAACGACCTAACCCAACACAACTCGGTCCGAAACCAAATTCAGTTCCAACTCTTAAGCCGTATGTACTACGCGAAAGCCCGAGCCATCCTGCTCCACACAAAGGACCACAGGCAAAGCCAAAAAAGAAAAAACAAAATAAAAAAAACCTAGTAAAATTTTAAATATCCACTTAAAAATCCCCCAAACTTACGCTAGCTTGCAGCCCAAGCGTAAATTCCTACTTATTATATTATTATTAATATAAAAGGCTTGCAGCCCAAGTACTAGTTTCCTTTTTTTTTTCTTATTCTGCCTTTGCAACTGAGAAAGACGATGATGCCGACGGGATCGGAGGAGCTTGGCGACCCGCTGACGACGAAAGCTTGGGTGACAGAAGTCTGGGCGAATAGGCCGACGACGGCGGTGAAGGACGGCGGCGGCGGAGGACGGCGGCCTTCGCTTCTGATCGAGCTGCCGACAAGGAACAAATCAATTCAGATGTGAAGTTCAATTGTTTAAAATTAGATCTAAATTGGGGGACAGAGGCAAGGCACGCCTCAACCAAAAAGATACCCATGGTTGAAGAAGGGCCAAGTTGGAGGTAGGTGACGAGAGCGCACGCCCGGGCCGAGATCGAACAATAGCAGAACTGCAAATTTCAAACATTAAACATGGGGCTTTGTCTCCAAAAACAAGATGAAGAACAAAGCCCAAGTTAATTTAGAAGTAGATTGCATCAATGAAGAGATCTAAAATAGGGTTCTTGTTCTTAAATCAGATCGGAATCTGAACTAGTTCTAGAAAGAGTCAAAGGAATCATGCCTTCTCGGCGCGAATTTTGCCTTCTCGGCGCAAATTTTGCCTTCTCGGCCTAATTGATTTTGAAACTAGTAGTTAACATCGAACTATAAATTAGGAGAAAGATTTGAGGGCTATCGTGAGTGATGATTAATCAGGCTCATAAATAATATAGATACGAGATCCTTGAAAAATTGGGGAGATTTAGATAGATAAATAGGATCAAAGAAGCGGAGAAGATCAAACTGGATTGATTTGGGTAAAGAGGCAGTTTATCACTTGGGAAAGGGGGAAGGGGGAAAGAGAGCGTTTTTGTGTAACTAAACGCTATAAATTGAATAAACCTTACCTAATGTTCTATCATGTCCATAGGTGATTCTTCCCACTTAAGCTAAAACAATGTTAAATATTCCAAAAGCATTTTACTCATTATCTATGCATTTAAGAGATGGTCCCGAGTTTGGATCGATTTGATCGTTTAGTGTTTAATTTGAATACGTTGTCCGAAAATCAAAGGTCATACCCTAGAGATGTAGTAATCAGCGAGACTAATTCTACTATTACAGGGTTCAAGTACCAATGGGCACAACTCAAAACTTCCATTTATTAATAATCAACAATTTTTTCAATATGAAATTTTAAACTTTCGCAACCTAGAAAGTATTAAATAGTACTCTCTCCTTTGGGACAAATTTTTTGTCCCATAATACATGTCCTTATTAGTTTTTCAATGCTATATATTTACTTTTTTATTTATGATTTTCAAATTTCAAGGTCTTATAATCTTGGTAAAAGAAATTATCTAGTTACTCTTTATAGTCATTGGGTACACTAAAATAATTTTTAAAAAAAATATTTATTAGATTGATAGAAAAAGAGGTAAAGTTATGGGTAGATAGAAAAAATTAAAAAAATTCTCAATAAGTGTGCATAAAGCTAAAACCCCATATAATATGGGACGGAGGGAGTAATTAGTAATAAATAGTAGTAAGTAGTAAGTAGTAAAAAGTAATGCCCAACCCAATTACCCTAAGGCTAATATTCTATAAAGTTTAAATGATATACAGTTTTATGGTCCGGGCCGAGATTTTCCTATGCGGTTCCAGGTTTAGACCGGGATCGAAAATCTAATATTTTCTGGACCGGACCGTAAAATTCCGATCTTGTTCGGTCTGCCGGTCCGGTCCAAGTTTGCCCAACCCTACCTGCATGGCAACTTTAAAACACCCTGGAAAGGTGCAAAAGAAAAAAAAAATTGCACTTTGATAGTTTCTATAAATACACTCAGATTTGAAGCCAATTCTTTCAATGCAACCAATAACCAAACAACCAGGCCTTACCATTCTAATTTAATGACATCAAGAGGCCTTAACTAACAAGGAGAGCCTTGACTAAGGGTTGTAGTAATGCAAATGGAATTATGCAATCCACAACTTTGCAAAAGGCAAACAAAAATAACAAATGTGACAGAAAAAATTCATTCAAGTTTGCTGTTCTGAATGAGTTATTGAGTGCCTAAATGCTTGAAATCCCATATCCAAAACTCACCTGTAAACGAGCAACAATGATGAATTAAAAAGTGTTGGAAATTGAAAGGCATATATATAATACAAGTTGTAGAAGTGAAACTATATATACCTTGTTTCGAGCTATATTTTCTCGGTATCTATAACTCAAGTAGTTGATTTATATCAATGGGACTGTAGATATCATCTCCCAAAAGTTTGAACTCTTCCATCATTCTCACATTCAATCTTAGAATAAAGTCGTCTGCTCCTTGAAGCTCATATATGTGCTTCTTCACTTGATTACACATACAAGTTACCGGCCTGCTCAATAATTTAATGGCAAGCTTCCGTAAAAAAGGAAGCTCATGCCCATGTTTTTCCCACAATGTAACTACAACATCAGAAACAAATCCAAAGTCACTACAACATACGTACATTTTCACATAATACAAAATTAAAAGCGTTTTCTAGGTAGCTAGATAGAACAATTTACCTGGATGATATGTTTTGAGGTCAATATTTGCAGGCAGGTTGCTGAATACATTACGGTAGAGATTCACCTCTTCATTGATTTTTCCTTGCTCTGATGATGCATAAAAATCTTGCAACGCATCACACACCTTGTTGTGGAAATCAGAGTTGCTCTGGTCATGTTGTAGAAAATAAACGGGGTTCAGGTAACGAGCGGCTTTCCAACTAGGAAAAAATTCACTGAAGATGGAATCTAGATCCCGCACAAGGCTAATATCAGTGAAGAGGGAATCAAAATTCCACATGAGGGTATCCTTTTCCACAGTTTCCTTCACCGCGTCTATTGCCATTCCTAAGTAGCCAGCAGTTGGCACTAAGGTGTCCATGACAATCGGAATCTTCAAAATCAAGTTTAGTACACGCTTTAGTTTTCTCCCGTCATCCCAGAACTTAGAGTCGTCATGGATCTCTTCAACATGAGACTCGTGCAGAATTTGCGCAATTGATAATTGGTCTTTTATTTCTTTTTCTAGCATCATGATTGAAAGAAAGTTTAAAAGACCACTGGTCTCCGTAGGCTCAATAGTTTCTTCAAATTTGACTCTCATACCATTTCCCGTTAACAACTCGCCATACCATTCCCGATACTCTTTACAACTCTCATGTATCTGTATTGCTTTGGTGATGAGGTCGTGTGCCCATTGTGACCTACTACAAACCCTGATGCATATCTTTTGAATACGTTCCCGTAAACAATACATGCCCGCAATTTCCTCAGAGAGTTTTTGGCCACCATCACTGAATTCACATATGCCACACTTTCCCAAATCATCATGATCTACATTTGATTTGTGATAGACCACAAAGGTTACATCCGAAATGTCCAACCTGGGCGAATGTAGCCTCAAGGCATCTTTAAAACCGCCATAATCTATGTCGGGATCAGGTCCTTCCACAAAGATGAATCCTTTAGGACAATAAAAGCCATAGACACACTTAATAACGTTCTGTTGTTTCTCTTCATTCACGTAGTACAAGATACATGTACAACCTGTTGTCTTCCAAGATTCGGTAACAATCGCCATATGTTGACGCACCTCCTCCTTAATGTTCAACATCGACTTTTCTACTACCAAGGATCCACCCTGTAGTAAACTCGATGGAACACCATATTTATCAACCCTTTCCAAAAAATTCCTGAAATTTGGGTCATTGGTAACATCTTTCATACCTGATGAAGAATTGATACACATCACGAACTTGATAAGTGGGTCTGTAACATATTCTTCCCTAGATCTTGTTACGAATGAAGCGAGGTCATCGGAAAAAGAATGTAACCGTCGTCCTCTTTTCCTTGTAACTTTGTTCAAAGCTTCGATACGAATTTGTTCAGGGACAACTCCACAAGCTGAAATGTCATTTCCTTGACCAGATAAGTGATTTCTGATCCTCGAAGCTGACCCTTTAAAACCTTTCTTACAATGTTTACATTCCCATCCTTCTTTTGATCCTACTACTTGATCCCATGCAAATTCATCTTGGGGTCTACCCATGATTATATATCAAGTCAAACCTTACTTAATTGTCCTGTAAATATTTTGCCAAGATAAAATGTCAGCCTATTAAACTTCACATTTTAAAAACCAATTGGCAATATAAGGAGTAACTCAAATACTTATATAGTAAGCATATTTAATCCCAACTCTTAATGTGAGAAGTAATCTGGACCGACACAAATACCAAAAGGAAATGAAGATGCAGTAGAATTGTAAAAACAAGACACATAGATATAAACATAGTTACAAGGTCATCACACAAGCAATTACAATTTAAAAGTCCCGCAAGTTTCCTAGAATGAGAAAGCAGAGAGAATGATCCATCAGTCGATCCCCCCAAAAAGAGAAACGAGCTAGACAAGTAATTAATGTCAACGAAACATAGTAATGATGAAAGCAAATCTATCAAACGTATTATACCACCGTACACAATCATCAAAAAGAGAACGAACCTATTATATGCAGTCTTCAAAAGAAGCTGAAATTGTCCAACCATTCTCCATAGATCGTGGGTCAAACCACAATTGGCCCAAATTGAAGCAGTTGACCTAACCAACATTCTCCATAGTACTGCTCCAATCGATCTACAACAATCGATTTGCAACAGCCATAATTTTAAACTTCGTAAATAGCTGATTGTTGTGAAGGATAGAGCTTAAAACAAGACAAATCGGGAAGAACAAGAACAAGGTTGATTAAACTCAACAAAGAAATGAAATTCACAAGGACATAATAAGGTCAACCCCTGCGGTTTGAAGGTGTCCTCAACGAAGAATAATAAACAAACAAACTCAAGGGGGAAAAAAAAGTCAAGTTGGCCTATAAAAAACTGCTTGTATGGAAAATGTATTGGCCATGGGAATCTTTTTTGGCCCGTTGAAAATGTATTCAGTTATTACGGTCACATAGTTAAATTTCTTTTTTTTTTGGTTTATCGGGTAGTTTTTTTTTGGTTTATCGGGTAGTTTTTTTTTGGGTTTATTGGGCGTACCTTCTTCCCTTGGGCGCTTGATTCCTAGATTCCGTTGTAGCGGAACCTCACTGGGTCAATGTTGTTGTTGTTGTCATCGTTGTCTTTAGTCGCTTGATATTATCATAAAATTTGACGTTTGACTAGATGTCTGAAGGCCCATAAAAATCTTTGTTAATAATAAGGTCCTACTTCAAAATGATTGAACCGAAACCGATAGTCCTAATTTCCATTTATTAATTTTTCTACTTATGTAATTAGTATGGGTATTTTTAAATTAATATATTGAATTTCTACGAGTTAAATCTCTTTTCAAGTTTCAACCCAATCGAATTCAAAGAATAGCCTAATAACCAAGCTCGAGTATTTAATTTGTGTCAACCAAGCACAAATAATTTGATCCATGAAATATCAGAAATTTTGTAAAACCCACATACCATGCATTGCAACGATAAAAAAAACACCATGGAAAGGTGCAATAAAATCAACACTCACAGCAATAAAATCTAAGCGCTTTTGTAAATGACCTGTTCATTTATTCATTGGAAATTTACCTTTTCCAAAAAAAAAAATCTGCACTCACAGCATGCATTAACATGCAGAAGCCAGGAGGAAGATAAATAAATACACTCAGATTTAAGTCAAGTTACTGTGCCTTAAAATTAAAGATTTTAATAAGAAAGAAAATTGCAAATTACATGCCAAGAGAGTTAGGTCATTTTCAACAACTTCTCTAAAATTTCTCCAAAATCGAGAATCAACTATCATATTTTCTAAAAAATTTCAACACAACTCCAACAGATTCTTTATTTTGAAGAATTACATTTAATATTTACTCCCTTCGTTCTACACTTGTCATTTTAGCTAAATTCACACATATTAAGACATTATAATATCTTACTAAAATGCCCCTATTAAATACAACTTATATTAATTTTATTTTCTTTCTTTAACCTATAAAATTGATCCACATAATAATGTTCATAGAAAAGTGAAATATAATTAAATTGGGAGAGAGATTTATTTAATAAATGAAGGAGTATATTTGGAAAATTATGAATAATTTTTTATCTAGAGTTGATAGTCTATTTCATTAGTATGCATATGTTACTTACAGAACAAACAAAAAATGGGCATTATCTTTTGCTGTTTTAATTAATTATTTTAGGAATATATAATGCTATGCCTCATTTATCTCGTGCCCTTAAGTATGCAAATGCAACTGTGCTGGCAATCCATGCAAATTAACGAAGTTCAGTCACATAACACTAATCAAGTGTCTCATGAAGTATAATTAATTAGAAACAATTTTGCAGAGGAAATAGAAAAAACAAAAGTGACAAAATTAAACAAGTAAGACAAGCGAAAGTTTATAATTTTTTGTTTTTTTAACTAAGGAGGTCATCCTCTAGCTCTAGCACAGATAAATCGATGGGCTTGTAAATATCGTCTCCCAACCGTTTGAACTCTTCCAGCATTCTCACATTCAATCTTAGAATGAAGTCGTCTGCTCCTTGAAACTGATATATGTGCTTCTTCATTTGATTGCTCATACAACTTACCGGCTGATTCAAGAGCCTAATGGCACACTTTCTTAGAAGAGGAAGATCGTTGCCGTATTCTTCCCACCATTTAACTGGAAGATCAATAAGAAAGTACTATGGTAAGTGATCCATATATATATATATATATCTAAAATATACAATTAAAAGCAATTTCTAACATATATACATTTTAAATTTTTTATTTATCCTTTTTAAAAAAAAAGTACTAACTAGATAGATGGACTTACATGGATGAATTTCCTCATGATCCTCACGCAAAATACCATCTTCATATTGCTTGTCGCATATTTCGCCGTACATCTGCAGTTCTTTATGAACTTTTTCCGTAGATTCTCCAAAAAGATGATAATAATCATTATTATATCTGAACTCAAGCTTCAACTTGTCCATGAGCTCGATCTGTTTTTTTACAAAATAATACGGGTTCAAGTAGCTAGCGGCCGCCCTGATACCAATTAACTTGGATTCAAGATCTTTCCAAAAAGTAATCGCCTCCACTCCTCCACGTATTCTTCTTATAAGGGCGTCATTCACGAGATCTATTGCCCTTGTTAAGTAGCCGGCAGTTGGAACTAAGGTGTCCATGACCTCAGGAATCCTGAGAGTCAATGTTAGTATTCGTAGTAGGTGCCTCCCATCACCCCAGAACTTAGAGTCATCAATCATTGCTTCTAGATAAGCCCAGTCCGGCATCTCATCACGTCCAAATCGCGTTTCGCATAATAATTTCTCCTTCAACTTGTGTTCTAGAAGCATGAATGAAATAAAGTTTGAAAGGAAGGCTGGAAGGCGGCTTGAATCTTTACCGTTGATATATTCTTTTTTTTTGAAATCTTCATCTTTTTCCATTATCAAATAGAGATACCACCAATGCAACGACGACCGACATAGACGCTCATGTATCTCTACAGCTCTGTTAATGAGACTTTGTGCCCACTCCGATCTCTTGCACACGTCGATGCACAACCCTTGAACTTCATACCGTGAACATGGGAGTTCCTTTCTACCCATCGAAGACCGTTTTTTATCACTTAATTCACACAAGTGATCGTCACCTGACCCATGATTTATGGAATGACGTAGGAATATCGCACTCCATGCATAGCTCAAACTTGGTGAATGTTGCCTCAAGGCATTGTAAAAGGCCGCATCATCTATGCTGCAATCAGGTGCTTCTACAAAGATGAATCCTTTAGGACAATAAAAGCCATAGATATACCTCTCTTGCCTGAGAGTAAAAACCTTTCCTTTGTATCTGTGATTCAGGTGGAATGCCATCAATGTACAACCAGTTACGTCCCATGACTTCTTAACCATCGACATATATTGACACACCTCCCGCTTAATGCTCAACAGTGACTTCTCTATTACAAGGGATTCGCCCCGTAATAAGCTGGATGGAACACCATTTTGATGCGCCCTTTCCAAAAACTCCCTAAAATAAGGGTCCTTGAAAAGACCAGCATCAAGAATTTATTACACATCAAGAATTTCAAAAACTGATGACAACTTATTACACATCAAGAATTTCAAAAGTGAATCTACAAGAGATTTTTCAGCTGCACTTTTTGTGATAGAAACAAAAGCCACACCCGCAGCAAGAGCATCAACATCATCATCTTCCCAAGCAGCATCACTTGTTTTAGCGTTTGCCAAATGGTTATTAGAGGAAGAAGGGAACCACTCGTTAACATTTTCGGTGTGCAAAGTGTGAAATTCTGAATTCAAATCACTAGGTCTTTTATCAGCCCTGAAGGAAGAAGGGGAAGAATCTTGAACTTGAGGAGGTGCTACTCTAGCTGAAGCCGACACAACTTGTGTTGGTGGTCTGATACTATCAATAGCCACAACTCTACCACTTGTATTCCCCACCGTATCCTGTCCTCTCACATTATTAACAACTTCATTATCCTCTTTTGATCGTCTTCGTCTTTTCTTTTGAGGCTTCGGCCTTGATGATAATTCCTCTCGAATTTCTCTGGGCACACCTTGGCAAGCTGCTATATCATTTCCCTTATCGGATAAGTGGTTCCTAATCCTTGAAGCCGACCCTGCACATACTCGCTCACAATAGTTACACTTCCATTTATTATCTTGTAATTCTACAACGTGTTTCCAGACTTCGTCTCGGGGTCTACCCCCTGCAGGCTTCGCTCTATTCATAATCAACCCACACTATGTAATTGTGTGCTCTGCAATTTTGGTAAACAATAAAATCTCAAAATTAAACACAACTCATAAATTGGCTCGTATAAATAATATTCAGCAAATTAAGAACTTCAACTGCAAAATTATGAACTTGAGATGAATTCAGAGGGAAATCTAGTGAGCTGTTGAAATTGCAAAATCTAGATTATGTGTAACTTCAATATCGTAGTTAGAATTTTGTGAAACATGAATAGAAAATTGAATTTTATATTATAATTAAGCTATATATAATATACTAAATTCTGTACGTTAGCAATAACGGTTAATGTAGATCATATTGTTACATCAACTGTTTCCTATAAGATGAAAGTGGAGATGGTTACTTATTAATATGAAAGATTAAGATCGGAAATTAAACTTTCAGCCAAAAAGAACACAAAAAACATCAAAAACATAGAATCCTGAAAGAAGAGGGTTGTGTTAATTTGTACCTGAGATTGCAAAATCTTAAGTATCTAGCTTCTTAAGTTGAGATGAAACCGCTAGTGGATAGCAAGCGAGCTAGCTACTGAATTTGCAAGATTTAGATTCAAGTTTTGTGATGGAGAATACGTGTACCGGAAATTTCCAAGAAGATAAGGTAGAGAAAATAAGAGGTATTAGTAGTGTTAGAATATAGACATTGATTTTTTAGATTAGTAAATTGGCATTGGGAGTGAGAATAAATAAAACAAGAAATAAGAAAGGAGTATTTTTTAATTAAATTTACTAACTTTATTAATATAATTGAACTTATAAATGTAAATAAGTGTTCCTTGGTGTACACAACTCCTAGTGACGAACACTTGTTAAAATCGTGTGTTTTCTTAAAGACATTTGACGAATGAATTTGTTGATTGATTTTTCCTAATGTGTGCCCATGAGCACACAATAGTAATACTACTAATTTAGGTAAATTTAGTAATTTTTGTTATTTTGATTTATTTTAAAAGGATTCATTAATTCTAATTTAGGAAATATTTTTGAAATAATTTCTCAAATTAATACTTTTATTGTGTACCCATGGACACACATTAGTCGAACTGTTAATTAATTATGGGTATTATTCATGACAACTTGCAAAATTTCTTAACATAGGAATAATAAATGCAAGATTCTTTAAAATAAGGAAGTTATTGGATTTAAGTTAATTTTTTTTAGAGAATATAACTTTTTGTTCAAACAAGAGTATTACTCTGCCTTTAATATTTAATTTTTTTTAAAAAAAGAAAATTGTAAATTACAAGAGAGTTAGAATAGATTAAGGAGAAAGTGCACTCTAATTATAAAGGATGGTTCATTATGCACCTAACTCTTAACACATACTATGCATTTTTATATTTTCCAACTTTTCTCCCTCGCTTGTAAAATTTTGATGGGCATAAGATAGTAGAGACAAAGCTCCCACATCTGAAATTTTGAAATGGAATTGGAGAATGTGACAATATAAAATCCAAAAGATTGAATGTTGAAATTTACATTTAGGCTTTCTATTAATTTAAATGTGTTGTTCTAATTAGTATTCAGATCATATACTCCCAGTTATAAAATTAATATTTATAATTATCCTGTATTTACGAGTCGATTTGTTCTTGATCCATTGACTTTTTTGTGTTCTTCAAAATCGAAATATTTCAAATGTCTCAACCTAAGATCGAGGGAGATCAGGTCCCGTCTATTTCATTTTTTTAGCTGGAAGAAGTCAAGAATACAATATTTAGCTGGAAGTCAAGAATCAATCCTCTAGCTCATCTAAATTAACGAGCTTGTAAATTTTATCTCCCAAGAAGTTTGAACTCATTAATCATTGTCACATTCAATCTTAAAATAAAGTCGGGTGTTCCTTGAAGCGGATAAATGTGCTTCTTCACTCGGTTGCACATACAATTTAACAACGGACTCAAAAGCAAACTAGCTCACTTTCTTAGAAGAGGAAGGTCATTGTCGTATTCTTCCCACCATTTAGAACATAAAGAAGAACGCATTTCAAAGTTAAATGACAAAGACCGACATACTTCAAAACGGTAAGTGCTCGATCATATCACCTCACACAACAGTATATCTAGCAGCCGCCCTCCTTCCTTCAATGGTACCTCTTAACTTGGATTCAAGATGTTTCCAAAACACTTAGACCGGCATACTTCAAAACACTTATTTACAGCCGCCCTCCTTCCTTCAATTGTGGCATACATAAGGATGTCGTTCGTGATATCTATTGCATCTACTAAGTAGCCCGCAGTTGGAATATCGTAATCCATGCATCATAATTTCTCAAACTTGGTGAATTTTGCTCCAAGGCATTTTGAAAGCTTGTATAATATATGCTGCAATCAGGTGCTTCCACAAATCCTTTAGGATAATAAAACCTATAAACATACCTATCTTGCTCCAGAGTAAAAACTTGTCTTTTGTATCCGTAATTCAGGTGGAATGTCATTAATGTACAACCAGTTATTTTCCAAGACTCATTAACCATCAACATATATTGACGCACTTCCTACTTAATGTTGAATAATGACTTTTCGAGTACAAGGGAACCACCCAGTAGGAAGTTGGGTGAAACACTATATTTTTGTGCCCTCTTCATATATTCCCTAAAATAAGGGTTTTTAAGGATATCAGAGCCGACCGATGAGAATTTATTGCACATCAGGAAATTAAGAAACACATCTGCAACATGTTCTTCAAAGGTTATTCTTGTGATTGAAATAAAGTCATTGGAGGAAGAAGGGGAAAGATCTTGAACTTGAAGAGTTGCTACTCTATCTGAACCCGACGCAACTCGTAATGGTGGTGTGATGTTATCACTAGCCACAACTCTACTATTTGTATTCCCCACCATACCATGCCCTCTCACATTATTACCAACTTCGTTATCCTCTTCTAATCGTCTTTTCTTGTTAGGCTTCGATCTTGATACTTCTCGAATTTCTCCGGGCACACCTTTGCAGGTTGATATATCATTTCCTAGACCGGATAAGTGGTTTCTAATCCTTGAAACCGACCCTGCAGATTCTCAACCACAATATTTACATTTGCATTTACCATGCTCTAATCGGTCAACGTGTTTTCAGACTTCGTCTTGGGGTCTACCCCCTGCAGATTTCTCTCTACTCATAACCAACCTCTCTTGTAAGTTTTGTAGACATTGGTCGATATGTATATAATTTAAACGCGAACAGGACATTGGTCGATATGTATATAATTTAAACGCGAAAAGAAATAGAACTTGTAAACAAGGTATAAATATTCATCCATTGATGAAGAAAGTCACTTAAATTGCAAAATTGAGTGGGAAATCTAGTGAGCTGGTGAAAGTTCAAGATCTGGATTATGTGTAATCTTCAACATCATAGTTAGAGAGCTTCAACTCTTCATTGACTTTATGTTGTGGCCATGGATAAAAAAACTTCGACGCATCATACCTCTTGTCGTGGAAATCGGGGTCCCTCTTTTCATGTTCTAGAAAATAAACGGGGTTCAGGTAACTAGCGACTCCCCAGTTGAGATAAAAAGTGAGTTGTTTTATCTGGGAATCAAGATCCCACCCAAACACAAGTCCATCCTCTTCCACAGTTCCTTCAAAAATTCTGAAAATTTTGTCCTTCACCACATCTATTGCCATTCCTAAGTAGCCGACAGTTGGCACTAAGGTGTCGATGACACACATAATCTTCAAACATAGTTTAGTACATAATTTAGATCTCTCCCGTCATCCCAGACCTTAGAGTCATCAAGGATCCCTTCAACATCAAACTTGCCCTGAAATTTTAGATATGCTAATTTCTCTTTTAGGTCAAATTCTAGCAACATGATTGAAAGAAAGTTTGAAAGACCACTTGCCTTCGTAGGCTTGATATTTTCTTCACGTTGGACTCTCATACCATTTTTCGTTAGCAACTCGTCAAACCCTCCCCAATACCATTTACATCGCTCGTGTATTTGTATTAATTTGTTGATGATGCCTTGTGCCCACTGTGACCTACTACAAACCTTGATGCATATCTTGTGAATTGCTTCTTGTAAACATATGTGGCCCATAAATTCATCATATAGTTTTCGGCCATGATCATTGAATTCACATATGCGATACTTTCCTAAATCATCATGATCTACATTTGAATAATGATAGATCTCAGAGGTTAAAACCGAAATGTACAACCTGGGTGAATGTAGCCTCAAGGCATTTTCAAAGTCGACACAATCAATCTAAGGATAAGGTCCTTGCTTAAAGATGAATCCTTTAGGGAATAAAAGCCATATACACACTTAGCTTTTTCACTAGTGGAAATTTGCCTTTGTTTCCCTTCATTCAGGTAGTACACGATACGTGTACAACCTGTTGTCTTCCAGGACTCTGTAACCATCAACATATATTGACGCACCTCCAGCTCCTTAATGTTCATCATCGACTTTTCAACTACCAAAGATCCACCCTTTAGTAAACTCGATGCAACACCATATTTATGCGCCCTTTTCAAATACTCCCTAAAATATGGGTCAGTGGTAACTAATTACCATCAATAGGTACCTAAGTTACCTAACCCCTACTAATTACCATCAATTAGGCATTTATCGCACCTCCAAATCTAGGTAATTTTTTTCAAACCTTACCAGAGTAAATAACCTCTTTAAAACCACCCCCATCAAAAACTCATCAGAAGGCATTCTTTCCATCCCCAGAGCAACCAACAATGTTTAGAGGCTTAGAGAAAATGGTGAAAACTATTCAGATGGAAAATTCCCGCAGAAAGTCCTTACTCATAGGCTCCACTTTTGTTTTGTTGGCGGTCTTGTGTGTTTCCTTCATCGTCAACTTGCTCGAAGTCCCCTGGCTAACTTGCTTGGCCTTCCTTCTCCCCGCCGCCCAGAACGTACTAGCCCTCGTTTGCCTGGACTACTACCGTCACTCTCTATTAGCCCAGCGGGGTTCCATCCTAAAGGACATATTTTAACACGCCCCCGCAAGTGTAACTGGGAAATTGGTCAACGGGGCGGGTCCAGGATCGAGAGAAGCCGTTAGGTAGATGACTCTGATACCATATTAGCCTAACGGGGTTCCATCCTAAAACCAATTGGCAATAGAAGGAGTAATCCGATTAGTTATATATTAGTCCAATTTACTATCAACTTTCAGATGTGTGATGTACATATTCTAACACTCTCAAGGGATGCAGCCCGTGTCCTTTCTGCTCTCCGTTGGCACCTTGGTTGTCGTGGACCTCGTCGGCGGAGGAGCCAACACCTGCCTGCTCGTGTTCGTTTCGTGTGTCTACATACCCTGGGCCGGAGCGTTTCAGATGGCGCTGCTCACGCTGTTCGAGCTCCCCCAGGTGTACGGAGTGGCAGCTGTCTTCTTCGTCATGGGCTTGAGCGACGAGAGAGGGTCGATGTGGTGGCTCTTACTGTGTGCCATCCCGCTCGCGGAGACTGCGGCTATGGCTCTGCTCAGGTATGAATTGGGGCGATCCAACGCCGATTGTAGCGGGCCGAAAACCCGGGTTCAATTGATGTATGTCAAGTTGGCGTGGAAAACTGGTGAGAAGGTCTTGCTTGGCCCGCAAAAACGGCGGGCCAATAGGACGTGTGTACATCATGCGCATAAACGCGTTAAGCCCAACACACAAGCCCATGGGGTTCCATCCTAAAACCAATTGGCAATAGGAGGAGTAGCCCAAGGGTATATATGTTGGGCAAATCTTTTCATAAATCCCAATGTGGGATAGCTTTTTATATCTCAACAGGTTTGTTCTGTAATAAGTGGAACCGGTTCAGTATAACCCGGCCACATAAATAGTCGCTTTCTTGCTACTTTCCCTTTTGAGTTTTGAGGGTTTTGTTTTGTGTGTTTTTGAGGATTTGATCGAGCAGGTTGGCTCCAATTTCTGTGTGATTTTCTTCCGCAATTTCATGTTTGTTCTTCAAATTTGTTAGCCATTCTCAGTTTCCTTCATGGTATTATCACATCGTCTTTGAGTGAAACTGAGCGTTTTGATTTCGTGAGTTACTAACCTTACCTTGTATAGTCATAATTGGGCCGAGCGCTGAAGCCCGTCCACCATTCACGAGGCCCAATCCGTTGAACCAATCAAAGAGTATAGAGATCTCCAATAAAAATACAATAAAAAAAATGTTAGATTCCGGGGGACCGAAAAAATCGATTGACGTATCGGAAATTTTTACCACTTAGCATAACAAGTCATTTTGTTAATGCTAGTGGTTTTTGTTAATGTTTATTGATGTGAGAATCCAACGGACTATAACAAGTCATTTTGCTATTGTAATGCTTCCTGAGAAGTTGCACAAATACCAAAAAAAAAATACAATCTTTTCATTAATTACTTGCAATGCTTCCTGAGACAACATTCATGATAATAATAATATCACCACCTTGTATCACACAAATACCAAAAGAAATTGCACAAACCATTTTGTAGAAACCAGACTGAACAACATAGTTAGAAAGACATCATCCATCAGACAGGCCAAATGTTGCATTGTGCTTGTTGTTACTGATCCGACTGACGATGAAGATGCTGAACAAAAAAACAAAACAAAAGCATACAACGACCGACACTTCTGCAGCCGCTCACCCCCGCAATCTGGCTTTGTTTTTTTCGGGTTTGGAATCGAAGCAGCGAGAGGTCGATCAAAATAAAACAATGAAGCATTGGCTTTTGGGATCATCATATAATGACTTGTGACATAAAAATGTACACTTGCCAAGATATGAAAAATGGGGATTTTTGGTGTTAAAATGATGGGGAAAAACAAAGGAAGAAATGGAATTGAGCTGGCTATATATATTACTATTACCCTTAGCTTGTGGGAGGTAAAAAAAATTTAAGAAGAAGTAAAATAAAAAGAAAGGGTGACTGGTTGAAATTGAGGCTAACACTGACGGCCTCCACGACAAGAGAGGGGCCCAGCATTGGAAGTGATGGTTCCGACCATGGAGGATGACTTGGCGCCCAAGCTTGATGCCCGTGCATAGCTGGATGAAGCGCCGGCTCCAGATGGAGTGAAGTATGCACCGTTGAGCAACATGTCGCCTTCTGATCTCCAGTTCCATCCTTTCCATTGGCTTTGAGGTGTCTCCACTCTCTTAGTCACCTGAATATTTCACAAGCAAACAAAACAAAGAGATATGGTGCTTAATAGGCTGATTTCAAAGAAGGATTGCGAAAAATAGGACAATTGGGTGTATTAGACTCAAAATTCATCATTCAAATTCATCATTGACCCAATGAGGCTCCGCTACAGCGGAATTTGGGGGTCAAGATGGACGCCCGATAGACCCAAGAAAAACTGAAATTCAGCTATGTGACAATAATAGCTGAATTTAGTTAGAAAGCACGAAATTGATATAGGGTTAATCCATCTCAAAGGCAGTGTTTAAAAGCCAATGAGCATGAGGATGCGCCCCAGACAGTCACAATAGACTCATTACATAATTTAAAATCAATGTTAAAAAATGGCAAGTTGACTCAAAATTCAGCATTCGGATTGCAAAAATAGGACAATTGAGTGTATTAGACTCAAATTTCAGCATTCAAATTTATCCTTATGGTGCCAAGTAGGCTAGTATTGGAAAATCAGGCCGGTTGAGTGTATTAGAGAGTCACAATAGACTCATTACATATTTTAAGATCAATATAAGAAAATGGCAAGTTGAGTGTAACAGACTCAATATTCAGCATTCAAGTTCATCCACTTTTGAACAAAGAGATATGGTATTAAATGTTCTGATTTTAAGGGAGGATTGTAAGGATAGGACACAAATGAGCAAATGTGGTAATAGTTTTTTTGTTTTGGGTTTACCTCCTTTGCGAATGGGTTAACAGGGGCGAGATATCTGTTGCCTTGGCTGTTAATGGTGGGGTTCGCGCTTCCTCCAATGGCGTACATTTCCCAGTGGGTGTAGTCATTGTTCACCACATGGAAGTAGCCATGTCTGCATCTGTAATTGTGGTTGCAAATCATCTAAATCAGTTTCTGCATATTTATGTATGCTTGGAATGTATAATGAAACAAGACAAAGAAGTCATTACCTTGGCATTCTCTGAATGAGACCAGCTCCAAAATGGTTGAAAGCAATGGTCACTTGCATTTGCTTATCTCTTACATAAGAATCACTGTGTCCCAGCAGCATCACCTGTTTCATTGTAAAGCAAATAAATAAGTAAAAATTTCATTTATTTGGTAAAGAAAAGTATTTTGTGTTAGAATTAGAACCTCATTGTGGTGGGCAAAATGGTTGTTAGAGATAGTAATTGCAGTTGAACCCATGACAGCATCAACAAGGCCATCAGCACAGTGAGATAGCGAGTTATGATCAATCCATATATGACTTGCACCGAAAATTGAAACTCCATCACCATCAGCCATGGTCCTCCACCCAAAATGAGTTGTGGAGCTTCTTACCATGGCGTTTCCAGTGGGTTTACAGTCATGAATATGAATTCCATGTATGATAATGTTAGTCACAAACTGAATAGTAATGCAAGCTCCATTTGCAATATGGACATTAGCTCCACGGCCATCAATTGTCTTAAAGCTGTTCATTATGAGCTCCTCTTTCAACTGGATTACCATGTCCCTTTGGAATATGATCCAGAGTGGCTCTTCTTGGATGACAGCGTGGCGGAGGGTCCCGGGTTTTGGTGTTACAGGGTCATCATCAGTGTGGTCAGTAACAACATAGAAACGGCCATTACGGCCTCCAATAGCGTTTCTGCCAAAGCCAATTCCACAGTCTGCCAAACGCATACGGTTTGTTTCCCATTTAGGGTCACAACGCCAGCAATCATCAATTGGGTTTCCAGTTCCACATGAAAAGTAGCCCAGTTTTCTCCTCTCAGTGCTGTTCTTTATACTCCTGCATATTTACACATCACAGTAACAGAATTTGGTAAAGCATTCATATTGATCTGAGTTGTTTTACAGTAATAATCATGTTCATCTTATATACCATGAAGAACTAAAAAGATGTGTTTGCAGATTTGACTCTTCAAATCTCTCCAATTTCACACCTTGTCCACATCAATATGATCTTGGAAATTTCCTCTTTGTTAGACCATTGTCTTTATCACATCACAGTATCAACATTTAAGACAAACATTGCACTTCTCTCAGATAGAGGAGAATTTTGATTGGCTCAAAAATTAAAGTGAAATTCCCCTTGGAATATTTGATGGTAACATCATTAAGGACAAATGTTACCATTTTCAAGTCTAATTCTTATAGTCCCATCAACTAATAATATCTCAAGGCACTAGATTGGGTCTTCAGTTGTAAACTGATCTAGTTTTGTATAAAATCTTAAGATGCTAAGAAATTATGCAAGGCTATAAATCATAAGAAACATATCATATGAAAGAGTTGGATAATGCATAAACCCCTGCTTTAGAGAAGAATAAATGAGATGGACACCATAGTAGGAGTAGGGTACCATCTAAATAGCAATACAGGTGTGTGCACATAATACAAACTGGCTAACTGTTGCACGTGCCTTGGACGTGTAAAGTTACTCAACAAACAAATTAAAAGGATTGTGTGAAACAAAGAAAAAGAAAATCCATCTTGAAAAAGAGCATGTATTTGGCTTTTTTGGTGGGGAAGATCACAAAAGGAAGAGACAGGGTTAGGGATAACAGATATCATCATGCAACCAGCAATGACATAGCTACAATTTCTCCATCTTAATCATAGCATCATGAACTTTCAATTACCCAAATTATGGCAAACAAGAATGAAAAAATTCCATTAGCACGTGAGAGAGAGGAAGAGAGACCCACATGTGAACCATGGATGCAACCTCTTCAGGATCAGCCACAGCGTGCACATTAATTTCATCATCTTCCAACCTGAATCATTAAACCAGCAAACACAATTAGGCAAGATGAAAAATGAATGAGAAAATAAAATTAAAAAAGCACAATTTAATTCCATCATATTCAGTCAAATCTCCTTATTACTCTCCCTTTTGTTGTGATATTCACCTTTATTTCTGATGTAATTGAAAATTAGGGGAGAAAGCAGGTCACTGTCCACGGAATTTTTTAGGCATCATAACCATAATTATACTGATTGTGAGAGGCATGTTACCACCGCCATATGTACTATTTTGTCATAAATGTGGAACATTAGAAAAATTATCAACCATAACCTCTAGTTAGTTTTTAGAGCACTCTTAAAGTGTAAAAATACAATTATACCCTATCTGAGTAACAAACTTATTAGCCAATATTATCAATTTTTCTTCAAGGAATCTTAAAGTACGAAATTGTAAGAATTCAGAGGCGTTGAATTGATTTTAAAAAAATCTTAGTTTTTTTTTTAACTCCTTTGGAATCTTTCGCCTTCTAATTTCTATGGCTTTGAATTGGTTGCTGAAAAAAGCAGAGAAAGGTGAGTATGGGACTTTAGCGTTGTTTGAATGAGAAGATGGCCAATGGAGAAACAGGAGAAGATTTTTTTTTCTTTTCCAAGTCTGTGAAAGTTACGGAAAAAGGCCATGAACTCTGAAGAAAGCAGGTTAACTATAAACAGAATAAACGGTTCAGATCATGGAAAAAAACTCGAAAAAGTATAATCAACGGCCAGCGTTGCTCAATGCACGCAGAGCGATAATGGAAGGTTTGGGATTGTAATTTGACTACATACTGTGCATACGAAAGGACGGTTTAGATCACTATGGGAGAGCAACAGCCAAAAGTAAAAGGAAAACTCAACCGACAAATGTAGTTGCTTACCTTTCCGCCATGGACGAGTCCTTCGAGCTCAGCGAACTCCCCGATTTCCTGCAATTGCACAATAACCGAGCTTCAGAAGACAAAATTAACTACATCTGCAAGCTTAAATCTACATTGCGTGTCAATTTCAGCACAAATCGAAGCAATTGCAGCTGAGATTATCACGCGAGAGGAACGAAAAATCGAAACATGAAATCAATTTCAACCGACAAATGTAGAGTAGAAAAAAGCGCACTCTCGAAACTCTGTGCTTACCTTTCCGCCATGGATGAGTTCTCCGAGCTCAGCGAACTCCCCAATTTCCTGCAATTCCACAACAACAGAGCTTCAGAAAGACAAAATTAACTACTTCCGTAAGCTTAAATCCGCATTGCGCGTCAATTTCAGCACAAATCGAAGAAATTGCAGCTGAGATTATCACACATCAGGAACGAAAAATTCGAAACAAGAAATCAATCTCTCCGGGAAACAGGTGGAAGCTAGATGAGAGAGAAGGAGAGAAATTGACCTAATCGCCGACGGTACAGCGTCGCCGGAATCCTTCGCAACCGCCATAGCTCCGACTAAAGCAAGAAGGAAGAGGAAAAGAGCGTATGAGAACGCAACAACAACCTTCTTAGAGGCCGCCATTGAACAATGTCGCAATTCAGCTTCCAAAATCGAAATCCTGCGACAAAGGACGAAGAAGAGGGAAAGGGAAAGAGAGGATGTCAGAGAGAATGAGAGCTCCAACGTAACGGCTCCTTTTATAGATACACAGAGAGAAGAAGAAGAAAAGGGATTGGGAGCAAACCTGCTACCAAAACTACCAGAGTTTGTCCTCTTTATTTTATTTATTTTTATTTATTTTTTATTTCTGTTTACAGGGGTTAAGTAACGGCGTCAAGTAACAACCGAACGACGTCGTTTAAGCGGTAACTCGGGCCAAATGAAACCCCAACCGCCAGTAACCGCTGTGCGTTGTGTAAAAGGGGTGAGATTAGCAATTATTAAAGGGCGGAGAGCGTGAGGGCGTGATCACCGACGGTGAATGGGTACCGTAGAGCCGTGGAACATCCTCTAATCATGCGACACGTGTCAGATCTTGCCTCAATACGGAACATATTCTATGAGTACCAATTTTTAGGTGTCATCGTACTTGTTATAACATTTTAATGGAATCGAAACAATGTAGTTACCTTTGTTCGTATAGCAAACGAGTGTGAAGAAAGTAAGAAAGTTGTAGCTTGATCGAGTTTGGTATAAAACTGTAGTCAATGTTCTGAAAAACGTTAGGCAGACGTTGGGCGGAGAGGGACTGTTTAGTGTCTAGACGGCCTAAACGATGGCCTAGACAGTCCTAGACAGGTGTCTAGACGGTATGGACGATTAGACAGGTTAGGACCTTTCAATGTCTAGACGAGGCCTAAAAAAGATTTTTAGAACAATGATTGTAGTGCATTCACCCTATAATTAAACTGTTTGCTGCAATTTTAATTATTTGGGTCATTTTTAGTAACCATCCCCAAAAGTGGGGTTTGTTTTGTAATTTTCTTCAGTTTTTTATGGAGGGAAAAAGAAAGATAAAATAAACTACAATTACAAAATAAAATTTCCCTCGTATTTGTTGTTATGTTCCCCTAATTGTAATTTTAGGTCTCTCACTCAAGTAGGGTTGAGCACGGGTCAGTTTAAACCAAAATTTTAAGCCAAACTGATATTATTCGGTTCAGTTTAGGAAATTTTTAAATTCGATTTAGGTTCGGTTTCGGTTAAATTTCGCTTTTTTGAAAGAATTACCTTTTATCTATTTAAAATTGACAAAAACTAAAATTGGACCAATTCGGTTCCGTTCTTTATTCAACTTAAATGAAATTTCGATTTTCGGTTCGGTTCGATTTTGAACCAATGTTCGATCCTACTCTTACTTAAGTTCTTTTCCACATTTGAAAGATAAATTTTTTACTACCAAAAAAAACACATTGCCTTTTAAACTAATACTACGGATATAGATATATGGCATAGGTTAGAAATAATAGATAATATAATTCTCTTATTGGGCTAAGATTTGCAAAAATCTCACATAGGTGGTTAACATGAAATATCGAAACATTTTTCATTGATATGGTAAAACGGTAAATATCCATTAAATTACATTTTTTATTCTACCCTCTTGCAACGAACTTTAGCGCCCTTTATCCAGTAGTAGGCCAGCATCCAATGAAGAATAGAGAGAGAACAAAAAATGGAATATTTTTTAGATTGTATTTGTATTCATCCATTTACTATATCAGCACATGGGCAGCCGTTATACCATCTGAAAAATAATCGAATATTTATATTTACCAAATTTTATTTCTTGGATTTATACTACTAACATTTTATTTAATTCATTTTGTTCACAAAACAAAATTCGTGGGTCCGTGGAGAACGTTATGTGGCCGTTACATTTGTAGTTTTTAATGGTGCCTAAATTTTTTTTTCAACGTTCGAATATGTAGAAGATAAAATTGCATTTGCATGTAGACTATATATACTGTATTCAGTATTCTTTTTGGCAGATGAAAACGATATGATAAAGTTTCATTGTTTTCTTAGGGTATTGGCACCGTTGTCAATAGAATGTAGCATACGCTTCTACCAACAAAAAAAATTAGAACTATAGTATACGCAATTGCACGAGATATGTGTACACAAAATTTTATATTTTTAGGGAAATTTTATGGCAAAGTAATACATTAATTGTTCGTGGCATATATATGTTTTGACACAAAAAAAAAATAGGGTTAATGAAAAAGGTACTAAGTCATATTATGAAACGTAAGATAGTTTAAGTCACATGATATTGTAGCTCCAAAGTTCGTATTAATTGGTTCTATGAGATTTCTGAAAAAAATTCATATTGTTAAAGAAAATGTCAGATGTTTGTTATCTATGGCGCTAAGAATCTTAGTGTTTTGCTCACCTTAATTTTAAACTCGTTTTGTTCTTTCTTTTCGGGGGATTGTATCATGCACCCCTTGTCATTTTTGCTCTCCTTGTGGTGGCTCCTTTGTCAACCTGCCTAGCCATTTATGGTCTCTCGGACTACTAAATCTATTTGGTACCCCGAATTTTTACCGTTAAAAAAAAAAATGGTGTAATTTTTTTCCAATTTTTATGTAAGGTACATCTATATTAAATTTGGATTTAGAGTATGTAAGTACTTAGATGACCTAAGAATTTAGGAATTACTTAAAGAAGCAACATTAGAAAAAGAAAATGTATATATGTCCGTAATCACTAAGGTTCCATTCGGCATTAGCGTCTTTAATTAGTGATTTGCATCGTGTCTTTAGAGCTTCAATTCCTGCTAGACGAAGTTGAAAATCTCCAAATCCAACACCTTCTCGTTGTAGATGATCTAATTACCTTCTATTAGACAAAAAAAGGATGGTATTATGGTAAATGCTACTCCTATATGTCACGGTTAATATTAAAATCAAGGTAAAGTAGAGCGTGGTAATATGTAATAAAGATCTTTTGTGCATGAAGTTTCTCTACCAAAAAGAGCAAAAATGATGATTACCTTCAACTGACAATTTCATTACGTGAACAGTGAACACCATCTTTCCATGCATCTTGTTTTCAACTCTCATATGATAAGTACCACTTAATTAATATTCTCGAGCTAATTTTTTTTTCGTCTTGTTACAAATAATTCTCTTTATTGACAAATAAAGTTTTGTATGCATGTTATCACAAAAAAAAAAAAATGTACTTGATTATTTAACTTGTTTCTTGGTTCTTTAATATGAAAGTTATTTGTACATGCATATATTTCTCGGACTTTAATGCAAGTCAAAATCAAACAGTTTTGTGAATATTAAATGTCAAATACATATATAACACTAGTAAATCTCTTAATCTATATATCAATCTAACAACAAATGAAGAGTTCGTTATTTGTCAAGAATTATTATAGATTCAAATGATAAACACTACAGAACTCTATAGCTAGCTAGTCTAGTACTAGTTTTAGCTAACTATTATATATTCTTAATAGATGAGCTAATGTCTCCATTCTAAGTGAGAAAGTGTTACTCCCTCCGATCCAAATTAGGTGTCGTTTTAACCTTTTAAATTTGATCCATTTTATGTGTCGTTTTAGATTTTCTAGGCAATTAATTATGAGTGAGTTATGAGAATTGTTATTGGAATGTGTTTTTATTGATTAATGTTATTTATTCATTGGTTAAAAAGGGTGTTCAGTGATAAAATTTATAAAAAAGTTATAGTTTTGAGTTTAGTTAATGCTTTTCTTAAATTTTGTATCGAAGACTAAAACGACACTTATTTTGGATCGGAGGGAATATCATTTACAAACTTTTAAAATTTGATGAAAAGGATTTATGTATAAATATACACTTTAATGCTCGAAATAATAGACATAAGGAACCTAAACTCAACATTGATGTTATTAAAGGAGGTGGCGTCTTAGTTGATCTAGTTGACATATAGATAAACTGATCTAGCATCTTAATCTCTATTTTTTTTTGTCGGGACACCTCAATCTCTATATAGCAAGCTTAATAACGGGTAATCAAGCTTCAATGACCTAACTGGTAGATGATAATATCCGAAACCAATTGGTACGTTGCTAGTTCGAATCCCCTCTCATTGTAATGGTTTAAATATCTTATAGACTCTCCAAAAATAAAAGGCATCATCTTAACCTCTTTTTTGGAAAAAGGGTAACTATTTCCATAAGGCCAAAAGATATACAAAGGGTTACAAATAGACCAGTTACAACTCGAGAAATAAAGGATCTACAACTCCAAGCAAAAGCTACAAAACTTGACTACTAGATTACATAACATCACTAGCTCAGTCCACAAAAGTTTCACCTTTTCACATCAAGGAACTCTCTATCCACGAAAGTCTTAACTGCTCTTTTTGTCAAGAACACTGTCTGTAGGATCAAAATGGATCGAGATCTCAAAACACTACCCTACAGTTCTAATCGTCTGACTAAATACCCGAAGGCGGCGACATCTTAACCATAAATAAATGAAGAATGAACTTTTTTGTTACTATTACTATATGTCAAGCCTCAACTAAGAGAAAAGGGAAAATTTTCACATGTAGCAAGATTCTCAAGAAAGATGATTAGTGTTTGGTATACATAAAAGTAATTAGATTTGTGTGAAGGGGTAGATTTGTATCATAATTAATCTTGGAGCCCCTAAACTAAAGGAGGGATTTGTTAAGGGGGACAAGATAATATTATGCTCTCATGTTGCCCACCCACACTATCTTATCCTACACCCTCTCTTCCAACTGGCTCGCATGATTCCATCATTTACCCGCTTCTCACGCCCACCTCTCTCACTTTGCCTTTATTTACAGTTTTAACCTAGTATATTTTATAAAGTCTGTAAAGTAGCCCACTCCCATGCATAAAAAGTCACTCTCAAGCTTCAACACCATTATACCAGGAAGAGGTTCAAGTTCAATTGTAAATGAACACCCAATTTTCCTTTTTTTTTTTAAACTATTATCCAAGTTATGTTAACTTGTAATCGATGGTGTTAGAACTGTCAAAAGCTGATCCGACCCGAAAAACCAACCCGAACCGTCCGAAAAATTGAGGGTTAAGATCTGAAAATTTGAACCTAAAATCCAAAATAAACCGAACCCGATAGACCTGAAACCCGTTGGGTTGAATTGATTTGTTATATTTTTAGAATATATATGATATATTTTAAAAAATTATAATAGACTTTATTATTAAAATATATTAAATAATAGAATATTATTAAATATTATTTTTAAATAAAAAAATATTTTAATAATTATAAAAAATCGATTTTCTTAACCTGTTGGGTCGACCAGTCCGGAGGGATTTCTTAACATGTTCGATCATTATAGGAAAATTAAGTGGGTACTTGGCAAAATTAATTAAAATGCAAGCATATTGATTTGCATTTGGACGAAGCCCACCACATAATTAACCAACTTTCAACTACAGTTAGTTATAAACATTTACGTAGGGCTACTTTCAATTAATTATATTTTGCGTTGAGTTAAAGTTTAATTCCCTTCTTCCACCAAAAAAAAAAAGTTTAATTCCCTTCACATGGGAGTACTTAAGGTTAGATAGTGATTAACAATGATAATGACAGTGGGGTTATGCAGCTTTTACATATTATAATGACAAATTTTACTTTTATTTAACTAAATATACGTAATTTATATTATGCCTTGGATTCCTTTATGCCATTATTTTATGGGTGGATTCATGGCCATCTTCTCAAATTAAACATCTTACAAAGTATGTTTATAGTACAATTAATAAAGACAAATCTTTATTTAGCTAGGTCTATCTAAAAAAAGCATCAATTAATTAGATTCTTTATAAAATGTATGTGCCCTTGAATAGCCTTTATAAAATTAGCTTAGTGCGTGTAAAATAAATGATATATGCTAGATATCAACTCTTAAGTCTTTAACTATGACAATTTACCTTCTCATCCTCTTTTCTTTGGTAAATCTATACATATAGAATTGTACATTAAAATATTCTCTACATCTAATTTATTAGGATTATTTTTTATTTTTTTATAGTGTTTATTTTTCCTCCTTTTAAGGTTTAGTTTTAAAATGAGTTGTGTTCTAAAAAAACACTTTTCTGATTAATTTCTTTAATATTAAAATGACATAAAAGACTTTTGTACATATCTTCCTACTCATTGGTTGTTTTACACATGTGTCTTTGAGATGGATATAGCTGAATTTTGGTGTATTTAAATTAAATTAAATTATTATTGTCATATAATTGAATTTTAGTTTTTATTTCATCTGTTTTATGACTTTTATCAGGCGCATCCTCACACCATGTGGTCGGGTGCCCCATCTAATCATCTTGACCCTTCAGATCCTACTTGTGCAGAACTCACTATTCTAAAAATTTATGTAGGCCACGTTTAGGAGGGTCCCAACTCGCCTAGTCGTCCGGCCCGTCTAAGACCGCCTAGATAGCCTTTCTGATCATATAAGCACTAGGCGATACCTCTCAACCCAAGATCTGTTTAACGTTTTTTAGAACATAGATGGGAGGACTATACTAGGATGATGATTATTATTTACATCTACAAAATGTAGAAATTTTAATTTATTTATATAAATGCAATCCACAAAAAATAAAAATAGATCACTTATAAGTTACAAGTAACAATTTTTTTGATAAGGAAAGTAATTAGGATGGTCGCTAACAACCTAGTGGTCGCCCTAGATCATCTTGACAGATGAGAATAAGTAAATCCAAGTCATCTGCAAGCGGGATAGAGGAGACGCGTCTGAAAGATCCAACGATAAAGTCCGCCACAGAATTGCACTCCCGATAGACGTGAGTGATACTCCAATCTTGAAACCGGCCAAGCAAGCAGTGGATGTCCGAACGTAACAGCTCAATCTCCCACGGACAGCGCCTTTCACCGAACACGACCTTGACCAGCTGCAAATATCGCCTTCAATCTAAAACCGGGAAATAACAATCAAGTTACAAGTAACAATAAAAAGACCCCACAATAACAATCAAGTAAAAATTCCAACATTTTTACTTCTCTTGGCATACACGCTAAGTGACTCAATATACTAGGAGCCCACCTTCCTTTCTTTGATGCACTTTCACTCGATACCATCTTTTCACATGAAATGCAAAAAGAAAGATTTCGTAGGCCAAGTGTGCTTGTTATGGAGATCTCATTTGCCTAAGTTTTTTTTTTTATCGATTTTTATAATATATGCTATAAGGGCCTAGATTAATAACCTTTATAGAATGGATCAAAAAAAATAACCTTTATAGAAATTTTTAAGTTTATTTTGATTTTTTTTAGCATTTTTAATATTTTTTAACATTTTTAAGTTTATTTTGATTTTTTAACATTTTTAACATTCGATATTCTTATCATATGCCCTTAGGACATAGATTAGAAAAACCGTTTTTTTATTCATATAAAAAAAAATTAGTCCAAGGCCAAGCCCTAATTTTGGGGATAGAAGTAAAAGCCTAAAAGGCAAGCAACACTTGAATTGGATAATTCAAATACAATGATTCAATTAAGTGCTGAAAAAAGACGAAATAGTACTAGTTTATCTCCAATTAATTGGTGAGAGTCTTTAATTTATTCGTAATCAGGACCAGTTAATTAAGCAGCTTTACTTAGGGAGCATTTTATGTTGTTTGGTCGAAGACCAGAGACTTTTTGTACGAATCCTTTTTAAAAATTGGTACAATATGTGTACATTGTCTCTAGATGTGTACAAAATACTTAATTACATAATTATTTGAAGACAAAAATATGTTACTTCTGCGTTAGTTATACATGGTTATGGACGCCAGAGTTACTAAAAGCGGGGCACAAATTTTAGCAGAGTGTCGTTGTGGTGGTTGGTGGAGTAAGGTCGTCATGTCAGATTATAAACAAATTTAAAATGGCATCATTGTTCATAAAAATGGGTTCGAGACGATTTTAATTGCCTCATTCCTTTTTTTAAAAGAGATCAAAATAACGTCATTTTGACATCCTTTTAAAAACCATGAGAGCAAATTAACGCCATCCTTACCTTTTTGAAGAAAAGTAAGACTAAAACGACATTGTTTTGACATTTTCTCTACAAAAAAAAATGGTTCAAAAGAAATATTGTAGGACGGTAGGGTTTAACTCACTAAACTTAACTATGTTATTCTCGTCAACTTGTTGAGCAGAAGCGGGGACATCGGCTCCCCTAGCCTCTTGTGTCCGTCCCTGCTTATATGGAGTATTATTTGCATTTTTACAAAATCTGTACCAAAAAATTACATTTTAAGAAATTAAAGTACTTTTCAAATCTAGTATATGTCCTACTAGATTTAGAAACTAAAACTCTATTAGAAAATTAATAAATCCTATCAAAAAAATCTAAATAACCTTAAATAATAAAATTTAACAAATAATTTCCCTTTTAAGGTTGTTAACATATGCCTAGGTTAGAAAAATCAGAGAAAATATTACCTAAATGTCAATAGAGACTTGACCAAAACAATTTAACTCAATTTGACATAGAATTTTGTTTGAATTTTCTAATGGTTTGCCATCTCTATACAACAAGTGATCATAGATGAACACAAAAAGCACAAATGCAAGTCAATTAGTTGATCTAATTAATGTATAACCATAAATTGGATAGGTCTTAAATTTCTTTGGACCGAATGAGGTGTACAAGCAAAATGTAGCACATGCCATGTTAAAAACCCTATTGAGTTCGATAATCCTTCTAAGTTGTATGAATCCACACAATGGCACACATTTCATGTGGGTCTCTCTTGCAAGCAAACTTAGAGATCCCACATGTCTCCCTATTAATGTCATCAAAAATATGATACCGTACCTTTCGTCCCCAATTCCAATTTCCAAACATTGGTGGTCACATCCTATCTTAGAAATCATGAAAATGTAAGTCGAGTTAGCCTAGTGTATAAGGTTAGTAGAGTGCAAGGTTTGCTCATTATTAAGTGATTTTGCATTGGAACTCCGCTGAGTTTATATGTTTGGTGTGAAGATAGTTGTCCCACGTCGAGAATTTGTAAAAAGAATTGTCTAGTATATATATATATATATATATATGATTTTGTGTTACTTCTCTTATTGTCAATTGATTTTAGAATGAAACTTTACTGGACTTATATGTTGGGTTGAACGCACATGTGCGCATGGACGGATGTGCGGACCCCGCGTCTTAATTGATCCACCGAACTTTGACATGGTATTAGAGCATGTTTGGTTTTTGATATCATGGTTGTTTGGGTCAGGCAAGACGAATGCTCCTCACTCGTTATATATTAGGCTAGTCCGCCATGATGGCACAACTTGAGGTACGTAGTTGCTTGGGCTATAAGGCCATGCCCCCATGATGTTGTCAAGTGTCAACTGATCGAGTCAGGCCAGTTCAGGTTAGTTGCCACTTGAGGGGCGTGTGAAGATAGTTATCCTACAACGGAAAATTTGGAAAGAATATACCTTTGAGTTACTCCTCTTATTGTCAATTTATTTTAAGATGAATTCCACTAAGCTTGTATGTTGGACCCAAGTTCAGGTCAGTTGCCATTTGAGGTGCGTGTGAAGATAGTTATTCCACATCGGGAAATTAGGAAAGAATTGTCTAATATATATACCATTGAGTTACTACTCCTATTGTCAATTGATTTTAAAATGGAATTCTACAAGGCTTGTATGTTGGAACGAATGAGCATATATGTATGGACGAACGTGTTGTTTGAATATATCTCCACGTTATAATTAGCCGACCAGACTTTAACAATTGACTTATTGTGAGTTCTAGTGTTTTAGCACATTGTGCTTTAACACAAAAAGTTATATTCAAATTCTTCTATGAAGAACAAAAAAAACCTAGAATAGGATACTCATACAAATTCATTCTTGGTGACAACTACAAGTAGTTGATACTATAAATTATACACAGGTTTGTTTGTAATTGAGTTTGGCAAAGTGGGAATTCATTAGGTGATATGGATGGAGAGAGCAAGGCCTTGTGCACCCATGTGCAATTTCAAGTTCAAATGGGAACCACCAAGTTGAAATTGACATATATGCATAATGACCTTGCAAATAGGGGTCTAAGTTGAATTATAATAATCTTAATTTGGCATAGGCTAAAAAAAAATCTAAAAGGCTTAAAGTCATAAAATCATAAGATAAAGAATCCGAATTTTAAAACTAAAATCCGAAATTAAGAAATATAATTAAAAAATCTAAGTAAAAAAATTATAATTTTTAAAATTAGTTTCATATCTTACATCTTTATAATATAGGACGTAATTATAATAATAACTATCATAAATCGTCATTTTTTATATATTTTTAGGATGTAGTGTATGGGAACCACCAAGTTAAAATTGGCATATATGCATAATGACCTTGCAAATAGGGGTCTAAGTTGAATTATCATAATCTTAATTTGGCATATGCTAAAAAAAATCTAAAAGGCTTAAAGTCATAAAATCATAAGATAAAGAATCCGAATTTTGAAACTAAAATCCTAAATTAAGAAATATAATTTAAAAAAAATCTAAATACAAAATTTTTAATTTTTAAAATTAGTTTCTTATCTTATATCCTTATAACATAGGACGTAATTATAATAGTAATCATCATAAATCGTCATTTTTTTTTATATATTTTTAGGATGTCGTGTATAAAATATGAACATTGATTTGTGATAAAGACTAATAGGAGAGTTTGAGACCACTAACACCAATAAGAATGAGCTCGAATTTGGAGTTTTATACGTGATCAGTCATTATCTTTCCTAAAGTTGATGATTATTTTCATATTATTAGAAGTTTATGGCATGCAGCTATCCTAAAAGTTTGTATTATTTCGTGTTTGTCCAATACTTAGGATATTTTAACGTGTTTGTCTTTTTCATAGGACAAGAAAACTACATCACAAATAAGCGTAGAAAAATCTTAGACTTGTCAATCGGATCAGTTTAGTCAAATAATCTAAGTATGAGTTCGATAACTTTTGCAAAAATACCAAGTTGGGTCAACCAATATATTAGAGATTCAACTCTATAGAACTCAGTTTAGTCAATGCGGGTCACTTTTTAACTCATAGATTTTCAAATCGGACTTCACAACATCAACATCATCGGTTAATATAGTTCTGTTGAAACGAAATTTGAGGGGTTGAGATGAGGACATCTATAACCTGAACATATCAAGAGGATGCACTCGATACACTAAAGAAAAACCGAAATTCAACTATGTGACACAATACTAACTAAATTTAGTTAGAATATACCAAATTAACATAAGGACTATAAATAAAAACTAATAAGTACGAGGAATGCGCCCTATACTTTCAAGTCAAATATCAACCCTAAAATTTCTGGACAATCGAGATCGAATAGTCAAATCAGCTCGAGTTTTGACAAATCCGTAGTTGACTATACCTTCACAAATCATCATCGTTAATGAGATTGTTAGAATGTCCATCTCACATTTAAAAGTTGCGGCTTAACTGGACTAGTATATAACTCAGCAGATTACTCCTCTTATTGCCAATTGATTTTAAGATGGAACCCCGCTTGGCTAATATGCTATCAAAGCTATTTGCCAAATGACCCTCTTGATCCTAAGCCCGCCCCATTGTATTGTTTTCCACTGTACTTGCGGAAACGTGTTAGAATGTTTATGCCACATCGTTGTGACTTAAGTGAAGTAGTATATAGCTGGGATAATAGAGATTCTAACTTGATTGATCAAGTGTCATATACGGGCTAGCTATCGGGTTTATAATTATCCATTGATAGTGGATAGAAAGCTGGCCAAGCAAGCCCGATGGGCCCCATTTAAGGAAAATCTTGTGTGGTGGTCCAATTGACGACCCCACCGGCATGTCACCAATCACGGCCAACACTTAACAAACAGGGTCACATGGCCCGTTTGCCCCGTCCGGATCCGGCCCGATTCATGGGCCCCGCCACCTGGCCCACCTCCTCCAAATCGGACCTCAACAAACTCTCAAAGCTGTTTTTCTGCTTTTGCGATTGGCGGAAATTTTATTTTATTATTTTATTTTTTTTGTTCGTTTATTTATATTTGTTTATTCAGGGGTGAAATCGTACCGTACGTGACGGAGTGATTGACGGCCTTGATTTGCGCTCATCCCAGCCGTCGAGCGGATCTTGAATTTATTTAATTGGGTGGTTTTAATAGTGTACTTTAAAGGCTCGTAAATGATTAATAACTCCTTAGGAAATAAAAATAAATAAAATTTAATATATATTGGTTGAATAAAGTAGTGCTTTTTCACTATCCACGTGGATGTACACTTACGATTGGACGTCCTAGCCCTTCAATATAATCCGATTAAAGTTTTAAAATAGATGGAGATATGAAATTTAAGTGGTAATCATCATATAATCTAGATATAATCTAGGATCTATATAATCTATAATGTAACTTGTTATATTTTTTTTCATCAAATGCTTTAAGGGGACGGATCGAGAAATCGGAAATCTGGTGCTTGAACACAGCGGAAATGAGGAGACAACTTCAGAGTGCAACAATATAACCACACTCGTGAATGTGATGGAAAAAAATGAAATTTAAGGAGTGATTATCATATAATGTAGGATCTATAATGTATCTTGTTATATTTTCTTCATCAAATGTTTTAACAGAACGGATCGAGAGATCGAAAATTTGGTGCTCAGACACATGGGAAATGAGGAGACAATCTTAACGTGCAATGGTATAAGTGTAACCATACCCATAAATGTGATGGAAAAAAAGAAGATAACGCTACATGTCAAAGGCGCCACAAATCCACCGACCACCATAACCGACGAGATCGAAGAAAGCAAACTTCCCGAGACCAAAAATATTATATATTAACATGAAGATCGAGAAAAGATACATCCTTAACTGTTATACGTCATTTAATTACTTTAAATAGGGACTTATTATTTGAAAATCAATATTTTTTAGAAATTTTAAAGAGATAATAATATCCTTCCAAACTTAATTATATGCTTTTTTTTCTTCAACTAATCAACCTCTAATGGTTAGTGTTAAAATTCCATGAAAAAGGATTAGGAACTATAATCCTTGTAGTCTAAACTCATAATGTCACCACATGGATTAATGATTTGTTACCCAAAAAACACACTTTTTTGTCCCTTTTGCATGATTGAACTTGAGTAATTTCTTCCACCTACCTCCCAAAATTGCTCTTCAAAAGATGAATGTACCATCAAAACCAAGTTTACACCTACATAGCATGAAAGTCCAAGAACATGGAAACAAAAATGCATTAAATTTTTCTATATAGAAAAAAATAATGCATTATTAAAGACCGAAAATTCGGTTGTACATATAGTGTACGCGCTTTGTACCTTTCTTCTCATCAATTTCCGCCTCCAAATGTAGATTATTTGAGCACTATTTTTACATTCATTATTCGAATACCACTCGTGCTAATTTGTCTCAAATTTAATTTTACAAATTTTGTATTTTTTAAAAAAATGAGTATGTATATGGGTCTTTTTTTAATTTTTGTGATGATTCCGGATTGTCTAGAATCGGGGCGGAATTTAAATAGATAATTTTTTTTGGATGAAGGAGAGGTGACACACTTCAAGTCTCTTAAGGAGAATTATATTAAATAAAAAAAAAAGGGCTAAGTAGTTATCTAACAAGGGATAATCCGACACTTCGACCCCTAACATCAATCAAATAACAAACAAACTAGAAATCTCCTCAGGTCGGACAAGCAAAACATGACAACCAACATGAAATTTAAAAGCAAGCCAAGCAAGGCGATTGTCAACCTCGCCGAGCTCTTGCTTATTCTTGGCTAACCCTAAAATTTGGGTTAAAGTCAATTTTTTTAAAAAAAAATTAGGGTCAAAATAACATTGTGTTATTTTCGCCCTCAATCTTCATATAGTTCGTCTTGCACACAACCCTCTGCCTCTTCCTCCTTCAGTCCTCCTCGCTCTCCTTCACTCACCTCCACCTTCACCCCGTCCCGGACTACCTTATCGGGGCGAAATTCCAAAAATTTCCTTCGTTTCTAGATTTCTCCCGTCCGGGTCTGCCCATGATTATAATGTTCTAACAAATCGGTATTCTATTTGGTATACAAGTTTAAGTTACAGTTCAAGAGGAAAGCAATAGATGATTTTGGATTGCTTAGGTAAGGTAGGTTTGAGAGTTGTATTAATTTCTAAATGAGCTGTACTATTTAATGGGCATTCAAAAACAGGCTGAAAGTCATGAAAATCAGAAAAAATGGGATTTTTTTTTAGGAATAATAATTCAAATATATATAAGTATGAACACCGAAATAAAATTCAATGGAACAACTTCCACTAATGAAGGAGGTGTACATATAAAATGTCATGAAATATAGTTGTGACACCGACGTTATAAATAACAAGACATCACTTCTTTCAACCAAAAAAAAAAGATATCATTTCTATTTTTTTAAATTATATCATAAATTTGAAAAATAGAAAGAAATTAATACACGAATATTCATTGTCCATAAGCTGGTGTACAAAAATTGGCCACCCAAGCATTCATATTTAATGAAGTACAAAAATTGTCTTTACTTTATAATGGATAAATATAATGTGTTTTTTTTTTTTACTGTAATGTGATTCAATATATTTTAATTTAGAAATTTAACATTTTGAAAAGTATAATCATGAAAACTTTTTGGTACGTTGACATTGATGTACATCCTAATATCAGTTGATGGCATTAGTTTGCTTTAAACTTATTGTCAATAATTATAATCATGAGTACATGTTAAGCTCAATTTATTCCAGCCTAAACCAGAATTTAATCAACTATAAACTATATAGCTAACATTTACACAAGTTAAATAACATTGTCCTTTTCACCAACAAAAAAATAACATTTGTCTTTATTTCACTCCGCTGCTCTTATAGGCCCACAATATTTTTATGGGCTTAGCCCACTTTTCATTGGGCTCTTTTGGGCTTAAGCTCATTCTCACTGATTGGATTTCTAGTGCAACTCCACATCCTCATACACACATATTAAGATATGTTTATTTTATTTTATATTTTTTTATAAGGTAAGAATTAGGGTCGTCACAAATACTACTTGAGCTCGTCTAGAGCATCCGAGGAAAGGAAAACCGTCGCCCGAGAGATTTGAAACGGTGACCTCGAGATACTACCCCAAGACCTAACCACCGAACCAAATGCTCGAAGGGAGCCCTTGAAAGGGCTATTAAAGTGAGAGCTCTTACATTTTCCTTCTTTTTTTAATGACGAGAAATTCACTTTCAGTAGCAAGTTTTAGACTCACGGCCTACTCGACAAGGACTACCAACCAAGTAATTTGAATTGCATTTGACAGGCTCGATTTAGTGTAATGAAAGATAGTGGGACTTGATTTTCCACTCAAGTGAAGGATCAGAGGCAAAGATCGAACCTGGAACTTTCTAACATTCTCGCATATATCCTTCCATTAGGCCAGTTCATATAGGGCTAGTGAGAACTCTTGCTTGATTTGGATATTGATCATACTAATCCATTATCCAACTACATGTATAACTATATTTATAGCATGTGAAAATTATAGTTCAAAGTGGCAATTGAAATACATATTGGTACATGCTAAACCATCACAACTATATTTGGCAAATCAGCATTTATAGGATTTGAACTTAACACAAAGCCTAAAATATTTCATATAATTGCATGCTTTTCTCTCAAAGGAAACAAAAAAACAAGAAAAAGGATCAATCTTTGAGCTAAAAAATCAATACTTGAATACTCCATAGTAAAGTTCAAGAACATGAGGTCAGTGAATGAGAAATTAGAATGTCAATTCATTGTAATTTGTAAATTTGTAGCACTTGTCACCTTCTTGTTGTACCAAGCATGTAAAAGACGTGGTTTTGTGGGTTTGTGCGTGAGCTGTGAACTCATGAATGACAATGGTGGGTCTTCGCTGAAGCTGCTTTTTTTACAAGAAAAGTTGCAGTAGAAAATTAGTTCAGAATTTCCGGAAACCAATTTCATTTTTTTTGAAATTCTTAATCAATCAATTGTTACACGTTTAAGCACGTACTCAGATCGGAGATCGCTGTCCATCTTCTCCAACCCAAAGAATTCGATGAATGCAAGTCAATCTCATTGCAAATTGAATTCGATTCGCTTGTTCTAGCATCGATTACGCAAATTAGGGCTCGTAACCGCCGATTCTATCAACGCCACACTGCTTTTAAGGCACAGATCGTGGGGGCAATCATTCGTCTTTCGTCATCCAAGGCTTCGAGATCGGCGAAATCCTGCTCTTCTCAGTGCTGAACTTCTACTTTTTCCTAGTTTTTTGGTAATTTTTCAGATTCAATCTGTTATTCCTTGCTTGTCGAATCACAAATTAGATTCCGTTTTTGATTTAGGGCTCTTTAGAACTTCACTAGGGCTTACAATCGGTGATTTAAAATTCGTGCGATTATCAAATTTCCGTTTGTGGTGTTCTATCAGAGATGGCTAAAGAATCTGGGAAGGATGACGTTGCCGAGAAATCAGAGGCGCCAGTTGCTGAGGAGAAAGCTAAGGAAGTGACGACGACGAAGAAGAAGCAGAGGGGATTGATCTCTCGGATTTGGCATGGAATTTTTGGCTCCCGTGAAGATGATGTTGGGATGAGACTAGAGCGGATATCTAAAGAAGAAGCTACTATTCTATCCAGAATGAAAAGAAGGTCACTGACTTGGGGAAAGAGGAGAAGGCATCTTATTCTCTTGTCTGTCTTTTTGGAGGTAATTGTGGTTGTTCTGGTGAAGGATGGTTCATTTCGATTGTGAGGTTCTTGAAGTTGTGTGATTTAGGGTTTATGTCTTCATAATCTTGTGAGGATTTGTTCATTTTAGGGCTGAATATGTGATTAGAAGTCATTGACTAATCTGCTGAAACCAAAGTGGCTATGTCAGAGATTTCAAATTATGTGCAAGTCTCAACCATCAAGCAATTTGAACTGCTTCATGTCTATATCTTACTGAGATATGGCCTTCTTGTTTGTATTTCTTAGATGGAGTTTGATTTAGGTTGGAAGATAGAATCTTTCAATGGTTTAGTTTTTTCTTTTTATAGGAGTTGATTGATGGAAGGTTGATGGAGAAAAGAAAACAGTGGCTAATGTAGGATGCCATGTGATTTAGGGTTTATGTCTGCATAATCTTGTAAAGATGTCTTATATTTCAGGCTTAATATGTGATTAGAAGTGATTGACTAATCTGCTGAAAGCAAAGTAGCTATGTTAGAGATTTGAAATTGTGTGCAAGTCTCAACTATCAAGCAATTTGAACTGCTTCATGTGTATATCTTATTGAGATATGGCCTTCTTGTTTGTATTTCTTAGATGGAGTTTAATCTAGGTCAGAAGATAGAACCTTTACACGGCTTAGATGGAGTTTAATCTAGATGGGCGCATCCTCTTGCTCATTGGCTGATACAATGCCTTTGAGATGGATATAGCCCCTATATCAATTCGGTGCATTTTAACTAAATTTAGTTATTCTTGTCACATAGCTGAATTTCAGTTTTCCTTGGGTCTATCGGGCGCATCCTCCTGATCATGGTATGGGTGCCCCCATCTTGACCCCCCAGGTCTCGCTACTATACTGGTCGATGATGTTGACATTGTTAGGAGTTGATGGAGTAAAGAAAACAGTGGCTAGTGTAGGATACCATGGATGTTTTTCATTACTTTCGTATTGATGTTTGACTCGACTTATTTGAGGCTGAATCTGATTATATCACTATTTTTTCATCTTCTTTCAGTTGATTGCAGTGGGTTATGCTATCATGACTGCATCATCATCACGAGACTGGAAGAATAGGGCTTTTCGTGTTCTTCCAATGTTTCTTCTACCAGTGTTATCATATGTCACTTACACCACTCTCATGAAGTTGATCAATATGCGTGAGTTTCATAAGATGTCTTGATGTTTATACTTTGGGCTGCCTTATATTTTCAATGAATTGTTACTTTTCTGAAATATATTTGATGACTCTTGCTATGTGAAGAGATAATTCCTTTTCTTGGAGTAAATTCTAAGCAGATGTCTGTTTGGTTTTTTTAGCAGTATTCCTACTTGTCCTTGCCTATTACATTGCACTATATGCAAGAAATCTGTATGTTAATAGATGAATTTGTATGTGTTAAATGACATGCATCGCTTATGACAAATTCTGCTAAAAGCATGTATTTTGTGTGTTTTATTTCTATGATTTACACTTCATTCATACAAGTATACAGTTCTGAATGGTATTGAATGCTAGCATTGTCTCTTGTCAAACCTTTGATCCACTTGTTCTGCTAAGGGAAGACAGTGAATTGTATTTTTCGCTTGATGCTGTCCTTATCTTTAACGAATAATCTATTTCGTTCATTAGGTGAGCATAAGGATAAGAAAACTTTAGAAAGACTTCAGGCTGAAAGGCAATTCAAAATTGATGAACTAAAGGAGAAGACCAATTACTATTTAACGCAACAGCTCATTCAGGTGGGTAACACTTGAATTTTGACCGATATTGATCCTGTAAACTATACTTTCCGTTATTCTCTCTGAAGAAACACGAATTGACAAGGTAACCATTGCTTACCTTTTGTTAATTTGCAGAGATATGATACAGATCCTGCGGCAAAAGCAGCTGCTGCAACGGTTCTAGCATCCAAACTGGGCGCAGACTCGGGTCTAAAAGTATATCTTGAAGACGAAGCTAATAAGCTTCGTAGTGCAACTGGAAAAAGTAATGATGCTGAATTAGTGCAACAACCTGGTGGGCTTAGAAACAGGAAACCACAACCAAACGACCATCCTGACAATGGCGGAAGCAATCCTGGCTTGCATCATCATGACGCGTCAGTGTTGCAACAAATGACAGCAGAGATTGCTGAACATAGCCAGCCTTTGTATGTGGATCATTATCAGCAAGGGAAATCGGATCCGTATTCTGGTGGGTTTTTGGCTCGAATGGCTGCATTGCTTGTAGGAGAGGATCCAACACAGTGCTTTGCTCTCATTTGTGGTAATTGCCATATGCACAACGGTAAGTGGTAGCCGATTCTTGGTTTCTACCAACTTTCAGCTTTGCTGAAGCCACTCGTTATATTGGCCCATATTGCCTGAAACCACCCATAAAATGCATTCTGTCGACAAAACAACCACCCAAGACCCATTTCCGTTGAGGAATCCGTTTAATGCTGTGAAACTACGCTTTTGCCCCTACGTTTCTAAAGCAATTATGATATTAGTTGCCGGTTTAACCATTTCAATTTTCAACCATCACCTAATGGCTCAACTAAATGGGGCGCATCCTCATGCCTTTGAGATGGATTCAGCCCCTAGATCAATTTCGGTGCTTTCTAACTAAATTCAGTTATCATTGTCACATATCTGCATTTCAGTTTTCCTCGGGTCTATTGGGCGCATCCTCCTGACATGTTCAGGTTATGGGTGCTCCCATCATGACCCCCTAGATCCTGCTTGAGCGGGACTATATTGGGCGATGTTGTTGTTGTTGATCCAATGGCTGGACTAGCTCTTGTGTAGTAGCACAGTGTTTGAGTCCCCTCGGTGGTGGTTACTATTGGGTAAACACCCCCGAGAGCCTTCCGTGCAAGCGGAAACGTATCTACGGGTTCGAAAAGCCAACTACAAAGCTTATTTAGCCTCTAGAGATGGAAAAGCTGATGCTTGTTCCCTTATTTATGCAGGACTTGCAAGTAAAGAAGATTTTCCATATGTGACCTATATCTGCCCACACTGTCGCGCTGTGAACGGTTCAAGAAAGCAAGATGATCGCGTCCCTGGTATTGAAACCTCGAGAGACGCCTCCTCATTGACAGAAGACAATGTCAAGGCGACAAGCACAGTCGACGAATCTTCAAGGGAGAATGAGCAGATGGCTTCTTCACCAGTAGACACAGATGGAGCTGATAATGCAAAGATATCTGAAGAAGAAAATGGAAGTTGAAGGGACTTACTTTTGTATGAAAATTTGGCTCCATATTCTTAACCAGGTGAGATGCTATTGGAAGCATTTGAGCTGTATAAAAATGGGTTGTTTACTGTTTGGAACTCGGAAAACAAATACTTGTTGCCATGGTGTTGTGTGTGTGGTATTACAAGATAGGTGTACATTTGACCACGGAGCAGATGTGTTCTGTAATCTGCCATTGAAGGAATTCCAAGTTTTTTTTTCATACTTATTTGTCACATTCAATTATGATTTAGATTGTCTTGTTTATGGTTTGCAATTGTGTTCTGTCACGAACTCTTCATACACAAGCAGTCGTACACGACTGGAGTCATGGAAAACTTTATATGAAGAGGAGCTATAAGCTTGATGTCAAGGACTCAAGAGTCTGTTTGGATGTCATGGTGGATAGAAGATTTATGCAAATACATTTTGTTTTTGGTATGTGATGCATATGAAGATATTGAGATTGAGAGAGATCAAGAATTCATTGTCACCTTTGCTTAAGATTTTTATAAAACTCTTTGATCTCCAAATTTGGAAAAAATGGTAATCAAAACAGTATTTGAAAAAATGGTTGTTTAGCTCTAAATTGCCTCGGGTCCAAATTCACTAGACCTTGTCTGAGCTTAAACCAAACAAAATAAACCGCCTGATTTGTATTTATTTAAAAAAACAAAATAAAATAAAATAAAATAAATACATCTTCACTCAATAAGCTTGGTCATTATTTAGCCAGCTTGACCTTCAACAGGATGCACTAGGCCGAATCTCTCCAAGTCTTGTCTAATTTTTACAACATTAACAAAAAATAAGTCTTATTTTTACCGCATCAAAAAGAAAATTATTTAACCAGCTTGACATATGATACACATAAACAATTTTTTCTTGTACAATTTTTTTTATTCAAGATAACCATATAGTCCCACATAGAGCGGTCTAATGATAAGAGGATGAAAATGTTAGAAGGTCTCAGGTTCAATTCTTTACGTCGTTTCTTCTCTGAGGTGAAAACCCACGTCTCACCATTTATTTATCTATTATTGAATCGGTCGGCACAAGCCAATTTATCTGATTCTTGATCCTTACCAATTAATTTTATATGTCCAAAATTTACCACCTAAGATGAATTACTAAAAAAAGAGAGACAACCATATAGTATGATTTTATATGTTATATAAATATCTTCTCAAACAAAAATGTTACGGAGTACTATATAAATAACTTCAATTTAAATATCAAAACCCTAAAATAACTACCCCTTCTCCTCACATCAGCCGCTCTCCGTCTTCTTTGGGCAGCATTAGAGCGATGGCCACCGGCGATGATCAAAGCAAGCGCACCATGGCGGCATTAGAGCGACGATTCGCGCTCGCCAAAGCCGAGATGCAACCTCGAGAACGAAGGAACAACAACAGAAAGCCTCCTCATCGAGCGAAATCCTTTACTAACGGTCCGAGCTCCGCGCTCTCTTCCATGGCGGCGAACGCCAAATCAGCCGCCTCGAGAAGAGATCCGGAAGCAGACGAGCCGATCTACTTTCCAATTTCTCAACCTGTCAACGCAAATCTCATCGCTCCTCCAGACGAGGAATCTCCCAAGGGAAAGAACGAAGTCGATAGGGTTTTACACGAGCTTCTCCAAGCCGGCGATTCGGCTCAGAAGTACAACCAAGGCTCCAAATCTCTGAAGATGGATAATTACATCCTTCTCGACAATTTCGTCAACAAATCCGCTTCGAATTCGAGTTGTTCTCTGCGAACTCGATCGAAGCGATCTCGAAAGCGCGTCTCGATGCGGAAACTGAAGAAGCTCGGATCGTTCGACCTGCCTGATGAATTCCGTAAGTTTGATCTCTTTCTCCCGATGCACGATCTCTGGAAGAGCTATCTGATTCAGACTTTGAAGTGTGTTGGGAGAAATCAAGTTGCTCAGCATCTGATGAATGCTGATCTCCATGGAGCCATTCTTCGAGTTGTGGAATGCAATGTGGATTCTTTGATTGGAGTTTTTGGGATCATGATCCGTGAAACTAAGGAAACGTTTGGGATCGTGACGCGAGAAGATAGGTTTAAAGTTGTGATCAAGAAAGGCTCTGTGTTCATGTTGCAAGCTGATTGCTGGAGTGTGACATTGTTTGGTGATAAACTCACGTCAAGAAATTTCGGTTGAGGATTGTGATTGAGATTTTTCCTCTTTCGGATTTGTTTTGATCTCTGTGATCGATGTTTTAGCTTTTGAATGTTGTTGTTGATAGATAATTGATTCCGAAATTATCAAAAAAAATTAGGAAGAAAAACTTATCATGAAGACCACTCTTTAAATGTAAATTGCCAACCAATTTTATTGAATCGCTTAAAATCACTGAAAATGAAGTTGGTTCTAATGCATCATAACGTTACAGACAACAATAGATAGAAGTGGAGAAACTAGTAAGGGTTAGTCCTTGCCCTCTTCAAGAGAAAACGCAGAGAAAATATACCAAGTGTAAGAGTCTGCCAAAACCAGCCCCTAGCATTTGCCGGATCAACCTTCCTTGCAAGGAACCAAGCGTAGACCGCCTCTCCCACATGAACAGTCGCGCTAACCAGAAAAACGATCCTAACGGTCTGTGTCGATCCAAAACACAGAAGACAAAACGCCCTAAGCATGTTGAAGGGCACAAAGTCTGGCAAAGGGAAGTAGGCAACGGCGAATAGAGAAACCATTCCAATTATGCAGAATAGCCATGCGAAAAGACTGGGTCCATCGAGGCTTTTGCGTTTTATGTCTTGCCAATATGAGATGGTGGCGTCCATGCCTTCTTTTGCACTCACAATCGGAACATACCCCAGTTCTTGCTTGGCTTTCTCCAGAGAGAAGTAATGGGTAACGCCCACCTGCAAAGGATTTGATTAATACATGCTTAAACCTTAGATTATGAATGAAAAACATAGAGCAAAAGAATTCAAATGGACCTTGTAAACTTCGGTAGGAAGAATAAGCGGCTGAGGAATCCACCACTTGTTCAGCCATGGGTATAATATCATGGTGTAGAAAAATGAAAATATCCTTGCAAGAAAAAGTGCTTGAGGAACAGGCAATGAAGCCTTTGGCATCTCATATTCTAGACTTTCCAACAACGGACGAAGAAACTCAAAACTATTCACCGGAGATCCTGCCAAATAAATATATATAGATTTCATTAAAAAAATATACATCAGCAAAATCAATACGGTTGACCAGCTAGAACCTAGACGACCCGAACTATTGCAACGGGAGCCTAGGTGGTCTGAAAGGCTAGGCGGGCAGAGACCTTCCAAAACACAAACATAATATAATAGTAGTAAATCAGAATTTACCATCAGATATAAAATAAGGTTGACCAGCTGCTACTGGTGGCCTTTCTCTGCCCGGAATGTCATCCAACAGCCCCATGCTTGCTAAAATCAGAGCATGAACAAGGTTATCCACATAAACCCAGTCAGATTTGACATCAGGGTGGCCTATCATAAATGCAAGGAGCCCCAGCTTTGCAAGACGAATTGTGTTCGGGAGGTGCCTCTCTTCACCCGGTCCATATATTGCAGCAGGACGGATTGCACAAGTATACAGACATTTCCCATTCTTCTCTCTGCAATGGAAAAACAAGACTAAATGCATAGCAAAACAAACAAACAAGCATATGTAGTGTTGGTAATCAAACCTTAGAGGACGTCCATTACTTTTCAAGACCAATTGCTCAGCAATGGACTTACTACGCCCGTAAGAATCAACGTGCTCATCGATGGGAAACAAAGGTAAGGTTTCGTCACCATTGATGATTTCATTTCCGCCGAACACGACGTTGTAGGTGCTGACGTATACGAGCCTAGCTATTCCAAACTCAATACAGGCTTCAATGATGTGGGAGGTCCCGTTGATGTTGACCCCGTCTACACGGCTGACTTGGAGCATTTGTTTGCCGGACAAACCATAAGAGGCTAAGTGGAAAACACAATCTGCACCCTTTAAGGCGTTGCTTATGTCATTTTGGGATGTGATGTCTCCTGTGACCACAACAACACAATGGAAGATATCATATGATCAAGTAGAGAGTTTTGCTTATTATAATATCACAAGAACTGAACTGAATGATGAAGAAGGTATATATACCGTAAATGCAGACAACGCCATGGTCGGAGAGAAGGCGAGACCAAGGAGAAGAAGTTCGGCAATCAAGCGATCGAACCTCAGAGGCTCCCCTGCGCAAAAGCTCAAGGCAGAGTGCTGATCCTACATGCCCTAAACCCCCTGTTACCACAAATGTCTTCCCTTCTATGCCTGCGCTCTTGCTCAAATCCATCCTTCTCCTTCTTCTCTATTACAACAATTCAGAAGCAAAATCACAATTCAGCGCCACATTCAATCTAACTTGTTCGACCAATCGACCGCAAACATTTAATCTCACCCCTCAGCTTCTAATTTCTGAATTTAGTTCAACCGTCTAAGGCTAAATTCAATCAACAATCAACAAATTCACTAATAAACTATTTAATCTCAAATTCTCAATCAAAAATGAATCCAAATGCATCCTTCTCTTCTTCTGCAGATTAATTCGGTAGCAAAAAAACAAATCAGGGCCAAGTTCGTCCCCAATTCATAAATGAACAGATGGTTAAACAACTAGGAACCACTTCAACCTGAGTATTTTTAAATTGAGCTGAAATCATAAAATTTTCATATGATTTTAGCATCAACAAGCTAAACTTTCACCGAATTTTATAAATCAAGACTATCTACATTTGACACTAAACCATCAATTTCCATAAGAGCACCATGATTCAGTATAAATCCCCTCGAAAAATTGAGAAATCAGCAATGACAGCTGAGGAAGACAATCAGCGACGAGTAAACCATCAATTTCTACGCCTGCGCTCTTGCTCAAATCCATCCTTCTCCTTCTTCTCTATTACAACAATTCAGAAGCAAAATCACAAATCGTATTTTTTAATGACGCATTCAATCTAACCTAACTTGTTCGACCAATCGACCGCAAACATTTAATCTCGCCCCTCGGCTTCTAATTTCTGAATTTAGTTCAACTGTCGTAGGGCTAAATTCAATCAACAATCAACAAATTCACTAATAAATTATTGTTTACAAGATTGAAGAATGAAGAAGAACCTGATTAGTGGATCTGGTGATTTGATTAGCCTGGTTGTGATTTTTGAAGACTGTAGACGAACTCTCCGACTCCGACTCTCCGAGACTCAAGTCTGAACAGAGAACAAGATGTTGGTGTCAATGGTCTTCCAATGTCGCAAATTTATGGACTTTGGAAATTCCTGATGAAGAAGCCCAAGAGACTTAATTGCGCTGTTCTCCATCGGAACTCCCAATTGATTGCGTTTTGCCTTAATTGCGCTCTTCTGACTTCTCTCCATCGGAACTCCCAACTCTCCTTTCCATTACTTACTCATGCTACAGTAATTTTGTTTACTGTCTCCGCCACTTATACACTTCTTATTCATTATCTATATTGCTTTATTGAATTGTGTAAAATGTTCATTTATTAAGAAAATATTTAATGTTATTTATCTATTTATACCTTTACCTCTTTTTCTACCAATCTACTGGAGTAGTAAATATTTTTAATTAGTTTTTAAAAAATTATTTTAGAGCACCCAATCACTATAAAGAGTAACTAAATTGTTTCTTTTACCAAGATTATTATACTTTGAAATTTGAAAACCATAAATAAATAAAGTAAATGTATAGTATTGGAAAGCTAATAAGGACATACATTATGGGACAAGAATTTTGGCCTAAAATCCCATATAATATGAGACGGAGGGAGTACTCTACAATTTTTTTCTAAAATTTATCAATTATTAATTACCAAATTCATTTCTAATGAATATATAAAGTTTGTATCAAAAGTGCCAATATTTACATTTTTTAATAAAAAATTCCCCAACCCACACCAATAAAGCAATACTAAAACTCCAAAATGACAAACATCTACTCAAAAGACTTAAGAGAATACTATAATATAAGCCCAATTCAGAAAGAAAGTAATGTATTAGGAACAATTGGACAATTTAATTGGATTTACACCCAAACTCGAATCATGAATAATTTAAAAGCATAAAAAGGATAGCTTGTTTTAAGCACTTGTTCCCCATATACATAGCTTATGTAGTTAGGCATCACCTTTATTGGCTGCTCCTTATCTTAACCTTGTAAAGATCAGATTACAAGGCATAATAAACACTGAGAATATATACAAGATTAAAACTTTATCCTGCACTACTCATGATAACCCAGTTCTTCTTCACCTTGAACCTTACCATTTCAAACCCGGAAAACGCCCTCTGCAATCAAAGTTATAAGCCATTTCTTAGAACCAAAAGAACTTATCCCAAAATTCACATATAGCTAATCATGGATGGTTAAAAGGGCATCTAGAACACATTCAAGTAAAGCGGCGAAAGGAACTGGGAACGAAGAAAGCACAAGTGCGAACCCATTTTTCGTGGCTTTAGAGTTGCAAGAATATATACAGATTCTTAAGATCAAAGAAGAAGGATTTAAATTTATAAAAGGGGGAAAAAAATTCTCAGATTCTATGCCCAGAGAATTATTCCACAATTTAACTTTTCTTGACTTTTTTTGCCAACAAGGAATGTAATTCCATGGTCATTTCTCGCTTTTCATGGCAACCGAGTGCTTCAGAAGGGTGGTCAATAAGGAGCAATCATCCTTCTAAAGGCATCTTAAACATGTTAATGTTTGTGCAAGTCCAGGAGAAAGATATCATAGATTTATTATGCTTTTCTTCCTCTAAAAAGGTATCAAGCTTATTGTTTTTGTTATCATGATTACTGTTTCAGTTATTTTGTATTCAGGAAGCCTTAAAAGGGAAACTGAAGTACAGAGAAAGAACACCACTACTGTTTTTTTTAAGTGGAGGAATCACAACTTTGAATGAAAGCAGATTACTGTAGCTCCAAATTAATGGCAGAGTGTTGTTTCCTAAGATTTGTTGTTCAGCAACAAAAGGGTATTATTTGAATTCTATAAAAACTAAGGGTAACAATGGGAAATAATATGCAAACTGGATGCCACAGCTAAATCATTGATAATAATTGATCTTCACCATTTTTTGCTGATACTGATGCATGATATGTGCCAATTTAGGACCCTTATTGACTCCACATTTCAGGAGCTTGTCAGAAAATGTTACTTCTTACCAGATTAAGTACCAACTTGAAATTTATTCTGTTATCACATGCCACCAAACTATTATTGACAAGTGCTCTACTTTTATGACTTTACAAAAAGGGTCCCTATTCCCTAAAGTTACAAATCCTCACAAATATGAATTCAGAATCAACTGATCTCCCATAACAGGCCACTTGAAGTTACTGTGATGACATAGTTCAAGTAAACTAACTTTTTTCTTCTGAACAATCTTATGCTTTTCAAAGCCAAATATAAGCCATATAAAAAATTTAAACTGAGTTGCGACTAGGCCAACCATGTCATGAAAAACCATTCTGTAATGCCATTAGAATTCATCTGAAAAATATACATCCGCGTCTTAAGACGAATTTATTCCATATTTTCAGATCGCATGAACTGATTTTTATTCTCGGAATTGTCCAACTAGTCTTTAAAATACAAATTTATCATCATAGAAGTCGTCTGAATTGCCATGGAATCAATATCAACAGAATATCTATCAGTGATACCAGAAAAAAAAATCAATTATTTATGTTATAGATAAGTGAATTGTAACTTGCCTGTTCTTCCATCTCCAAGGCTGTAGCAACAAGATATGCCATCACCATCCTACTGAAGTTTGTGAAGAACAAAGATCTGTTGCATACATGTAGCAAGCAATGAACTGTTGATCTTCACTTCATTATGGGTCCCAGGAATTTTTGATCTACAAGAATGGGGCCAAATTTGTATAGCCAATTGGCCCCTATCTAATTTTTCTATGTAAGGTTGAATAAGTACCAAACTTACTGAATGAGACCTGCAAGAATGTATTCCTTATTCCATGCTTTGCCTACAAACAATCCAAAAGAAGCATCTCTCCTTTTTGCTCGTCAACATCTAATACGAAAAAAAAATCTCAAAAAGATGCTCTAGTCAATAGAATCCACTTCTCTCCAGTTGTCAATTTAAAACTGCTAATCAAGCATTGCTCGCCTGCCTGTCTCTCCATATATACCCTCATCAATAGTAAGAATTATATGCCCCATAACTAAACATCATTGATCAAAAGAATACCCTCCAGAAATGACTATTTGAACAATGCAAGGAACAAAGATATATAAGTGACTAAAAATTTCATTTGATGATGACTTTTGAAAGATTAAAAATGATACAGTTAGTGGATTCTCTTGTCCAAGTCTCAGAGAATAAGGTTCCTCATCTTTCCAGATGAAAAGAATATAGCTAGAATACAAATTTTTAAAAAAGAACGCCGTGGATCTATTCTAGCACCCATTACAAGGTATGATTTGTTATACAAAAAAAAAAAGTTGCAGAGAATATGAATTCAGAAGAGAACTACTCTTCCCAGCTTAAAAAGGTTTGCACAACTGACCAGGGCCCATGAGTTTACAATAGCAAGAAGGACAACAAGTTTGCCCAAGATTCCCTTCTCAACTTTTATCTCCTCTTCCTCCTATAAATTGATCACCATTTCACATTTTCTCCATATCAAATAGATCTGGCAAGTGGAGATGAAAAGTAGGAGTTTTCGTAAGAGCATTAACATATAATTCCAGTACTGAAACTTTCAAGACTTACAATTGTTCTGTCAAGATCATTTCATTTGCAAGGAAAGCAACACATCAGGTAACAACATAGCAATTTTCTCAATCCAACAGTTCTCAGCTTGAAAGAAAAAATACTTACTGTTATATTTTTAGCCGTTGAAGACTCTAAATGCATCATTATCACAACCAAGCAAACAACATGTATCCTTCTCCAAGAATGTCTGTCCACTCAGAGAGGCAACTCTTTCTACAAGGCGGAAATGGTCCGGGTTCAAGTCTCGTGCTTTCAACTGATGCTAAGCCGAGACTTAAATGGACACCTGAACTTCATGAGAGATTTGTAGAGGCTGTAAATCAGCTAGGAGGCGCAGACAGTATGTATATGTCACACTAAACCTGAAACATATGTGTTCATGAATTCATTATCTTTTCTTTCTCATCATATGGTTTATCTTGTCACAGAGGCTACGCCGAAAACTGTCATGAAGCTCATGGGAATTCCAGGATTAACCTTGTATCATCTAAAGAGCCATCTGCAGGTAATTTTTTTTACAAGTAGAGTCTAAGGTAAAGAATTGTACTTGTAATTCATAGGACTAATGATCTTTAGCTTTCATCTGCAGAAATACAGACTGGGCAAGAATGTTCATGGACAAGCAAACAGTGGAATTATCAAAACAGGTATTGCTTAGTGTTTTTAAGCATGTATATAAGCATATATCAAAGTTTAAGTAAATGGAGGTACACACTATTAACTAAATTTGTAATGAACATCTAATTCAGCTTCTGATGCATCGGAGAAAATGCTAGAAACTAATAATGGAACCTGTACAAGCAATGTGAGCATTGGACACCAAACTAACAAGTGAGTGAAATTTGAATGTTGATGAGCATATATACACCAAAAAGCACTTGAAAAACGATGTTTGAAAAAGTCATGCTAATACTGAAGCTTCTAATGTCAGCAACATAAATGAAGCGCTTCAAATGCAAATTGAAGTTCAGAGGAGACTACGTGAGCAGTTAGAGGTATGTGACAGCATGAATTTTCTTCCCTTTCAGTAAATTACACAAAACCACCAGTAATTATGGATTTTCTTACAAAACTACCCACAAAAAGTGAAATCAGACCCTCTCCTACTTCAAATTCCCACATGGTCATCCTTCACTTCATAGAGCTCTTACTACCAACCATTTTAACGTTAATTGACAGTTTTCAAATAGTCGATGATTCAAATTGCTTGAAAACATAAATAAATACCTAGTTGTCGTTCGCTTTTTGCCCAAATCTCATTGTCTTGAGCGTGGAAATTAAACATGTGAAATCATCAATCAATTACTTAAAGATTTGTGCTTTATTGAGTAAAAAGCTTCAATTGAATATGGGTGGAACTCTGGAAAAAAAAGAGAGAGTTTTCAGGGGTTGCATTGAAGAGAGCGTGAAAGGCAAAGCAAAAAATGGTTTTACTGGAATTTTTTTACTAATACGAGTGCTTTTGTATAATTTCACTTTTCTTGGGTTTTTGTATGGATTTGTATAATTTATCCTTTTTCACTAAATTTTTCAAAAGTATTCCTTATTTAGCTTATTTTGCACAAAACTATCCTTTGAGTTATAAATTGCATATAACCACTCTTTACTATGGTTTGATTACAATTTAATTACAATTGATCACTCACACTTATTTAAACTTTATTAATACAATAAAAATTATGTGAGATGATCAATATATTCTCTGTTTTGTGAAGTTTATCTTCTTCTTTTTTGTTCACACATCCATTTCCAACTTTTACTCAACTTTTATATAACATTTTAATTATTATCATGTAGATTATGATCAACACAATACCCGCAAAACATCACTTATATCGAAAGAGAATACAAATATATACACACAAAATTCTAACATAAATAATATGTTTTATATAGGTGCAACGACACTTGCAATTAAGGATTGAAGCACAAGGGAAGTATCTTCATACAATCCTAGAGAAAGCCCAAGATACACTTGGAAAACAAAATGTTGGCACAATTGGATTAGAGGACGCAAAGCTCCAACTCTCCGAGCTCGTTTCCAAAGTATCAACACAATGCTTGAGCCTTCCATTCGTCGTTGGAGCCCAACAAGTTCAACCCACAAAAGATTGCTCGATAGACAGTTGCTTGACCTTATGCGAAGGAGCACGCAAAGAGCACACAATATACAACAACAACAATGATTTGCAACTAAGACCATACGACGATAGCAACATGCATGAGAAGAATTTATTCCCACCTACAGATAACACTATCAACAAAGAAAAAATTATGTTACCGTTAGATCTGGGAAATGAACGTGATAAGTTTCAAGGAGAAACACAAAAGTACAAGACGAATATGTTAAATGGAGAGCTTGACTTGAACGCTCGAGATGAAAGTGATGGGGCTTCGAGTTGCAAGCAACTTGACCTCAATGGATTCAATTGGGCATAAGTATGAACGGAGGTCGTGAGTATGAAAGGGCTTCGAGTTGCACCAACTACACTAGAGTTCTCGAAGATGTAAGAGTAATATTGAAAGGACCATTTTACATAATTGGTTGTTTTCTATGATGTTTAAATTGGGTATTTCATCAAGTACCTAGAGGCCAAGGCCATATACCATTCAAACGTCGTGGAAAAGTGTACACTTCAAGTATTTTGGTGAACGACACGCCAAATCAGAGTGTAAAAGTTCATGATCGAATTGATGATATAGTTGTTCTTGACTTATTTACACAATAACACAAGGAGAAAACACAATTTGAATGGTGTTGTGCAAGGAAATTCTAAGAGGTGCAAAATGTTCATGTGTTTTTCATTTAAGTATTGCTATTTGAAAAATCGATTTTTCTAATTTATAGTTTTAGGGCATATATTAAGCTCCTTAAAATGACAATATTTTGTTAATTTGTATTGGTTATTTATTTAAAATTAATTATTTTTTAAAAAGAGGTCATCAATTTTTCTATATATGATCTAAATTTCCTTAAATAATATGTTTAATCTATGCTCCGAAAATCGTTATTAATCTTCTATCAATGCACAAATAACACCAAGTATGATTATTGATATGAAAACCCAAGCCATAGATTAATAGCTCAAAACTAGAAGTCATAAATACACTTTTTATGATGTAAGTTAGAACACGGTTAATTTTTGATGATGAGGTGTAAAGCCTATAGATTAAAGTCTTTAATGATCATTGTCCAATCTATATGTTCATAATGCTTAAGTTTATTTATTTATTTTCATGACAGATGAAGGCCATGTTTCACTTGTAGTTAGAAAGGGATTTTTGGGTGTAAAGTACTTCCTCTGTCCCCAAAAATTTGTCCATAAAGCAAATATGCACAATATTTAAGACACATCTAATCAGTGAATAGAGGTGGTAGAGATACAGCTGGTTTGCATACAAAGTAAAAGGGGCAATTCTTATGCTTTAATTACAACCAATAGAAACACTTCTCAAATTTATGGGAACCAATCACAAATCAGTACACATTTTGACAAGGATTGCTGACTTGGCAGATTCTTCTTTAAAAGACACCAAAAAGCCAGCATTTACTAAGCCACTGTTAAACATACAGAATTTACACAAAGCTACTGAAATATTCTCTGCATCATTGCTTCTCATTGATGGCTTCAGCATTTGATCTTAATGAAGACCCTCCACCTGTTGGTGAAGCCCCACCTCACCATCAACCTTTTCTCTTTGATTTAAATGAGCCAGCAGTGGACACAGCAGAGGTGGCAGGGCAACACACACCAGGGACAGGGAATCTCATGCCAGCATCTTCACATCCCCAACCATCAAAGTCGAAGCTCAGCTCTGAGAAACGGTTTCACATTCTGTTGAGGCTTATGCAAGTTCACACAGCAACAGGTCAACTGTATAGGAGACATATGCAAGGAGTAGCATCAGAGTTTGGTGTTTCAGCAAGGACAACATCAAGGATATGGAACACAGCCAAGGCACAAATCGATGCAGGGCAGAGGCCAAATGTAAGCAACAAATATCACAACAGTGGAAGAAAGAGGCAAAAGGTGAGTCAGGAAGCAATCACAGCAATTTCCATGGGAGACAGGACATGCCTAAGAGATTTAGCAGCCAAACTAGGAGTGTCAAAGAGTGCAACACATAGACTCATTAAAAGGGGACAGATCAGACCTCACACAAATGCACTGAAGCCAGGATTAACAGAAGCAAACAAAAAAACAAGGCTGGAATGGATTCTAAGGCTACTACAAGGGGGCACACCAGAGACAAAGAAGCAATATTATGCAATGTATGACTTTGTTCACATTGATGAGAAATGGTTCCAACTAAGCAGAAAGACTCAAAGATGTTATCTAGCACAACATGAAAGGGGGCAATACAGAGCTGCTGCTTCAAACAAATTCATACCCAAAGTCATGTTTACAACAGCAGTAGCAAGACCAAGGTATGATGCACAAGGAGAATGCACATTTGATGGTAAAATAGGAATATTTTCATTTACTTATCAAGAAGCAGCAAAGAGGAAATCCAAGAACAGAGAAAAGGGGACAATGATTACAAAGTTAATTGAATCAGTCAATAAGAGAGTTACAAGGGAAATGCTCATAAATCAGATTGTGCCAGCAATCAAGGCCAAATGGCCTACACAACAAGGAGCACATCAAGTGATATTCATTCAGCAGGACAATGCAAAACCACACATATCACAACAAGATGCAGAGTGGCAACAGGTATATAAACAAGATGGTTTTACTTTCATCCTAATACAACAACCACCAAACAGTCCTGACCTCAACATCTTAGACTTAGGATTTTTCAGAAGCATTCAATCATTAATGCACAAAAAGATGCCAAAGAATGTTAATGCAATGATGGAAGCAGTAAATCAAGCATTTTATGAGCTTGATCCTAAGACACTAGGCAATGTGTGGATGTCTTTGCAATATATAATGAATGAAATACTCAAGTGTAAAGGGACAAATGACTATGACTTGCCACATGTAAATAAGAATAGGCTACAGCTCTTAGGCACACTACCAATCCAGGTAGAAGCACATATGTGGGCTGTGCAACAAGCATGGGAGATAGTGTATGGACAGCAAGCACAACATGCAACTCAACAACCAACAATGTAAGGAAGTCAACCAAATCAGGAGACACAAGAAAGCAATGCAGAAGACAGTCATGCAGAAGCATTTGAAGACAATCACTATCTCTAAAGGAATGATGCAAGCACAAGCATATTTTTTGAATGCAAAAACAATGTACTTTTGTATGTATGAAATTGTAAGTTGTAACTAAACTAGTGGCATGTATCCACACTTTTGGGTATGAATGAATAGCATCAAGATAAAAGACACAATGCATTTCAGTTTTTATAAAGGTTGAACAAAAAAAAAGGAAAAAATAACCTCAGATATCCCCAATCCTTCATTGATGCAATCCACCCACTCAAACTTGATGTACAATGGCATGCCAAAGTCCATAAAGAGACTGGCTTCCAATTGCATATCAAGTTCAAATGGGAATGTAGAGGAAATGCATCTCAGATAAGTATCATCATTGATAAAAAAAAAATAAAGGGAAAAAATAACCTCAGGTGTCTCCATTCCATCATTGGAGCAACCCACCCACATCACCTTGGCATACACTGGCGTGCCATAGCCTGCATAAGAGGCTAGCTTCCTTATGTATGCCACAGTGGTGGGAATGTAGAGGAATTGCCCCTCAGGTTTGCTGGCCTCATCATTGGTAAAAAGGAAAAAGATAAAAAAAAATCCACATGCATTCAAATCACAAGTGTAAGCACAGAAGCAAGGACAATCAATGACATATGAAGTACACAACACAAAAGCCATGAGAATCAGGCACAACAGAATCAACATAGAAGCCAGGAAAATCAACATAGAAGCAATGAGATAAACACAAAGCAAGCATGCAATGTATCAGATCCGACAGTGGGATTGCCACCACAGGATGGTACCCGTCCTATCAAGGATCTCAATCAACAGAAAATAGAGGATAAAAGATGCAAGCACAACAGAATTACACAACACAGAAGCAAGGAGAAACCAACTCACACAAGCATATTCAACAACAAGGAGGGGATAAACTAAGCAACAACACAGAAAACTGCAACAACAACAACAACATTCAAAAGAAACTAGATAGATCAGGGGACTTAGCTAATGATCCTCTTCGGAATCAGGGGCAAATTCACCATCAATCTCAGCGAAACCATAGCTCTCTTCATTATCTTCATTATTATCTTTATTATTATCTTCATTATCTTGACTATCAGGGACCTCTTCAAATACAGGGGACTCATTAGGGTCGTCCACCTCATCATCTGTCTCCACCTCAAATCTTCTAGGACTGTAGGAGTGGAGCCCTTTACAATCAGACCCCCACTCACAGTTGGGTTCATCAGAACGTGCAGGTTCTGATGAATCCGATGATCAGGGACTTTCATCACCACCAAAGAACGCATCAAGATCCTCTTGATCCATCTGCTTAGGGGACTACCACTCTGCAATACACCATAAATAAAAAAAAACGAGGAAGAGTGAGGACATGTGTACAAGACATTTTGAGGCTCATATTAACTATGGATCAAACACGCACCAAGCAAGAACTCACCAGAGGGGTAGAAGATGGATCGAACCAAGTAGCCAACAATCATTCACAAAACAGAGGATATAGATGTAGGCCCAATTGCATACAGAACATGCAAAAGTGAGAAAACGATCCAAGAAGATCAATTAAAGAACAAATGAACCACATGTAAGCGAGAAAACCCACCAGAGGAGATCGAAGATGGCTCGATCGAACCAACAAGCCAAGATGCACCAACCTGCACCAACCAGAGGAGACAGGAAAAGAGCAAATGGTAAGAAAAAGGGATCAACACAAGATGAATGGATCGAATAACCAAGCAAGAATACACTCACCACAGGCAGATATGATTAATGGATCGAAAAACCAGCCAGGCATGCACGAAGATGAATCAATCGAACCAACAATCCAAAATGCACCAACCAGAGGTGACAGATGCAAAAGAGCAAAGGGTGAGAAAGGGATCAACACAAAATGAATTGATCGAAGAACCAAGAAAGAACACGCTCACCACAACCATATATGATGAAGGATCGAAGAACCAGCCAAGAATTCACCAAGACGAATCGATCAAACCAACAACAGGGGAGGCCGAATCGATTCAGGAATTCGAGATTTTTGTGCGAGATTGATAAAGGATTGAATGAGATCTAGATGAAGAGAGCTAGGGTTTGTGAGAGAGCAAGAGAGGATTGTAAGAGAAGCGGCGCACCAGAGGTAGGGTTTGTGAGAGAGCGAGAGAGGAGTCTCGAACAATCGAGATAAAAAATGGAGAGCGGCGGTCTGATATAAAAAGAGCTAGGGTTTGTGTGAGAGAGGGGTATATATGGGGAAGCTTTCATGGATTGGGCCCAACAATGGAGCTTCCATATGATCCATCAATGGAGGTCCAAAATAAGCCCGAAAAATATGGTCCAAAAACCCATAAAAATGGATCTCATTTTGTTCCAAAAATAAAAATAAAAATGTTGGTCATGAAATTTGTGTGTAAATTTGTGTTTTTTTTGGTATGGATTGTTTAAGTGTAGTGATTTATTGTGTTAAAGTAATGGAGAGAGATTATTGGGGAAGAAAGTGTTTGTAATTGTGTGATTTTGTAAGGGTAATAATGTAAATGTTGTGTGATATAAATGGAGAGAAAATAGAGTTGGACAAACTTTTGGGGACGACCGAAAAGGAAAGACGGACAAATTTTTGGGGACGGAGGGAGTAATTTTTAGTGTCTTAAAAAACGCAAAAAATAAAGAGGGTTGTACGAATTTAAAGGATATTAAAAGTAATTTTTGGATAGAAAAAGATTTTAGGGTAAAGTAAAACAAGCCCGAAAAGTCTACATTTAATGTACTACATGCTCACAAACAATACCTTAAAATCGCACATATAATAAACATACAATTTAACATAATGAATGTAGAGGACAAACTTTTCTCAAGAGTCACGACTAAACTATATATACACATACCAAAAAAACAAATAACTATGAATATTTTCCAGAATAAAATGAAAATGACTTGCATTTTCATGATTTAAATTCAATATTATGATTATAAAATTTAGGGTAAAATATTGAAAAGCTCAACGACTATTATCATATGAAACAGAAATATTTTTTTATAATATACGATTTTTTTGTAAGACATCCTATCCTATTTTTTAATAAATTTAAATACACACCAATCCGTTTAATTTTTTTATTTACCGTATAAAAAATATTATTCGTTAAAAATACGCAAAAAAATTATTGCAGGAACCAATCCTTCAAGTAGCGTCTTTTCAGCGCAGTCTCGGCCAAGAACCGCTCTTGTCAATTCGACGACTGCCCTAAACTGGATTCTGTTTTGCTCCTTTCTCGCGCCCCAAATCCAACTAGGATACAAAACAGTAAAAACCCTAGATAATCCAATTCAACCGCCCATTCGATTCTACTAAATCCCAATCCAATCGGAAAGTAAGTCGGAAGCACCTCCGATTGGCTTTAAATTGAATGCAACATTCTCAATAATCCGTTCGGCGTTCAAAAGATGGGAGCGAGTCGAAAGTTGCAGGGTGAAATCGATCGCGTTCTGAAGAAAGTACAAGAAGGCGTGGATCTTTTCGATAGTATATGGAACAAGGTATTTTTGCTGGTTTGCTTTCTTTTGTGTTGACTATGTGGAGTTTGTCAATTCGGGGTTTTTTATGTTTCTCAGTGTGCTAGTGTAGTTGCCAGACACTGGATGGATTTGTGAAATGCCGAAATTTGCTCACTGAAATATTTGTGGGTTATTTTTTGTTAGGTTTACGATACAGATAATGCGAACCAGAAGGAGAAGTACGAGGCTGACTTGAAGAAGGAGATTAAGAAGCTGCAGAGATATAGAGATCAAATTAAGACATGGATACAGTCCAGCGAGATCAAGGATAAAAAGGTTAGGTCTTCTTTGGTCATTGGCTTGTTATAAATCTTTTGACATGTAATCTTATGGGAATTCCCACCGGAAGGTTTAGGATGTTCTTACTTTAATTGCTTCTACTTTGAATATAATTGCCTCTGGAAATTATGTTTCTAGTTGATTGTGCTAAAGTATGTAATGCCATTTGAGGTTTGATTTAGCTGATGAATTGGGTACGAAGTTTATTGGATTTTTTTTTTCATATTCTCTGATGTATTAAAGTTTGGAAAAATGGGTGAATGTAGAGCATGATATATATGAATGGTACTACCTAGATCTTCATAGTTAAGTTTGTAATTCTGTACGCCTTTTCTATTTTAGGACAGTGCCATATCTGGCGGTATGTTAGAAGCATTATTGGTTTATATATGGGTTTGTTTTTGAAAATTTTAGATATGGATGGTAAAGTGCAATGTCCCATTATGTATGTATGTGTACGAATCCTACGTTTAGACGTTTTAGTATCAGGCAGGCTCATTGTCATTGTATTGTAACTCATGCTGGGTATTTGACTAACTATAGTTGCTTTTTTTCATCATTAATCTCGAATTTCTCCTCTCTATTCTAATTTGAGAATGCAGTTTGCAAGTCTGCTTGTAGTAATAGAGTTAGGTTTGTTAACAAGTTAATTTTCAGTTTCTGCTCAACAAGTTTTATCTTTGTTGGATTATCACAGTTAAGTCCCCGTCATATATAGATTACATTGATATTTTCATTTCGGTTTATACCCTATTCTGAAGTTGACAATGCTTTTCTGCCGTGACAAATGTTTGACATAGGTTAGTGCGTCTTATGAGCAGGCTCTGCTAGATGCTCGAAAACAGATTGAGCGTGAAATGGAAAGATTTAAGATATGTGAAAAGGAAACTAAGACTAAAGCATTCTCAAAAGAGGGTCTTGTTCAACAGCCTAAAACTGTAAGCATTGGGTTATGCCTTCTGTTGTCTATTATGATTGTTTATTTTTGTTGTCTTGTTAACTCTTTTTATTCGCATGCCAGGACCCAAGAGAGAAAGCAAAATCTGAAACAAGGGATTGGATAAACAATGTGGTATGTGACCTTGTCCCCTCCTTTGTCAAGTTTTATATGTTATATAATGATCTATGACTTATCAAGGTGCCTGTTAAGTACAGTTTAGGAATTACCCAACCCGTTCGCATGCTCAGTCTACCAAGCACAAAAATCTTCCATTCTTTATATTTTTTTGAAACACCATTCTTTATATACAAATACCCCCAATTTGAAATTCAGCCCCACCCTGGGTTTACTCATACTGGACAGAAGGAGAAGTAGCAACTTGAAAGAGTGAGCTGGAATCAAGTGGTGGTTACAGATAATTTTATTTGTTTTGGGAAGGTTGTGGCGTTGCAGAGAGTGAGAGCAGAAAGTAAAGGCAGCAGTTATGGATGGTTTTGGGTCAGATGTGGAAGAGTAAGAGCGTGAATTAGAGTAGTGATGGTTTTGTGTTGTTACAGAGAGGACAGAGAATAGAGAAAAGAGAAGTTATGAAAGATAGTAGTGGTTGTGGTTGATAAGTCATTGTTGTGTTTGGGGTGGTGATGAGACAGAGTCTTATTCAACTCAATGCAATTGTTTCATATGATCTATCCAAACACCAAATTTCAGCAATTATTCAACTCCATACAATTCCTCGTTTCAATCTAGAGGCGGAACCATACCAATTGGGACCTAAGAAAGTAAGGAAGAGAGTGATGAAAGGCATGTAAAGGCTGTAAATTAAATTTCTTTCTGTAAACTGATTTAGAGAAATCCATCTTTTATAGTCCTTTGTTGATTTATCCAAACATATCATGATTGCATCCTATTTATTTCTCATCTAGGTGCTATTGAGACACAATATTAGGGGTGTGTTCCTTGTGCCATAATTTTGGCACTTAGCTGCAGTGTCTGTGCTATCTCCTTCAGTACCATTTCATTTTTCTTGTTCTATTACGCAGAATTCATTTATGATTTTAATGATTTATTTGGAATCTGTTCTTGGGCCCCTCTTGGTTATTGCTGCATGCTTCCGCCAGTCTATAACATTTATTTCTACAGAGATTGCAATGATTGCCTAATTAAACTAGTTTTAATGTGCATTTCTCTTGAGATTTTAGTGATTGCCTGATAGCACGATGACCCTTTTCTAGGTGGGAGAGCTGGAGTCTCAAGTAGATGTTTTTGAAGCAGAGTTGGAGGGTTTGTCTGTCAAGAAAGGGAAAACTCGACCTCCTAGATTGGTAAGAGACAAGAATACGTTTGATAGGACCTAGATAGAAACCATTAATGATTTTTTTCCCATTATTATGCTTTTTAATGCTATTTTAATTTTCTTGTAGACACATTTAGAACAATCCATTACTCGCCACAAGGCCCACATATTAAAGTTGGAACTGATTCTGAGGTTGTTGGATAATGATGAGTTGAGTCCCGAGCAAGTCAATGACGTCAAAGACTTTTTAGAAGATTACGTGGAACGCAATCAGGTCCTCTTTAAAGAATTCGCTATCTGGTTTATCTTTTTACCCACAGAAATCTCACGCGTGAAAGATATGCTTTGTTGTTATATAATGTGTCTGTCATCTAAACATTCATACCACCTGTCAACCACATCTTTTTTTAGGAACTTACTTGATATATATACCTTCCTCTGTTCTTTGTATCAGGATGATTTTGAAGAATTTGAGGATGTTGATGAGCTCTACAGCTCTTTGCCCCTGGACAAAGTGGAAGCTCTAGAAGATCTTGTGACAATTGGTCAGCCAGGTCATGTCAAGGTCTGTCAAACTCTTGTACCCATGTTACCAATTCGCTTTTTGTTTATTATTTATATGGTAAATTATTTGATTTTTTTGAATAAAATATTGAATTAAATGGGATCAGGTTCCTTTTAATGGTTTCACGAATCTCTGCTGTATTATATATAGAATTCTTCTTGATTGTGCATAGCTGATTGATTTTGCATTTTCATTTTTGTGCTTTGGTATGGCTATGATTTCAAAAACTATTTGCGGAATGACATCTGCCATTGGAAATTCAGGGAAGCAAGTTGCAGGTTTGAACTATCATACTTGATCTTTCTTAAGTACACCACTCTTGATTTTGTTGATCCATTAGCTGTTTTCTCCATTACATCTCTAAACAATCTGATTTTGCAAGATGAATTAAGAAGTGTCCCCCTCGAGCATTTTGGTCACTTGTACACTTGGTGGCTCTTGAATGTTTGGTTTATTTCAAATTTCTTTGAATTCGAGCCTCCTTTTTATTCTGTAAACAATTATGTTATACAGATTATTGTCAGTGGTCTGCTAGGCTATTTTTGGCTCTAGTTTCCCTGTAATTATCCTTTTCATTTCCAAGACACCATGAAATATTATGCTACTCATCCTTCTGTTTGACTTGTTTGCATTAGCAGGTTGCTGCTGCTAGCAGCCCGGTTGTAAGTTCGAAGACTTCTTCTTTGGCTTCATCTTCTTCACAATCTACGGTATGTTTCTCAGGGCAATGGACAGTTCACATGGGAATTAACTCCTGCTTTCAAATACTTGCATCATCTTTATTACAGTGAAGAATTTGCGCATATAGAAAGATAGTTAATATATAGTTGTGTGAATTTATTCTGTATGGCTCTGAAATTCCATACTTATTTGTGGCTTGCTATACTTAAAAGTATATACTGTTGCCTTCACTGATTCTTTATATAAGAGACACCATAATTGTATACGGGTTAACACCCCTATGCTTGTTGTTATCATTAATTTATCCTTCTATTTCTACATCACACAATCAAGGGGGGTTTCCTCCCTTTTCTTCCCTGTAGGTTGTCATTGCACCACCTCCGAAAAGTGTCTCTCCATTGGAACTAAATGAGACAACTTCTACAGATGGCTATTCTGATGTTGGCCCAAAGACTCCTACTCCTAAGAGTAGTTTAGTCAGCCCTTCCAGTTTGACAAATCCAATCAGAAGTCATATTAATCCAGTTCCTGTAAATGTTTCTGCCCATCCACCTGAGCCAATTGCTTCAACTGCTATCCCTTCTGTTTCTGTTTCTGTTCAAAGTCCTTCAGAACTTAGCGGTCCTCTGTCTCCTTCTCCTAATATCACGACTTCACCTAAAGAGGAGGACGCCACTCAAAGGACACCCTTGCCTCTCAATGAGATTGGACTTGTTAAAGGAGTTGGCAGGCCTGGCATATCAGGCCAACCTGCCGCTAACACTATTGGAGTTACAGCTCCTAGTAGCGGCATGACACTTGGACCAGTTTCATCTGCATTTGATACTGAAAAGAGAAACTTATTGGGAGCTGAAGAAAGGCTTGCAAGTGGTGGTATGATTGCAAATTCTGACTTCCTCTTTTATATTAGGTTGCTTCATTTCACCAAGTCTATTGATGGGACTGGCTTTTCTAATTCTTGTGTTGTTGGTGATGCTGCAGTTGTTGCTGGCCGAACTTTCTCTTCAGTTGCTCCTGGGACACAGTGGAGGCCTGGTGGATCCTTTCAGAATCCAAATGAAATGGTACGTCAAATTTGTTTCTCGTACGTTGAACTCTTGCCTTTGCTTGAAACAGCTGTTGTTACTGGTCTTTTCTTTTTCTTTTTAAAATTGTCCATTTTTGTGAATTGCAAGTTTCTAGATTTATGTAATCAAACCTAAGCAAAAGTGCATTTTTAAAACGATTTTTCTATCCATTTGGCAGTCTTAGAAATATTATGTTAGATTTGTTTTATTTAGAATTAGTTTTTTATAGGGTTCTCTTTTTCCAATTTAGGGTTTTAGTTTCTAAAATAGGATTTTATAAGCCCTTCTTAGGGCATAGGATAGAAAGAATATATGTGGGGAAGATCATCCTTGTTTCTTATTCCTATGTAATCAAATATAAAATAGTTAATTACTTATGATGAGCTGCGCTCTGAAGTGATGTGGAGGGATTGGTGGACAATACTCAACACTGAATAATTTCTTCAGATGGTAAGCTAAAGAACAGATGAAATTCTTTTCTAGGGTCAACTTCGAGGAAGAACAGAGATTGCTCCAGATCAGAGGGAAAAGTTTCTGCAGAAGCTTCAACAAGTGCAGCAGCAAGGGCAGAACAATTTTCTTGGAATTTCACCTCTAGCTGGTGGCAACCAGAAACAATTCTCTGGACAGCCGCAAAACTCACTCTTTCAACAGGTTTTATTTATTTGGAGGAAGCATATTATCCCCATACTTGAAAGATGTTTTCTCCAAATAGTATCATCTAATCTACATGCTGCAAGCAACCTTCGAGTTCCTTCCCCTCAGATGTGCCCTCTTTTTTCACCCCTTCGTTATCACTGGCACATGCAGCATGCTTCTCAATTTGTATTGATTTGTTGTGACTAATTAGCCATATCGCTTTAAATAATTTAAAGCTCTGGTCAGTTGATACTACTAATGATGATTGAAATGCTTATTATAATCAACAAAAAACATGAAAGAACCTTGTTTAGTAATTCTTCTGACCTTTACAGTTTTTAAAATTCTTCTTTCGAGCAATTTCCTCAATTAGTTTGCAAATGAGTGAATTACAAAGGCCATATGGTCATCCATTATTTTTAGTCTTGATTTTGCTGTTGATTCTTCTTGCTCTATCTCACCTTCTGCACATAAGGTTTTCATTCCTGATACGTACTTTTGAGAAGCTACTGTCTACTTGATCTGGAACATGAGATATCTTTATTCCTCCATTGAGATCTGAATGAATGGTATTTGGCATATCATTCAGTTAAACTCTCCAAGTTCAACAATGCCTTCTCAAGCTGGCCTTAGCCTTGGGATGTATGCACCAAGCGTCAGCACTGTTACATCTGCCTCTTTGCAGCAGCAATCTACTTCCATGCATCCACAAGCATCTCAGCAGGGGTCCCTTTTAAATGTTCAGAAAGATTCTGGTAATTTAGATGATTTCTTGTCCATTATCATTGTAAACTAAAGTGTCTTAGGGGTGTTATGTCAACATGTGTAATTCAGATGGTAGTCGTGTGACTGCTGAGGAGCAGCAACAACAGAATCTGATGGACGATTCGAATACAGAAGCCACCCCTGGTTCTTCAGTTGCCAAAAGTCTTTTCAATGACATGGATTCAAAAGCTGCCTTTTCAAAGGATGTTCCGGTATGTCTTGTAGTCTGTTTGATAGCATTAGGAGTCAGCACCCTGAAACTCATCTCTGTCAATAAATCACAAGCAAAAATGTGCAGATAATGCAGCCCATAATATTGAAGCAAAAAACAAAGAGAAATAACAAGGAGATGAGTAGAGAAGTACTTTCATATAGATTAATCAATTCAGGGGATACAGAACATACCAATTCATGAGAAACCTCTCGTTAAAAAAGGACTTTCTTATGCAATGGAAAAATTAGCTCTTTATATATATTTCATTTGTAAGTTGTATTTATAATTAACACTTATAAATTCTTCATTCTTGCAGACTGGAGGTGTATCTGGCTCTTTGAGCGAATTGGGTCAATTACAAAGAGACATAGATTTTTCCCCTGGACAACCTATGCAGCCTGGTCAGCCTTCTAATAGCCTAGGTGTTATTGGTAGAAAAAGTGTACCGGACCTTGGTGCTATTGGTGATAATCTTGGTGCAACAACTCCAAACTCTGGGGCTATGCATGACCAGATGTACAATTATAAGATGCTTGAATCAGCTTTCTATAAACTCCCACAACCCAAAGACTCTGAACGTGCAAGAACCTATGCCCCGGTAAGAGAGTTTTTCTGCAAATTAGGGTTTCCATCTATTATTATGATAATGTGTGATCATGTGCAAGAGTCCGTTCTTGACCTATTTATTACGGAGTATAAATTAATGAATTATGATGGGTTTTTTTAAAAAAAAATTAGATTATTAGAAGGACGAGAAAGAAAGAGCTTTGGAATGTGTGATGACAATGATTTTTTATTTGAAAAAAAACTAAAAAAATGGCCTATTTATGTATATCCCCAAACATGAAATATTTGTTATAATCTATTATAATAATGATTAATAATGCATGAGTTGCCGAACGAGGCCTAACCTTTTTGTGTCTCAATATTTTTACAGCGACACCCAACAGTAACTCCACCAAGCTACCCTCAAGTTCAGGCACAAGTTGTGAGCAATCCGAACTTCTGGGAACGAATGGCATACATGCAAGATAGTTCTGATATGCTGTTCTTTGCATACTATTTTCAGCCTGTATGGTCTTTTTTTTCCTTCTTCGGTTTTATTGCTAAATAAATATTTTTGGTTTTGTTTTTCTTATGTGCTTTGAAATGTGCAGAATACATACCAGCAATATTTGGCTGCAAAAGAGTTGAAGAAACAAGCATGGAGATTCCATAGGAAATATAATACATGGTTTCAAAGGCACGAGGAACCAGAGGAGGCTACTGATGATTATGAGAAGGGGTCATACGTTTACTTTGATTTTCATGTTGGTGACGATGATCAAGGATGGTAAGTGAACTTAGCTTATCAACATAAGAACGAATTTGCTCTTGCCTTTATATCTTACGTATTTCATACATATATGCTTGAGCAAAATACTTGATAAGATTTGCCAATTTGATTTTACTGCTAAACAGAAGATGCTGATTTTTTTCCTCCTGCCAAATATTGCTCCCTTTAATTGTCTTTATTCCTATTTGAAGTATAATCTAATGAAATTTGAAAGGCCATTTATTCTCATTTTGTTTAAAAACATATCCTAGTTCCCCAGGCTGGAACTGATTCAATTTAATCAATCAAAATTGGCTTCAGTTGTTATGTGTTGGCCAATAAAAACTTAGGGATAAAAGTAAGGCCGTGTTTGGGATGCAACTTATTCGGAAACTACACTTTGAAGCTTAACGCTCCAAAAAACGTTGAATCCCCCGTTAAACTGTCTCTGAGTCTTGATCTTCAATATTGTGGTTTGCACAAGTACATTGTTCTGGTTTTAATTGTTAGTTCTGAATGTCCAGGTGCCAAAGAATTAAGCAGGATTTCACTTTTGAGTACAGTTTCCTTGAAGACGAACTCATCGTATGAACATTAGAGTTGTATATCACAGCACCTCAAGTTCTCAACTGTGCCAGAGTGCTCTAGTAAACCGGTTTGAGCCTTAACCAACTGTCTTAGTCTTCTTATTTTTCTTTAGGAACTGAATCTGTATGTACAAATTGAATTACAATTTGACTCATTATGGTACAATCTTTTTAGCTTTCATTTTCCATTTTCTCAGTGAGTGAAACTGATCCAAGTAGAGCTAGTGGTATGTGTGTGTGATTATTGATTAGAGTTTCTTTCCTTGTTGTATTCTCTCTGCAAAAAAAATGAAGTTAAAGTGCTTGTTTGGTGGGGAACATGTTACTGAACTTTTTCTGCAGTTGAATTATCTGCAAAGAGTTTTTACAAAAATGAATTTGGAATATATAGGGTTTTGAGTTTTCAAGTGGGCCTTCCTCCAAAATTTTTGTTTTTGGTGGATGGTGATTGGTCAATTTTAGAATGTCGATTAGAAATAATTGTGTTTAGATTTTTTAATTATATTTTAAAAGGGTTTATGTTTTCTTAAATTGGGTTTTAGTTTCCACATTTGGATTCTTGTTTTTGGTTAGAAAAACCGTTGGAATATTTATTTGTTATATAAATTTTTGTTTTTGGTTATTTTAGTAATCCCTTTTTAAAATAACTAATGGTTTTAACTTAAAGAAATTACACAAAATTTATAACTTTTTATCTAATTTAGTTTGCACTAATTTTTTATATTTTTTTAATTAAAATTAGTTTGTTTTTTAATTTAAACTAGTTATAGGATCAAGGTTGCATAATTTTAAAGGCCAAAAACTTGCATGAAACCTTAATTTAATTTTTCTTTTTCTAATAACATGAATAATTTTTTTCAAAGGCCAAAGTAATTTTGCCTAAAAAATGCCTTGAAGTTGGTACTAAAATACTCATGGTAATGATGCATAGCCATAAATTTGCTAGTTAAAGCTTATCATTTTAACTATTCAACTTATGATGAGTAATCCAAACACTAAGCAGAGATGAATACTCTCCTTAAAGTAAGTATTTTGTCAGAGAATTTATCAATACAAACTCCAAGTTATATTTCCTTGATATAATAATGGATTGTTGTTACCAAGAAAGAGAAGTACTCACTCCGTTTCAAAATAGTTGATCTTAGACAAAACTTCACACATATTAAGGAAAATCTTTTTTTCCCAAATTGCCCCTATAAGTACTCTTTATTTTTTTTCAATTATCAATGTAAATTTTGGGATATGTGTAAAGTGGGTATATATAAGGGTATAAATGAAAAAAAAAGTTACATGAACAACTATTTTGAAACAAAAAAAAATGTCTTTAAGAACAACTATTTTGAAACGGAGGGAGTAATTGCTCAATACAAACTCTTCTCAATGCATGATACATCCACTCCATCACTTCCTCCAACAACTTAATCCACTCCATACGCCACGCAGTTGAAAAAAAATTAAAATCCAGAAAAAGATGAAAATGAAACATCAAACAACAAAATCCAATTGTTGTTGATTTTGGTCCAATTCCAACTACATTTTGCTATCCTACCAAACAACATTTTGCTATCATACATAATCAACTAAATCAAGCATTCATTGCACCATCACTCAAGTGCTTGTTTGGTTTCTAGAAATTAACTTTTTATCAATTGAAATTTATAAATTTAGGAAAAAAAATTGGTTAAATTTTAAAATTTAGAAATCAAAATGAGAGAAGGTAAGATTTTGTGTAAAACAAATAATTGTAGAACTTACCCACAAGAGATAAGTCTACTTTCTCTATTTTCGTAGGATTTTTATTTATCGATTTTTCTATCCTATCTCCTAAACATAAACTCTTTTTAAAAAATTTAAATATAAAAAATATTGTTTTTTGAAAAAAAAAAATTGGACTCTTATGCTATGCCCAAAGGACCCAGGTTAGAAAAATTATTCATTTATTTCATTTCTAATAGATAATTCTAATTTATTAAGAATTTAATTATGAACCAAACAAGCATTTGAGGCTAAACCACCAGCATGGGAGACGAAATGCGAGCCATTCACAACAAAATCCAATTACTACAAATTTCAGGTTCAGTTCCAGCTACATTTCTCTACCCTACACAACAACAAATTCCAAAATCCAATTCTAATTCCAACCCAAATTTTTAAAACTTATACCAAACAAAGCCTAAAAAAAATTCTCAACACCACCACTTGAGAACAAAAAAGAAAGGTTCTTTCTTTATTCACTGTTGAACTGGTGTGGAAGAAGAAAGGAGAGCCATTCTCATTTGCAAGACTTTCTTGTGAGAGTTTGAGTGCTTGTAGCTCACAAAAGTAGGGCTCTTAGCTGGCCTATACTCAGGCAACAATCTTCCAGACTTGAAATACCTCATCCCACATGCATTACACAGTGTTTTGGGCCCCATTGGACCTGCTCTCCACTGAGGTGTCTTCTGTGTTTGACAATGGCTACATCTTCTTGCCTTTTCATTTTCCTCTTGTTTCATTTCTTCATCTTCTTCTTCTTCACTGTTCTCTTTGTCTAATTTTTCTTCTTCTTTCTCTGCTTGCTTTTTAGGCATGTATAAGAGCTCACTGTCTGCTAGCCAGTAGGATTGCTCTAGCAATGGAGGATCAGAGAAGCAAGATTGGAAGGATTGATCATCTGGCCACTTGAAAAGAGGGAATTTCTTCTGTGTTTTTGAGGATGAGGGCTTTCTTCCTCTTTGGCTTCTGGGTTTTGCAGGAAATGAAGAAGGGGCTTTTTTAGGGTTTTGGGAAATTAGGGTTTTGGATGAAATTGGGGCTTTGTTGATGATTGGATTTGGTGGAAGGCAATTTCCAGCACTTGACAGACATTCCTCTACAAAATTTGACAGCCACTCTGATTCTGAGCTCACATCCACTTCCTGCAAGAAGAAATTAGAGAAGATTAATGGCGAAATTACCATGAAAAGTTCTTAAAGACATGATCTTTCTTGAAGTTCAAACCCTAAAATTCAGTTAACAAGAAACCCAGAACAGGAAAAAGGAAATAGAGAAGATTAATGGCGAAATTACCATGAAAAATCCTTATGGTTAAACCTAAAATTCAGTTAACAAGAAACCCAGAACAGGAAAAATGAAACAGAGAAGATTAATGGCAAAATTACCATGAAAAGTCATTAAAGACACAATCTTTCTTGAAGTTTAAACCATAGAATTCAGTTAACAAGAGACCCAGAACATGAAAAGAGATGGAAAATGGGCAAAATTGACATGGGTTTTGAAACTTACAGTGTACTGGTCAAGAAAAACTTCAGTTAGAGCGGTTTTGTTTGAGTCATCAAGCAAAGAATCAGCTCTTGAGACAGGAAAGTGTGAGTCTTCATTTGATTTTGGATAAGATTCCATTAACAGATGATGAAGGAAAAGAGAGAGTGTATGGAATTGGGAGAAGAAGAAAGGGGGAAGAAGTGTGAGAGGAAGATAAAAAGTGTCGGCAAATAAACGCAAAGGAAAGGGGGAATTGGGAAGAGTAGATGAATCATTCAATGCAAACCCCACACCGACTCAAAATTCAAAAAAAGCCCAGACTTTGATTTTACGTTTAATCACGTCTTTTTGTTCCCTTTTTAAAGTTTCAAGCTTTAAATTTGGGGGTAATTGTTGTGTGCATTTGGAGGAATCTTTGGGTGCATTTATTTTTGGTTTGTCCCATTTGTATAAACAGAATTACGTAGCAATTTGCTGTACATATAATTTTATATACTCTTGCACAAGTTAAGTGACTATGGTGCAGAGGTGTGTCTGATTCCTTTATCAAATCGTAAAAAAATTGGCGGTTTCGAAACTGGAACTGCCCGGTTCAACATTTCTTGAAACCAGATAACTGACGGTTTCGGAACCGGAATTGCAATAACTGTATTTTGAACGTTTATTTTTATTTTTTACATGTTCGGAATCAGAACTGAAAAAGAGGAATCGAAGTGAGAAATGGGGGTGGGGGCGGTCGGTTCCGATCCCGACTCCATGATTCGGTGGAACCGGAACCGCCGGTTCCGAAACCGGACACACCTCTACTATGATGTGCGTTTAGAAATATGTTTTGAATGTACTTGAATTGGTTTATATTCGTATGGGATCCACACTTGATGGCATAAAATTTGGTTGGTTTTTACCCGAGAGAGCTAACTCAAGTGGTAAGCGATCTACTCCACATTTACGAGGACTGGGATTTAATTTTGGTGGAAATGAAAAAACTTGTTTGGGAGATTTATCCGTCAAAACCATGTGTATGACCCGGATCGAACTGAACGTAATAGTTAAGACGAAAAACTCTGATAAATTAGTGGACGACAAATTAAAAACTTTGGTTGGTTTTAAAGAATGTATACTTAGCGTGGGTTTTGTTTATTATCTAGAATTAGACTCAATGACCAATTATAGCTATCATATCATCAGCATGACAATTAATATCTTTTATTGACATGTTATGACTTATGAGGATAACCAAAATTAATCACACATTGATAAGCTTTATCTTATATAGTTTAAATTTGTATGATAAGTATATATTAAATTGAGAATTTGAAGATTACATATTGCTAAAGTATAGGGAAAAATGCTAGATTTTCTTAAATGTTTATTTAGGAATTTAAGTTCAGAAAAAGACTGAATTGCCGTTTCCACTACAAACCTCTACAATATTCGGTTCAGACATAAAACAGTCTTCATGGGTCAAATCTAACGAGAGATTAAAACAAATTGTAAGACCCGTAGTCATTTCATGTGTACACGTATACATAACTTGCTCATTTCTACTCTATCAAATAGATAGGCAATCACTCAGAGCTTAGTGCTCTCATCCGATATGATGCTATTGGTATTGGGTAATTTTCCGTTCCCAAAATCTTACCTGATAAAAAAGAAGAAGAAAAAATCTCATGTTTTGGGTTCATATTAGCAATCAAGGAGTCCAATTATGTATACTTTCAACAATTGATTAAATGGGCCTGCTTATCACATTTGCCCAGATAGGCCCATTATCTCACTCGGCCTCATGTTTTGGGCTGTCCAGTTAATATGAAATCCAAAATCTGATTATCTAATATGTTTATTTATTTTTGCTTTAAATTCTTTGTTTCGAAGCATCAAAGCCAAAACGAGGATGTCATAGTTGATTTGTGTGCCCACCTTTACACAGGCTTTGCTTTGTACTTTGGCGGGTAAATGAATCTACATGGTTCAAATTTTCCCGCGTAAAAAGATACGTAGGTTGCCCATTTGCCCTAATGGGACCAGACTAGTATAGTACTCCCTCCGTTTCAAAATAGTTGTTCATAGACAAAAGTGCACACATATTAAGGTGAAAAAATTCTTCCAAAAATACCCCTATAAAATGGTACTTTATACTCTAAAAAGTTGCTTTGGAAAAAGTGTATTTTTAGTGTGGTGTAATTATTAAGGGTATAAATGGAAAAAATTATTATATGAACAACTATTTTGAAACAAGAAAAATTGCCTATATGGACATCTATTTTGAAACGGAGGGAGTAGTACATTATTTTTATCCCTTCTTTTTGTTCTAAATGAGGCATCCTCAATAAGTTTAAATTCAATTATAAGAGACAAGATGACAATAGTGTGGTTGATTAATTAATTGGCAGCATATTAATTTTTAGGATCACACAAGTTTTATGTTTTAATAAAGTTTTTTTAATGTATGACCATGAATAAAAATTAACAATACCAAATTTAACAAAAATATTAATTATTTGTAAACATGGTATATATTACAAAAACTCTTTTAATAGTTGGAGAGCCATTCTAAAGTATTCTTAGGAATGTAATTTATGAGATTGTAGTTTTTAAGTTTTTCATCGAGTACAAAAAATAGACAAAGAAAAATGTCTAAATTAAATAAGTTTGTCAGTTACCTTATTCAAGAATATTTATGTTGGTTTGTTTAAAAGATAAATAAGAATATGTCATCACTATATATATATATCATATAGTTTGGTCTTTAGAATACCATAGTTTTAAGATTTGACTCAACAATTGATATAAGAAAAAAAGATCAATCAATATAGAATTTGTATTATAAACATTGTTTTAAAAATCCCTTATAGGCCCTGTCTAGGTTCCGCCTAGGCGTTGAAAGGTCCTAGCTCGCCTAGCCATCCAGATCGCCTAAGCACCCCCGTCTAAAACCGTCTAAGTTACCGTTTAGGTCGTCTAGGCACTGGGCGATCCCTCTTCACACAACTTCCGCCTATCGTTTTTATTTGAAGTGGTATTTAGTGAATGCTATTAATATTTTGATTGCTTTCTAACCCCTAATTAAAGAAAAATATTTTGTTAGCAAACATGATACAAGTCAAATCCAATTATTAATGAATTATTATGTACTCCAAGATTTAATGGCATAATGGATAAAGATACTCAACTATAAATTTGAAAATTTGTAGTTATCAAAGTCAATCCACGATTGATATCAATATTTTCAAATTTAAATTTCTTTGAATCTTAGGGCAAATACGAAACAAATTATTTAGGGTTTTTTCAAATGAACACAAGACAAACCACACAACAAGACAAAGAGGACAGCGGCGGAATTTATGCAAAAGATTCAAATTCAAGGGGTACCCCTAAAAAAAGTGTCAGGATTCTGACATACGACCACGTATCTAGCAAACATTAAAAACACCGTCTTTTATGGAATTAAATAATTTCTCTTTTTCAAAATCCAGCTCAGCAAAATCCCCAAATTACCCCTCCGAAATCTCGTTTCTGTCCGTATCTGAATCGTTTTCTTTCTTTATCCCCACACTCTTCACTTGCTAGAGAGAGTCCAGACATGCAAAATCCAGATTCAGTATAATCGCTTTCCTCAATTCCATCGATTTTGTTTCAAAAAGTTATTCCCTTTTCTGTATCGGAATTAATCAAAGAGATCAACCGGCTCAGGTAATTTCAAATTCTTTCCTCAATTCCTCAAATTCTCGCTTCAATTCCTCAAATTCTCGCCTTAATTTGAATGTGAATTAATGTTTGTCCCATCTGCAATGTGTGCGTCTTTGAATCTGTTCAGTGTTCTTCTTGTCTGATTCATGAGTATTGTGATTTGAATGTAGCTGGGGAATGAAAAGTCGCCATTTTTAGTGAAAAGGGGGAAACTTGAAACTCGAAACTCAATGCGCACATTTTCAATGGAAATAAACTAGGGGAAAATCTAGGGTTTCAACTGAAGAGGATCTATTATCACGAATTTGTTCGCTTTTTTGTTGAACAAGTAAAGATTTGAAATTTCTGATCTTTTTCAGGCGAAGAATGTCGAGGAATTTGAGCCCTGTCGTGCGAAGAGAGCTCGCGAATCTGAAGAAAGACGCCGATAGTCGCAAATCAGCAATGAAAGCCCTAAAATCGTACGTCAAAGACCTAGATTCGAAAGCGATTCCAATCTTTCTCGCTCAGGTTTCAGATACCAAAAATGGCGGATCTTCATGTGGAGAGTACACAATTTCACTCTACGAAGTTCTAGCTCGAGTTCATGGGCCGAATATCGTCTCCCAAATCGACATTATCATGGGAACGATTATACGAACTCTAAAGGCGAGTGCAGGATCTTTTCCTCTTCAACAGGCGTGCTCTAAAGTTGTTCCTGCAATTGCTAGATATGCAATTGAGCCGACAACACCGGAGGATAAGAAAAGGCGAATAATTCATTCGCTTTGTAAGCCTCTTTCGGATTCGCTTCTCTGTACTCAGGAGACGCTTTCGTGTGGAGCTGCGCTTTGTTTGAAGGCTTTAGTGGATTGTGAGAATTGGAGGTTTGCATCTGACGAGCTTGTGAATGAGATTTGTTTGAAGCTTGCTGGTGCTTTGAAGGATAAGGTTACACAGACGAATTCTCATATGGGGTTAGTTATGTCGTTAGCGAAAAGAAACAGTCTTGTTGTTGAGGCTTATGCAGGATTGTATATTCAATCCGGGTTTGAAATCTTGAATAGTGGTGGTGTTGCTGTTGAGAAGAATTCACAAAAGCGGTTTAGTGCAATTCAGATGATAAGCTTTTTGATGAAGAGTTTGGATATTAGGAGTATTTATTCTGAGCTTGAGATGATTATTGAGGAGATGGAGAAATGTCAATCTGATCAAATGCCTTATGTTGGTGGCGCCGCCTTTGAGGCGTTACAGACAGCGAAGAAATTAATGGCGGAAACAGCTCCGAAATTTGAGAAGAGCAGAGGGAGATATCAATCGGGTTCTAGAGATCAGTCTCCTTCATCTGGCTCGCCTGAATCACAGGTTTTGGATTCGTATGCGGATTATGATTCTTTCATGGACTCGCCCGTTGCATCCAGCCAGGCTTCATGTAATGTGGAGAGTAAACCGAAGAGTATTAATAGGAAGCTTTGGAGTTATCAGAATGGAGGAGTTGATATTTCGCTTAAGGATGGGATATTTTCGGAGATTGTGAGAAGTGGTGGTGACTCTTGTGCATTTTCGGAGATTTCTGAAGCTTCTGATTTGAGGTGTTTTGCTAATGGCTTTAATGGGTTTTATAATGAAACTCCTTCGAATGGTGGATTCAGAAGCCAAACTCCTAGTCCTCAGGTAATGAGTTTCACTCTTATTTATTCATATGATTTATTTCTTGGCACTGCACATTATATTTACTTTTTCATATGCATGAAGTATGGTATGGTATAAAGATTGGTTTTTTCATAACAAAATGGCAAAATTACCATGAAAAATCTTTAAAGGCATAATCTTTCTTGAAGTTTAAACCTAAAATTCAGTTAACAAGAAAACCAGAACAGAAAAAAAGATGGGAGATGGGCAAAATTGACATGGGTAAATTGTTTTAAAACTATTTTTGAACCTTAAAACCGCATTATAACTAAGGGATTCTCCAATGATGATATTTGGAGCTTCTTAAACAAATTTCAATAATAAAATTAAATGTCAGTATTTGTGTGAAAATCATCATGACAAGGATTAATGAGTAGAGATGAGTATTAGGGTGGCAAATTTTCTTTCAAAAAAGCACCTTTTACAAATTTTACTATTTTAACGATATTATGAGTCTCAAATATAAGCACCTTTTACAAATTTTACTATTAAAGATAAATTTTGAGAACTAAGTTTTGATATTGAAGATAAATTTGTAAAATTTGTAAAATGGTTTGATATTGAAGATAAATTTTGAGAACTAAGTTTTGTTGTGTATTTGTAAATTCTTCAGAGGACGCGGTCTCACATCAATGCTGAGAGTGTCAAGATCTACAGCACACCAAGGAAACTTGTTCATTCTCTTCAGGATCAAGACGAAGAAAAACCAGATTTTTACAAGAACCATGCAAGAATTTTCAGAAGCCCTTGCTCAGTGGCAGCAAAATACAGCTCAAACGGCGTCTCAGATGAAAACGACCATTCTCAGCGTGGCACAAAGCTTGTTACTTCAACTGAGAACTGTCAAGCTGAAGAGCAGGTGAATGTGGGTGAAAATTGTTCAGTTGTTGAAGAGGTAAATGTGGAGTTATTACCTCAGGGCGGAAAGAAATACAAGAAGGCGGTGAAGATTTCTGGGCTGACGACGGCGTTTTATGTGTTCTTTGCTGTGCTCATGGCTCTGTTTGCGCTCTTTTCATCGGTGTTCTTGCTGGGCAATGAGCAAGAAGGGCAGCATCTGGTTCCAACATAGGTTTAGCCATTTGGGAAGTGAAATGTTGTTTCTCATTGCTTGTGAGAAAGTTACTGTTATGATGAATTAGGGTTGTTCAGAAACCTATATATCTCTGGTTTGTTTAGGGGCTATTTTTGTTGCTTATTTAGTTATTATCAGTGTAATCTTACTTTAAAGCCTTTGAAATCAAATTCTATTTAAGTAGTATTTTTCTGCTGGAAAATTTGCAGGCAATCTGTTGTATCAATGATCACTCACACAAGTCACAAAAGTAGATTTGGCTGAAAACTTTCCTACAACTTATTTTTATCCAATGTTCTAAAAAATGCCATGCAGACCCTAGGTGGAAAGAGACTATTTATCACCTAGACGGCAAGAACGGTTGCCTAGGGTGGCCTAAACGGACACCTAGACGGGCTGGACGACTAGGCGGGTTGAGACTTAGAAGTGTTTTTATCCAAAATAGTTTTGACATATCATTACCCAGAGTCCCAGACAAATCTATCAGAATGAACCTTTTAACATAAAAATGGAGCAAACTGATTGTGATGTGCCATCAGTACCAACAAACAACATACATGGCCCATAAAAAAGTGCAAACCCCTTTTGGAGGAGGATCCGTTAACATTAAGTTATTAGGAAATGAATGATGGCTTATGTTTTGGAAATTTGGTTGTTGGTGATCTGTATCGAGTTTTATTTATTAAAAAATAGCAATAAAACTTCATGAAAAAAATATTTATATTTCATAAAGCCTATGTTAATATATAAATCCGATTTTTATGTTATAAATTTTAATAAATTTAAAATTTTCATAAATATATATGTACTTTTTACAGCTAAAAATATAATATTTGAAAGAACTGAATTAACTTCCGGTCCATAAATTTAAATAATTTTAGGATAATAAGTCTCCAAAAGAACTGAATTAACTCATGTAGATCATATAAATCCGATATGTAAGCCTCAGGCTCCCTTGCAACCCCCCCCCCCCCCCCCCCCCCCAAAAAAAAAACTATGTACATTCAATAAACACTACTTTATTAAGATCTTTTAGAGAAAAAAAAAGCATTTTAAGCTACAATGGTGGACTCAGGCTACAAACTTCTATATTTTAGCTAAGAACTTAATATTGAATTTTTATAAAAAAGACATCATAGCCTTTTATATCAAGGCTAAAGTCTAAATGCAAAAGATACAGGCCGTCCTCATACATTGGCCTCCACATAAAGCAGGGGGATTAAAAAAAAACTAAGTCCTAAAGGGCACGGGTTGCTTGTTGCAAGCACCAACATCAGTAAGAGCTGTGAGGTGAAAATCATTAGTGACAAAAAGATACAACACCACAAGTTCTTCATGAGAAAGGTATAGAGCAAAGCACAGCCACAAAATCACGAGATGTCAGACTTACAAACCGGGCAAGATCTTTTCCTTCTGAGCCATGAATCGATGCACTGCAAAAAAATGACCAGACAAGTTTACAATTTTTACTATGGTGAAATGGTAATTGAACTGAGTCAAGTTTTGAATTTTTATTATTGTTTGGGTGTACAAGTCCCTAGGGTGCATCCTCATGCTCATTGGCTTTTATACAATGCCTTTTAGATGGATTTAGTCCCTATATCAATTTTGGTGCATTCTAACTAAATGCAGGTGTCACATAGCTGAATTTCAGTTTTTTCTTGGGTCTATTGGGTGTACGGTGTACCCCCTTTCTCTTGGACAGGGGTACCCCCAATCTTGACCCCTCAGATTCTACTGTAGTGGAACCTTACTGGGTCAATATTGTTGTTTTTGTTGTGTGGGTGTATGAGTTTGTATTCTCATAAAATTAGTCATAGAAATTGGAAAGGAATAGGTGCTTAGTGCTTACATCTTTGTGAAATTTATGCAGACAAGGAAGATGTCTTATTGTCTCCCCAATAGTTGGTTCTTCAAGACAAATAGAGCAACTTTCAGAACTACTTGTCTGCAATTTGCGAAAACGGGAATTAATGTGGCCGAAGCCTTCTTTTCTATCAATATTAGCAGCAAAAGTTATGGAAATACAAAAAAAATAGATCACCTGAACTATGGACTCTGGCAAGTTAGAAATCTGAGCATCGGATGCACCAAGGTGTTCATGATTGTTTTCATCAAGGGCCAACAACATATCATAATCATTTCTGCATGGACATGAAAAAGTGATCAAGGACCATTACAAAGAAATTTGTGCTTGTAAAAAAAACAATAGATCATGTGACAAAGAAAGATAAGAAGTGGGAGGAAATGAAACTCTATAACTCAAAAACTAAGTGTATAGCCAAAAATCTAGTTTACAAACAACTATATCTCTATGCATAATATGCAACAAACTCGGCACTTCTCTGGTTGCACAACAATTGTATATCCAAAATTAATATATTAGGGAACTAGATCCATCACACAAAAAAAACCTCAGAACTTTGTCCATGGATGACAACTTGATTTCCATCAGCATGCAATGCATAAAATACAAAACAATTGCAAGTCATGTTCACATGTGATGTCAGAAAATCCTAATCTATAATGTTATTCTAAAGCCAACTACTACAAAAATATTGAGAGGAAAATGGATTGTGTTTTTCATTGAAACTAACTTTCTAATATTAACAGTTGATGCAGAAAATCCATTTAGGATTAAAAAACAGTGTTACTGGTCACAAGAAAAATAATAGAACGGGAAATGAAAAAAGAGATTACTCTGTAAATTCACGATCAGGGTTAAGTAATTGGTTGACCATAATTATATCATCACTGACCACAGCTTCCAATGCTTCCAGCAATTCAATTCTCTGCATTATAGAAATTAAACTATTACTATTTTCTTATTTGGACATGTAAAACTCATATGCAGGTGCAGGGGAGAGTAACAATTTGAATAAATGCAATCACTTTAGAACAACAAACCCCAGGTAAGAGTAAGTATTCAATTTAGTAATGATAGTGTACAATTGACATAAAGGAAGATAAAACTACATGTCCAAGTAAGAATATGAAAAAGAAAAGGAAAGAAATGATGATACCGTCTCAAGATCCATTTCCGAAGGAAACAGTCTAGAAGAAGTACGTTCCATACTGTTTCTCAACCTGGTTAGTCTTGAGGGAGCCTGAGCTTGAGAACCTCTTCGACGTCTGTTCTGGAAAAGTTGGGAGACCGATTGCCTTCTTTGCTGTGATGAGGAGCTAACTCTCTATGCACAAGGAAAGACATATGCAGAGCATTGAAACAATAAGTTCCATATGCATTTCTGGGAACCTTTGGCATCACTAGTAACTTAGTAAGCAGCAAAACTGATCTAATCAACTGAAAAAAAGGTTTTCTCAAGTACATTTTACAAGTGGAAAATGGGGCACAGATCCAATATTTTGCAGCATATAGCCATATATGACTATGGTCATAGAGTTCCATATTTATATTGCCCAATATGATTTAACCATTAAACTTACAGGGTTCACGGTATTTCGACTTCTAGGAGCATGATGCACATTTTCTTCTTGCTGCAACATCCATGCAAGATGTGAATCTCTCTGCTGCAGTATCATAAAAAAACAAACAAAGCTACTGTCAACATTTTGACTTTCTAAAGGAAAATAGAATAATGATTTGATCAAGCATAGAGATATAGATGGTTAAAATTAAGATTGCGAAGGGAGAAAGAAGACACCTCAGCACTTCCAGTTTCTGGCATCTCATGGTATAATTGCTCCTGAAGCTCCCGAGCTAACATTTCATCAGCTTCAACCTGTTGAGCCTTGACTGCCAAGTCAATATCACTCAGAGAGTTGCTACTACCCGTTATAGGGGAATGCTCCTCAATTTCAATAACAGCATCCAATGCGCACGGACGACGTCGATTACGCTCTGCTTGTAATCCTGAACTTGAAGGATTGCTTCTTGAGCCAATAAATATTATTTCTTCATCTCTATTTTGGCTGCTTAAAGGTGGATCATCCTTCTTTTGCCTTTTAAAAGTATTTGCTCGATGACTTTGATTCATTAGTGGGTCTAATTCTGATGCTAGGCTAGAAGACGAAGAACCATGAAATAAAATTAAACAAAGATTTCAAAATTCAATGATGAATTTGATTCATTAATGGAAAGACCAAGCATTTAATTAAAAAAAAAAAGGCCGTAATTTACCTCTTGGTCAAATCCCTCGGCCTAGTATCATTTTCACCAGATGAAAAAGGATGACTAACTTTCTCTTTCCCTTTAACCTGATTTGATTTTCTTCCACTAGAGAGCTCTCCGTCAACATCAATCACAATACTGGGGTCAACCTTTGGCAATTCATTTGCACCAACCCTCTTCAAATCTGTATCACCGATGCTAGAACTTTCTGATGCTTGTTTAGCCTTTGCTATATTGTGTGGTGAAATACAACCATTACGTACCAACCTCTTTCGCCCACCACATCTAGATGAGGTACCACTACGAACTGGAAAAGAAACCTCACTAGAAAGTTTTTGCTCAGAGCCAGCATCCTTTGGACCAAAACACTTTTGCTGATCAAAACTACTAGGAATAGCTTTAAATGCATCATCATCGATCTTTCCCTTCCCTTTATTTAGATTACTTTTTGCCTTCAAAGGACCTTGACTATGGTACACAGAATTATTTGCTAGAAGATCTTCTTTTGACTTTGAAGCCTTGGCTTCATTCAGTAAACATTGTAGGGATGCTTTTTGGGGTCGATGTGTGTTACCTTCCATCACAAATTTACCCATATTATTTTCATGGTGATTAACTGGTTTGGACGAACATTTAAGATGGACATCTTTTTTACACTCTGCAAGCTGTAAATTAATATGATATCTACCATCATCCTTGCAAGAATTGTTGCCTACCTTTCTGAATAATGAAGCATTCTCAGAGGCAGATGAATGTCTATGTACTGAAACCTCTGAACTCCTTCCATTACCACTTGGTTCAGAAATGTTTATGCCTTTCCTATAGTGATTCAATCTCCCTTGACATTGATTCTGGGTAGCACTATCATTCCTACCAGCTACCGTGCTTAAACCTTCTTCACCCACCAAAAAAGAACCTTCTGGACGAGAAATCAATAAACATCCATCTCGGCCATCCCTCTTCCGCCTGCCTACTCTATCAGGAGGAGTGTCAGGAATGTCAATTATCTCACTAGCATCCATTATTAAGTAACCTGTGTTCAATAAGCCATGGAGAAAAATAATTAAAGCTCCAATAAGTTTGTGTCTCAGAACATCCAATTCTTAAAGGAACAGATTCTCACCAACTAAACCTTGAAAAAAAAAAACTCCCTGCAACTTGTAATAACTCAAAAAGATCAGAACTTTTTACACCCAAGATCATCTTCCTACTTGAAAAGTTGTTTCTCCCCAATTCTAAGTACCAGGTTCACTATTTACCTCACAGATTACATGACACCTTTGCATTTTCCCATCACTTGAACAATATTTGGTGACAAAGCACTAACAAATTGCAATCAAGCAACTAGAAGAACAAACCCTAACCCATAATTACCCTCTAAAATTTCATGTGCAGATGACTGATTCCGAAAGTTAAACCAGCTAGCTACGAAAATTTCACGATAGAACAGTACACGAAAATTTTGATGTAAACCTAACTACCTAATAAGGCAACCGGAGAAAGGAATTAAAACACCATCAAACACCAAAAACCTAAAATTCGTAAAAATTGATTCTAAAAAACAAACAAAGGCCGATAAACACTCAATCGAAACCAGAACAATCGAAAATCCCCCTTTCAGCCTATCAATTCAACATAACAAAACACAATCGCTGACATAGTGTCGATCAAAGGACAAATCAAGCCATACACACAAACAATTAAACACGCGAAGATTGCCATAGACAGAGAATCGCAGATTTTACAGAATGCATCAAAAGGGGGGAGAACAGCAAAAGATAGATGCGATGAAATTCGAAAGTAGAGGGGAAGAGACCTGAGGTGACGGAGAAGAGCGCGCACGTTCGACGGAGGCCGATGAGTGGAGAAGAAACGAAGGTGAACTGAAACGAATGCCGGTTGTGTGATATCAGAAGAGAAGGGCCGAAGGCCCAAACTGCGGTTTTTTTCGAGGGGTTGTGATTTGTGAAGCGGTAGAGGAAGGAAGCAATTATACTTTTTTTGGGATACTATTTGCTTTACATAAGAAAGGATATGAATAAAATATTATTTGTACTTGTTTTAAATTTAAGAGAAAAAAAATTCGAGTTTGTTTGAATATTTGGGTGGTTGTTCTGTGTCAGATACTTCTTCTGTGTACTTTATTAGGTTAAATGGTTAATGTGTACAAGTTATGTAAGTTACCATCTAGTCAATTTTCAAAAAAATAAATTCTTATTGTTAAGTTCTTTTTAATTTTTCGAGCTAAATATAAACGATTTATGACATAGATTAAACTCTTTAAAATAAAAATAGTTTATTAAATTGTATTTATTTATAATTAATTAATTTTAGTTCCTTTAGAAAAACAGAAAAATAAATTAAGATAGGGGGTGTTTCGTAGAAATTGGCTTAAATAAAGGCGAGTTTTTTGAAATTTACCCATTGTATTGAAGACCCTTTTTTCTAAAAATGTCAAATTTTTCAATAGTATTTCTGTAAAATCTCAAAGCCCATTATATCTATTCTCTTCCTATGAAAGTTGAACAAAATTTAAGCTTTTATTGAAAAATCTCATACGATATTTTCATTGCATCTCAAATCAATGTAATGACTAATGATCCTGTTATGCCAAATCAAATACCCCAATACAGTGATTATTATTTTGGACCAATGGTACAGACTTTTGTAGGTTTCAAAGTTCAAACACGAGGAAGGTGATTGATTCCATGTCAAAATAGACCAAAAATATCTAGAGACTGATCAAAATCGATTCAAATAGTAGCCGGATAATCGGAAACACAACAAGTCTTAACTAAATAGGATCTTTTGTAACCCAAATCAGATAAATATCCGCATCAAATTGGGTAGTACTAGTAGATAACCTTGTTTTAGATGGAGATTGTAGTAAGATCATTGAAAGTCTAATGACAAGCAAGCAAACGAGTTAACCCTAGAAAACAAACCAGAAACTGAAACAAGATCCATCACATAATAACTCCCGGTTCAGAACAAGGGATATGATAGATAACAAGGACAATGGTGCATGTACTGACGATTAACGAAGAATATGCGAATGCCGATTGAATCAGAGATGACCCGTAATGAAATGCGCAACCTCCAACTTGTATAGGTTCACCTGTAGGATTCAGGACGCTTTGGCTTGCTTTGAACCACTGCCTCAATCCTCTCCATAATCGCAGGTGTGAGCATAGGGATAACGTTGATCGCTTTCATATTCTCTTGAACCTGCAATTGAAAGAAAATTTTCATTGTGAGTAATCTTTCATGAAAGCTGGCTTGATTGTACATGCCAACATCATTTTAGACATTGGGCATGATTTCATATAATCAACTTGTGTTAACAATGCAGCAACATATTAGCATAGGGTCAGTTTGAATGTGCATTATGTTGCATTATATTACATTATAATGTACTTAATGTAAAAAAAAGGTATTTCAAATTCTACACTAATCTTAGATAGTCATATGAGAAGTGCAAGATATGTGCTAAGATAATTAGCCTCTATTTGGTTTTGCATTTATATTAGCATAGGGTCTGTTTGGATTGTGCATTATGTTGCATTACATTACATTATAATGTACATTATGTACTTCATGTAAAATATAAGGTATTTCAAATTCTACATGAATCTAAGATATAGCATATGAGAATAGCAAGATATGAGCTAAGATAATGAGCCTCTATTCGGTTTTGCATTTATATATGCATGACAAATTTGGGACACTATTGTACATGGAATGCTAGCAAATCAACACATGGGTAATGAACCCTTGATTTGGTATTTATTTGTTTCACATCACCAATTTACCATATGTTGTTAAGACTAAGCATATGTGATCTATGAAAATAATCAAAAAGATGATGAACAATAGTGAAACTCACCTGAGATTCCTTTGTAGCACCAGTAATAACAGTAGACACATTTGGGTTTGAAGCACACCATGCAATAGCAAGTTGAGACAAAGGCACGCCGAGTTCATTTGCAATCGGTTTCAAGCCTTCAACCTTCTTCAACACATCATCAACCAAGGATCTGTTTGCAAGGTTCTATGCAGAAGAAAAGAAATTGTTGTCACTATAGTGCTCAACAAAATAACATTAGGGATATCTCATATAAGAAATAGCTCAAATTCACCAAAACTTAAAAAATGGTACAAGCAATAAAGAGAGCATGGAAATAACTGTAGGACCATAATACTGTAATAGTCAGTCATACTGTCTTAGTACTTCATTTTTTCTTTTAAAGAGAGTTCTGTTTGGTACATAGGAAGCACACATTTATGTAAAACTACACAAGTAAAAGACACATTCAATTGGATTTCAGAAACATTTCATACAATGCTAGCTTCTGAATGTTGTTGTTATTGATGATAAAATATACTCCCTCCGTTTCAAAATAGTTGTTCTTAGACAAATTTGCACATGTATTAAGGAAAAAAATTTCTTCCAAAATTACCCCTATTAAAAGGTACATTATACTCCTAAAAGTTGCTTTGGGAAACGTGTATATAATTAATGTGGTGTAATTATTAGGGGTATAAGTGGAAAAATTTCTTATATGAACAACTATTGTGAAACAAGAAAAATAGTCTATATGAACAACTATTGTGAAACGGAGGGAGTATATTTATCATACTGAAAGTTGGTTTCCTTCAAAAATAAGCATTCAATAGCAAGCTTAGTTGGTCAAGTTCTGACACAAAATAGCAGAAGCAATCAGAACAAACATTAAAGAAGTATGCAGGCAGCAGTGATGAATTCAAATCAGAGATTCAGAACGAGACCTTGTAATTTTCCAAAGAAAATCTACTATCCGGAGGAATGGTTGTCTTTGTGTATTTACCGGTGAGAACACCGGAAGCAAGCGGACTCCAGGTAGTCAGACCGATGCCGTAATTCGAGTAGAGAGGTTGGAATTCCGACTCCACCTGCATCAATTGGCATAACGATTCAATCAATTAACCAACCAATCGAACAAATCATACAAAATTGAAACCAAATCGAAGATCTGTAACAACCTTGTGTCTCGAGAGGAGATGATACTCCGGCTGCTCAGCGACGGGGCCAACGAGATCCAACCGCTGAGCGACGCCCCAAGCCTCAGTAATCTGTTGCGCCGACCACTCACTAGTCCCCCAATAGAACGCCCATCCCTGATCAATCACATAGTTCATAGCCCTAACCGTCTCCTCGATCGGAGTCGACGAATCCGGACGGTGACAGAAGATGATATCGACGTAATCCATGTCCAATCGCTTGAGAGAGGCCTTCGTGCCTTCGATTATGTGCTTCCGGGAGAGTCCCTTGTCGTTAGGGCCAGAACCGCCCCAGAAGATCTTGGTGGAGACGACGATGTCGGATCGCTTCCAGCCGAGCTCTCGGATCGCTTGCCCCATGATCTCCTCCGCGCGGCCATTGGCGTAGACTTCGGCGTTGTCGAAGAAGTTGACGCCGTGGTCTCGGCAGGTTTGGAGGATGGATTTCGCCTCCTTGACGTCGAGTTGGTTGCCGAAGCTCACCCACGCGCCGTACGAGAGCTGGCTCACCTTTAGCCCGGAACGACCTAGGTTTCTGTACTGCATCTGCGCCGCCATCTTCTTCTTCTTCTCCCTTCTAAGCTCTTCCGAGTTTGCTCTGCTTTCGGCTTGTTTAGAGGAGTTGAAGGTTTGACTGTGAAGTTTGTAGATCGGCCACAAATAAATCTCTGATATGATATCCCACCGTCCACCGATCCACCGCCTTTAAACGATAAAAATCTGCTCTTTTTTTTCACTCCAAATATATACTTTTAGAAAAATAAAATTACCTAAAATTTAAAAAAGTACCGAAAATAACTTTATTTTTATTTCATACTATATTATTTTTAATAAAGAAAAAAATTAATATAGCAAACCTGCTCGGTAAATTGAGAGGCCGAAAAACGACAACCGAATAAACTAACAGCAACCGTAAAATGATATCCGGATAAACTAACAAACGACAAGTACCAAACAAGCAACCGAAAAACAACAGCCGGATAAACTAACAAACGACAAGCTACCAAACAAGCAACCTAGGGAGCAACAAAAACAACAATTAAAGATCTTTGATCGAAACTGAAACGGAAGAAGCATATTCAGAGCAGGTTGTGCGAAGCACCACGAGAAGAGCAAAGAACGTGAATTAGGAAAAATATACACAAGATGAAGTCGTAGAAAACAATTATGGACACCTCAGATTTAGACTCGTACTGCAAGTTTTCGGATATCGATCACACATCCATGATTTTTACCAACTATCACCGTCACACCCGATCTCGAGACGTACAAAGCATGAACCTAAAAGTGCTTAGAGTACCAGTTACAAACAATTTTTTTCTTTGATGCTTTCATTAGTCTGATTTATTTTTGAAGGTAGTTGTGTTCACTAGTCTAATTATCATCATTAATCACCAATTATGACACGATATCATATTATACTTAATATTATTCTAAATAAGTTATAAATGAGAATGTCATATGCCAATTACTAATAAAAATTTCATATTAGACAATGTTTAGGATAATGATCGGATCTCATTCACGGCTCTTAATAATCGCAATATGTTCCTAATCAGGCTAGTACTTTCGACAACTTTAAGAGTTTAGTTTATTTTTTTATGCAATAACGTTATATATGAAGTTATTTCTCATTTTTTTCTTTAAATTTTTAGCACTAATACTTTAGAGCCAATAAATATATAAAAAATCATTAAAAATATTTTTACAACAATTTTTATATTTACTATGATTAAAAATGAAAAATATTTGTATTTTAAACACTAAAATGCCACATAACCCAACAAGCAAGCAAAGTAAACAGTACTTTGTTTTTTAGTACTGCTAACTTTGCAGGCAGGGAACATGCTAAACTACAAAATTCATGTGTTCAGATCTATCATAGATTTCAAATAAACTGTCTATATCAAACAAAGACGTTCAGAGTAAGAAATTCAGCTTTGCAAATCTAATCTTTATTCTTTCTTTCATCATAATAAATGTCATTCCATGAAGTAACATTGTGCGTACAAATATGATTGACAAGTACAAAATTGGCTACCAAGATTTTAAGTTGCATAGAGATTGAATTACAATTTCCTACACATGATCATGCATACATATCTCTGGACATTTTCTCTTACACAATATAACAGCTAATACAACAACAGTAACCTATACAAATGTTCAAGGTTTTCCAGATTGAACCCTGAAAGTAGAGATGAATTTGCAGAAGGAATTACAAAACCTACAAGAAAAAAAGAAGCTACAAAATGTAATAAAACCTGAAGAGATCTGGCCATGGCTTCCGCGGAAGGAGCTGTTCAAGTGCAGCTTAAGCGAGGACAAACTGATAAGATGAGGAGGAAAATCAAGCACCCAACGATACCAAAAGCCACCAGCTTGATTTTCATGTTCTCAATCCACATTTTTTTCTTGATTTTCGTTCCATGTTTCTTGAAATCCTGTGCCTGAAATGGTAGATCAGATGATCAATAAAGTTTCATGATTGAGCTATGAATGAAATGGTATTGATCTGTTTAGAAATGGATGTGAAACCTGTGAGCGAAGATTATCTGTTTTGTCGACCATTAGCTCGATTTTCTCACCGCGATCAAGGACCTGAAAACAGATTGATCAAAATACATTCTGTCAATTTCGAATTGAAGCATTGGCAGAATTGAAGCATTGGCAGGCATTAGAACCTTCTCAATATTTTCCATCATGACTCCTTTCACTTCTGAAACCTGAGCCTTCACTTTCGCCAGCTTGTTGATCTCTTCTGGATGATCAATGCAATATTTCATGTGCTCCTTTAGTTTAGGCCTATGTCCATTATCAGAATCAGACAATTTAGGACAAATTTCAATTTCCCCCTTTTTGTTAGGGTTCGAAAAAATGAACAATCTGTTACCCATATTCTTTGTTTAGGCCGTTTGCTTTAGTGGAAGAAGCTTTACCACCACCATATCTTTTGTTGAAATCCTCCTTCACCCTGTCAAGAAATGCAATCGGAAGTTGCCGTCCAGCTGACTCCGTTGCAACTACACAATAAGCTGCAACCAGATCCCACAAAAAATATGCAAAATTCGATGTCAATTTCTATCGAATTCAAACACCAAACACATCCAGAAGCTAGCAATATTCAATTAATTAAACGATCTTCGATCGGAACTTGATAAAAGCGAAAATTTATGAAGCGATTGAGGAAATTAAAACTCAAATTGCAGAATCAGATGTCAAATTCTATCGAATTACAAACACGAAACACATCCAGAAGCTAGCAGCATGCAATTAATTAACAGATCTTCGATCGGAACTTGATAAAAGCGAAAACTGATGAAGCGATTGATGAAATTAAAACTCAAATTGCAAAATCCGATGTCAAATTCTATCGAATTACAAACACGAAACACATCCAGAAGCTAGCAACATCCAAGTAATTAACAGATCTTCGAGCGGAACTTGATAAAAAGCGAAAATCGATGAAGCGATTGAGGAAATCGAAACTCAACTGAAGCCATTTTCAGCCAGATAGTTAAAGGTATGGCCGTCGCAATTGTAGGTGAATTTGTTGTTACTCGCAGGCAGTTTCTGCAGGCATTGCGTAGCGACGGAGTTAAAATTTCCGGTGAACTCCGTGTACTCGGCGAGGACGACGGTTCCACGAGCGACGAAGCTGTATATGAGGGTTTGCTGGCCCATTCTTCAACCAAAACGAGAATAGAAGCTTGCGATTGAAGAACAAGCTTCTCGCAATCGCAAAGACAAGGAAAGGATTGAGAGATTTTTTTTTGGAGGAAGAGTGATGAGCGAGAGACGCCGGATCATGAGATTTTGTTTTAGGTTGGTTGATTTGGGGAAGAAATTGATGGTTTAGGGTTCGAGAGATGCGAATTGTACGCTTTGAAGGAGGGATTGAGATTTGAGAAATCGAATTCATTGGTGAGGGAATGCGATTTGTGCGGGAATTTTGAAATCCATTGGCGTTGACAGCGAGTTGTCTCAAAATCAACCATTTTTCTTTTTCTTTTTTCCCCTAAAAAAACAAAACAAAAAATAAAATAATTTTCGTTTCGTTTTTTGCCTTTTTTTTAATAAAAAAAGGTAAAAATTCTTAGTATCAAACATAATTAGTAGTCTGAGAAACCATTAAAAAATGGTAGTCGTGAACAACTAAGTGGGTCAAATAAAGAAGTCATTCTAGACAAGCAGAAAGCAAAAATGAGTAATGGAAGTATATATCATCGAAAAAAGTGAAAAAAAAAATTGGGGTGAGTAAATCACTAAAATGATAGTGTCGCAAGACCCATCTTAGGTATGCGAAATGAATAGCTGACGTTATCTTCAACATGAAAAATCTACAGAAATCTCAGAACACCAAATGACCTAAGTATAGTTATTTTTGTTGCCTTAATTATTCTTTTGTTATGTAAAAAAGAATGTAACTAATTTAAAAAATGTAATATCAAACTTACGAAAGCTTATTGGATTTATTGTTAAGTATGTAGATAAATTAAATTACATATTTTTTACATAACAAAAGAATAATTAAGGCAAAAAAGAATCTTTAATTTGTTAATTTCATCGATCATCATCATCATAGTGCCTAGCTACATAAAGAATCTTTAATAATGAGCAATTTATAATTACATCAAACTTTTCATTGGGAAGTATTCTCTAATTTATTAATTTAATATCTTTTAAACTTTATTGCTGTTCTAGGATATTAGTTTTTAAACCTTGATCATCAAAAGTCAATGTTTTATTCATGGAAATAGTCCACGTAAGGCCCAGTCCAAATCTTTATTCTATAAATAAATTCATTCAATTGTAAATATATCCTTCATTGAAATCCAATCGCACGGGTTGACCTTGTGAATTTCATTTCTTTGGTGAGTTTAAATTTTGTTCTTGTTCTTCTTTCCAATTTGCCCTTTTTATGCTCTTTCCTTGATAACATTTCTTGCTGGTAGCAAAGGTCTCTTTTTGAATGGTTTGATTGTGCTTTTTGATATGCTATATTTTTCAAGAAAGACAATTACTCATATGGTCTATTTTAGCATGTACAGAAATTCAAGACGAAGCATATTGAAAAAGTCCCAGTGAGACGACGGTGAAACTCATCCATGGAAGAGGGTAATCATGTTGTTAATGTTGCTTCCTCTTCTTCGTCGAATGACCACATTTTAATCGCAGAAAGAGCTACGGAAGAATATGTTACAGACGCCTTTATGAAGCTATTGATGTGTAATAACATTTCGTCGCTTAATTTTGATGTTATTATGAAGGACCCGTATGTCAAGGTATTTTTGGAAAGGGCACATAAATACGGAGTTCCGTCAAGCTTACTCCATGGCGATTCCCTTGTCATGGAAAAGTCGCTAGTCAACATTAAGCATGATTTGCATAAATATATGGAGGAGGTTAAGGTGGCTTGGAAAACAACGGGTTGTACATTAATGATGTTCAACATGGATGAAAAGAAGGGCTTTAATGTTTTCGCTAATGAGAAGATCAAGTTTGTGGTTGGCCTTTATTGTCTAAAAGGAATCATCTTTGTTGAAGCGTCTAGTCGAGTAAGTGGCACTCAAGACGCCTTGAAGCACCATTCACCAAGATTGGACTTGTACGATGTAACATATTTGATGTGTCATTCTATTGATGATCATCATTTGTCATGTGAGTTAAGTGATGAGACGGGCACTAGTTGGAGTAGTTGGCCATCTACGTCTTATAATTACGAGTTTGCTAACTTGTCGGAACTCTCATGTTTACGACATGAAATTCAATGGGTTTGCAGCCGTGTTTGTAAGGAATCGGAGTGGGCACAAAACCTGATCGAGAAAGCATATGAGATATGTGGGCACATATTAAATTTTCCTCGTGCGTGGGTTTGGTATTGCAAGAATTTACAGGAAAAGGGGCTTAGAGAGGCAATATATGCGACACACAATAAAGTCGCCTTTCAAACTTTATGTCAATCATTTTACTAGAGAATGACTTAAAAAAGCATCTATCATACTTTTTGCGCTATGAGCGCGTATGGGAATGTCCTCGACTAGAAGCACTCCTTGACGACTCTAACTTCTGGGGTGAAGGGAGGAAGCTGAAGCAAATACTAACCTATATTCTCAAGATTCCGAATATCATGGACACCTTAGTTCCAACTTCTGGCTACTTAGCAATGGCAATTGATAAGGCGAAACGTGTCATTTTTGCATATTATGGACGAACTCTACAAGAGGACTCGTTTAAGTCATTTTTGCAAGATCTTGATTCCAAATTAAAAAGCAACATTGGAAGTTGCAACAACCTAGTCGCTTCCTACTTGAACCCTGTTTATTTTCTACAACAAGAAGGTACAGTTTTTCCGGAAGAGGTGATGGAGGCATTGGAAGAGATTTTTAGGGAAGAAGAACGGGAACAACTCCACGAAGAGCTGCAACGCTATGGTGATGTATTCAAAACTTTGTCTGCAGATATTCAACTCGAAAGTTATCATCCAGGTTAGTCTAACAAATATTCACACGAGCTTAATATTATATTAGATTGTTGATGTGTCTTGAATCTATCGTTGATCGGTACCATCAGAGGTTCGAGGGATCAAGTCCCTAAACCATGCATCAGGGGTCCCATAGGACGGAACCCTCTGGAAGGGGGGACAGGGGCAACGCTCCCCTACAGTGATCGCTAACCGATCAACGATTCGGGAGTCCATGGGGCGACGCGCCCTTTGTCACCCCCGACAACACTATGCTATGTATTATATTATTGAAACTATCGTGATCTGTTTGGCCTACAACCCGTAATTTAAATTAGGGTTTCTAGAATCTTAATATGTACTCTTGAAACACCTTTGTAATCTTGTTTGCCTCTTAATTTTTCTTCTGTCTATGAACGTGGCCAACACAAAATTCAATTATTTAACCATATAAATCTGTGTGTTCTTATTGTTGATCTTATTAAATCTTTTCACATCAGTAAAAACATAAACCATGTAGTATACATATATATATAAATATAAAGTGAATTTTGAATTTCTTTTTGTAGTGAAATTGTGGGAACAATACGGACATGGACTTCCTCTTCTACAAGACTACGCAATTAAGTTATTGAGCCAACCATTGAATTGTATGTGTAATCAAGTTAAGAAGCATATGGTTCATCTGAAAGGAGCAGACGATTATATTCTAAGATTGAATGTGAGGATGATGGAGGAGTTCAGAAATTTGGGAGCCGATATTTACAAGCCCATTGATTTATCTGAGCTAGATAGTATGTGGTCGTCTATATATGATTGATAATTACTAAAACTATAAACTTTGATTTACTTCTGTCATTTTTGTTTACTACATCTCTTTTTAAGATGATTTTTAATTTGGTGTGCTTCAAATGATCATGAGATATACTTATTGTATTATAATACATAATTTAATGTAATTCCTTGGACGTGATCTTAGATAATACATTATTGGACGTGATTCAAACATACGCGTAATTTTCTTGCTTAATATGTAAGCCTATAGTTAATTAATTATAAGGTTCTAGTCTTGGCAAATTAATACTTTAGTCCGAGATAGTGTGTAATAAAAGTGAGTTTAGTGGGGTGTAAAAGTTACCCAGAATTCTCCAGTTCGATTCTTATGAGCAATACTCTTAAAAAAAATCTCCTTAAACACATTTTCTTATACTCTCTTAAGTTTTCTTATTGTATATTTAGTTTCTACTTTATTTATTTGAAGGTTTTGTATATTCGTGCTCTCTTGTCAGTAAATTCAATCACTTATAATTTCAATCTCTCAATTTATTAAATTAATTTCCCTATAAAAGAAGTAAAGAACACATTTTCTTAAATTAAAGAACACAATTTATTAAATTATTATATTATTACTTGTCACTTTTTTCCCATTTTAATAAATAAATGACAAGACAAACCGACCAACCAAAAGAAAAGATGACTAATAGAAGAAACTTTAGATAACACTAATGGCCGAACATACATATATTAACAAAATTAATTGTTACAACTTTGTATGCACTAAAGAGAAAGGTATGTACATATATAGTATATATCGTACATTGAACACTTTATGCAACCCATTAGTCTACAAAATATGAACAAAACAACCATGAAGTGAACAAGATTGTGCCTTAAATGGTAATTCCTTCACTAGAGTTATCATCAGGAGGACTAATGGTGATCCAAAGCAAAGAAAGAGTGATGGAAATCAAGCCAGACCACACAAACACAATAGTAGGCACACGACCTTTTCTCCCCATCAAACCTTTAGCAAAAGGATACATATGAAGCAACACCCAAAGGCTAAAACCCCACCCTCCTATGAGCTTACTCCATTCGGGAATTTCGCTATAAATTGTTCTAGATAACCCAACAATCATCCCGGTTATGTTAACCACCATGATGGTTAAAGGCATCACGAAAAGACTCGTCCATTTCAACATGTACAGATCCGCGTAGACATCCTCCTCGTCTTCAGAGCTAGATTTAGAGGTCAAGGTGAAATGGATCTCAATCCCGGCCACAACCTTAAGTAAGCCTTGGATAACCGCGGCTAAATGAGCACTCGTGCCAGCCACGACCCAGAACTGTTCGTTCCTCCACCACTCCTCGAGGCCTATCCCTGACCATTTCACCTCGAGGAGGGAGAGGAAAATGAGGGTTGTGGTGATGATTAAGAGGTACGTAAGGAACGCGACACTCAGGCCTTGGACGATGAATTGTCCCGAGAAGAGGGAGAGTGCCGGGAGGAAGCAGTACACGCATAGGAAGATCGAGGTGAATGGGTAGATTCCGACGTTCATGTATGCCATGCGTTGTAAGAACATGAGGCGTTTGGTCGCGAGGAAAGGGTTGTTGCGCGAGTAGAAGATCTCGACAGAGCCGGTTGCCCATCTCAAGACTTGGTGGAGTCGGTCCGTGAGGTTAATGGGCGCGGTTCCACGGAATGCATCCGGCTTTGTGACGCAGTACACTGATCTCCATCCGCGGTTGTGCATTCTGTAGCCTGTCACTACGTCTTCTGTGACTGATCCATAGATCCATCCTACTCTCTCTCCCCATTCAGTGTTGTCTTCATACCTATAAGAAAAGGGCACAAACAATTGCTCATAATTGTACTTGGTGATTCAATATGTAAAGACCATAAACTTCATATTATAGATGGTACGAGCTTAATGGGTGGATAACAAGCTATAGCCTGATGATGGGCTTAATGGATTCTATTAGGTCAGTATATAACGCTAAATCATTCAATAGCGCGCTTTCAAAGTCTCTTCCTATCATAAACAAATCCTTGATATACCTACGATATGATTCTCGTTCATAGTAGTTCCGCAAAAGGTTCAATTACCATCATTGTACATGTATGTCAATTTGGTTTTTCTCGGTAGCCTAGTATGATTGATCTTAACATTCTAAGTTTAAAGAGAATAATTATGATCTAACTTTGTTTGAACTATTAAACCACTCACTCTCTATTCACTACTAGAATAATATGATTTAAGCATAAAATAGTCTACAACGACAACTATTATGAAACAAAAGACATGTTTAGCGTACCAACAAGAGACCACGGCTACCGCCTCTGCAACCGTTGGAGCATCCAAGGGAGCACGAGGCGCAAGCAATGCACCCGGAGGGCGACCATTCTTAATGGATGCATGATCCGCCAAGGGTCGTCCTTGATACTCCGCTACAGAAATCGAATCAACAAACATTGTCGAGTTACCAAACCTTTGTGGTAGTTGCAAGTCCGGATGAGACGCTAAAGGTTGCGTCTCCGCGTCATCTCCTCCTTCTGATTGCACCGAGCTCACACTCGGCGCCTCTTTCTTCTCTTGTCCAAACAATCCAACATACTCATTGGCCCTAGGAGGAAGAAACCCATACAATGCGAATCTTCGAAACATGGTGCCTGTTCCGACATACACAGGGCCTTGTAATCCGTCCAAGGCTCGCATGTTTCCATCAAAGAACACCGTGTTATGATTTGCATAGCGGTCAGAAGGATCGATCCCTTCAAACCTTTGTGGGAATTGTATATAGCAGATCTTATCGCCTCCGCGATCCATCATGAAGCACATTCCTTCTCTAATAGCCTTTGAGTTGTACACATAGTGATCACAGTCTAAGTTGAGTATAAAAGGCCCATTTGAGAGTATTGCTGAGGCCCTTACCAATCCATTCATGGCTCCGGCCTTCTTGTTGTGGTCGAAGCCTGGCCGTTTTTCTCTAGACACGTATACAAACATTGGAATCCGTGTGTCGGTGTCAGAGAAATCAAGTACTTTCTCTTCTTTTTGGCCCATCACTGGATCTGATCCCGGGGCTTTGCTCATCACCTACATTCATCAAAAAGCCATTAGATAAGCAAAGAAATTCATGATGAATCCAATAACAAATTCCTACCTATTGCTCGGATTGTGATTTTATAATTAGCTTATGCAACATACTAGATTTTATAGACGGATTAAGGGTCCGAATGCATTAAATGTGAGATCTAAACAAGGACTCAGAGTCATATTTGAACACACCGAGAAGCAATGTTCTAAAAAGTGCTAGTCGAACCCTGGGCGGAGAGAGACCACCTATCGCCTAGAATGTCAGACGGTTGCCTAGACAGTCCTAGACGGCTTGAATAGCTAGGTAAACAGGGATGTTCTAGTGCCTAGCATGGCCTAAACGAAACTTAAACAAGATTTTTAGAACATTGCTGGAAAGTGGTTGAAAAGTGAAAACTCTAAATTTTATTTTTTTATTTTCACTAGTAAATCTATATGGTTACCACATTGAATTGAAATCACCTTTCATCCCCAAAAGAAGAAGACAAAACCAATTGCAACAACCATCATGGTACAACTCAAGAAATCCTCTATTTCCTATATTCCCTATATATGTTTCCTACCATATTCCACCACGACATGATTGACCGATTCGTTTCCAAATCAAATTAGAAAACAACTTTACCTGTAAAATCCCAGCATGGTCACCCTTCTTGTGATCAGATGTGGCTTGGAACCAAGTCCCAGGCCAGTGCGTCCCATCCGCCATCCAGGTAGCCTTAACATCCTTCTTCTCATCATCATTCCCTTCAACATTCTCATGCCTTCCTCTCTTCTCCTTAGCATTATACGCATCACACCGCTTTCGTATCACATCCGAAAGCCCATTGATCCGAACCTTAAACTCGTCGTACTCCCTCTTAATCCACCTCCGATCCTTGACAAAATCCTCCTTCTTCTTACCCTTTGTCGGATCCTTCTTCAAGTTAAAGTAGCTATCCGGATTTCGCGGCTCAATGCTATGTTTTCGACAAAACGGAACCCAAAACTCCGCAAAGCTAATCGCCTCGGCCATGGCCTCAAAGGTCAAGATCGCGGCCCCATCGTCGGAGATGTAGCAAGCAATCTTCTCAACCGGATAGTCAATGGCAAGGACGGAGAGTATCGTGTTGGCCGTGACTAAGGGTGGCTCCTTTTCAGGATCCGCCGTGGAGATGAAGATGTCGACCCCAGGGAGGTCCGAGCGGCCATGCGGATTCTCGGATGAGACTAGCTCGAACTTGTCGTGTAAGGCGGCTAGGTCGGTGGCTCGGTTGATGGGGTTGAGCTTGGGGAGTTGGTCTAGTAGCCAAGAGAAGGCGAACCAGATTTCGCAGACAATTGACATGCCCCATAGCCATAGTGCATCTTGGTTTGGGTTGCGGACGCGCCATGTGAGGAAGAGGATTAGGCCTATGAAACGAATGACAACTAATAGCCTGTGCATGTGACATAAATTTTGTGTTAGCAATTGAAATCCAAAAACATGAGATTTATGAAATGTGGAGGATGATTGTTGCTTGATGAATAAGGGTATGTTCGGTAGTAGCGTTTTGGGAGCTGAATTCAGCTAGAAGGAGCAGAATTTTGGAATTTTCAAGAAGCTCCTAAACCCAAGCTTTTTGAATTCCGCTAGCTGAATTGGTAGAAAAGCTTCAGCTCCTAAAATACCGAACAGAGCCTAAAGGTCATAGAGTGGTAATGTGAACTTGGGTTTGCTTAGTTAATTGATTTGAAGTTATAAATATAACATGAGGTCATAAGATAAAACAGTCTTTTATTGGTATGTTAGAAGAAAAACTTAAACTTTAACAAGAACAATAAAGTTTTTATAAAATAAAATTTAACATAATCTTTGTTGGCTTAGGATAGGAAAATCACTAATAGCATGTGCATGCAACAAATTATGTCTTAGCAACTCAAAGCATACAATATAGAAAGTGTATCATTGTTATATGATTAAAGCCAATGTAAACTTGGGTTTGCTTAGTTAATTGAGTAGAAGTTGTAATATAACACGAGGTCATAAGATAAATGAGTTTTTCATTGTTAGGTTTAAAGGAAAAAATAAACCTAAATAAACTAAAAAATTCTAATTAAATACTTCTATGTTATATAACATAATTTTTGTTGGTCTAGGATAGAAAAACCGAAAACATATTTCTATCTAAATCAAAAATATATTTATGACTATTTTTTCAAGATATCCAATGAGTATGACATGTTGACGGAATCTTTAATTTAGACGAGTCGTAGTTAATCAGGAATAATATATATTATATCGGTTACTATTTATTGTTATTTTTTTTTAATATAAGATTGAGATTTTTCATAACTAGGTTTTTATTTTTTAAGGGTGACTAGCTGCAAATTATATGAATGCCATGGTTAATTGGGTGATTTAAGAGATCCATTGGGTGTATAATATATGAATATTATTAACTAGTAGTTTTTGTTATCATATTCTTCTCCAACTCTCAACATCATATATGTCTAATATAGTTTAATATTCTTTGTTTAAAATAATTAGAGCAATTATTATACGATTAATCTAAAAAAAAAATGAATATATAAGGACTAAGAAATGAACCTATAAGGACTAAGAACACCAGCGGGGACTTGGATTTTGCGAGTAAGGGGCTTCCATGGCTTATCCATGAAATCGTTCAGATTCATCCCTTCTTCATCAGGATCATACGCGTTCTCCTCCCAATACGCGTTTCCAATCCCATACTTCCCTTTCGATTCAAACAACCACCTGTTGTGATCGAAATCCTGCGTTTGGCTCCTCAACAACATCGATTTATTGTTCGATTTAATCACCGATACTCTGCGCTCCAATCGCGATCCGCCTCCGCCTCCGCCTCCACCGCCGCCCTGTTCCGGCCGCGCGCCTTGTTGTTGCCCCGCGGCGGCGTCGGATCCGGGCTGATTGTCCGGCGTCGGCGGCATCATGACCGTGTAATTGTAGTCATGGTCGGCGCCGTCGTCGTCGTCTCGCGAGGCGAAGCTCACCCCTCGGTTGCCGCCGGACGCCGGGCGGCCGAATCGGACGCCTTGCGGCGGCCGCGCGGCGTTTGAAGAGGATTTCGGTTGGTTGGACATGCCAATTTGATTGATTGATTGCCGGGTGAGTTGATTTGATTTGTTTGGTTGCTGATGTTTGTTCTAGCTAGCTAGGGTTTGTCATGAAGAAGGTGACTATTCATTTTCTGTTGTTCTGATGTTAATGGTAAATTCAATGTGGATTTGGAAGAGATTGGTGTCTTCCCTTGAGAAAATGATCAAATTGTTGGTTGGAAAGAGCAGAGGGGGAGCCATAATTAGACTGATGGTTCAAATTTTGTCTCTGTTTGGATTGTGAATTTGTGATGGTGAAAATCAAATTGGCCGGTATGGACGAATACCATATTCAATTTGAGAAAGGATCTAATCAATTTGCTATGATATTTACAAGTCTTTAGTGTATACATTTCATTTAATTTTTGTAATGTGTGCTTAATTTAACAAGTATGTGTTTTTTGGAATATTTTTTTTTGGAAAATTCACTCATTCCAAGTTGAAAAATATTTCTTCAATTTTTTTTTTTAAATATGGACACCAATCCAAATCTTGTATGCTATATGGTATCTCACGTAATATGATTAGTTGATGGGTACATAATTAATTAATATGCTTAGTTGATGGGTACATAATTAATTAATATGCTTGTGTATTTGATAAAAACAAATAAAAAAACCTAAACAAATCACAATGTAATAATGTTTTTTTAAGGCTGGGCTTGTCCGGTTCGGCACTTTGTGCCTACGTCCGGACCGGAACAATGTAATAATGTTTGGGATACCAAATTAGGATGGAGAATTTTTATTGTTTGGGCGAACATTGAAAATCTAAAATTAAAATATGGGCGTCAGCAAGCGCCAATCTCGTCCTAGTCCGGGTCTTGACACCGTTGATGTCTTGGCCTATTTCGAACATTCTAATTATTCTTGTTATATTTTAGTAGCTGTTGTCGGATGTTTTTGGACGTTGGGCCTCGGTTGCATCTTTGGTCCAAGTCCGGCCCCCTTGTTAGGCAAGTTAGGATTGGAGTCGTCACTATATAAGCTTCTTCGCCTTTTTCTATGTACTTGTTAGTGTACAAAAATTCGCATTTATGCTTTAATGAATGCTTATGTTGAACCTGAAAAAAAAAAACAATGGACGCATGGGGCGGGATCTGCTTCCGATGCCTAGGTTAAAAGAGTAGTTTATCGATTGAACGTCGAGATAAAAGGTAAGACTTGCGAGCGAGTTCAGCAAGTTCAGAATATGCTTACCGACTTATCGTACACGGCGAAGACATGCATCTATAATGGAAGAAATGGAGTAGAGGGTCGAAAATTCTCCCCTTAAGGTCGAACGAAATTGCCTTGTCACCTAAGCAAGCGATATTTTGCTCCTCAATCCACGCTGAAATTCTATCTTTCGACTAAGATATAATATTTCATTATAGTGGTTACAAATTAAAGTTGATGATTAATCTTTTGAAAAGTTAGGTAAATAAACTTACGAAAGAGTCTAATTTGGCCTCTCAATCGATAAATCAATACATCAATACATGAAAAAAAACAAAATTATGAATGACATTAAACAAACTAACCGACCATACTATTATATTCATAACTTGACGAAAAGCTCTCACATAAATTTATAAAACCCTAAGATTGTGGCTGTTAGTTAATTAATTTATGAGCTAATCTTTTTATCGCCCACTTTTTTTGAGAGCGACGACCGACGGGAGTTGTGGTAGCTGGCAATTTGGCTGTGCACGCTGCGGCGAAACCTTTTTTCACAAGTACACGTGGCAGATAAACCAGCTTGCCACGTGGACACAGTTACAACGTATTTGTACCGTAGAGGTCAACAGTGTACCCAAACTTAAAACGACTATTAAATTCAGTGCTTCAATTTGGGAAAACCAATTTCTATCTTTCCCCTCCCAATTTCTTCTTTTTCATCTTTTTGCCCCTTTCCCTTCTTTCTTCGGATTGAGTGGATTTTTCAGACGCGGTGGAGACTGCAAATTAGCTGAAATTTCAAAGTAGTGTTCTCTAGAAGCCATAGCCGTCGCTCAATCGCTCATCTTCTGCCGCCTTCTGTGCTCCGTGTTGTCCTTTTTCTGTATACGCTCTGAATCTGGCGATCGTTCAATCGATCGATCGGTTGACTACTATTTACTATTAGAAATTGACGCCGACGGATTTTGAAGATCTTTCTTAGTGATTGGATTTCGTTCCGCGGAATTGAGGTTTTATTTTTGCTTAGCTTCTAATGGCAGTTTTGCTTTGATGCCTTAGTTTGAAGAGTGAGACAATTGAGAGGTAGCCGGATGGTGAAGGTAGCTTGATTTTGGGGGAATAATTAGGCATGCCAAACTAAATACCGGATTTGATTGGTGTTTTCCCCCCTTCGGTTCTGAGGTTCCGAAATCGAGTAATCCAATATGGTTAGTGGAACTTTATTTCATTGTAGAAAGAATTCATGGCCGCCTGAGGAGTATGTCAGCCGAGTCACTTTTCAATTGGTAATTGTTCTCGCCCTTTTACATTTATTTGGCTTTTAAATTGAATAGATTCTCCATTAGTATTAGGTACTACTAGCATTAGCATACAATTGTGGTGGAATTATCCTGATTTTCAATTTTGTTTTGCTCATCTTCATCTGATCCTATGTGTAACTGTATTATCACGCTTATCCTGTGCCTGTATAGCATGTTTATGATATATTCCTTATATTTTGTATGGTGTCATGATATGTCCCTTTGCTTGAAAATCTTTTTGACCTGCTCTGATATGCAATAACATGCTTTTGTTGTGCTCATATAGCTTGATTATGATAGTGCTGCTCCACCAAGACAAGCATGGAGGAGGAGATTAAACGGTCATGCTAACATTCTGAAAGAATTTAGTATTACATTTAAGGAAGCAATTAAGATGGTAAGATACTCTCCTTTCAAACAGCTTGACTGTGTTCATTGTTCTTGCCGTGCTTAAATATGTATGCATGTTCTTTTGACCTGCTCCAGATTCGTCTTGGTATACGCTTGTGGTCATATGTTAGAGAGGAGGCATCATATGGCAGAGTAAAGCTCTCATTATTCCTAGTCATTTTTTTAACTTGATCATCAAATGCTTATAGTTTACTGAACTCATGTCTTCTTGCTCCTTTTTTAGAAAGCTCCTATTGATCCTTTCACAAAAGAAACTTGCAAGCCATCTGCATCTCAAGGAGTGCCACTTGGGGGAATGGGGTATGTATTAGTCCGGCTTTTTCTTTTATCTTTTCTCTTTCATATTTTACTAAGATCTATTTTGCACTATATTTCAGAAGTGGTAGCATCTCCAGAGGTTTCAGAGGGGAGTTCAGACTCTGGCAAATTGTTCCTGGTGTATGTGAGGCTTCACCAGTCATGCCCAATCAATTTTCTGTATGTCTTTCAAGCATGGCTTATCTGCTTACCTCTTCTTTTTGTCATGTTTATCAATATAATGTTTCTTGACCATACCAAAAAAAGCCTTGGATAATGTGCTGAGTAAGGATACACTGATTAGTTTATGCAACTTAGATAGACATATTACGAAGTCTATCCTACATGTTTTTTCTACCCGGTTTGATCATAACTAATCCAATTTCTACATTGTAGATTTTTATATCTCGTGATGGTGGAGCGAAAAGTTATGCGTCTGTGTTGGCCCCAGGAGTACATGAAGGGTTAGGGTAAGGGAACCGTAACAAATTTTAAAAATGCACAGACCTCTATTAGTATATCTTCTCTAAATTACTGTTTTTTTTCTACCAATGTATCTCTTGTAGTATTAGATGGCTAATGGGTAAAGCAAGTCCTGATGCTAATCTTTACTCAAAAGAACCACATGTTGTCCACAAAAGAAAATATAACATCAATTTTTCAACTGCCCCTGCCCCAAAACAACCGTATAAGAACAAAATGGACCAATATCATTATTTAGATTTCGGCTATTTTCCTTTGGTCGATACAATAACTACTTTTATTCTTAATCTGTGTTAATAATCTAATATGTCTAAGGACTTCTGTAGCTGCAGCTAAATGCCTAGCATTGTTCTTATTTTTCTTTCCTTACAGTAAGTCGAGGGACCAAGGCATATCTTCCTGGGGTTGGAATTTGAGTGGCCAGCACTCCTCATACCATGCTTTGTTTCCAAGGGCATGGACTATATATGACGGTAAATTGCCTCACTGTTTAACCTCTTATAGATAAGTATTTGCTCATCAAACTCAGATTTGGTATCCTGTTTGTAGGTGAGCCTGATCCTGATCTGAAGATTTCTTGTCGTCAAATATCACCATTTATACCACATGACTACCGTGATAGCAGCCTTCCAACTGCTGTCTTTGTTTATACGGTATGTCATATCTGATATGTACATATGCAGAAGCAAAATAATACGATCCTATTTAATTTAATTTTTAGGGGATTAAATGTTCAATCATCACTCTCTCTATCTGCTGTAGTTGGTCAACACTGGAAAGGAGAGGGCAAAGGTCAGCCTTCTTCTCACGTGGGCGGTAAGTTCTTTCTAACATTATAACTTCTTGCTCTCTAATAAATATTGGACTTTTGTATATTTTAATTTTCTTCATTTCGACAGAATTCAATTGGTGGCACCTCACACCTAACAGGAGATCATGTAAATGAACCATTCATGTAAGCAATCTTGTGCTATGCATATTGTTAAAATTCTGTATCAGGCTAATTTATTTTCCATTTGTTTTGATAGAGGCGAAGATGGAGTTTCTGGTGTTCTTCTACATCACAAGTAAGTCATCAAAACCTCTAAGCTATATCTGATGGTTGGTTTGCAAATCTCTTCTTACGGTTGACAGGCCTATGTGTTTATACTAGAGCACAATCTCAAATAACTACAATCATTTGACACTTGCATAGTCAATTTGGATTAGAAAATTTATCCTGAGGGATTTCTATCTTACAGGACTGCAAAGGATAATCCACCTGTAACTTTCGCTGTTGCTGCCTGTGAAACTCAAAATGTTAATGTGACTGTTCTCCCATGCTTTGGATTATCTGAGGGGGGTTGCCCCACAGCCAAGGATATGTGGAATAAAATGACTCAGGTAATAAGAAATCTGCCAGGTAGTGTTTATGCTCTTGAATCTCGTAACAGTTTTTATTTTGTGCTCTATTTTTAAGAGATGAGCACGATAGATGCTACAAGAAGCATCCTGGAGTGAAGTAGAGGGAGGGAGGGAGGGCTGAATGAATATATAGAAACAATCACCAGGATTTTCAGTATCTGTGTATATGAAGAGCCATAATGATTATGACCTACATTGGAACTTACAACATTTTGTATCATAAATTAAATTTGGTCTGGTTAGTAAATTCTTTTTTTAATTCTAGTTCCGAATTTCCTTCTAAATTCTTTAATTTGCTTTGTAGGATGGGCAATTTGATAGGGAGAACTTTAATGCTGGATGTAGCATGCCTTCTTCTCCTGGTGAAGCACTTTGCTCAGCAGTTTCTGCTTCTACGTGGGTGGAACCTCACGGAAAGGCTACTATTGCATTTGCTGTTGCATGGTCCTCACCTAAAATAAGATTTTCAAAAGGAAGTTGTTATTATAGGTGATCTTTCAACTGCTATCTTTCAGTGATGATATACTAATTATGCACGGGCAATAGATATTCCTTAGATTTTGTGCTTTGATACTCTGCAATTAATTATGAACAATTTGATTGTGGTAGTACCTCAATGCTTGTCTGAGAGGGTTTCTATACTTACTGTGTTTTCTTTAATTGGTACAGGCGCTATACAAAATATTATGGCACATCTGAAAGAGCAGCTAAGGAATTAGTTCATTATGCACTTACTCGTATGTACATGGGCCAGAAATCATGAGTTTTATTGTACACTTATAGATCTATATATTTTCATGCTGCAGGAGCAGAAAATTAATATTTTCTGTTTGTTTTCAGATTACAAGAGATGGGAGGAAGAAATAGAGAAGTGGCAAAGGCCTATTCTTGAGGATGAGAGGTTACCAGAGTGGTAAGTTTTGCTTTATGCCAGTGATTGAATGATGATGCTAGTACTGTTACAAAATCATATCAAACTTGAGAAATTGTGTATTTAACTAATGAATAATTCCCCTTTCTGATTTAGACTGGTCATTTCTATCTTGGGAGAATAATAACTTCTGTAAAATGTCCCTTGTACCTTTTTCCCTCCTTCTACAGGTACAAGTTTACACTATTTAATGAACTCTACTTTTTGGTAGCTGGAGGGACTGTCTGGATTGGTAATGATCTGCATATCCATGTTCACTCTTACTTCTATCAGGATTTTCTCATTCCAAAATAGTTGACAGTTTATATATGTTCCTGTGGTTAATTTTGATCATGGGCGGTTCATATTAAGAAAAGACTGCTTTGATCTTTCGATGTAGATTCTCCTTTGGCAACAGAAAGTTGGAGTAATCAAGCCGATTCAAGGCACTATCAAAACGGAAATGTGGATAAAGTTAATGGAAAAGAAGGTTCTGCTTATAGGTATATAAGCAGAAGTTCCTCCAGTGAAGATGATGTTGGTTCAATCAAGGACAAAGAAAGCCACTCATCAGATGACAAGGAAGAAGTTGATCAAAGCACTAGAAATCACCCTAGCAAAGAAAACAGATCATTTGGAAATCATGCAGCTGTTCCATTGAATGGAATTCAAAGAACTTATTCTCAGGTGGTATCTGAAGACGAGAGTGATGTCGGTAGGTTTCTTTACTTGGAAGGAGTGGAGTACATAATGTGGTGCACATATGACGTCCACTTCTATGCATCATTTGCATTGCTTGCTTTGTTTCCCAAAATTGAACTGAGCATTCAACGCGACTTTGCAAAAGCCGTATTATCAGAAGACGGTAGGAAAGTAAAATTTCTGGCAGAGGGAAACTGGGGAATCCGTAAAGTTAGAGGAGCAGTTCCCCATGATTTGGGAACCCATGACCCTTGGAATGAAATGAATGCATATAATATACATGACACGAGCAAATGGAAGGATCTTAATCCAAAGTTTGTACTTCAAGTGTATAGAGATTTTGCTGCAACAGGTGATATGTCATTTGGAGTTGACGTATGGCCTTCTGTTCGGGCTGCAATGGAGTATATGGAGCAATTTGACAGGGATAATGACTGTCTCATTGAGAATGACGGATTCCCGGATCAAACATATGACACTTGGACGGTTCACGGTGTCAGTGCCTACTGTGGCTGCTTATGGCTTGCTGCATTACAAGCTGCAGCTGCAATGGCTTATCAGTTGGGAGACCGGGAATTTGCAGAAAAATGTAAGAGCCGATTTTTGAAGGGTAAAGAAGTTTTTGAAAGAAAACTGTGGAACGGGTCATACTTTAATTATGACAGTGGGGCAAGTAGTAACAGCAAGTCAATTCAAACTGATCAATTGGCAGGGCAGTGGTACTCAGCATCCTCTGGCTTGCCAAGCCTCTTTGAAGATCATAAGATCAGAAGTGCTATGCAGAAGGTTTTCGACTTCAATGTTATGAAAGTCAAAGCGGGCAGAATGGGTGCTGTTAATGGGATGCATCCGAATGGAAGAGTAGATGAGACATGCATGCAATCACGAGAGATCTGGACTGGTGTTACTTATGGTGCAGCTGCTACTATGATTCTTGCTGGAATGGAAGAGCAGGCTTTTGCTACCGCTGAAGGAATTTTCACTGCTGGCTGGTCCGAAGAAGGATATGGGTAAGTCTTTATGTTTCTCGTGCTTCCCTTAGTAAAAGTTCTCTGCTGCTGTTGAGTCGTTGACATGAAAATCTTAGGGTCTGTTGCTAAAATAGGCCAACTTTGCATAAATAGGTCAATTGCATGTTTTAGCCTTAACTAAATAGCATTTCATCCTTAATGCACTTAACAGTTAACACTTCACACCATTAACCAGATTTTGCAAAATATGTATTTCTTTTGGTCTTGCTTATGGCTCACCGCTTCAGCTAATGCTGCTCTACTAGACAGCACTTGAGCCAATGCCGCTCTACTAGATAGCACTTTAGGAGTCTAGCACTACTTTTATCTCAGTAGTTGCAAAATATGTTTTTAGTCAAGCCTATATCACAATATTTTTCCAAAATCTCAATGGTAGAAGGGGTCATTTGTAGCAACAGGCTAGGATTGTTTGGCATAACAAGTAATTTTTTTTTCAAATAATCTCCTTTTCACAAGTCTTAGAAACAATACACAAATTTCAGTGTTATAAAACCACAATTTTTTGACCAACTGTGTGGTTCACTTTGTAAGTAAACCATTCTCAGTTCCTGGTTACTACTAAACTCTTAACACACTGTGAACAGATACTGGTTCCAAACGCCAGAGGCATGGACAATGGACGGGCACTTTCGGTCTCTAATATACATGAGGCCATTGGCCATTTGGGGAATGCAATGGGCTTTATCAAAGCCAAGGGCAATTCTCGAGGCTCCAAGGATAAATATAATGGACAGGATTGACGCGTCCCCATGGAACTCAACAAGATACTCCCGAGCTGAGAATGGTGGCGGCGTCAAGAGGATAGCTACAAAGGCAAGGTGTTTTGACAACTCGGTCTTTAACTGTGCCTGCTAACACAGTCTCTCACTCTTTTCATTGGGTAAATTATGTAAAGTGAAGCTCTGGAAAAGTGGTAAGTGGTAACTTCTACTTTGTGACAACGAAAAGTTGTAGGGAAGAGCTGTAATTTTTTTTTACTGGTATGCTGTATTCATTTGAAACATCAACACGAGAACAGACTACTTGACAAAGGGCCCAAAGCCGAAATAAGGCTTTGGGAAGGTTAAATTGTCAATTTTTTACATTTATGATGAGCAGTGGTGTCCACCGCCCTCTAAATTGGTACATAGTATACTAGTATGTGTGGAGGGAATCAGGGTCACAGAAATTGATTACAAGTGGAGGGTGGTGGTCATTGCTGAACAATAACGAAACCTTTTTTTTTTGTAATTGGATTTTTAGATGGGTCGTTGCAATTAGAAGTTATTTTATTTTTATTTTATGAGTTTCTTTTTTTACAATAAAAGAAAAGAATTTGATTTTATCAAACATGTCTGATCTTAGGTTATGATTGTGCTTGGTCCGCATGTTGATCACTTGACCTAGAGAATGATATTTGGGGATTGATGAGAACGTTACACTTTGGATTGTGCTTGGTCCGAAAGGGTGATCACTCTAGTCTATACAAGGGAAAGCGACACAGGAAAAACCACTTGTAGCTAGTTCGAGGGAAAACTTGATAAAATATTTAATGATTTTTCTAACCAATTATATTTTAAGATTCTTTATTCAAAAAGATTTATAAATTTATTTATTTAGGTTTGTTTATTTAATTATTTTTGTAAGATTTGTGGTTTACTTTTGAGCTACATAGAGCATTTATAATTCATGTATATTGTATAGGCTTAGAAAGTGCAAACTCTTAAAGGCTAAAATTAGATATATTGGCAAATTTTTTACTTTATAATTTTTATATAATTTATGATTTTTAATTTATGATTTTTGAGTTTCTAAATTTCATTCCTCTCTATGTTTTAATTTTCTCTTTTATTGTTATCAGTTTTTTTTTCATAGCGCACTTTTTCGATCTCACTTTCTACCCCCCTCTAGTTTCTCTCTTTTCGCGTCCTTTTCCTTTTGCTTTGGGCCCTTCTTAGATACCCTCCCGACTTCGAGTCGGGATAAGGATGTGTACACCTCGACCCCTCCAGATCACGTCCATACCGGATTCCACCTGGGTAGATTTTGTTGTTTTACTACCATACTAAAAAGAATTACTTATAAATCTATCTTTATAGCATCTGACCCTACCTGAACTTGATCGATGAAATTATACGAGAGACACGACACGATCCATAATATTATTGCGACGTCTTGACGTGTTTGTTTATACTACAGAGATTTCATAAACAATAACGTAACATATGCAAAGATCTAGTACTATTATTTTTGCTCTCCAAAAAAAAAAACTAGTATTATTTTTCGCATAAAATATCTTAATAAATTTACTTCAAACCCCAGCTCGTCGGGATATAAATACACAAGTTCCGTTTCCCACTAGCGATCCCTGTCTCATACCATTTCCCGTTGCTGTGATTTCTCTCCGCGTAGCACAGCGATTCTCCAATCCAATCCTTCTCTGCTTAGATTCTCAACAGGTACTACTAGCAAGAATTTCTGTATTCCGATTCATCACTTTCGATTGCTTGTGTGAATCTATGGTTTATCTTTCGCTTTCTGATCATGAATGATGAATGAGATGAACAGAGCTTTGCTGTTTGTGAGAGATGGAATCGAGGAAAATGCTCATCGACGGAGAGGCGAATCAGAACGAGAATGCTCAAGAGTTTGAATTCGATTTGTTCGTCATTGGTGCCGGTAGTGGTGGCGTTCGCGCTGCTCGCTTCTCAGCCAACTTTGGCGCTAAGGTCTCTTCTCTTATCCATTAAACCCTAGATTCTCTCTTTTTCTGAGTCGATAAGTTAAGTAAACTCAAATATCGAGGATTCGTAGTAGCTGAAGCTGAGATTTTATGCGAATATGGAGGATTTGATTTGTGAGATTTGTTTTGAATTCTGTACAAGTTATCTAGCTGATTGATTGTTGGTCTATGCATCTTATGTGTGATTGTTGGCGTGCTAGGTCGGCATATGCGAGCTTCCATTTCATCCAATCAGCTCTGAAGTTATTGGAGGAGTTGGTGGAACGTAAACTCTCACATCCTTTACTGTTTAGTTTGAGATGTGTATCAGATATACAACAAGTACTGTGAATTTTCTGAATCCTTACCTTTCTTCTTTGCTTGTAGATGTGTTATTCGAGGTTGTGTTCCCAAGAAGATATTGGTTTATGGAGCAACTTTAGGTGGGGAAATTGAGGTATAATTTGAAGTACTTGATTATTTAGGTTTGCCTGGTTTCTCTTTCATGATGAATAAAACAATGTCTTAAATTAAGCAACAATATTGCTGTTTGCTACCATTTCATAATTGTTTGGTTAAAACTTTTTTCATTTTGCTATTCATATGTCTTAAGAAGGTCTTATTTCTGATGTATTTATCAACTAATAAATTATTGTGTAGGATGCGAGGAACTACGGATGGGAGCTAAATGAAAAAGTTGACTTCAACTGGAAGAAGCTTCTGCATAAGAAGGTCGGTAGCTTTTCTTTATGCATCGTAGGACATGTATAGTTGATCAAACTGAATAGCTACATGCAGGCTTTTTCAGAAAAAAGCTTCTAAAATAGTTTTGTTGGTGCAGAACTTGGTTAGGATTTTGCCTCTGTAATTTCGCAGATTAGGGGATAAGTACTAGTACTTTATAATGTATAATGTGATAATAGATCAGGTTCTCCACATCTATTGCATTTTAGAATTTCCTATTCTTTTTTGTTGAGAGTTCAGTTTTTTCATTTCATTTTTTTTATATGACTTATCATTTTTCTACATGTGAAACACAGACTGAAGAAATAGTCAGGCTAAATAGTATCTACAAGCGGCTGTTGTCAGGTGCCGGAGTCAAGTTTTATGAAGGAGAGGGGAAAGTCGTTGGTCCAAATGAAGTTCAGGTGACACAGTCAGATGGTACCAAGCTGTCGTATACGGCTAAACACATACTTATTGCGACTGGGAGTAGAGCTCAACGACCAAATATTCCGGGGAAGGTAGATAGCTCTTAATGATTCCGCCTAAAACAACTGATTTTGTTTAGTTGTTTGGTATAATATGTTGAATATATGCTACATATTTCTTCATTCTTTCTGATTAGGTAACCAAGAAACGGCTGATTCGTTTCTGTTATGTTTTGAGATGATGTGGGGACTCTTTTGGCATTTTCTGTAATTTCTGATGTAGATGGTCGGGACAACCGCTTTTGGCTTCTGCCCTCTTATATTCTGTTAATTAACGGCTTTGTCGTAACGTTTAAGAAACCCATTTTTGTCGTATCTGCTTAATGAATTTAACCTTTTGATGCATTGCTCTATTTATAGCTGAAACTATTCCTTTAGTGGATTTAAGTATGTGCATAATCAACGTTTTGCTGGCATTATTTGATGACGGGTACATGACTTTTACTTTATTTTTATTTTTAGGAACTTGCAATAACTTCTGATGAGGCTTTGAGCCTAGAGGAGCTTCCTAAACGTGCTATAATTCTCGGGGGAGGGTATGATCTTAATTATGTTGCTATATGACCCTAGTAACTTGTGATTCATTGCACCCCTCCTAGTAACAAGATGCATGTTGCAATTCAGGTACATTGCTGTTGAATTTGCTTCCATATGGCGTGGTATGGGTGCTACTGTGGATCTCTTTTTCAGGAAGGAGCTTCCATTAAGGTAATTTAATTTTTCTTAAAAAAAGAGCATCCTTTAAGGATAATTTGAATTTTCTTTAAAAAAAAACAGTTCTGAGTATCATCTCTAGCTTACCATTTTCACATCATAAAATACGGTGGGATTGTCTTCAAAGCTTAAGTACTTATAACCCTTTTAGCCCATATGATGAATGAACTACATCTAAAAGATGCATTATTCCAGATTGTATGCTACTCTGTCTTTACAGAAACAAAAAAAAATTGCACTGATATCCTTACTGGAAGTACTGTAGTATGTTCACTTATCGCTTTACCTAGAATAGGTGTGTTGTTGATATTGTTTTTGTAATGTCAGAGGTTTTGATGATGAAATGAGAGCAGCTGTTGCTAGGAATTTAGAAGGCAGGGGAATCAACATGCATGCACAGACGAACTTGACAGAGGTAGCTTCACCTAAGAACATCATTTGTTTTTCTTGGTTGTATCTATATTTGAAGTAATATTAAGATTTGTTGTAACAAATTGCTTCTTTGATTCTCTTACCAGATAGTCAGAACTGATGGAGGCCTAAAAGTTTTAACTGATCATGGTGAAGAATTGGTGGCAGATGTGGTGATGTTTGCTACTGGTAATTGTTTTTACTTATTGATAAGTTGTTGATGTTGTTGCAAGAATAAAAGTCAACCGTGAAACTTGGTGTATGCCCTGTGTCTTTGTTCTAAAATGATATTGCTAGTAGCTACCATATCACCGGTGAAGCTTCTAGAGGAGGGATATGGTAAAATAGTTTTCTGCTAGGTTTGCTATAATGAAGCGGAATATGATATAATGTTTTCTGGTAATGTCACAACTATTGCAAAATCTAGAAATAATTCATTTGCTATAATTGATAAACCATATTTGTATGACCGACTGACTGCACCTTAATATTAAGAAGAGGAAGTAGTTAAGAAAAAACCTCGTAAGCACGCCCCACCAACTCTTACAATTATTTTTGATGACATATATAACATGTTAATTCTTCTACTTCAACTGTATGCTTGAATGATGGATTTTTGTTCATGGCTATTTTACTTGGCTAAATTTGCTCTTTTAATGTATTTAATCCATAATTATCTCTTTCGTCCCTATACTAGGCCGTATTCCTAATTCAAGCAGGCTAAACCTGGAAGCAGTTGGCGTTGAACTGGACAAGAGCGGAGCTGTGAAGGTAATTACACCATCTTATGTCTTGAATTCTGTGCATATATATACTACTTCAATACATTGCATATGAATTTCTCACAATGCTCTTTGCAGGTTGATGAGTACTCACGGACCAGCGTACCTAGTATTTGGGCTGTAGGTGATGTGACAAATAGGATGAACCTCACTCCCGTAGCCTTGATGGAAGGAACTTGCTTTGCTGTATGTTTCAGTTGCAATTCTTTTTAAAAGTTGTATGTGGTCAATATGTTTTTCATATTTTTTCCGCCTTTTAATTGCAGAAAACTGTGTTTGATGGCAAGCCTACCAAGCCCGACTACAGTCACATACCCTGTGCAGTATTTAGGTATAAAGAAATTCAGTTTCCCTTCATCTTCATTGTGGCTAAAACGTCGAAATTTATTTATATATATATTTTTTTTTTGTTACAGCATACCACCTCTTTCTGTGGTGGGTCTAAGTGAAGAGCAAGCTATAGAGCAAGCAAATGGTGACACTCTGGTTTTCACATCAACATTCAATCCTATGAAAAATACAATCTCAGGGTAATGAAGTGTTTTTTTTGGATTTTTTTTTGATATTGTAGTGTGCACATTCTGTATATGCACAATTGATTTTTTTCCTTTTGTCTCTAGCCGCCAGGAGAAGTCTATTATGAAGCTTATTGTGGAAGCTGATACTGATAAGGTTATCGGTGCATCCATGTGTGGACCAGATTCGCCTGAAATTATGCAGGTAATATTGTTAGTCTTATTTGATAATCAAAATCAGTTATGTGATGGGCGATCTCGGTTAGCTACTTGATACTTCATTTGCTGATTAACTTCACTTTGTATAAATGCAGGGTATTGCCATAGCATTGAAGTGTGGAGCTACAAAGGCGCAGTTTGATAGTACGGTAAGTTGTGCATTACTTGGTCTGAAATCCAAAGATATATTAGCTATTATAATCCAAAAAACTCAATGGACTGTATCTTGATCCGAAATTAAATAAACTCATTTACCTTAAACTGAAATAAGCCTACATTGAAAAAACTCTTTGAACTCAAAAACTTGTTTTAAGATGGCTAAAAACCTTATTATATAAACTTCTAAACTACTTGTCAGTTTCATACTGAAAGACATTGTATCCAAAACAAGAATACTGGTTACTATTAACTCTAAAATAGATTTAGGTTGAAAAACCATTGTTAATCATGAGGTGGCTGAACCTTCTTTTTAAATAATTTTACTGGTTGACTAAACCAAAACCTTTTTCTTGCTATACTAAAATGTGGGTTTTAAGTAAGACCCATCCCCACATGCCTTCATGTCATCTTAGTTTGTGTGCTTGTTTTTTAATTAGGGCTGAGCATAGCATGGGTCGGTTCAAACCGAAATTTTAAGCCGAATTGCAACCGAAACCGATATCATTCGGTTCGGTTTTTGGTTTAGGAATTCTACAAATTTCGATTCGGTTCGAATTTTCCAAAGAATAAACTTCTATCTATCTAAAACCGACAAAAATTGAACCAAACCAATTCGGTAAGGTTTTCGATTCACCTTAAATGAAATTTCGTTTTTGTCGGTTCGGTTCGGTTTTGAACGGATGGTCAGCCCTAGTTTTAATGCTTACAATGTGATTATATTTGCAGAAATGCCTCTGTCTGGGGTCAATTTTCATCTGGCTAGTGGATAATTTTGTGTGTTTATTTTAGGTGGGCATTCATCCGTCGGCAGCAGAAGAATTTGTTACAATGCGAACAGTGTCAAGGCGTGTTCCTCCTGCTAAGAAAGTGAGAACAAACCTTTGAAGTGATATTGTGATGCAACTTTATGTGGCTGTAAGCTGAGCTTTTTTAGTGGGAAGCAATTCATAGCAAAGAACTCAACCAAAAACACATTCAAATATGTCGGCAAAATGCTCTTTTTATTGCTATTTATTGTCACAATATTTCTACCTGCTATGCAACAACCATTTGCGAACTATTGTAATTGATGGTTTGCCAGAATTCCTCGAATTTGATAAGGCTTCATAATCAGCCACGTCGATTTTTGTCATAATTAGTCTTAAGATATTACTCCGTAATATCAAAAACTCTGAAACTTGTTTTGGAAGAATTGAGATCTTCCAATTTCAGGCTGTCTAAGAATCTTAAGCTTGTTCTATTTTTCTTTACCTGAAATTCTGAAAGTTCTAGTTATTTACGAGGTGTGTGATATTGAGGTATTAATTAAAAGGTGTTTTAATTGTTTTTCGGTCACTCTGCAGAAATTTATAGTTTCCATTCAACTTAAAGGTTATATTCCTTAACTAGTTGAAACTTGAAATCTTGTGAATTTCTACAACAAAAAAATCATTAAAAGAAACATCATGTAGGATAAGTTTCTTAAATTTTACTCGAAAAAAATAATTTTTTAAATATGGAATAAATTGCATAAAAAAATGTAAGGATAATATTTTCATGTTTTTTTAATAGATATATTGTGGTTATATTAATATTTAAAGATTAGTTGTTTGTGTTCACATCTTTACCAATAAAGAACTGTAGATTGGTTATTGTGCATGGAATAAGTGGATAGTTATATGTACATATGTAAGGAAGATAGTCGTAAATTAAGAACCAACCTAGACCGTTTATTTTCCTTCACAAGTATCACAGGGTATGTAGCCTAGTCCTTCACAGTAAGTGCACTTTGCTCCTTCATCAAGCCACTCCAGGAACTGCATCACAATAACAAAACATGACACAACATGCCTTGGGCCATCTTCAAATACTTTCAGTATCACTAAAAAACAATAAGAATAAAGGAAAATCAAAATTATTGCAAGACTCAAGGAGAGTATCATGCAGCTTATTGGTCTGTTACGAATTCTAACTGAAGATACCCTTGGTATTATAATTTGAAATTACGACAAAAATGATCCTCTCACCTGTGGTTCAATGTTAGGTTCACCACTTCCATCACATTCTGCAAAAGGGTATGTTAGTTCCGAAAAAAGTATTTCATAATGCCTTGAAGATGATTTTTAGTTTCTTGAATAGGTGTTTTACAGGATAAATGGACACAGACCTGTGCACAATAAGCGACCCTCTCCACGACAAACAATGCAGTTTACTGGGGAGGCTTGGACCTTTTTAGCGCCACCTTGTTTGTCATTTCCAATGAGCCTAGAGGGCTCCTCCCACCGGTTCTCGCCGATAAGATATACTCGCTGTTTAGATACTTCTATGTTGCTCTTTCCTTCTTTCTTAACGACAGTCTGCTGTATCTCAGCGCTTTCAGTTACAGATGCAAGGGCTGCTCCGTTTGCATTGCCCTGCAATCCAAAGAGTTTTACAAATTTTTGCATTAAGCCAGGTGATACAAGATACGGAACGGTGGGATTTTTTCAGGCTCAGAGTATGTAATAATATGTGTGAAAAAAAAGAGAAGGAATTAATTCATGAAGCTATGTCAAAGCATCATCAGGACTTTCAGAGTTGGAACCATTATGATTAACTTTTTTAATAGTAGAGATATAAAACAATCATGATATCATCAGCATTCTTCTGTAAGCCAGTTTCAGAATAAAGCACAGAAGCATTGAGAATTACATTCTAATATGTAAAAATATTCATGATTGAAGCAATGACATGAAATTTTCACTATTTCTGAATAATGCAATCAAATGAAGTATTTTAGTTCACAAGCTCAATGAAAACTAAGATTTCAATAAATTGTGTCCGACATATTGAAAGTTGAAACCAACGAAGTACCACTGGACATGCTTTTGCTTAAAATCACACATCTTATCATCTATGGCATTGCAGAGCAATAATAAGGAGTAGGATCCTCCAAAAGTAATCTAGAAAACCTAGTTAAAAATTAGCATGCCTACATAAGATTATAATCAAATATCTGAATAAAAGGGAAAAACACACTCCTGTGATTCATTCTGAGAGTTAGAACCACTGAAATTAAATTGCTTGAAAAAGATATAAAACATTCAACAGCCTTCTTTCGCAAGCTTATAATTTGGCAAGAGTTGATTCCTAAGCATTATGTTCATCTAGAATGGTTTTTCAGTTTCGGAATAAAGCTCAGAGACATTGAACATTTCATTCCAATATCCAGAAATACATGCATGATTGTAGTCACGCAAACATTTCACTTGAACAATGAAATCATATAATCCACATCAGTTCATGTTTCAAATAATATATTGTGCAGAACATTACAAATTCAACAACAGCATAATGCAGTGGCTTAAAACCACAGATCTCAGCATCTATAGCATTGACAGCAAAGAACTATGATCCAGAATAAATAAGCATGAAATCAAGCATAAAATATTAGCATGAATATGTAAGAGAAAGAACAAATAACCATATAAGGGGAAACAGGATAGTCCTTTACAGCAGTTAAATAAAGTAAATGTCCTGAAGAACTAAGCATATTAATCCTTCCAATCATTCTGGAAGTAGCTCTACACTTTCATGGTAATATATCAATAGCAAATTAATGCCTCGAAGGCTCAAAGTTGACAATCTAGCAAATATGCTCAGAAGAAGCAATAGAGATGTGGCACACATAATCTTACCAATGGATCAGATTCATCAGCTAGTTGAGATGCATACAGCCTCTTCAAGAGTTCATCAGTCATGATTCCATCTTCTAGTACTCCTAACGAAGACTATACCGAAATTTATCCAAAAGAAAAATAAACAACTCTGAGTGACAACATTCGTTGCTAAAGGTGGAAATCTTAGTACTTATGAGAAAAGACAAAGTTGAGCAACATACTTGCCAAGTTTTCACAGCAAGATCAGTCCCTAAAGAGAAGGTGGAATACTCCATATCTTCCTCTCCTGAATAGAAACCTAATTTTTGCAATGCTTCCTGCCACACAGATCGAATAAACGTTATTTGCTGAGTTGTTTCTGCTATTCATAATTAAGCACATTATTGAATAAATTCAACCAAAAAAGAGAAGAAAAGAGAGAGAGCACAAAGCAAGTTGCTCGGACCTGCATCAACCGAACCTCATCGCCTTCAGATCCGATCCTTAATGTCTTTCTGCGCAGCTTCAAATCCTTTCCGTGCTTGTTGAGATTTTCCTCTTTGGACTTCTCCTCCTTTTCTGTTCGATCATGCTGCTCAGTGACTGAATCCTGCTGCTCATTGATTTCTAGAGGAGTAGAAGAGGAAGAAAGTGCGAGGGAATCCGATCGAGGACTCGGGAGAGAGATCGTGGTTTGCAAAACCGAAGCAATTTGCGATAAGGAATCAGAAATCGAGTTCCGATGTTCCAATTCCGATTCCAATTGCTGAAGACGGAGACGAAGCATGGAGATCTCTCGCGAGAGAGATTCTCGCTCGGAATTCCAGCGCGACTCTTCGCGGAGCCATCGCTGCTCCTCTCGAAGCCACCGCTGCTCCTCCCGGAGCCACCGAGACTCCTCCTCGCTTTCGCCGGAATTCGAACTGGAATTGGAACTGGAAGACGTCGCTAAGCAGAGAAATCGAGATGAAGAAGAAGTCGGATGAGGAGGTTTTGCGCGGGAGAAGGTACAAGGCCTTCGAGCGCGAATGTGGTGGTGGAGGAAAGATGCAGATATGGCGGTCGTTGAAATCGACATTATGCGCTCTATTTATCTCTGGTTTTTTGAAGAAACTGAATTCCAGTTAAAATAAGAGAGCAACACCGTTGAGATATTAATATTTATATCGACGGATATTCGTGGCCAATACCAATTTTCTGGTAAACTTTTGAAGGGTGTCTATATTTTTTTGGTCGAAGAAAATGTTTATTATGGCTAGAGTAAAATCCATTTTTATTTTATTATTACTGTTATAATTCAAAAATGTGTAAGAATTGTTGAGAAATACTGATAATGTGTGATGATTGTGTTTAGTGTAGTAAGAATTGTTAAGCTTGTGTTAGCATATAAGATACATAGTACCTGTCTACATGATAAGGTCATTATCATACATAGTCTGCTAACAGGATTATGGGTCTGATAGATTCAAGAAAAGCTTAAATTTAACTATGTGACAATAATAATTGAATAGTTTAATCACCATCCAAGATTTCCATAAACAAACAAATTTCCATTATTCATAAAGTAAGGCCATAACTAAGAATTACAGTAAGTGATGTTTTACTTATTCAAACATGATACAAAATGCAGAACGCATTGACTGTTGGAGAGCAAGAAAGAACTACATTCACTCACTAAGCCTTCTTTTCCATTCCCTCCAATGTCTCAGCTCCTGTCATACTTCTTGTCATTTGAAATGCAAGCAAGAAAAAGCCTTGCTGTGATTTGACATTAAAAGCAAGCAATATCTTATATACTACATCTGCAGCAGCCCACACGAAACCGTTATCAGATGAGTGAACAAGCAGCAAGATTTGAACTAAACCCAAAAAATCAATCATAAATCAGTCAAGTTTAGAATTTGCTCTAACCTCGCTTCATTTGCAATTCACGCCAAATTAACTTAATCGAGCTTAACATTGGAATAGAGTAGTGTGTCCCTTGTGAGTGGCATGTTCATGAGGAGATAGACCTGAATGGAAACATAAGAAGAAAAGATGAGCCATGAAAAATCTTGAATATGTTTCAAAGTTTTCTTTGGATAAAAAATAATTCTTACCCCAATCAAAGTAGCAATAATGAGAACAATTCCTGTTATCCATGCTAGTGTTATTCTAACCAAAGCCACCTCTGCTATCCTGGTCATATTTGGTGATATCTTTGCTTCTTCAAGAAATCGGGCCGATGGCAGTAAACGAGATACAACATTCAGCAATTTCTCTGGTTGTGATGAATGTTCCCTTTTCATAATGATGACAACAACTTGATCTGCCCAGAATTGAAGAAATATTTAAGCAAACAGTGGAAAAGTAAGAAAACAAGTATCAACAGAAATGTTCATTTAAGAATAGCATGAAAAAAATTTCAAATTCAAAACAAAATCAACTACTCCTTACTAAATAGACTCACCTTTAAGTTCTGATTCTGTAGCCTCGAGAATTTTAGAAATAGCCATGAAGAACAACTCAGTTCCTTGCTGAGAAATGTCCCCGGGCCCATACTCTTGCAGAGCCTGTAAGAAAAACAAAATATGAGGTTAATTACAATTTCGGAGTGTGTGCATATATTTATGCACGTATGTCTAGAACAGAGATAGAATGAAAGCATTTGCACTTGAACAGTTCAATTTTGCAACTAAAAACTTGGAGAAGAGATATCTCAAATAATAATAAAATTAAAGATTTGAAGGAAAACCGTACACTTCAAAGCTTGAAAACTCTTAAAAGAGGCCAGAAACAATTGGTTACGAACAAAAAACAGATGACCCAAGTTTGCATAGGGCTCGAGCCATGAGGTTGTAATTACTCTCAAAAGAGGGCAGAAACATGTGGTTAATTAACTCAGTCGGTGCTACATAGTGCTCAAGCCATGAGGTTCACAAAGGGCAGCATGAAGTTCACAGCATCATATGACAGGTTTACAACTCGATATTGTTCACCCATTAAAAAATACGTTTTTACAAAGAAACTTATGTAAGCCACAATGAACATAAAGGATCAACATCAACATTCATCTGTATGAGCTTACTATGACTGCAATCTCACAATAGTTCATTTCATTATTGCAAAGACCTCAAAATATAAGCATTTAATATAAGTGATAAGACAAAACAAAGTATGTTTGTCACCTTAATTCCATTATAATATCCAGTGATCAATCCAGCTGTATTTTTACTTCCATGGGTCTCAATTGCCACCTTAATTGTCCCAACAAGATACATTAGACTAATGGCAAATTTTTTGTCAGATATCTGCAGGTCAATCAAACACCATATGTCAGTGAATGATGTAGAGCCTAGTAACAAAGTTCAGTGCAATTCGAATTCTACATTGAATATAGACAAAAATCCAAGAAAGGGAAAAAAGATTTATAGAAACCTTTGACAGGTGAAGTTTCATCTCAACACCACTAGGCAACATGAATTTCAATTCTCCATTTAGTGGTTCCAAGTCACTAGCAACATATGATCCACCCAACCATGATGCCTGCTCAGTTGAAAAAGAATATCAAGTTAGAATTCAATAAAAGAAAGAATCTGTTAGCCAAAAAAAATCAAAGCAAAGAGCAAATAACAAGTTCATTACTTACAAAACGACTAATTTCTTCGTCAGTCACTCCCTCAAAGGCATCAAAATCTGAACTATCCAAAGAAGTGAAGGCAGCGAGATCATCTGGAGGACCAATGAAAAGGGTAAGCCGAATTGGCAGGTGAAAAGATAAGGAATGGTAAGCAGAGTTTGCATAATGTCTGCAAATGACAGTACAAGTACCTGGAAGTTCAACGTGAACTTTATCTTGACTCTGGGTCATCTCACCGATGATGGCTCTGCTGGCTCCAATCCTTTCAGGGGAGAGCGACACTTGAGAACCTAAAACCATATACAAATTAGAAAAAGTGTGCACATCATTAATCATTACCAAAAAAAAAACAATAAGAAACTGTCAGAACTTGGGGTAATTTTGCAAACCTTCAGCAAGAGCAGCTTGAAGCAAAAGAACATGACGAGGTCTATCAAATGGATTAGGCATAAGAATCTCATTTAACTGCAGAATGTACATGACACCACAAGTAAGAACTATAATCAATCATGTTTGAAGCTTGTGAAACAATGTATGTGTACTTGATTCCTAAATTAAAAAAATCAACAATTATTCAAACCTTAGATGAACTATCAGCAGAAAGCATGGCAGGTGGTGCAAATCCAAGCAAGACTGACACTGCAGCCCCAATTTCCCCAGCTGAGATTGAAGTCTGACAAGCAGATCATAGATCATTCAAGTCAGGCAGGAAAAACTAACACTATAATTGATGAATCAACATACATCAATAGCACAAACACGACAACAAAGGGATGTCTACAACGGAAACACAAAAGAAATCATGAACAACAATATGAGACAAACACTATCAATAATACAGCAACAAAAGTGACAGAATGAGAATATAGAATTGAAATTGCGATACAGAATCATCGTTAGATTGAAATTCATACTGTATCAATAACATATTAGGGCAAAACCAGATTTCATTGATCTTCTATTTGAATGACAAAATTATTAAAATTCGAGATAGGAAAAGCTTACCCCAGCGATTCCATCTGAAGTGCGACTACGAAGATATTGGTGACCAGCGCTATCCAGAAAAACAACAGAGGAACTAGTTTCAGCCTGCAATTGTACGAAAAAATAAAAGGATAATCAAGTCCACCGATCTGAAACCTAATTGAGATTAAATCAAAAGTATAAGTTAGAAAGGGGGAGAGGCAAACCCTAGATTGCAGGCACAGAATACCGAAGATGAGCACCAGGAAGTAAAATCTGCCGATCGCGTGGCTGAGGTTATCCATGGCGTCGGAGGAGGTGATTTGCGCAGAGAGAGATTAATTAGATGTGAATCTCCACAGCCGATAATGGTCACGCAGATCACAGGAAACCAGAGGCCTCTTAGAACGACGACGTTTTAACTTGAAGAGGAGAGGGGACACGTTCGTTTTTTTGGATTTTTCGATATCAATGTAAATTCATAAATCATACTGTATCCAAAACGACAACGCATCAAACAACGCATCAAATTATCATATTAACACAAATTATTAAATTAAGACTTTTTAATCTATATTTAATAATTTATTGCACATATTAATAATTTTAAGCCTAGTAAATATATTTAATTTATTTATTTATTTCACTGTTTCAAAGAAATTCTGCATAATTAATTCAATTTTACTTTATAAAATATTTTAATATAATTTTTAGCCTTATAAAATATGAAGAGGACAAAATAAAAATGAACTTTTATAATAGTAATAACTATTACAAAATTTATAGGAATTAAAGAGAAAATAAATACTATAAATGAGGGCTAGGAAGCATGGTTTCGGCCGGTTTACTTACATGAAAAATTAAGTCTCAAAATTCTTCCTTCTATTGGATCGAATTGGTCGATACAAGCTTGTTTACCAGGACCGTATGATTTGACAATTATTTCAAGAACCCCATAAAAAAATTATATGAGAGGATTTTTAATTTACAACTTATAATTATTTATTTTATCCAACTTTTGACATATTTTTGAGGGAAAAAGATGCACAAGTGCACAACACAATATCAAACTTTTAACATTTGCATAAAATGAGAAGGTAGAGCTCACCCAACATTTCTCAATAAGAGCCCATTTGTATATTTAGGTGAGATTTGGGCCATTAGGCTAAACTTACGAACCCATAAAGGATTGAAAAATTCAAAGCCCAAATTACAAGCGATTTTAGCATTCATGTTAGATAACGTCATAGATCAAACATTGGGAGGATTTGAGGTCGATTTTGTTGTTAATTACATGAAATTAATCATTTGATTCTTTCATATTTTTACAAGTTAATTAATTTTCAAATATTAAGCGTGTAAAAGCTGTGCATTACAAGGTTGAATTTGGTAGATATGTAAATTCATCTGCCATTGTCAAATCTGTAGCTCGATTTAGCAAGAAGAGAAAGCTTAAACTTTTTTGCCAAACATGCAAATTATACAATTGACTAGCTAATGAATGAAGATCGACCAATGTGAATGAATCCGAACGTTTGTTTTAACTTTTAACCAATAGTTGATAAAATTCAATAGTATTCATCAAAAGTTCAGCTAAAATTATTTTTCATATACTTCACTAGCTAACCATTGTATACGAATTAAAAATCAATGTTATATATCATCAACAATTCAACAAATTAATCAAATTGATAGAAAACTAAAATATGCAACATTTCATACAAACACAAATTGCCTAATCTCATAATGACTAGACTTTCACCTTGATTTACTAGTGTAATAATTTTTAAAAATAAATTTATTATAAAACCCTTAATCCGATCACACACACAAATGTTGCACACTTTCTAACGACGACCTCCTCCACCGCCTCCGAATCCACCACCGGCCCCAAAACCACCACCGGCTCCACCACCAAGTCCTCCACCGCCTCCTCCACCAAACCCACCACCACCACCACCCGCTCCACCACCTACTCCTCCTCCGGCTCCAAATCCTCCCCCGGCTCCTGCCCCGCCACCAACACCACCTCCGCCGCCGCCTCCAAAGCCTCCTCCACCACCACCACCAAGCCCACCACCTCCAGCTCCGGCGCCACCTCCATAGCCTCCCCCGGCTCCTCCACCCACTCCACCGCCCAATCCACCTCCACCGCCACCTCCGAACCCTCCTCCGCCACCCGCCCCACCACCAACTCCACCGCCCGCTCCACCACCGGCCCCAAACCCACCTCCCGCCCCTCCACCACCACCTCCTAAACCTCCACCTCCTCCCCCACCCAATCCTCCACCGGCTCCGCCACCTAAACCACCACCCGCGCCACCACCAGCCCCAAAACCTCCTCCGGCTCCTCCACCACCACCTAAACCCCCACCACCACCAAGCCCTCCACCGCCACCGCCACCAAGTCCTCCACCGGCGCCGCCACCCAAACCTCCACCACCACCAAGTCCTCCACCGGCGCCGCCACCCAAACCTCCACCTCCTCCATACCCACCTCCTCCCCCAAGCCCACCACCACCACCACCGGGCCCGTACCCAGGCCCGTCACCACCGGGCCCGAACCCGGGGTCCTTACCAAAACGATGCCTAAACCCCCTACCATAAACGCCGTGGCCAAGCCCTCCTCCGAAGTGCGGCTTAGGCCCGAACGGCCGCGGCCTCGGGCCAAACATGTGCTTTTCTTCCTCATACGGATCCCCACTCGCGCGTACAATCAACGCGACCAACACAAGTGGAACAAAAACAAGCAACTTCACCATCTTTCTCATCATCCCCCCCGATCGATCAGACGATCAAAGCTCAAACTATCAAATTAAGCAAGTATTACGAGTTAGCTAGGAAGTACGTACTATACGCGTATTTATAGCACGTCGGGGATCATGCAAATTCATCGATCAAGCTGGGTAGCCGTGTAATAAATTGCGCACCTGTCAATACGTGGGAGAGTAAATGTTAGTCTCTCAACTGTCATTGGCTATTATCTGTTCTTCTTGAATCTTGCTGTGGTGACTTAATTTATTTTTCAACTGTCCACTTTTCTAATGCTCAGCTAGCTCTGAACTACCTCATACTTTTTCCTTCAGTTTTTACACCACACACACCTCATACTTGAAAAAAAATCAACTAATCAAATCTTACTTTCTATCTGTAATACCGAGTATAAATAAATGTTTGTATTTTTTTTTTGTGCATCATTTTATAAAGTGTTTTGTAGAATTTTCATGAGAATTATATGAAGATAATTGTTGGTGTACAAAATCTCGCCTTAAATTCGTATCAAATACACTAATTAAGAACTCCGCCTCTTCCGCTCCTCTTCCGTCTTCAGACCTAGAAAACCTGCAAAACAATGGACAAAGGGGGCGGGGACCCCCTAATCCACCTCCGATGCCTAAGTCAGAAGAGCAATTGTCGTTTGAGCGTCGAGGTACAACAAGAGAGCGGTGAAACCCTAAACAGTCGAGCTAAGCGAATATTAGCCTGCCTAGGATTTCTGAATATGCTAAGCACATGTGTGTGTCTCTCCCTACATGCCTAGGGCATGTATTTATAATGGAAGAGAGAATCATAGGGGGCCGAAAATCATGCCTCTAGGGCCGAAAATCTTATCCTTTCGGGCTGGCCAACTGCCTTTAAGCCCAAGTAAGGAATATTCCACCATATCTCTAATTTAGTTCTATCCTTTAATAAAAGATAGAATCTTCCATTTAAGTTGCATAACCGCCATATAATTTTATATAGAAAATAAGAAAATAACTGCGCAGTAATTTAATAAATACCTTTTTAATAGTCAAAATAACTATGGTAATTATGTTTATTTTACCCGCTCACAAATGTCCCACCTACACCGCCCTTACACGACCCACCGTGTTAGGCGACGTAGGGTACAGAGGGTTTCTAATCGAAGTGGCCATGCAGATCGGTCAATTGGTCCCCTAGCACTTTCGTATATTCGTATATTCGTATATTCGTATATTCGTATATTCGTATATTCGTAATTCGAGTCCACATGAGCGAATATCATATGTGTTATGAGCGAATTTCATAAACTTCTTCATACACGCATATGAAGAATCCATTAGTGCGATTAACTAATGTTGCGCGGCGCATTTTTTTTTTATGCAAAACTCAAACTAATACAAAAGAGCTGACTTTTATTGATAAATAAACGTGAATGTTATGAACTACAAAACTAAACAAGATGAAATGCAAAAAGCGAAAAAACCTAAGGGCCTCATCAAAACCACGTGGGAAAAAGAGTGCCCTATCTATATGAAGCCCTAATCCCGAGATCCCTGCGCGGGGGAACCCGAGCGATCTCGCTTTCGATCCCCGTCATGCGAGACGAGGTGATCAATTCCGGCGTCGCGGCGACGGCTTTGCCCCACGATCGGGGACTTACGCTCGGCATCAGTGTCGTGCTGGCGGTCCTGCGGCAGGCGCACGGACTTCGGCTCGTCTCCTATTTTCTGCATGAATTCCGACTTCGGACGACTTCCCTTGGAACATAGACGAGCATCCAACTGATTTGCCCAGACTCGAACGATGGCATCTCCGCCTCTAAATTGGACCATTTGATGAAAGGTCGATGGTACCGCTTCAATCCCATGGATCCAAGGCCTTCCCAAAATTAAATTGTAGGGCGAAGGCACATCAACGATCAAGAACTCAACGGTCATCACTTTCTTGGCAAGGCTGACTTGGGTTTTGTACATTCCGAGCGGATACGTTGGATAGCCACCAAGTCCAGTTAATTGCATCTTGACAGGTACCAAATCTTCATTGCTTTTCCCAAGGAGCTTGAACACTTCGTAGTACATGATGTCGACCGAACTCCCGGGATCAACAAGGGCACGACGCACTTTAAATCCGTCTAGCTCGACTGCTAGAACCAACGGATCGTTATGAGGGACTTGGACTGAAACGAGGTCCTTGTCTCTAAAGACTAATCCGTCCACCATACGCATGGGGGAGGGAGGTCGTCGAGGCTCGGCTTGTTGGACTCTCATAACTTCAATCTCATGGCAAGACTTTCTGAAATTACTCCTCGCCTCATCATCTTCATGTCTATAAGATGCTGAAATAGTCTGGATCACCTCAATTTGTTTCTGCCCCGGCTCATCATTCTTCTCAAGCTTTTCCTTCTTGATGAACTCTTGCAAGTATCCCTTCTCCACCAGGCTCTCTAGATACCGCTTGAACGACTCACACTGCTCAGTCATATGTCCCCGGTTTCTGTGGTACATGCAATATTTTCTGCTTCGCGGATCCTCATCTCGGCATTCTTCTTTGGGAGGATATTGGAAGAAACCTTCATGCTTAATGCGAGGCAAGATCCGATAGATTGGTACACTAAAGGTAGTGTAAACTGCCCTGACTTGACTTTCTCCCTTGAAATTATCGGCTCGGCGGCGGATTTTACGGGGAGGAGAGGACGACCTTCCTCTTATCTTAAGATTGGATTCCTCCAACTGCACATACTGGTGAACGCGCTCCTGAAGCTCTACAATTGTGGTGGGCAGACGAAGTGTCAATTCTTCTGTCAGCTTGCTGTCTGCAAAGATCGCCCTTTTAAAGGCGGTGATAGCGGTCCTCGAATCGCACCCCTCAATTTCCGCATAGCACTCCATAAACCGGTTGAAGAAGCGACGCAAACTTTCCCCTTTCTCTTGTTTGAGACCAAAAAGCGTGTCAAGTGAGGCGGCATCCCGACTGTTAGCTATGAACCGCTTTATAAATAATTTTGTATAATTTTCATGAGAATTATAATGAAGAAAATTATATACACTTCTATTTTAAAACGAGAGTCAGCTTGCATTATTAACTATGAGAGTCAGCTTGCGCGCGTACTGACACCAGTTTAAAAAGTCAACAGCATATTTAAAGCTAAGTTATAGTCAACTTACTTAGAAAATCTAATATTTTATATGTAAAAGTTCGATGAGCCAAAGTCCGTCCATAAGAATAAACGTATTATGAACATAACACATAAATTTCTGTAAATGCAACTGTCTAATCTTTTAATATGTCAGTTGTAATTAGGGCTGAGCATGGTTCGATCGGTTCAAACCGAAATTTTAAGTCGGACCGATCGAATTGAACCGAACCTAACAGAAACTGATATTATTCGATTTGTTTTTTGGTTTAGGAATTTTCCAAATTTCGGTTTCAGTTTCGGTTTGGATTTCAGTTAAATTTCGGTTTGGTTCGATTTTTCCAAAGAATAACCTTCTATTTATCTAAAACCGACAAAAACCGAAACCGAACTGAACCAATTCGGTTGGATTTTTGGTTCACCTAAAATAGATTTCGGTTTTCGGTTCGGTTCGATTTTTATCGGTTCGGTCGGTTCGGTTTTGAACCGATGTTCAACCCTAGTTGTAACTTGACGTTATGTCTTTAGGCCGGTTAACCCATATAAACCAGGAGTCGGGTAATCGATACGCATATTATAGTTGTCTGCATACCAGCTAGTTGCATATATAATGTGGTATCCTATGTATAATATTATATGCTTTTTATGGTCAAACCGTATATATATCATATACCATTGGAATGTTGCATATAAATGGTAGAAGTACTCAATTACATGGTATTTAATTCCGGCAGATTGCGCGTACATGCAATCACCCACCAAAGTATTAAATTCTAACTTGCATGCAATGAAAACTGATTATTATAGTTCTCTTAGAGCAAGTCCAACAGCTTTCCCAAATTTTTGGGAATTGAGTTTTGAAGATTTTGAACTAAAAAATTACCCCAACAGATGCTCCATTTCATTTTCCATTTTGGAGTAATTCTCCAAAATGAGGTGAGCTTTCCCTAAATTTGAGGTGATCCCCAAATTTCCAAATCAATGTATTTTTCTTTTTTTTTTTCTTTTATTTACTAATTTAATGGATAAAAAATAAAATAGAGCCAACCAAAAAGTGAGATTGTTAAATTAAGATTCTAGAATATTTTTATTCATTATAAGTAAAATAAAAAATAAAAAATATCTTTATTCCTTAAGATTTTAGAATATTTCCTTATTAATCAAATAACAAATAATTTATAATTTATTAAATTTAGATTCTAGAATATTTTTATTTATTATAAGTCAAATAAGAAATAATTTTTCATTTATTAGGTTAAGATTCTAGAATATTTTTATTCTTTATAAGTCAAATAAAAAATAAATTATCATTTATTAAATTAAGATTTTAAAATATTTTTATTTCCTTAAAAGTCGAATAACAAATAATTATTATTTATTAGTTTAAGATTCTATAATATTTTATTTTCTTATATAAGATAATATATAATTAGTTATTGTAATTTATATGGTAAAAAATGAAATTATTAAATGCAGTGTTCTCCAAAATAGAGAATCTGTTGGAGTTGGGCTCAAATTTTTTTAGAGAATATGACAGTTGATTCTCCATTTTGGAGAAAATTATGGAGAAGTTGTTGGACTTGTTCTTAAAAGCAATGAAGAAGCTTCCTTTCCCCTTTGATCGATCTACTCGATCTTACTTACTGTGTACTATTGCTACAGTTTTGGGTTGAAAATTATACAAGTGGTCAGTTTTGTAAGAACATTTTTGTGATAAAGAAAGATCGAATTAGGAGAATGCGCTTAGCAAGAAGTTTGCCGTCCTAGAGCATTCATACAGTTTATGGAGATATGAATGAGTTGATCGAGGAATTCGGAACATATAAGATGTGTTCGGACTTACCAAGCATGCCTAATTGCCTACCACTTTTTTTGATATGGTGTTCTAGTTTTGTTTTCACTTACACTTAGACCTGTTAATCGGGTCGGGTCGAGCGGATTCGGGTTCGATCATTTCAGGTTCGGGTTAAATTGGGTTCGGTTTCGTTATGGGTCACATGTCAATTGGACGGGTTGTAGCGGGTTTTTGATTGGTTCGGGTTGACCAACGGGTCTAAAATCTCCTTTTTTTATGATTATTAAAATCAATTTTTAATTAAATAATAATATATTATTATAGTATATTATTTTAATAATAAAATATAGTATTATAATTTTCAAAATAAAATTTAAAAAAACTATAAATATACTAAATCGGTCAACCCATCGGGTTTCGGGTTTCAACCCAACTGGTTTCGGGTTTCAACCCAACTGGTTTCGGATTCTATCGGATTCGGTTGATTTCGAGTACAAATTTTCGGGTCTTGACCCTAAAATTATCGGACGGTTCAGGTCGGGTTAGCGGGTTCGGTCAGCTTTTGACAGCTCTACTTAGACTACATTACAATATGTATATTATTTAATCAACATCACATATTATTTAATCAATTTTCCACATGTATTTTTTTTCTTCTAAATAACAATTTGAAATGCATGAGGATTTCTTTTTTGGTCGAATTATAATGGGTAAAGTTTCGAAAACTCTATTTAAACTTAAGAAGTGAAATGTTTGTTACTTCGGCTCGTCATTTAATGGACCTTTCCAAAAAGAAAGAGAGTGAAGTGAGTCCGTTGCCCAAGCCCACCACCAGCAATAGAGCTCATTGTTTTTTGTTTGGGCCTGTTGGTGACCCATTTTGTACGGCATAATTTTTTTTTTTCCTTTGGGAAAAAATTAGACTGACATTAAATTAGTCTAGCCTATTCTTGTGGGTGAGGACTCAAAGTTCCGAGTGGGCTTGTATTTAATTGGTACACGAATTACATAGACTTGCGACAATCAAATCAACCGCTTTGCTAAAGTCACGAGGTACATGTACAATTCGAACTACCTCAAAGGACTGTAGGAGGACGAAAGTGTTTGAAATTAACATCTTAATCTACCAAGGACAAGAATTGTCAAGGTAAATGCCTGGCTATTCAAGCTAGCGTGGTAACGAGACGGTGAGTGAAAGTGAATCGCATTTATCACAATGAGATATCTCCTTCAACCTCGATTTTCGATAGTTTTCTGTTTTTGGCTTCACAATGCTCTTGCCTTAATATTACACTCCATAATTTATTAGATAATGCATGTATTGAAATAATTTTTTTCCGATTGTGACACCGAATAATATATCTTGCAATTGCCATCTCGTTGTATTTTTGATCCATGGAAAATCTTAACAAATCCGTATTCAGGTTTGACCCATTTCTTATTTTTTCGGTTTGACCCCCTTTTTGGATTATACTTTTCATCTATAAATTTTACTTTATGCCATGACCTAATATATGATTTCATATATTTTATATATTTTAAAGAGGTAGAACATGCTTTCATATATTTTAAAGGTGTTTTATTTTAAAAAAAATAGTATTTATAAAGATGAAATAGACATGCGTATACAAGTTTCGCAATAAACTTGATAAATAAACATAATAAACTACACTAACTAAAACATTTAAAATATCAAATTAAAATATTAAATTTCATAAACAAAAATAAGATCCACAAAATTTCATAATATTAATTATACAAATTTTATAAAGTACACAGATAAAAATATAAAATTTCATAAATATAATCATACTCAAAAAACAAATTTTATAAAAAAAAAAAAACATGCTTCGTGCATACTAGTTTTATTCATATAAATTTAACCTTTTTAATTTAAATGTATTAGTTTTATTCATAATCAAACAAACAAACACTAATAAATTAATATTTTTAAAAAAATATAATAGATAACCCACTGAGATAAAAAAGGAATCCTGCGTTGAGGTGACGGAAGAGAGAGTTTAAAAACACAATTTTGCTCTCAGCTTGCCCTAACAAATCGATCCAAAAGACTTTTCGTACGTCGGCAATCGATTCGCAACTGTTTCTTTCAATTCAACTCTTCAATTTCATTCTATTTAACTTTCCAATTTCATTCCACAGTTCAAAGTTCAAGTATGGCGACCATGGTGAGCTCGGCGGGTGCGCTATTGGCAATGCTTAACGAGAACCATCATGCTCTTAAGCTTCACGCTCTTTCCAATCTCAACGCTTTTGCTCATTATTTATGGCCCGAGATTTCTACCAGCATTCCTCTCATGTAATTTCGTCGTCTTCTTGTTTCTAATTGATTTCAAAATTGATGTGCTTCGTATTGTTTATTTTTGCTGTTTCTGATCGATGTGCTTCGTATTGCGGGGCGTGGTTAGATCTTTGGATACTGATTAGGGTTTTGCCTTTTCTTTCTGACATTATTGAATTCTCTTATTTACGGCGTCTGTGTGGGTGGGGAGAGGTCTAATTGAAATTCCGTAGATATTAGGGTTCTTTGGTTAAAGGGGATTATGAAATGTGTAGACTTCAAATTCTAATTCTATCTTTCTTGCGCTGATCTGGGGTTTGAACTCTCAGTGAGGCCATCTGGGATTATGAAATGTGTGTCTTTTTCTGTGTTTCTGTTGAGTTGGTGTGTCGTGGTGAGTTGCTTGTTTTGGGTGTCGACTGTGGTATTGTGCTCTCAGGTTTCTGGTTGGGGGTCCTACCCGGGCCTTTCAGGGCACTCCCCCTCAGCTTTAAGCCAGGGGTGTTCCTATCCTGGCCCCCCAGATTCTGCTGAAGCGGAGTACACTGGGTCATTGTTGTTGTTGTTGTTGTTGTTGTTTCTTTATGCATCATTATAGTCTTTTGGAATTGTTACACTTTGAGGATTAAATGGAGATGCATGCTTTTTTAGAATTTTAGTTATCCTTAAAATCTATACTAAGATATTGCCCCTATGCTCCAAAGCAAGATTGTAGCTTGAAACTTGTAGCTGGTGTAGACTATTAAATGGCAGACCAATCCTTTTTTATTCATGTGATTGCAGAGTTTTACACTTGCATGGTAAATGAGTTTGTTCACTTTCTACTAGTTTGATTCACGGTCTTTAAAAATCTAAATGAGTTTGTTCACTTTCCACTAGTTTGATTCTCATTAGATATGTGATGATGACAAATTTCTTGTTTTCCTGTATCCAAGGGGAGGTGTGTCTTCTCCAGTTCTCCTACCATCCCTTATAAAAGGGTTTTGTTTTGGTTGGTTGGGACCAAAGTGTTTATGTATATCCTTGAGAATATGCCCTTCTTGAAAGGGCTATCCTCATAACTTGAAGCAATGCTTTTTTTGTTATTTTCTCATAATTTAAGAGTTATGAAATGAATGAAAAGACTGCTTCAAAATCTCATCTGTTAGTTGTTCATAATGTGATGCCCAAAGTACTCTTGAGCTTCTATATTCTAAACTTCTCAACATGAACACTTGAATCTGTTTGTTCTGCCCCTTGCTAAATCATCTTTACTTACATATGCATATGGATTGATAAGGTCATGATATATTTCTATTTGCAGAGAAAGTTTGTATGAAGATGAAGAGTTCTCCCAAAGGCAGCTTGCTGCACTGGTTGCTTCAAAGGTATTTCAAGGAGAGTTTTTTATGTGCACATTTCATGTTTCCTAGATCTGTAAATGTTTGTCAAAATCTTGTTACATTTTCTGTTCTATTTTGCTTTTGGTAGAAGCAAAATCTAATTTTGAATTAGTAAGCACCAATCCCTTGAGATCCAAAATTCATGCTCATTTGCCTAGCCTAGTGCATCTCATTGCAGATGGATCCTTGTGTGTAATTTCTAGCAAAGTATCTAGCATGGAATGAAAATAAAGTTGCTTTATTACCCTTTATATGAATGAATGTAGATGTTAATGTGAAGTGATATATTATATTTATATATATTACATGTCTTTGTAGGCACTGGCTGCAATTTCAGATTGATTAATCCTATTGGTAATTTTGTTGTTCCTTTGTTATTCTCTCTAGGTTTTCTATTATCTCAGTGAGTTGGATGACTCCTTATCATATGCACTGGGGGCTGGTACTTTATTTGATGTTTCAGAGGATTCTGACTATGTCCGAACTCTTCTTGGTATGATCTTTTCTCCTCAATTCTGATTCTCAGACGTTTAATTGTATAATATTTTGGTTTACCTATGGATGCAGATGATGATGTTTATTTGCCTTTTATTTTTCTGTCAGACAAAGCTATAGATGAGTATGCTAGTCTTAGGACAAAGGCAGCCCAATCAAGTGATGAGGCATCAAAAATTGATCCTCGGTTGGAAGCAATTGTGGAGAGATTGTTGGAAAAGTACGACTTTTTCAGTTTCTGTTACATATATCTGTATTTTTAAATGGTTAGCTAATAATTTGCTTTATTAGGTGCATTTTGGATGGACGATACCAGCAAGCTATAGGGATGGCTGTAGAATGCAGAAGGTTGGATAAACTTGAGGAAGCAATTACAAGAAGTGATAATGTCCATGGATCCTTATCTTATTGCATCAATGTCTCTCATTCATATGTCAACCGGAGGGAGTACAGACAAGAGGTGATAAGTCATATAGATCTTCAGATTGAACAATCTGTACATTAATTTTTAGTAAATTATAGTGAATATCCAATATGGTCTTCCCTTATCAATCTGTTAAAATTCATAAAGGTTCAGTCTCTTAAAATTTATTTACAAGGACTTTTGTAGCTTAAAAAAATATAGTGATATATAATGATGTAGTGTTTTAAGTGATTGGTTATCATTTGCAGGTCCTTCGTCTGCTTGTCAAAGTCTACCAGAAGTTGGCTTCTCCTGATTTTTTGAGCATTTGCCAATGTCTCATGTTTTTGGATGAACCTGAAAGTGTGGCCAGCATACTGGAAAAGCTTCTACGTTCGGAGGAAAAGGATGACGCCTTACTTGCATTTCAAATAGCCTTTGATCTTGTAGAGAATGAACGTCAGGCTTTTCTGTTGAACGCGAGGGACCGTCTACCGAATCCAAAGACTGTTGCAACAGGGCAAGTGCAGCAGACGACTCAGGAAGAGGAGTCTACTCAAAATGAAAGTACAAATGCTTCTGAGGATGTCCAAATGACAGAGAACACAAACACATCTGATGGAAGTGTGCTTGAAGTAGATCCCACAGAAGCAGTTTATGCAGAGAGGTTAACGAAAATTAAGGGCATATTATCTGGAGATACATGTATCCAGTTAACATTGCAATTTCTATATAGTCACAACAAGTGAGCATCTCTTCTTCTTCTTCTTCTTTTTTCCCATTTTCTGTGTCTTTAAATTGTTGTCCACTCATCCTTCACTTATAATAAATCCATTTTTTTGCGTTTAGATCGGATCTTCTCATTCTAAAGAGAATAAAGCAGTCTGTGGAGATGAGAAATAGTGTTTGCCACAGTGCAACAATACACGCAAATGCTATAATGCATGCTGGTACAACAGTGGACACATTTCTTAGAGAGAATTTGGTATGCTGTACATCCTTTATCTTTTTCAACCCTTTTCAAGCACTCTGGCAGCCTTTTTGTAAAATTTATATACTTACTATATTGTCCTTAATGATTGTTCAGGAATGGCTTAGCAGAGCTACTAATTGGGCTAAATTTAGTGCCACTGCTGGGTTAGGTGTTATTCACAGGGGCCACTTGCAGCAAGGCAGGTCATTAATGGCACCTTACCTGCCTCAAAGTGGGAACGCAAGCGGTGGAAGTCCGTACTCTGAGGGTGGAGCTCTCTATGCCCTTGGTCTGATCCATGCTAACCATGGTGAAGGCATCAAGCAGTTCCTTCGTGATAGCCTTCGCAATACCAATGTCGAGGTGCTTAGCTTTCCAATAAACTAAATATAGCTTGTCATTAGTATCTTTATTTTGTTCTTATTTATATTGTACTGAACTCTGGGGTTTGTGTAGGTTATTCAACATGGTGCATGTTTGGGTCTCGGTCTGGCAGCACTTGGGACTGCTGATGAGGAGATATTTGAGGACATAAAGAATGTGCTGTACACTGACAGTGCTGTTGCTGGAGAGGCTGCTGGTATAGCTATGGGTCTACTTTTGGTTGGCACTGCTAGTGATAAGGCTAGTGAGATGCTTGCTTATGCACATGAGACTCAGCATGAGAAGATCATCAGGCATGCTTCCTGCTATCTCTTTTTAGTGTTTGTTTGGTGTATCTCTTTTTTATTTATAATGCAGGTTTTATATAATATAAGTATTTATATGGTAAAAATTGACTTTGGCATAGAAAATGTTTTAAATTGATACCTCTCAATCACATGCTAGCACTTCTCTAAAAAACATTATCCCTAAAAATGTCTCTTTTTTTTCTACCAAAAAGAATCTACCAAGCCTTTACCTTTCTCACTTGTTTAATCATGTTGACTTTTTTTTTGTGATACAGAGGTATTGCTTTGGGTATAGCACTTACAGTTTATGGAAGAGAAGAAGAAGCTGATACGCTAATTGAGCAAATGACCCGTGACCAAGATCCTATAATAAGATATGGTGGAATGTATGCATTAGCATTAGCCTACCGGGGAACATCTAACAATAAGGCCATCCGCCAGCTTCTTCACTTTGCTGTGTCTGATGTGAGTGATGATGTTAGGCGAACAGCAGTCTTAGGGCTTGGTTTTGTCCTGTATTCAGAGCCGGAGCAGGTTAGTAACTTATCTAACTTCTGTTCTGAACAGACTGCTTGAATTCTGATGTGGTCTTGGCTAATTATTATACATATGATGATGGGAAGTAATTTTTGCTGTTGATAATAATAATAATATAGGCCTATCTGCTTTCCAATCCTGTCCTTGATATGATAAATCAATTTTTGTTACTTTTCAACTAGGCATACTTAGACTGTTTAATCTCTGTTTTAGCTCATCCCAAATTTATGAAGTTTGTTCTAGTCTAATTTTTATGGTTTCTTTCATATGCAGACACCACGTATTGTTTCTTTATTATCAGAATCATACAACCCTCATGTCCGATATGGTGCGGCCCTAGCAGTAGGCATTTCATGTGCTGGTACGGGCTTGAGTGAGGCAATATCCTTGCTGGAACCATTGACGTCTGATGTGGTTGATTTTGTTCGTCAAGGTGCACTAATTGCCATGGCTATGGTCATGGTCCAGATTAGTGAAGCTAGTGATTCTCGTGTTGGAGCATTCAGGTACATTCATCTTATCATTCTTCCATAATTTTTATAGCAATATTTCAGGTACATTAATTCCTTAATCTAGAATGGAAAAATTTATAATAAGCAGAAAAAATACAAACGACTTTGATATTCTATTAACAAATTATTTACATGGCGTATTCTCATAAAATACAAACGACTTTGAGACTGGAAAAGATAATTCTTGACAAGCATGAAGACATTCCCTAATGTTGAATGGAAAAATTCACAGAAAAAAAAAATCAAACCACTTCCATGTTCTCTTAACAAATTATTTACATCAATGTAGGTGCAAATTAAAGTAGATAATTATCGGCAAACATGAAGACACGATAGTTTTTATGAATTACTTACCAAATGTTGAATGGAGAAATATATAATAAGCAGAAATAAAAACAAAAACATATGCCTTCCATATTTTCTTGGCAAATGATTTACATGGTATTATATCAATCTAGGCGGAAATTGGAGAAGATAATTTTGGACAAGCATGAAGACACTATGAGCAAGATGGGAGCAATTTTAGCCTCTGGAATCGTTGATGCTGGTGGAAGGAATGTGACAATTCGATTGCTTTCAAAGACGAAGCATGATAAAATTACAGCAATTGTCGGTCTAGCTGTTTTTAGTCAGTTCTGGTACTGGTATCCTCTTACCTACTTCATAAGTTTAGCATTCTCACCAACGGCATTCATTGGTCTGAACTACGACCTGAAAGTCCCAAGTTTTGAGTTCTTATCCCACGCAAAGCCTTCTTTGTTCGAGTACCCTAAGCCAACTACCGTTCCTGCTGCCACATCAGCAGTGAAGCTTCCAGCTGCCGTTCTGTCAACATCAGCGAAGGCAAAAGCTAGGGCGAAGAAAGAAGCAGATCAGAAAGCAGCTGCTGATAAAGCAGCTGGTTTAGAGCCAAAGGGAAAATCATCTTCTGAAAAGGATGGTGAATCCATGCAGGTATTTCAACATTTTTTATATCTTGCTTTCATTTTAAGCTGGGTTTGCAGCAAGTTTAAATGGGAAGCTTTAAATTTAACGACAGTTGAAATTTTATGTGGTCATAGTGTTTTTTTTCACCTGGAAACAAAATAAACTTTTAAGGGCTCATTTGATATAGTTTTGAAGCCATTTTGTATTCTCACTATAATTACAATAAATTGTTTCGAAATATGGTATGACCTAATAATCACCTTGACTCTCAAAACTGACAACTAAAGTTTGAAAACAAAAAAAAATCATCCGTAATACTACCTCCATTTAGAAATGATTGTTATTTTAGCCTTTAAATCTTGTTAGGAAATGTTTGTCATTTAAGGGTTATAGATACTGCTTTATTGGTTTGTTACAAGGTTTATTATTGGCAAATGCACATATTGACACTTTGATGCAAATCGTCTTTATTATTCATTGTCTAAAAGTGGTGTGGTGCCTAAAATGACAATCTTTCATGAACAGAGGGACTGTTTTTTTAGTTTGGAAAAAAAATGCTGAAAGCTCAATGCTAAACCAAATGATCCCTAAAAGAACTACATTGATAGTAAGCTTATTCTGTACCATCTGTAAATGAACAGGTTGATGGTAGCACATCAGAGAAGAAGGCAGAACCCGAGCCATCATTCGAGAAGCTAACCAATCCAGCAAGAGTGGTTCCTGCTCAGGAAAAGTTCATCAAGTTCTTGTCAGACAGCAGATACACGCCGGTCAAGTTGGCCCCCTCGGGATTCGTTCTTCTAAAAGATCTGCGTCCCACGGAGCCCGAGGTCTTGTCTTTGACCGACTCTTTCTCGTCCGCCGTGGGCGGGTCCACCACCACTACCACCACCACCGCCTCACAGCAGGGATCAGATGCAGCTGCTGCATCCATGGCTGCTGACGATGAGCCTCAGCCGCCTCAGCCATTTGAGTACACCTCATGATGATGATCATGAGATTGCAATGCTTCAGATTGTTGAAGAACAAGATTGGGTTTTTAACGAATGAGATTCTGATTTTGTTGTCAAAGTTTTTTTTTTTTATCAGATGGAGGGAATGGCAGGAATTCAGATTATTGCTACTCACTGTTGAACAGTTGCTAGTTATGCTTTAAAAGTCTTTATCCTTCTGCCTCCTCCATTTTGTTCCTGTTTCTAGTGGATTAGACAATTTTTTTGGTGCCCTTTTTCTTAATTTATAAAAATTAAACTATATCATACTTTTTGCCATATATTAACCAAATTTTATGTAGAAATGTATCATATTTTGTAGGAAAAATTGCAGACCTAAGTTTATTGTCGTGTTGTATACCGTATGTAAATTCTAATTAAGCTCGGTAGACTTCTAGCTTGATCACATTAGACAAATGCACGTACGTAAATAAGTCCAAGTCACCACTAACTATAATCCTAAGTCCTATACCAAAATCTACCCATGCCCTAACTATAATAAATCTTGAACCATATCTAAAATCTTACTTGAAGTCTTACATTATTAAATCATAAATCTAAATCCATACCTTATCCAAAATCTATTCTTAAGCCTGGCCTTCAATTCTACATCCAAACATGTCCTAAGAGCTCGTTTGATTAAACACATGAGAAATTCTACATCAAAACTCGGTCCTAAAGAGCTCGTTTGATTAAAAACATGAGAAATGTATTTTCTAGAAAATTAAAATAGTGATTTTTGTAAACAATGAGACGTATTTTCTAGAAAAATAGTGATTTTTGTAAACACATGAGAAATGTATTTTCTAGAAAATTAAAATAGTGATTTTTGTACTTATTTAAAGTTAATATTAAAAAAATTAAAAAAAGAGGTGGAAGTAAAACTTACTCACCCCAAACATGGTAGTAATAATTTCTATATTTTGGAGGAATTGAAATCATGTGATTTTTCTTATTACCAGACACATGCATTGAAATAATGAGATTTTAACAATAAACCTCAACAAAATTCTATCCTCAACCCTAACTCTTGCTTTAAATCCTATGGAGTACTTTCACTAGTACAAAAGGCTACGAACCAATTGTGGTGGTGAATATATAGATGTGGAGTAAATCTTGTGAAATAGTTCCTGAGACAATGACTCCATATACCCAACAAAAAATGGGGTGACAGAACGCAAGAATTGTGTGCTTAAGGATATGGTCAATGTCATGTTGTCATAATTTGGGTTAAAGAATTCGTTTTGATTGAAGCGATGCTAACGACCAACTATATTTTGAATGGAGTGTCAAAAAAGAGAAAGCGTCAATCCCCTTACGAGTGTGGTTTAATTAAAAGAAAACCTAATCTCCATTATCTTCATATATCTGGTTGTCGTGTGGTTGTTATACTAACAGACCCTAAGCGCAAGACATTAGGAGATCGAAGTGTTGAGTGCATATTCATATATAGGATATGCCCATCACTCTAAGGCCTATAGGCTCTTTGTCATAGAACCTAATCATGTCAACTCGGTCAACACTGTAATAGAATCTCGTGATGCCATATTTAATGAGACTTGATTCTCATCGAGCCCTAGGCATAGAGAGATAGACAAAGAGGGCGTCAATCCATCATCGGATCCAGTGGAACTGAGGAAGAACCAACATTGGCGCTTGGGTGTAGAATCACTAGGTCCATGACGCGCCTTTGGCATTGAATATATTTATAAATTTATAAAGAGAAGTTTAAATTTTAGATTTTTCAAAATTGAATTAGTGAGGGGTAATCGAAGAAAATAAATTCCATAAGACTAGATAAAACTAAGAGGGGTAGATTAAATTTTGAGTGAAATATACTCTCATAAACTCGTATAAGCTACAATAAGAATCATCAATCCCACTGTCGAGCAGATGATAAAGACTTTTATTTTATTTTTTTACCATGAGCAGATGATAAATTTTAATTTTATTTTTTTAACGAAATATAAATACTTCATTAACAAATTTTCAATTCTGAAATTTTAATCAAAATGTGAGTACCTATCAATTAGAAAGGAATATAAAAACATGTTCAAAATAGATTGTGTATAAAAAACTGAATTTTTTAATGAAAAAATACTTAGTTGGTAGTTTTTTTGATTTTTTAATACCCAATGTCTAAATTTGTCCGTGTTAATTACTTAATTGGTACTTTTGTCGCTCGAGCAGTCGAGCTCTGAAACTTGAAAGAAGAAATTTTGGCAATTTGGCGCTCTCGATCAAAATGGGGCAAATTTCTCTTTGCACCATCTTTCCACCAAATCCAAATCGCTTCAATGCTGTGAGAGTGAACTCATCGATTCGAACGCCTAGGTTTTCCATGGTTATTGCTCGGGATTCTGCTTTGAATGCAGTTACCTTCCGCTCTGGAGTGCATTGGGATAATCTTGTAAGGGTGCGATTGAACAACAATGGTTTTAGGTTAGTGCTTCTTTCTCCCTCTCTCTTGTGTGAATAACTCGTTCCTTAACTCTTTTGTGAGAGTCTTCCATCGATTTGAATTTGGCTAGGTCTTCTATGGCGACTGTCCGCGAATCTGCTTCGTTGATCTTCCGCTGTGGAACTGGACAAGCAATGGTGGGATTGAAAGAGTTAGTCTTCTCTCTCCCTCTTTGTTCTTGTGTGAAAAACTCGTTCTTGAACTCTTTTGTGAGAGTGTTCCATCGATTTGAATTTGGCTAGGTCTTCTATGGTGACTGCCGCGAATCTGCTTCGTTGATCTTCCGCTATGGAACTGGAAAAGCAATGGTGGGATCAAGGTTAGTCTTCTCTCTCCCTCTCTGAGATGTTCTGTGTGAAACTCATAAATTTGTGCTAATTCTTGTTGCTGTTTTGTTCATGAGATATATTCTACTGTTGTTGTTGTTGTTCTGTTAATGACAAGCAATGGTTGAATTAGTCTATGCTAGTTGCTATATTCTAGGAAGCTGATTTGATTGTTTAGGTTGTTAGTAGGTAGTTTTTAGAGGGTCCATTAAGCCACCTTTCTAGGCATCTCTTGTTGGTTCAAACGTGGATTACAGTCTGCACTTTGTATTGCCTATTTAAGCCTAATTTCTGTTTCAATGAAAAGTGTGCAATTCAGCACATCTTTTTAATTGTGTATGTCTTTCTCCTTCATTTTGTTAACATCTTTTCCATTGTCAAATTACAACACATTCATCCTTCTCTGACATTAATGTTGTTCATCCTTCTGAACAGTATTGAAGAGGAATTGAAACCGGAAGATTCAAACCGGTGGGGTAATGTTAGGATCTAACAAGTTGGTATTGGGTAATTAGGTTATTTTGCAAGAATCTCACAAAATAAGCTTGATATTGGAACTTTAGATTTTTATTGAGTGGGAAAAACATGCCATACAATGCAAGCTTCTTGCCTATTTATAGGGAGAAGCTAGGAGTATTAGCTAGAGGAATTCTCTAGAGGAGAATTCTCTATATTTACAAAAGTACATAATATCCTAAGAACATTCTAGAGCTTTTAACTATAGATTTTACAAAAGTACAAGATATTTCTAGTAAAAGTAAATGTTTATGGAGAAGAGTGCCTATAGACTCTTCTAAAATTATTTAGACAATATCTACTTTATATGAGGATAGTCCTAGAATATTCTAGAAGTATTTAGGTAGGATTTTTAATTCTCCTCCTATAATATGTTTTTAGGGGTGTTGTATCAGTACACCTCCCCTGAAAAACCGCCTTGTCCTCAAGGCGGAAAGATGGGAATTTTTCAGCTAGAAGATCATAATTCTCCCAGCTTGCTTCTTCCATTGGTCGGTCTGCCCATTTGACAAGGAGTTCCAACGAAGCAATGCCTCCCGTGCGAACCCATCGATGCGAGAGAACTTTCTCGGGTTTGACAGTAAGTTCGAAGTCTTCATTGATTGGTAACGTTGTGGGGGAAGACATTGCTTGTTGTCCAAAAGTTGGCCGAAGAAGCGAGACGTGGAAGACCAGGTGGATTTTGGAGGATTCTGGAAGCTCCAATTCATAAGCTACTGGCCCAACTTGACGGATGATCTTGTAAGGACCGAAGAAACGGAGAGATAATTTCTCGTGTTTACGTTGGGCTAGTGATTGCTGGCGGTACGGTTGGAGGCGCAAGAAGACTGAATCCCCAACTTGAAATTGTTGATCACGTCTATGAGCATCGGCTTGTTGCTTCATTCGGTTTTGAGCTTTCAAAAGATTGTCCTTGAGCATTTTAAGCATAGCATCACGAGTTACTAATTGTTCTTCCAATTCTACTAAGCAAGTTTCTCCCTGAATTAAAGGATGAACTGGTGGAGGATCTCTGCCGTAGACCAGCTTGAAAGGAGTAGTTCCGGCTGAAGTGTGGAACCCTGTGTTGTAAGAGAATTCTGCCCACGGTAGGAATTGGCTCCAAGAACGGGGTTGCTCCATGGCAAAACACCTTAAGTAAGTCTCTACACATCGATTGACCACCTCGATTTGCCCATCAGATTGTGGGTGATATGCAATGCTCATTCGTAGCTTGGTTTTGCTGAGACGAAAAAGTTCCTGCCAGAATGTACTAAGAAAAACAACATCTCGATCTGACGGAATGGACCTGGGCACCCCATGGAGACGAACAATTTCTTTGCAAAATATATTTGCAATATTCTTGGCAGTGTATGGGTGAGAAATACCAATGAAATGAGCGTACTTACTGAGGCGATCAACCACCACTAGGATAGTGTCGTGCTCGTTTAATTTAGGCAACCTAGTGATGAAGTCCATAGAAACGTCTTCCCATATTTGCTCAGGGATTGGCAGGGGTTGTAGAAGACCGGTTGGGGGCGAGAGCCTGATATTTTGCTTGTTGACAGATCCAGCAATTTTGAACATACTCACGAAGTTAAAAAAAGATCATACATAAATTTCGAAATAAGGAGGTATATTATCCATAACCTTGGCCCCATGATGATTGTATAATGCAAATTGGTTAACTTCAACAGACTAAATCTGAGTTGCTAGCTGATATATGGTTCTAACAACCTTATTTTAAATCTATTTGCATCTATACTTATCTTGGAATGTCTACACATCCTCGAAGTCTAATTACATTAAAAAAAATCTTGACAACTTAATTTTTTTATCTAGGAATAGGTAGGCTAGATTATTGTTTCTTGTGTAAGTGAACTCCAATGGAATGTGTAAGTGGAAATTCGATCTATATGATTTTGAGTATAAGAGCAATGAAGTCAAAATTATTCTGATTTGAGTTCTTAATTGGAGACAAGGTAGAAGCCAAAAGAGTTGATATTTATATGCAAATTTATAAATATTTTATTATTAATCAAATAATAAATAATTTATCATTTATTAAATTAAGATTTTAAAATATTTTATATACTTATTAGCTAAATGAAAAATAATTTATGAGTTGAATTTTTATCTCTTTTTAGTGGAGTTGAATTTTTCTCTCTCCATATCAAAATATTAATTTCTTTTTTTATTCTCTTTTGACGGATTTATCAATTATTTTTTTATAGAATTTTAATAACTTATCTCACAAAAATTTCACAAACTCCATGGGAACGAGGTCTAAATTTTCGTTAAGTCATGCCTCACATGTGAGTGACTCTCAGACATAGATGAACAACATACACGTACGAAACTTTTGTAAGAAAATGGTAAAATTTTCAAACTTTTGAAAGTTCAGCAAAATACCCATATCTTAAACTGGGCGCCTTTGATTTAATTAGAGTCATGAAAAAGTTGTTACTTGTATGGTGGTGTAGATAATGAAACCTATACAAAAAGTGATTGAAGAGCGTTTGAAGCCCTGTGATTCGCATTAATTCAACAGAGGCGTATTCTTTTAAAAAAAGTTCAATTTCAACCCAAAAAAAAGTTGATTTTTTCACATGCAAAATCCTTGTGAGGTGCTTATTAATCCACAGGCTCCTCCTAGTCAAAACCATCTTCAATCTTCATCCTATGTGATAATTATTTTTTTGGAAAATTTCGAATATTACCCTCAAATTTTGCACTTTTTCAAATGATGCTATGAAAATAATTATACCGCATAGTACCCTAGTTTTTAACTGAGTTCGTCCCATGCCCTTTCTTCGGTTTTACTCTAACTTTCATCACATTTCTATTTTTAACAAAATATTTAAAACTTAAATTGTAGCGTGAAGATTTAAAAAAAAATCATCTTCTCCAAATATTTATTTAATAAGATATCTCTACTGAACCAACATGCATTTTGCATATTTTTTAATCTAAGATTTTAATAATTAGATATTTAAAAGTAATTTTTTAACTAGGCACTTCGAATTTGCACTAAAAATATAGATGGTCTATGGGGAGAAACCGAGTTAGAACCCATAATTTTATTAAAATTTTGGGTTAAAAAAATGTAAGATTTGGGGCATTTTGGAGAAGACAATTTTTTAAAAAATCTTCACGCTATAATTCAAAATTTAAATATTTTTTTAAAATAGAAATGTCACTGAAGTTGGAGAAAAAGTCAAAAAACGAAGAAAGGATATGGAGCAAACTCGGTTAAAAACTCGGGTACTATGTAGATTAACTTTTTTTCAAGGTATCATCTGAAAAAGTACATAAAATTCAGAGACCAACCAAAATTTCCCTTATTTTTTTTTATTTTACTCATTTTTTAATGTAATTCATGTATAGCACAAAAATCCACTTGCTATATATTGATATTTCTAGCACTTACAATTTGCACTATAAATCCAGGTACTTTCCAGAATCCACAATTTACCCTAAACTTGAAGTAACTCAACAAAGGCAAAAAACTTGTCCTTGATGAGCTTGTTGTCCTCATTTGAGCTTGAGCCCTACACAATTTTCTGACCAATCTCATCAAATACAAACATGGAGAAAGAAGACAATTACACGGTATTTTTTTATTTTCAATTTTTGTTCTATATATTCAATTCACATATAATGACTAATCTCCATTTCTTAGCTTCTTATCTTTTTTTTTTTTTTGTGTGTTTTCAAACAATTATCATGTTACAGACAAGTTCTATGAATGAGATGGATTACACCCACCAACAAATCATGATGATGAACAATCCTCCATTCTCTCAACCTCAATATGATCATTATCCGAGCTTCGGAGATGGAGATGGATCGAATTTCATGCTCAAATTTCCGGTCCTTAATGATGATCATGATCATATTAATGATCAATCTCATCATCATCAAGAGATTATTAGTAGTGGTAATGAGCCATTGGTGCAACTTGAGTTTCTCGGTTCGGGTCAAGTTATGATGAACCAAAGAAATAGTAATAACAATGGAAAGAGCAATAATGGCGGTAGTAGTAAGAGGAAAAGGGCTCGTAGTGTGAAGACAACAGAAGAAGTAGAGAGCCAAAGGATGACTCATATCGCGGTTGAGAGGAATCGGAGGAAGCAAATGAATGAGCATTTGAGAGTTCTTAGGACTCTTATGCCAAGTTCCTATGTTCAAAGGGTAAGAATTAATTCTTTCATCTATCTTGATTTTTAGTGTTGTTTTGTTTCAATTTTATGTGCTAGATAGAGTATTGGATGATTTGTAGAAAAAGGGTTAACTTAGATGACATCATTTGCACAAATAGGGCAATTGTGTTTATCAACTTGAAGAAAATGGCATGTCTTCATAGCAAAAATTCATGTCACTTATAATTAAATAGCTTATATATATATGAGCTAGTTTTACAAATTGGGTTTGATCTTGTAGTTATGTTGTTATTAGTTTGTTATAGGATCTTAGGGCTCGTTTGATATCGATATCAAAAATATGAGATATTAGGTAACAATAGGTCATGAGATATCAAGATTTTTTTGAAAGATATTAAAATAGCACTGTTATATCACTTAAATATCAAACTGATATTATAATAATAAACCAGATATGGGTATGAGTCATATCCATACGCACACCTGATATTCTGATATAATTACGAAACAGGCCTAAGATACAATCATCTCCCATGTAACTATTTGTGTTTGAAATGTTAATAATGAGAAATTCTCACAATTACATTGATTACACTTTCCATTCAGGGAGATCAAGCATCAATAATAGGGGGAGCAATCGAGTTCGTCAGAGAACTCGAGCAACTCCTACAATGTCTAGAGTCTCAGAAACGTCGAAGACTCTATGGAGAAGCCACATCATCCGGAGGAGGAGGAGGAGGAGTTGCACTTCCTATTGAAAACAATCAACCATTTGGCCAAAACAACAATGGAAATGAAGACAACCAAGTTATGGAGCCTAATAATAACAAGCATGTTGATTTGGACAATACTACTATAATGATGGCTAATCTTGGAGGTCTTCAAGAAAAAACCGCTGAGAATAAGTCCTCCATTGCGGATGTTGAAGTCAAGCTATTAGGGTTTGATGCCTTTATCAAGATCCTATCAAGAAGGAGGCCTGGCCAGCTGATCAAGGCGATCTCGGCTCTCCAAGATTTGCAGTTCAATATCCTTCATACCAACATCACCACTATTGAACAAACTGTTCTTTACTCTTTCAATGTTCAGGTACATCTTAATCTCTTTTTTTGGTCAAGGATACTATCCGTGGGAGTCAAAACGGTGACCTCATGGTACTACCATGAAGACTTAACCGCTTGACTAGATGTCAGGCGGTACATCTTAATCTCTCAATCAACCATAAAAATATCCCAGATTTAGAATAAGTGCTTGTTTGGCAAGGCCAAAACGTAGCGATTGAGGTAGAGTTTTAACCTAGTTTCAACCGCTACTGTTACACCTTAGAATGCCAAACACGACCTAAGTTTCATTTTAGTTTCAACCACTACTAACAAAGTATATATACAAGAAAATAAGGGAAAATATTTAAAGCAAACGACCTAAAATTTTTTAACAAAAGTTCCGAAAATATAAAACACAATTACATTAAAGTAGTCTATATGTGTAACACAATGTATAATGACAAGTATTAACACATGTATGTATACATAGTCTAACTTAATTAGGAATGAATGAATGATATTACAATACAATAGTGCATTATTTTTTGCTCTTCAAATGATATGTAGATTTCATAATCCATTTATATAATCATTATTCACATGTATTTATAATTTACGTATTTATATGATGCAGATTAGTAGTGACACAAGGTTTAGCGCAGAGGATATAGCCAGCTCGGTGCAACAGATATTCACCTTCATCCATGCAAGTACAACTATGTAATCCATTAATCCTAATATATATGTATTTTTGAATTACTATAGTGTAAGATGAGAAAAATATAAAGATTTGGGACATGTATACAAGTGGTCAATTTTCATATTGATACATATAGATAGCTTTCTTCAAAAATTGTATGAGGCCTGTAGATCTGTCAATCGGTTTGGTCAGGTCGGGTTATTTCGGGTTCAGATTGAGTTGGGTTCGGGCCATAACAGGTTACAGGTTAAACCGGTTTGGATCATTACAAGTTTTTGGACAAGTCGAGTTGACCCAACATGTCAAGACTCAAGAGATATAACAAATCGGGTCAACCCAATCTATTTCAAGTCAACCGAGTCTGATTTAAACTGGGTTTCGGGTTGAAATTTCCAAGTTAAAACCCGAAAATTTCTCTGCGGATCGGGTCAGCATTTAACAATATATAGATAGTGATGGTAACATTTTAAGCTTATTATATGTTTCATTATGTAAAAATGATGATCGATTTGAAGGTCAACGAGCTTCAGTACAATGTTATGAACCAAAGTGGGCCGAGTTGACTTGTCATAAATTAACATACATATATGTTTTTTTTTATAAACAAGAGTATAGTTTTATTAATGAAAAGGGTCCATCTCATTTACAAGGTCAACTTCTTCATCCGATCCATCAATCACAAATTTTTATGATTTTTTGGTGTTTTCCACACTTTAAAAAAATTGAAACATAAAAAAATGCATAGAAATTTCAAAATAAATCTATCTCCAATGAATCAAGTGAATAAGAAAAATGTCTTATATGTAAAATGGTATGTTCCTACACGTTTTTGAGGGTTTGACTATTGTTTCAAAATTATTAGGGTTTCTTCTGTGGTCTTCGAGAATCATAATATACCCAAAAATAATTGACTAATTGTCAATTTATTAATAGAATAAACGGACAAATGTAATTAAGAAGCATATAATTGTGACCCAAATCCACCATTATTAACGTCCCTACACATTCTTCATTCTTTGTAGATCGATTTAGTGCGTCGGCTAACTTTCATTAAGTATCACTATACGTGAAAATGAACATATAATAATGTTATGTGTTATAATTTTGAGCGTGTTTAACTGAAAAATCTAAAAGAAAATCGAGGCCTCCATTTTTGTATGAGAGAAAATGAACGTAAAATGAATTACTGATGTATGAAAGTATATAAATTGAACGTGTTTTATTAAAAGAAATCACATCGAAATATGAAAACGTAGAAACTCATAACCAAGAAAACACTTAAAGGAGAAATATTAATGGAAATAGACAAAACGATAGGTAGGAAAAAAACAATGGTAGGGGTGGTTTAAAATAAAATTCAGATGCGTCAAATATTAAAATGACAAAACTAGTTTTTTTCTAGGAGAGCGAAATAGATAGGGTTTTCAACGGGTCGACCCACACTGATCCAACTCGTAATTTGTGGGTAGCGGATCGACCAGTGATTCGTAAGAGTCGGGGTTGATTTTTTTTTATTTTGCGGGTCGCGGATCGGGTTAAACTCGCGCGGGTCGATCCACGTGGATTAACCCGACAAGTTTTTTTAAAAAAAATACATATTTCTAGGTAAAAAAATTATTTTTTTGACCCGATTGACTTAGTCGAATGGGTCAAGCAGGTTGAACCACGACCCGACCTGTTACACCCGCAATCTATAACCCGACTCTGGATCATAGGTCAAAAAAAAAAATTTACGGATCGCAGGTCGACCCAACCCGACCCATAAACACCCCTAGAAATAGATAAAACGATATATTGGAGACATTTCGGTCCTCTAAGCCGAAACTATAACAGTCAACAAAGAACTTAAAATGGAAACAAACTTAGGTATTTAGAATTTATGTTAGACATCTAAGGTGGATTGTTCATAAGTTTAATCAAAGCTTTAAGAAATAAAAAGACGTGTTTCTTAGAAATTAAAATTCTCGTACAAGATACTAGGATGCATTATATTCCTTTGAAAAATTATATTATCACATATTAATAGAAATGCTAATTTTGTGGGATTCGAAACAGTGACCTTGGAGTACTACTCCAAGGTCTTAACTGTCGAACCAAAGAACTGGTTATTTAACCAATTCTAATGAAAATGGACAAGCCGCCGTCCGTGGGATTCGAAATGGTGACCTCGGGGTACTACCTCAAGGTCTTAACCGCCGCCGTCCGTGGGATTCGAAACGGTGACCTCGGAGTACTATCCCAAGGTCTTAACCGCCGCCGTCCGTGGAATTCAAAACGATGACCGTAGGATATTACCTCAAGGTCTTAACCGTCGAATCAAATACCCGAAGGCTATTGGTATTGAGTTATTGACTAAACGTACCAACTCTCATAAAAATAAAAACATCGAAATATGGTTTGATTCGAGAGAATTTTTGAGTTATGAAGTCGTCTAAAATTGGGCCGTTTGAATTTGGGCTTTTGGGTGGGACAATTTGGGCTTGAATACAGTTTTGTGACTTTTGTCCGATTAAGTTTAATGTATGTGAAGCTGATTACCTGTATAGTTGGTAGTTGGCGGGTAGTTGGCAGTTGATCATCCAAATTTTGATATTGATTTATTTAATCTAAGAATAGTTTTAAAATTGTTTTGTAAGATAAAGAAATGGATGATTCATGTGTCTAATAAGACTCGGATTTTTTGCATATTTTTTTTTATCTACGAATGTTTACCTCTTCAATTTTTTTGACCGAAAGAATATTTACCTCTTCTTTACATTGCTTTGATACATTGTTTTTAAATGGAAAATTATAGATTTAATTTTATTAATTTACAGATATTTTTTGAATTGATTGCGTGTCATGTGCCTAATAAGACTCGGATTGACACACATGACGTGTCGTGACTCGTGTCCACGCTTTCCTCTCTCGAGTGTCCAGGCTCACACTACTGCACATGAGTCACGCAAAACGACGTCGTATTGATTGCGAAGTACATTAACATTCTTCGTTTTGACTCCTTCACATGGAGAAACTTCAGCTGGAGGTTGGAGAACATGGGCCATTAAACTCCGAGCTGATTTCTGCTGCAATCTTCGCGAAATTAGGGTTTTCAAATCATCTTCAGCTGCAACTTCTCAGTTGCTGGAGCTGAAATTATCAATTTATCCATTCGTCGAAGGTCTGTCGGATGAAGAATTTGAGATTTGTTGATCGAAATTATTAGGTCAAATATTGGGGATTTGATTTCTCTTGATTTCTTGTTGTTTGTGCTTGTGAATTTCAGGAGCTAGCTCTTGTCTCTGGTGTATAGATGGCTTGCCAAGCTATACGTTCATGGACGATATCCAAGCTGATTGGCGCCTTCCTTGATCTTGCAATCGCTTACGTTCTTCTATGTTGCTCCACAGTTGCTTTCTTCGTCTCTGAATTTCTCGGATTCTTCGGATTTTCGTTGCCTTGTCCTTGCAATGGTGTTTTGAGCAAACCGAATCCTGAGCACTGTTTACAGAAGCTTCTGATTGATTGTCCAGGAGATAAGATCTCCGCCGTTCAGTTGTCAGTAAGAAGCAGGTTGCCGTTTGATTCGGTTTGGGAACCAGAAGGTGAAGCATCTTGTAGTTCTGTTTCTGGTGCTAAGAAATCACAGGCTGGGACTAATATTGACTTGTTATGGAAGAATGAAGGTTCAGCTGTTGCAGATGAAGGGAAGTTTGATGTTAAGGGGAAAGGAGTAGTACGGAATCGAAAGCAAAGGGGTAATCTTCGAAGAAGGAGAAAGATTAGCACTGATCAGACGAAATTTGCTCCTAATTCTTCATATGAGAATGCTAGGTCTGGTGCTCCAACTGCCCCTTTGTCAAAATATGGTAACAGCAATACTGGGAAGGATTCCTCAGATAGTTCTACTGCCCTTGATTCTCATGGTAATGTAACTAGCCTTACTTGCTTTTGACATGAATGAACATTGATAGGATTCACATACATATCCAATTGGATACAAATGAAAGCCATTCATTTTAGTGGAAGTATGCATTCTTAGTAAGTGTATTTGTGCTTGGATGTTTTGCTTGTATGTAGGCCATACTGTTATTGCATAGGAACTAATCAGAAACTAGTGGGTAGATATTGAACCATTTTTAGTTATGTACTTCACAGTTTCTTGCTTTGCTTTTTATAATTGTATATATCTCAATTCATGTGGATTGTAGTCACAAGCAAATCTCTTTTATACATGAATGGTTTGCTCCAAAAATTTTGTTCTAACTTGTTGGACTATTGTATTTACCAAAACTTTTAATGGTCACTTTGTGTACATGAAGCTTTGAAATTTGTTGGACCAATATCTGAAAAAACTTGCCTTCTTTTGTTGTGATTTTTGCCCAATATGTATGATAAACTGATCAGGCTTCCCAATTTTTCAGATATTGTAGAACCATCACATGTTATGGAACTCGACCATAAATCATGGCTTTCTTCTGAATCAAATGGTGTTATGGAGACAAATAAATTTGAGGACAAAGATGTGGGTTCATTGGGAAGTCAAAGAGATGATACAGGACAACATTTAGATCATGATGCTGGTCATCTGGAAAATGCAGTCAAAATTCTAGAACAGGCTCTAAAAGAAGAGCGTTCTGCACGTTCAGCGCTGTTTTATGATCTGGAGAAGGAGAGAACTGCAGCGGCTACGGCTGCAGATGAGGCCATGGCAATGATTGCACGATTGCAGGAGGAGAAAGCGGCTATAGAGTTGGAAGCTCGACAGTATGAGAGGATATTGGAAGAAAAATCTACTTATGATGCCGAAGAAATGGATATTCTCAAAGAGATCATTATTAGGAGAGAGATGGAGAAACATTTTCTGGAGAAAGAAGTTGAATCTTACAGGAAGATGATTCAGGAAAAGGAACAGTTGGAAGAAGATGCCTCTAATGCTCTAGATATTCAAGGTGAAACCTTGCTTGTTCCTGGTGTGGATAAAAGTGTAGTTAATCTTACAGGTAATGCAGGACAAGATGATAATTCTACTGTTGAGTTTGGTGCAATCCCAGAAGAAAACAAGTTAAGCACTTCTCATGATCACGGATTTCAGGAGAAATCAATAGTGTTAATTGGAGAAATGAAAACTGAAGAGGAAACTGAGTCAAATGTACAATATGATGATGGAAAAGGTTCAGGTGACAATCTTTATGATATTCATGTGATTGATGATAAATGTGATAGTCAAGACAGGAATAATAACGCTGAGTCATCAATGACACGTGATGAATTACCATCTGAACCTTTTGAAGTTCAGAGGGTTGATCATGAAAGTATAGTTTCTGAATTGCGCCGGCATTCCTTTGCCACAGTTGATCATGAAAGGCAGAAACTCAACAGTGAAGTTAGATCCCTGAGAGAGAAATTGAGGAACATTCAAGAAGGCCGTGAGAAGCTTAACTTTTCAAAAGAGCACAGAGACAAGGGAGAAACTGAGCTATTGCTTTTAGAAGATATAGGAAATTTACTCCATGAGATCCGGCAGTTGACAGAGCCACAAAAGAGTTTGCGCAGGACTTCTCTGCCTCCACCATGTTCAAAGGTACCATTTACTGACTTCTTGATAATAAGGGTGCATTTAGATTGTACCAAACATTGCATTATCTTGCATTAAATGTAAGATTTGATTTGATGCAAGATAATGTGTGATCCAAATGCATTCCAAGTAGATAATGCTGTTATTCTGAACTCAGTTTGGCTTTTGCCTTCATTTTTTTTTAAAGATAAGCATTGCACATAATACTTCACCATGGGTAATCCAAACAGGCACTTAGTTTCTTCATGGTAAACCTTAAAATTCTCTTGCAAGTTTTGAAAACTGTTGTCTTCATGTTTCAGGATACATCCAAGAAAAGGCGTTGTCGAAGTGAATCTGTAGTGCTTTATCAAAGCTCCTGATCAAGATTTAACAGAAATTAAGTTTGTAAATCCTGTAGTCACTCCCCTGTTGTCTTCACACCATCTTTACAGGTTTGCTTGCTTTTAATACATGCTCATTGATTGTAGTAATTAACAAACAATCTTGAAATTTAATTGTTCTTAATACTTTTGCCCTTCATTGCTAGCAGGAACATTAACCCAGTAAACCCCCATGAATCACAGAGAAGGAACCTCTTTGGTGCAATCAAGTTCCAATTCCAAAGTTTCATCAATGGAGTCTGTATGAATTAAATGCATATCTTGGTACAGATTTCCCTCCCCCTTTAATTTCTGCTGGATACTTGTTTATGTATATATGTAAGCTGGTTCATGTCAAAATCTAGCCACTCTTAGGCAAGTGTACAATTCACATATTTGTATGTTGAGCAGGTTTGTTGTAGTCGAGAAAAAATAGTCACATATTTGTATGAACTATCAACCATAATAACGTAATGATGTGATGGGATCGGAATAAGAAGCTTGTGGAGTGAAAATTTAACTTTGTTTTCTTGCAGGGAACTTTTATTTTCCTGCACAAAAATGTGTGCAAATATGTCTTTTTTTTCCTTTTTAGTTTTATTCCCCATGCATGAATTATGCATGTATCATTATTTTCTTGTTGGAAGTTTCGTGTGTTGCAAAACATTTGCCCAATGTTCAACGTTATAAAAAAAATGTAATCACGTGTAAAAATGAGGTGTCTATTTAATAAATAAATTGAGAGTTTTACTATGTGGATTTTGCGTTTTTTTTTATAATAGATAAAAATCATAAACGAGCATTTCAAATCAATGTTATGAGTTATCCGATCGGTTTAAATTGGACTGTCTCATTCAAATTCTAGTTATGATCTTATTTTCGTTTAACGTTATAATCTCGCTTGATTAAGCCAAATATAATCTTATATTCGTGGATTAGTACTATTAAGCTTGTTGAATATCTTCAAATTTTTCAAAATTAAAAAGAAGAAATTTGAAATGTTCAAATTCAGTTTCGACATTTAATATGGAAGAGCATCAGTTACGCTAACATAATAATAATTAAATTATATTATAATTATGTAAATCCTTTCATTATTCTCATCCCCACATTTCTCCAAATTTATCTATGTTTATCTCTTTGGTATTTTATATACTCCATTTGTGGCCTTCTTTATGCTAACAGAAATGAAATATGCGATTGAAACGGAGAGTCAAATCAACATATCTTTAGCTAATTCTTTGCCTCATATTTTTCCACATTTTAGCTTCTTTTTAAAAAAAAATCATATATAAAAATAGGATGATAAATTTGTGTAATTCATCACTAGAACTTGTTGTTTGCTTGCCAATAAATTTAATAGACATTCATATCATTGTTTTTTGAATTTCTTTTAATAGAATGTGATCGAAATTCGGCAAAAATGAAAATTATAGAAGTTGAAAAAAATAGTAACAAAATATTTCAGAATTTTATTTTAAGAGTAATAAATAATAAATCTTGGAAATTTTTTTCATATGAATCATCAATATAAGGTGACTTTGGATTACGCATTATTAACTATATAATATATAATGTATAATTAGAAAGAACAGTACCGCATATATTTTGAATTAGAAACAATAATCTTAAAAAAAAGAATTAAAAACAATAATTCCAAAAAAATAAAATCAAAATAAATTGTTTAAAATCTATTTTTACTGTTATAAACCTAAAATTAATTATATTTACCCATTTGTTTCTACGAAATTCACGATTCAAAATGTATCTAAAAGAATCATTCCATCATTTTTATAGTTTTGACCAACTCTCCCCTTCTTCGCCCTCTCTCTCTGTAGAGTTTTTTCATCTCCGCCAGTATAATTTGGTATGTTTATGGATTCTTTATATTCTTAATTTATTTCGTTCATCTCCATCTGGGTTTTTTTATGCTCTTATATTTCCCTATTTCACATTTTCACCTATTTGATTCCGACATTCTTCATCTTATTTATTCTCCATCTTGGATATGAACCATCAAAATAAAGGCGCTGTTTTTACTCTGAAACCAATTTTATAATCAATACTATCATTCTTTTATTCTTTTGGTGTGTTCCATTTCCATGAAATCGCTTAAGGTGAGTTGGGTTTTTGTCATTTTTTTCTCTTCCTTCTTTCTTTTACACTTCCACCATTTGTAAAAGCCAAAGAACCCATCTTTCTTTCGAAAAAAGAAAGGATCTTTTTGGGCTGAAAGATTTACAATAAGGCACATTATTAATTGCATTTTCAGCCTTGTCATCTATGAAATGTCAGTCAGCCTTATATATGATGGTGGTACTGGAAAATTTGATGCCATTAAAAGCCCTATAAGATGGTACTAGAGCCCTAATGCCAGTCTTATCGTTATAGCCCGGATTTATACATTGAAAGAAAAGGGATTTTGTAGCTTTTTACAGATATGGTGATATGTTACTTTTAATGAATATGGCATTAAGAAAGGAAATGAATCTATGAATCTCTATTAGATATTGTAGTACTATATTAGAGTATTAGTAGTACCCTCCCATCATTTTTACTAGATAGCCTGAAAGTTTAAGATCTTTTCCGGGCTTTGTGTTTGACTACCCTTTTAATATTACTATCTTCCAATGAAAAAGATTGTCTCTTTTTCTTGTTTTCTTCCCAATATAAGTGTTTGGATGTTGCAAATGGGAGGATAGAACCTTCTGAATAGGAACTAGGTTTTGTAACTTGTTGCTTGGTTTGCCTTTTTTCTGTGTTTTTGAACCTTTTTGGATTCTTCTACTTTTCTTGAATAGTATAACACTTGGAACTTAAACATGGTCCATGTTAACTGTATCCTTCTTGGCTTCTCTTGCATTTTGCAGTAGAGAAAGGGTAATGAATTTGGAAATGGCTGATCAAGGGAAGCTTGAAGAAATTGACAAGAGTGTCAGCAGTGGGAATTTATCTGCTGTGATTCCACCACCATTTATTCCTGCACCACCATCATCATCTGCTGCTCCTGCTGCTAATCTGAACTATAATCCTTACCCACCACCTCTTGCAAAGTATGTGGATTTGGTTGCCAATCCTAAACTCTTCATGGACACTTTGCAGAAGCTTCATGGTGCAATGGGCACCAAATTCATGTATGATTCTGTTTGAACTCATGAACAAACTTTGTTGTATTGGCAATTTTGCTGTAGTCTGAGGAAGATTTGTTATATTTTGAGTATTTATGACCATACATAGTACACTAGACTGTTGCATTGCTGTAAGAATGGTTTTATGTGTCATTAATTTACACTAATTGATAGATTGCTCTTGTTTTAAATCATAGGATTCCAATCATTGGGGGCAGAGATCTTGACCTGCATAAGCTCTTTGTGGAGGTGACTTCTCGCGGTGGCGTTGAGAAGGTAAATGAATGATTCACAATTACAAATGATTACACAGTCAAAATTTACATTTAGGGTGCGTTTGGATTACCCGTGATAATGCATTGTGTAATCCAAACATTGCAGGAAAATTCTATGTCAATTGATTATAAATCCATAGATACTTCCTATATGAAGTGTCATAAATGAGATGTATGCTGAATTGTTGATATATGATCAATCTGTATTGGTTTGTGCAGATTCTTAGGGAGAAGAAATGGAAAGAAGTAACAGCTACCTTCAATTTTCCTTCTACAGCAACCAATGCTTCTTTCATACTCCGGAAACACTATTTCTCATTGCTTCACCACTATGAACAAATATACTATTTCAAGGCTCAGGGATGGACACCAATTCCTCATGGTAAAACAAAACCCTTTAAAATACAATTTTTTTTCTTCTAGTTTTGATATTCATATCATTTAGAAATTGGTTGCTTTGATCAACAGGTTCATGGCAGTCGGCATATGCAATACCGATTGCAGTTCATGGTGGAGTAAACACAACACCAACACTAAGTCAAGCACCTGCCCTACAACCCGCCCAACAACCCTCCTTACAACCTCAAGGATTAAGGCCTGCTGAAGCTGTGCCTCAAGGTTTTGCTTTTTTGTTCCATTGAAAACATATTCTTGCTGTTATAAAATTGGATATTTAATCTATCTTGGCTGTCTAGTATTACTTGTTAAAGTTATAGCTCTTCAAAAATTAGAAGTGTAAGTGCATCTACAATGGTGAAACTTGATATTGGCCCTGTTCAAAAAATCCCAGAAACTGAGTTAAGCAATTTAATGCACAAGATAATACATTATATTGTATCTCAGAAACTGAGTGATCAAGAATCGGCCAACATATTGACAATGTGATCAAAACTATTGCTTAATTTGGCTTCATTGCAGATTCCAACTCTTCATTGCCTTCTCAAGTTACTGGAGTAATTGATGGAAAGTTCGAAGGCGGTTATCTTGTAACTGTCACACTTAACAGTGGCCCACAAAAGCTCAAGGGAGTCCTCTATCACATTGCGTCGACTACTACGGGTCCCACAAACCAAGCCCCACAGCCACAGAACACAGGGACTCACCTTAGCCAAGGCAACAACAACACTACTGTTCCCTCTGTGACGCCACCTGTCATGAAACGTCGTAGGAGGAGGAGAAAGAAATCTGAGATAAAAAGGAGAGATCCAGCTCATCCAAAGCCGAATAGAAGTGGCTACAATTTCTTCTTTTCTGAGCAACACGCAAGGCTCAAGCCTCTTTATCAGGGAAGAGACAGGGAGATTAGTAGGATCATTGGTGAGCTCTGGACCAGTATTAAAGAGGATGAGAAAGCTGTGAGTTATATCAATCACTTCTATTATGTTTTAATGTTACATTTGGTTCATTGGTTGTGTTTGACATGAATCTTATTCGGAATCTGTCTGTTTGGATTACAATTGATAATGCATTATCTTGTATTAGAAGGCATTATATCATATTGTGCAAGACAATGCATTATAAAGTGTAATCCTAATGCACCCTAAACATCCTAAAAAGGTCAAAGACTTTAAATGGATTACAACATGCTTACCCTTTTTTGTGTGTGTATTGATAGTAACTTTCTTACTTAGGATCCTTTGATCTCTAATCAGATTTATCCGGAGAAAGCTGTTAAGAGCTATTTTATTTTTCAGGGTTGTGTTTAGATTACACAATATAATGCATTAACTGTTGCATTATAATGCGTATGGACCCAAAAATACTATTACAGCTTAACAACTCTATCTGAATTAAATGTGTGCAGTCAGTAAACTTCTGACTTTGGATCATTGATTCAGTTCAGATTCCTAATCAGATTTATTAGGAGAAGAAAGATCTTAAGAGCTTTTTTATATATTCAGGTGATTGGATTACGCATTGTAACGCATTATATTGCATTTAATGTTACAGTATAGTGCTTAATCCAAACAGACCTAAGAAGACACTATGATCATTTAATCCTTTACTTGGATTAACAAGCTTTATCTTCAAATGTGTGTTGTCATTAAATTTCTGACTTAGTATCCTTTTGATGCCTAATCAGACTTATCAGGAGAAAGCTGTTAAGGACAAAGAGAGGTACATAAAAGAAATGGAAGGCTATAGAGAGAGGCTAAGATTAGGCCAAGTGATAAGCAATGCAGTGCCAATACAACAAAGGCTTCCTAATGTGGATGCTGAAATTGCAGATGCAGAGATTAAGGAAGTAGCTGAAAAAGACTATTCTGAGATGTTTGAAGATGAAGAGGAAGATGATGATGAAGAAGAAGAAGACGAATGCAGCATGAGCATGTCTGAATACGAAGAAGACGCTGAAGAGCCAAATATAGAAGATTTGAATGCTGAGATGTCAGAAAAGGCTGAACCGATTATAACTCAATCAAGCCATGAAATTGATCAGAGCTCTGTAGAGGAGGCTGCTGAAGCTGCTTTGATGCTGTCTAAGAGCAATCAAATAGAAGAACATGTGTCGAATGCGGGTTCTGAAGATCAAGAAGTGAAAACTTCTACTGTGTAGAAGAAATGATGAATTCAAAAGCCAAAAATATGTTCTGCTGATTTTAAGTATTGGCTGATGAATGAGTTTTTAAGGTTTTGATGTAAATGCACTTAGGACAGACACAGTTTTATTTATTCTTTGCTGAAACTAGTTTTCAAAGAAGGATTGTTTTGCTAGTTTTTGAGAGGAAGAAAAGGGAATTAGGTTTGAGTTTTTAGCACAATTTTGGTTTTTGGATGTTGTCTGGAAAAACCCTTTTCAGGTTTTATGAATTTTATGCGGCTCAGTTGATTTCATATGCTGAATAGTTATGGCTTTGTTAATCCAATGTCTTTATAAAGACACTGAAAATGTGAGAAAAATGTCTATGTTTTGCAACTGATTGAAGCTCTTTGCAATGTTTTGCATGGGTCGTCAAACCGAAATTTTAAGCCAAACCGATCGAAGCGAACCGAATCCGATATTATTCGGTTCGGTTTAGGAATTTTCCAAAATTCAATTCGGTTCAATTTCGATTAAATTTCGGCTTAGTTCGAATTTTCCAAAGAATTAACGTTATATTTATCTAAAACCGATAAAAACCAAAATCGAACCGAATCAATTTGGTTTGGTTTTCAGTTCAATTTTAATAAAATTTCGGTTTTCGGTTCGGTTGATTTTTCCAACTTATTATTCAAATAGCAACGGGGAAAGCGGTTGATGACAAATAGCCATGGGGATGATGGATGGTAAGAGCTTCCTTGTACGGTTACTGAACCACCATTGCAAGTCCTTGAAAGAGCTTAAACAAGTCCAAGCTCAAATCACCACATCCCCTTATCTCTCCGATTCCGACCGCTTCTTCCTCACAACTCGCCTGGTGTTCTTCTGCGCGGTCACCGAATTCAGCTCAATTGATTACGCTTCTCGTGTCTTTCGACAAATTCGATTCCCCAATCTCTTCGTTTACAACGCCATGATCAGGGGCTACTCTTGCAAAGCAAATCGTTCTGGTTCTGGATCCCAAACTTTTCTTCTGTACAAGAAAATGATTTGCAATGGCATTTTCCCCAATTGCCTTACTTTCCCCTTTCTGATAAAGGATTGCACTACAAGGTGCGATCTTGTGGGGGCTGAGACCGTCTATGGGCATTCTGTGAAGCTAGGGTTTCATGGCGATGTGTATATTCAGAACGCCATGATCAGTTTGTACTCTGAATGCGGGGTCATGGATAGTGCACGCAACGTGTTCGATGAAATGCCTAAGAGAGATGTTGTGTCTTGGAACTCGATGATTGTCGGGTGTTTCATAAATGGGTATACAGACTTGGCATTGGAGCTCTTTAGAACAATGGCGGCGGAGAGGAGGAGTGTATATACATGGAATTCGATCATAACGGGCTGCGTACAATCGGGCCGAGCCAGGGAAGCTCTTGAGTTCTTCCAGGAGATGATGAGTGAAGGCGTCGTTGAGCCTGACAAAATGACCATCTCTAGCGTCCTTACGGCGTGCTCGTCTCTTGGCGCGATTGATCACGGGAAGTGGGTCCATGGCTACTTGAACAGGCTCGGGTTGGAGATCGATGTTGTGATCGGTACAGCTTTGATTGATATGTATGGTAAATCAGGCTCCGTGGAGACGGCAGTTGAAGTCTTTAAATCAATGGAAACGAAAGACGTCTTGGCTTGGACTGCAATGATATCGGTTTTTTCGTATAATGGGTATGCTAGGGAGGCGTTGTGTCTTCTTAAAGAAATGGACATACACGGGCTAAGGCCGAACCACGTGACCTTCGTTGCACTGATGTCGGCCTGTGCCCATTCAGGGCTAGTCGACGAAGCAAGGCGGTGTTTTCACATGATGAGGAACGTTTATTTCATTGAGCCGCGGGTTTACCACTACGCGTGCATGGTTGATGTGTTCAGCCGAGCTGGGATGTTCGAGGAAGCCGAGAGAGTGGTTCTAAGCATGCCAATGGAGCCTGATGCGTACGTCTGGGGGGCGTTACTTGGTGGCTGTCAAATGTATGGGAATATTGAGTTAGGGGAAAAGGTTGCGTGGAAATTGATCGAGTTGGAGCCTTTGAACTATGCTTTCTATGTGAATTTGTGTGATTTGTATGGCAAAGCTGGGAGATTTGATGATGTTAAGAGGGTGAGAGGATTGATGAGGGAAAAGGGCTTGAAGAAAGAAGTGCCTGGGTGTAGTGTGATTGAAGTGGATGGTGTTGTTTATGAGTTTTCGGTGAGAGGGGTGCCACTGGGTGTTGTGATTGAGGAGATGGTTTTGGTTATTGAGGGGTTGGTGGGAAAGAAGAAGGTTGATGTTTGGGCTGGTGATTTTGATGACAGGGATCAATTGCTTGTTTAAAAACAGATGAATACACATTCACTACAATGATAATTGCATTAGTTAGATTGACAAACTAAAAATTCCTTCTAGGCCCCGTCTATGATCCGCCTAGGCGTTGGAAGGTACTAGTCCGCCTAACCGTTCAGACCGTCTAGGACCGTCTAGGCCACCGTTCAGTCTGTTTAGGCGATCCCTCTCCTCCCAGCGTCCGCCTAGCGTTTTTTAGAACATTGAATACATATGATAAAGATGAGCTCGTTACACTAAGGTTGTATTTGGATCACACTATTTAATAATGCAGTAAATGGTGTGATAAATACACCTATAAATGAAAACAACAACAACATTGACTTAGTGTAATTTCATGGTTACGGAATATGGGGGTCAAGATAGGGACACCTCTGGCTTAACGCAGAGGGAGAGCGCTCGAAAAACCCGAACGAGGCAACGACCCGAAAAAGCAAGACTGAGTAAAGGCAAAGTAAAGCACACAAATAAAACAAAATCGAACAAAACAAGACAAAGCACAACGAAACCAATGCGTAATATTTTCATCGATGCCCACATTACACTGCAAAACTGGCCCCAAATAAACCGTTATGTATTTTGTAAACCTGATCATAAAAAAAATCGAAGTTTGTGCTTTTTTTTTCCATTTTACCCTACTATTTTTTATGATGACAAATTCTTTCCAAATGATCCTCAAGTCACTAGCTTGTAGTAAAATAATGTAGAGTAAGAGTGTAAGACACAGACAAATATATGATAAAAAAAGGGAAAATTGCATTTAAGGATCCTCAAGTCTCCTATGCTTTTTCATACATTATGATTATAAATAAAAAGGCAATTAAGGATAATGATCCTCTTTTCTTATGAAAATACTAATCAGCAGAAATAATTGAGTGATATCGATTGGGAGTCACTGTCTTTTTAATCGCTTATACTTGAAGAAGACACTATCACTCTAAAGTCTCTAATTATAAAACTCAATCTGGCTAACCTTTGAGAGAAAAATATATAGAATAAATTAAAAATCAATTTGGACCTTGCTAGGATAAATGATTACGTCTAAAGATACACACATTCACACAAAAACAGAAAATATTAATTTAAATTTAAATTTATAAATGGTTGGTCCAATGGTCCATAAATTTTGTTTAATTTATATTTTATTTATGTTCATTGGTTAAAAACTCAAGATATATGCACGAAACCGATTTTTTAAAATGTGCCCGTAAGAATTTTATTAGCTATTCAGATAAATTCGTCATTCTAACTTGATTTTTTTATTTAACAAAATTTATTATTTGAGCGATTTGAACACATTTTTTCCAATAATAATCATAATAATTAAAATATTTACATAAATCTACAATAAAAAAATCTTAACAAGATTAAAGATATTTAATTGAAATTAAACAATTTTTTAATTTTTGGGAAAATTTCTAAAACAACAAGTTTATGTGAACGGGTGAGTAGAAAAAGTTAATTAAGTATGATATGTTGAGATTATTTATTATTTTTAATAGGTTTTTTTTTAATTTAGTTTTTAAATGTGTCATTAGTCATTACTCATTAGGATACATTATACATTATAAAAAAAATGATACAAAATAGGGTGGGTGACCTATATTTTAGACTGAGTATTTTCTTCTTCTTTTTGTGAAGTTTTAGACTGAGTATATGAACTTATCATCTTAAACTTTACTTAAAGTTCACTATCTTAGGGAAATTTTATAGCATATAAAGTGTAGAAGGTCAACTGATAATTAAATAGGAAGTAATTAAAGTGCAAATCATATGCAAACACCATATGTTGTTGGTGCATCATTGACCCTTTTTTTTTCTAATTAATTAGCATTATCTCTAAAGTCTACCATTATTCAACTAAATTAGTATACTAAAAAAAAGTAGTTGACCTGCTGTTTTATCAACTCATTGTGCTAATTAATTATTTTGTTGATGTGTAGTTTATACCCAGATCGGATAACGAAAGAAGGAATTTTTGTTTATTTAGGTAGATAGGTAGATTAATTTGTTTAATATAAGAAATTAAACTAGTACTCCCTCCGTTCTATTCTACTTAATACTTTAGAATAATTCGCACATATTAAGAAATTCATTGAAAATATAAGAAATATTATTGGAAATCCAAAATTTACTATATAATTAAAAATTAATTACTAACCCATTCTTAAAGCCAATAGAATGAAAGAAAAAAGTCAATACAAACACTTTCCAACACATTAATTAAATAAATATTCTAAAATGACAAATTTTAATGAACACGATTTTAGCTCTAAAGTGTCAAATAGAATAGAACGAAGGGAGTATAGTTTTGATTACTCTAACTTTCGTCTGAAAAGAAGCAATGATGATTGAAGGGTAATAATTAAATTAGTAAAATAATGAAAGTAAATTTATACTTCATATTGAATAAAATTGACTTTATGAAGTCAAATATTTTACTAAGAATATTCTTTCAAATTATGCATTTATATACCTTACGTACGTATTTTTTAAATAAAAAGAATATGAAAGTGCTACATTAAGCACGAGTTGAAGTTATATATTGGCCATACATACAGAAAACGTTTAAAATATAAATAAAGGTTCAAGTACAAAACATCAAATTAATACAAATCTTAAGCATAAGTGCTGGTTAATTTCGTAATATATTTTCGTGAAGGATTCTCATTTTAACCGGTGAATTATACATTTTTTTTTACTAGGTTGCGATTTCGAACCATTATGATGATTATGTGTCTTTTATGAATAATTCGTCTCAACTTTTCATACTATCAAATTTGTTCACCTTGTTCGGCCATTAGCCCTCCTACTTTACCTTAAAAAAACATTCCCAATTTGTTTTACATGTAGGGTTTTAAATAAACAGAGCCGTTCATGATAAATTTAGTGCGGTTAAATCTTATTCGTGTTTGATTTAATCAGTAAATGAATCGAATTTGAGCACAATTTTAAGACTTCAAAGATAAATGAATTGAGCTTGGTCACAAGATAATTCGGCTCGTTTGTTCATGAGCAAACTTGATTATATACTCATGTCATGAGTAAGCTCGATTATACAGTCGTAAGAAACTAGATTATACATTTATGAATAAGCTCTATTATAGTTTATGTTAAATTATATAAAATATATAGTTTATGTAAACTAAATGAGAAACTCACGAGCTTAAGTTCGAACTCGGTGAGCATTTAAACGAATTAAGCTCAAATAAAATTTAAACTCAAATCAAGTACACGTTTGAGCTCGAGCACGTCTATTTTTAATCGAGCCGAGCTTGAGAACTGGGTAGGCTCGGTTCGATTTAGCCCTATTTACATGTTTTGTGAAGCAGACACGTGGCACGAGTTCAAAACCTGGCCAGGTCGTTCCTGCAATTTTACGGGCCTTTGACTTGCAGGGTATGGCCCATTATGAGGCCCACCCACACTAACGTGTCACAACTCACAATTTCACTCCATATGACAAATATAGTTTTGGAAAATTTTGTGTGGTGACTATAAGGTTTTACAAATTTTGTGTGGTAACCTCGAAGTCTTATAATTTCACTCCACGTGAAATTTGCGAAATTTCATGGCCACCACACAGAACTTCTCACCATCTCATACTAATTAGTTAAAAGGCAGAATACATAAACGGTCCCCTGTATTTAGGCCAATTGGTCACTTGGCCCCCTTTACTTTAGTCCTAACCGTTTGACCCCCTATAGTTGCAGATTGCGACCTATTGAACCCTTATTGAGCCACTTATCCCAATTTTTTTAGGAGTGTAGTGCACGCGCGATGATGTGTTATATTATGTTGCCACAATGGCGATGACATGAATGTCATTGTGGCAACACAATATAACACATCATGTCATCGCCATGTTATCCATGTCATCCATGACATCCATGTCATCACCATTGTGACAATACAATATAACACATCATCGAGCGTACACCACACTCCTAAAAAAAGCTGGGATAAGTGGCTCAATAGGAGTTTAATAGGTCGCAATGTGCAACTATAGGGGACAAACGGTTAGGGCTAAAGTACAAGGGGCCAAGTGACCAATTGACCCAAGTACAGGGAGCGTTTATGTATTCTGCCTTAGTTAAAATTGTGACATGTGTGAGTTTTAAATTTTGTGTAGCATACATATACGGAGTATTAAGTAATTTTAAAAGATTTTTTCTCAATAATATATAAATTTCAAAATAAAAAATTATAATATTAATTATAACAATTTAAAGCACACATTAACTACATGAATTATAGAATGACATGGAATCATTGCATACTAAAGAATTATTCAAACAATTAATTATCCTGAATTTGGATAAGAACAGGGTAATAATTCTCATTCTGTATTGATCTTTTTGGATAAGAATTCTCATTCTATATTATTAATTTATTTATTACCTCTATATACCATATAATATTCTTATTCAGCAGTCTCCACCATAGAATTTAAAGTGGACATGAGGTGGTGGCTGGCCAGGCCTTTTACACGCCACTTCTGATCAATTTCTTAGTTTGGAATCCATGGCAGGATAGCTTACAAGCCAGTAAATTAACCTCTCTGTATCATTTTCGCATCTTCTTCAGCCTTTCCACCTCACCCCTTCTTTAAATTAACTTATCTAATACTAAGACTTGTTCCACATCTCACATCTTGCTTTTCTCAAAAGTTATCCTTCACTTTCACGAATCAAAACATACAACATGAAAAAATGGCTCCTATGATTCTAATCCTAATTGAACCAAAAAGTATTTCGAATTTATTGTATTATAATGCAAGATAATTTATTATCAGACGCATTTTGAACATGTCCTAAATCTGATCTCAATTTATATATAATTAAAAAAAATTAAGAATTTATATATTGCAAGATAAAATTAAAAAAACTTGTAAATATATAGATGCACACTAAAAATTAAATCATAAAAAGATTTTTTGTTCTCAATTTAAATCCAAACTTACCCTAAAAATTCAAAAAAAATAGAATTATTTGATCTCAATTTAAATCCAAACATACCCTAAAAAGTCAAAAAAAAAAATTATATATGTAGATGCATTTATTCATACAGAAAAAAAGAATAAGAAGAAAGAATGAACAATTGTATGCACTACTATGTATCACCCAATGAAAACTCCAAATTGTATTTTTCCTTTTTTTAGGTAAGAAAAAAAGAAGATGAAGAAGAAATGAACAATAATACTTGAATTGCAAGCAATTACAGATGAATAATGAAGCAAGTTTTGAATCAAACTTAGCTAGTATCAGAAACCAATAGTGCATCCCAAATCAACTCCATATCCAAAGAAGGCATTCTACTCAACTGAACAGCTTCAACATCTTCACTCACAACTCTCTTACAACTCTGAACAACAGCATTCTCCATCCCCATTTGATCAGATCCAACTGAGCCCTCTTCTTTAACCAATCCAGTCTCGGCTTTCGCGGATTGATCTTGAAAAACAATATTTCTCTCTTTGCTTTCATTAGCAGCTCTCAATTTGGCCTCAAGAAGAGCAGCAGTTGAGCCACTCAATGAGTTAGCCTTGATCAGATGCTTCTGATCAGGGAAATTGAGATGAGCATAGTCACCTCTTAGTATATAAGCAGCTGTATCATATGCCTCAGCTGCTGCTTCAGCTGTATTGAATGTCCCAAGCCAAACCCGGGTTCGGTTTCTTGGTAATCTGATCTCAGCCACCCATTTCCCCCAATGCCTTTGCCTTACTCCTCTGTACAGCCTGTTTGGACTTGTTCCTGCTGCTGAACTTTGCCTCTTTGCTGATGCTGATGTTGTATTTGCTGATGTTGTAATTGCTGATGTTTTACTTGTAAACTTCATTTGCTGAGTCTTTGTAGGGCTCAGCTGGTGCTGCTGGTGTGTGTTTGCTGATGTTTTTGTTTTCAAGTTTAGCCAGTTGAGATTTGCTGGTTGAAACTGATCAAGATCTAGGGCAGGAAACAGGGAAACTGAAGGAAGGGGCTCCAAGAAATTGAGAAAGTTTGTGGGTGTGGAGTTGAATTGATTGTTTGATTCGAACCCGAAAGCGAGATTTGTGGAGGGGTTGTTGTTGGCCCAGATGAGTGGATCAGTGAAACAGAACTTGGAGAGTTGATCTTCCATTGATGAAGAGAATGAGGAGAAGAGAAAGGTGGGGAAATAGGCAGTAAAATGGCTTATTGCAAATTAAGGCAACTTGCTGTTTAAATATATATGTGTGTGGAAAAACAGACCTTAGAAAGGTTGAGTTTCAGTTAAGGATTGACTTTAAAATATTCAAAGCTACCTACTTTTTGAGCCAGATCTGATGGAATAAATTCCTATAAGGTCTAAAAAGGCCAAAAAAGAAGAGAAAAAAGAAAAATAAAAGAGTTTAGTTTCTATGTTACCCGAAAATTCGAATAGGGTAGCGTTTTTTTTCGGTTTTGTGTCAGGATATTCGAAAACAGAAACTCAGAAACATGGTTATTAAAATCCTGATTTGATTCAACGGTTTTGATGAGATTTTATGATCCGAAGTGACGAAACGATTTTTCAATTCTATGTGAAATCTTATCTTATGTACGATTCTGACAATTCTATTTCGTAATTTGTTGATGGTTTAATTAGCTCTCAATTCTATTCAATTATTCTTATTAACATTTCGGAAGAGCTTAGCTCTAAAAGAAAAAGAGTTCAACGTCTATATTAGTCGGAAATTCTAACAGGATAGCGTTTTCCTTTTCGATTTTGTGCCAGGAGACTCAAAAATAGAAACTCGAAAACTCGACAACGCTTTCTTTTCCGATTTTTTGTCAGGTTACTCGAAAAGAGAAAGTCGGAAACTCAATTTTTGACAAAATATTACGGAAATGATACGTTACCCGTGTCTATTTTGGTTTTAAAATATTCAAAGCTACTTACTTTTTGAGCCAAATGTGATGGAATTAATTCCTAATAAGGCCTAAAAGAGCCCAAAAAAATTAAGAAAGAAAAAGTGTTCAACATCTATTTTACCCAGAAATTCTAACAGGATAGCGTTTTCTTTTTTAGTTTTATGTCAGGACGCTAAAAAATAGAAACACAGAAACTCAACTTTTGACAAAATATTACGGAAATGATACATTTACCTGTGTCTATATTGATTTTAAAATATTCAAAGCTACCAACTTTTTGAGCCAAATGTGATATATGGAATTAATTCCTAATAAGGCCTAAAAGAGCCCAAAAAAATAAGAAAGAAAAAGAGTTCAACATCTATTTTACCCGGAAATTCTAACAGGATAGCGTTTTCTTTTTCGATTTTATGTCAGGACACTCAAAAATAGAAACTCAAAACTCAAGACTTTTAGTGTAAAAGTTATGGAAATAATATGTTTAAATGTGCCATTTTTTTGTGTAACATAGATCAGCATCAGCTTGCATTGTTGATTTATTCGTGCTTGCCATATTTGATGCTAACATATGAATACAGCCAATGACAGGAGGACAGCTCATCTCATATTCTTAATTTGATGAAAGATGGATTAATTAAGAATCTTAATAATGATGAGAAAAATAAGTTATCATGTGAGTTCTTCATTAATCCACATGTATCCGCAATTCCCTCTTTCACTTTGTATCAAAGTGATTAAATTAAATTAATGTGAGTTTTTATTTTATTTTTCAGCATAAAGATTAATTAAGGAAAAGTGCACTACTAGGAGTTTTTTTCAACTAAAATGTTGAACTTTTCAGCATTTGTATGCAGGCTCTAGATGACCCACATCCAATTATTGGATCTATGTTGATTATTCTATGTTATCAGATAACATAAGCAACAATTAGAACATCATAATCAATATTATCATCATCAAAACTATGATTAACTTATAAACAAAAAGAAGAGAAAAAAAAGTGTTACTTTTGAAGTCATCCTATAAAACTAAAGTAATGACGGGGATCCAGTGGTTTCACAAGCAAGCTACACCCAAAAAATGGCTCTTTTTTCTCTTAAAAACATTATTTAATATTTATTACTACTAAAATAATTAATCATGGTATTAGTAGAGCTAATTATCATTAAATTGTCTATATTTAGTTCAATTGACCCTTTTATGTTACATGTATTTGACCAATGGCTCTTCAGAGGATCTGTGAGGCACATATACCTTCATCAAAAGGGGCTGAAGACAAATTAATTTGTTGGGCATTTGGTGGTTTATTTTTTTCATAGATTTGGAAAAGAAATAGAATGATTTTTATCATTTTATGGTTTAAATTAGGGTGAATTTGTTAAACAATAAAGCGAGAAAAATAAGAGACGGAAATGAATTTTAAGTCGGGTTGGGAAAATAGTTGCTCATTCTATAGTCCGTATTTGTTCTAGCATAGGTGATGAACAAATTTTTTTGGACGATATTCCTTTGAGTGTAATTGTATTTGCGGAACTTGATTTATAAATAATACATCACGTAAATTTTTAAAAAAAAAGAATTTTAAAGCAACTTTCTTTTGTATGAAATCTCTTTACTAATTTTATGCATGAGAATAGAATGACTTTACTATCATTTTGCGTTGTGAATTAGGGTGAATTAAAGTGCAAGTCATGACTCATGACCACATATATATACTTAATACACTTGCCAACAAGAACATATATATGTGAATAGAATTTCATTAGTTGTTGGAATGTAGCAATCTAACTATTTTTTTACTCCGTATTTCACAAGGAATCAGGTAAATCGGTTTGTGAAGACCAACTCGACTTATTGAAAAGAAGATTAATGGTAAAAATATTTTTCATTTAAGTGAAAGATCGGAGGCAATGATCGAACCTAAAACCTTCTAATATTCCCTATACTTCCTACCACTACACCACCTCCTTTCGGGACAATCTAACTATTCTTATTTATTTCTTTCTGTAGTAACGAGAACGATAAACAATAAAGAAACGACACAAAGATTTACGTAGTTCGGTAACATTGCATTACTTACGTCCACGGGCAGAAAAACTGAATTCTTAATTTATTAGGGAGGCTAAACGGAACATATTACAATAATATGGCATTATATGATCAATATATATAGTCACTCGTGAAACCCTAATCAGATTATGGGTCGTAAGCCCAAAACACATCGCACTAAACCCACTAATAGAAAACATAGCATGCCATTTTAGCGGGGTGGCGTTGCCCCCAACCCTCCATTTGGAGCGTGTCTCCCCTAAACCTTCGATTCGTTGACCGGTCAGCGAGACCAAAATCGTGGAACGCTGTCCCGAACCCCCTTCCAGAGAACTCCGCCCTCAAATCCTTAAAGGGTACCAAATTACCGATTAATAACAGATTTAAGGCATATTAATACTTTCTTTTTTTAATTTTTCCAAAAATTAAGCACATGGTGCCGAATGGGATAAAGATTAAAGACTAAAGTGAGCTCTTCTTCCACATATCAAAGGAATATTGATGACAAGACATGAAGCCATAGTAAAGACTCTTCTTTTGTAGGGTTTTAATTTATCATATGCTATTTTTATATTCCTTCTGGAAATTTCCATTTATGGGTGTGATTATTCCATTCTTTACATGCAAGTTTTGCTACATTGGCCACATGACAACAAACAAACAAGCAAACAGCATCTAATCAGCCAATGAACAGAAGCCTTGTATTAAAGTTTCAAATTAGAATGATCCGACAATACCTGCAAAACTACCTTAATTAAATCGACGGTGGAGAATTGAGCACGAATTGAGGCGACGTGTAAATCAGGTTATTGCTGGCTAGCTTCTCAGCCATGGATTTTGAATTTTTGATTATATCTAGCTAGCTCTGTCGACTGAATTCTTTGATCCATGGTGATCATTATCATCAACAACCACAAAAAGCACCATGGTTGGATTATTAAGAATAGGTGAAATTAGGGTTGTGTAAAATTGGACCGGATTAGTGGTTTGAGAGCGAAATTATTACGATACACGATCTACGATTTTAAAGGTTTATAGGTTTTGATCCGATCAGGTTCAAAATCATGACCGGATTAGACCTTAATATATATTTTGAAATATCATATGAAGCTATTCTATATAAAAAAAAATTATATTGAATTTTAGTTTTTTATGTTAAAAAACGATCTGGCGTGCCCATGGTTTGACCTAGAATTGTACAAAAACGGACTCGGGTTGGGTTCGGATTAGGCTTGATGCAAAAAGTTAGCCCATGGACACGGGATGACATCGAGTTTGGATCCGGCTAGCGGGTCGGGCCTTTATAATTTTGCAATTGGGCAAGTCGACCCGCTTTATACATGTCTAGTTTGACCTTTTCATATTTACGGTCCATCAGATCGGATCACCCGGACTAAAGTTACCAACCATTATAGAAAGCTTGGATTTTATAAGGGCTAATTTAGTTGTTTTTACGACTTTTGTGCAAAAAATGGGAGTTTTTTAGCGGGTCGATCATATGGGGTCATGCACATACGAGTAAAAATACTCATATTAATATATAGTTTCGGTGAGTTCTAACCTAAAATTAATTCACAATCCATTCATTTTTTATGGCTGATTTCTTGGGCACAAAAAAAAAAATCCCTAACACACACGAAAAATTACTTTTCATGAAGAGTGAGCTAGTTCTATAGATATCCGGAGGAAAAAAGGTATCACGCTTTACAAAGCGTGACTCTTCCTGAAGAATGGCTCTTCATGAAACGTGAAGGTTTGATATGAACGTACTCCACGCTCACCACCGCCATACCCAGATAGTGTTTCGACAACTTAAAATAGGCTTGAATCCATAAGGGATGCAACATGAATTTCCATTTTACAAATTTTATTTATGGGATTTTCCTTTTGGTACCCCTGGGATTTTATCAATTCATTTTGGTGCCCAAAAAAAAAGTTATTTCTTTTGGTACCCTATGGTTTTAAAAATTTCCTTTCTATAACCAAAACTTGTCACTTTTCCCTTTTCCATCCAATTCCGTCCAAAAATATTAAAAAAAAACTAAAATTCTTTTTAAAAGTTGTTGAGTTGGCAGGCAAACCCATTTACAGTCTCGTGAAACACTCGAGAAACAAGAGAGGGACAAGCGGTCACTGGAGAAACGAGAGGGAGAAGCGGACGACGACTCCGAGAGAGAAGCGCCGGTGACGACGCTCGAGAGAAGGACGGCGCACAAAGACGCCGGCCAGTGAGGGTGAGACTGCGCGAGGCCGAGAACCACTGCTCGGATTCTGAATTTCCTTTCCGGCCGGTGAGTTTCAAAGATGAGTTTCAAACTAGGCGAAATTACAGTGTTTGAATTTCAAAGCTGAGTTTCGAATCTGTAATTTTAGATGCTGAATTTCTGTAATTCAGCTTGTAAACTGAAAATTCAGCTTTTGTAAACTGAAAACTGAAAATTCAGCTTCTGCAATTTAGATGCTGATTTTTTGATGCTGAATTTGAATCTGCAAAATGAAAATTCAGCTTCTGTTGATTGTAAATAGGTATTCAGCTTCTGTAATGTATTTCGTACTAGATAATGCTCAAGTATTGGAAAAATTCAGCTTATGTGCTGTAAATAGGTATTCAGCTTATGTATTGGAAAAATTCAACCTCTGTATATGTAATGTGAATCTGGATAATGCTCCCCGGCCGGAAAGGAAATTCACAATCCGAGCAGTGGTTCTCGGCCTCGCGCAGCCTCACCCTCACCGGCCGGCGTCTTTGTGCGCCGTCCTTCTCTCGAGCGTCTTCGCCGGCGCTTCTCTCTCGGAGTCGTCGTCCGCTTCTCCCTCTCGTTTCTCGAGTGTTTCACGAGACTGTAAAAGGGTTTGCCTGCCAACTCAGCAATTTTTAAAAAGAATTTTTGTTTTTTTTTAATATTTTTGGACGGAATTGGATGGAAAAGCGGAAAGGGATAAGTTTTGGCTATGGAAAGGAATTTTTTTAAACCCTAGGGATACCAAAAGGAATAACTTTTTTTTTGGACACCAAAAGAAATTGACAAAACCCCAGGGTACCAAAAAGAAAATTCCTTTATTTATTCTTCTCCATTTATCACAAACTTACCCCCTAATTAACCTTTTCTTACATTCCTTTCAAAAAAAACTTCATCTTACAATCCTCCACAATTTTGCATCATGAGAATACTATAGTCACTATCCTTTTTCCCTAGTGTGCGAAATAATACATGAAACTTTATGCATTACCTTAATTTTATTTATTGGACTATTTCCACCACACACTTTGATAAAACAAATCATGTACGTGTACAAAGATTTATGTATTAGTGTATTAGATATTTAGATGACGTCAAAGTGGGAATACTTCTTGTTTAATTGATTAATCTTGCTTAAGTTTTACACAATTTACCCTTTAATTTTATGTTCAGCCACATCTAGACACAGCCCAAATTAAGAGAATCTATCTTAGAATTCCCGCCTTCAATAGCTCAAAATTTTATAAGCATATTACAAAATCTAATTATTTTTAACACCTCCATAAACAAATAGATGAACAGTTAATTCATCATTGTATTAATGATTTTTTTACAATCAATGTCCTAAGAAAATTAATAAAGTCTTTTTAAAAAATTCATTAATTCTAAATAAATACACCATTAACCCTTTGTTCAAAAATACATGTCGTTGTCTCAAAAATTGAGAAGATATAATTTGACTTTACAAAATTCAATCTTGATAAGATCTTTCACCTCTTATTATATACTCCGTATTTAAGTAATTATTTTTAATAAATATTAATGTCAAAAAGATGGTAAAATATGTCAAATGATAAGTGGAGTATTGTTGACAAAAAATCGGGCTAAAATAACAACTATTTCTAAACAGGCGAAGTATAAATTAACAAAATATTTTCATTTTAAGGATCTTAAATTATGCCCCAGGATATATAGATTAGAAAAAAAATCGTTTTACAAATTAAGCAAAAATCGTATCTTTCCAGACAAATTCCTAGTAACTTAGCAATCTGTCACAATAAATACCCCATTCGTTCAGAAAAATATGTCGTTTTAGAATTTATCTCTAAAATTAAGAAGGTATATAATTTGATATAAATACTTATAATTGTAAAAAGATATTTTCTCTTTTATTATATATTTATGTACTGTAATTATTTTCAATTAATGAGGATAAAATTAGAAAAAGTACTAAAAAAATATGTCAAATGACAATTATTATTGAATAAAAAAAATCAGACTAAACGACAAGTATTTTCGACAAATGAAGCACAAATTAACAAAATGTTTTCGTTTTAAAAATCTTAACTTATGATCTTAGGGTATAGATTAAAAAAATCATTTTATAAATTAAGCCAAAAAAAACATATATTTCCAGACAAACTCCTAGCAACTTAATTAGCAATCTGTCACAAAGAATATTAGTGCTCACTTTGATGCACATCACTATACAATAGCATGTACTTAACACGTCTTAAGAATGCTAAATAAGAATCTTATCTTGTGCTTAAAAAAACTTAAGTATACTTACCATCAAGTCATCAAGAATCATGATTTCCACCAAAACACAAGCAACTTGGACCATAAAACTACTACAGCTAAACCTTAACTCAGGACCACCCTAACACGAATTAAATGTTTGTCACCATGATTGTTAATTAATTAAACTAGATTATCAAGAACATAAACATATAAGAAATCAATTAAAAAAAGAAATAAGCTCAATTAGGTGAACAGAAAAAAACAACATATATACATATGAATCTGTGTTATATGACACGTGGCATGGTAGCTCCAGACAGAAAACATGATCTAATTAGTCATTAACATAATGCCACTAATTAATCCTTCACCTAATGACAGAATTTGAGCAATTTGCAGTTGCAAGTACAAGCACAAGACAAATTTGTTAAATATTTAATTTTATCATATACTAATTAAATAAATTTTCCTTTTTAATATAAAAAAAAGCTTAATTAGCTGTTTTTGGGTGGGCTTCATTGCATATTCATTCCCCTTTTACATATGTGCAGTCCTAGGATAAGTTTGTTTTACATCACTAATTCTTTGTTTCTCCATCTAAAATGACAAAAATTGACATGCTAATTAAGCAATGTTATACTATCAATTAGTAATGATGATGCATGCATGATAACAGAAGGAGAAAACAAACCAACTCCATTAATTAGGGTAATTGTGTTTTAATTCCATTGACTTGTTTTTTGAGTAGAATATATGAATGGTGATTAAGGGTTTGTTTGAATCTCATGCTGTATGAAGATTTATGTATTATTGAACATTAAATTGGACAAAGGCAGTAAATTAATCTAAAGCAAATACATACTCTCTCCGTTCACGAAAACTTGTCATTCTAACTTGATTTTCTTGTTCAACAAAATGTGTCATTTGGGATATTTTAGGCCATTTTTTCCAATAATATCCATACTAATTCAAAATATTTACAAAAATTACATTACAAGGTGAAAGATTTTAACAAAAGATTGAAGATATTTTAGTCAAATCAAATAGTTTCTTTATTTTTGAGACAAATTCTAAAGCGACAAGTTTATGTGAACGGAGGGAGAATATATGATGTTTGATGATATGCAATGTCTTAGCTCTCGGTTGGTTCAAGGTGTAGTTCATAAATTTAATGGAAAAATTTACATTGCAAGTATATGGACTTCCTCCAAACAATGTTGTAAAAATCCTGTTTAGGTCATATCTAGATCCCATTTAGACTCTGAAAGGTCCCAACTCACATAGCTTTCTAGCCTACCTAGGCACCCGTCTAGGCCTACCTAAGCAACTGTTTATGTTGCCTAAGTAGCCCCTCTCCGCCTATCGTTTTTTAGAGCATTGCCTCCAAATCATGATTGCACAAATAAGATGATCGAGTGGAGAAATTTATATCCTATCTAGACCCCTACCTAGACGAGTGGAGAAAATGAGTGGAGAAATTTATATCGCAGATATTTGCACTTCCGCCAAACAATGCTCTAAAAATCCCGCTTATGTCCTATCTAGACCCTACCTAGACGCTAAAATGTCCCAATTCGCCTAGCTTTCGAACCTACCTAGGCACCAGTTTAGGCTTACCTAAGCAACTGTTTATATTGCCTAAGTAGCCCCTCTCCGCCTATCGTTCTTTAGAGCATTGACTCCAAATCACGGAAATTGCACAAATAAGATGAAATTTTTGTGTTATAAATTGTTAATTTCATTAGACATCCAAACTACACAAAAATGACATTATATACATAAGACCTAAATGTGTAAAGCATGTGAGTTGATCCAAATACACACTAAGCATGTGAGTAGAGCCACCCAGAATGAGTGAAAAGAATTTAGCCCTAAAACTTAATTGTTCCCTGACAAGAGTGATTGTTTATGATTGCATGTTCTGAGGCTTGATTTGGTCCTGAAAGGTATTCCCGTTTTGGCAATATTACACGTAAATCTAGATTGTCAGTCAATAGTTAATGATAGAAAGAGGAATGAAAGCTGAAATTTAAGCTCAAATTGCCTGTTTCCATGGAAAATTATCATTTACTTGGATATATAAAATCAAAGGATCGGAAGTAGACCTATCAAATGGATCTGACGGGTCGAGGTAGGGTTCATATTTGGGTCAATATGGTTCAGGTCAAAACGGATCTTGGGTCGTTAAATTTACGGGTTCAATCGGACCGGATTGGTACGGGTTTGGTACGGGTTCGGGTTGATCCAACGGGTTACGATTGTCAATTTTATTAACCTTAATTTTTATGTTTATAATAAAATATTTAATTGTTAATTGAAATAATACTTTATCAAGTTGGTCGGGTCAACCCAACAGATTGGTGACCCATCCTAGTTTTTTTCGGGTCAACCGGGTTCGGGTTACTATTGACACATTGATTGCCGGGTCGGGTTTCAACTTTCAACCCAAAAATTTCGAACGGGTCAAATTGGTTTTTCGGGTAAGGTCAAGTTTTGACAGGTCTAATCAGAAGACAATGTGATTGAGTATTATAGATGGAACCATGATGTGCTGAATATAGAAATAAGACTGCGCTGAAATATGAATTTCTTCGAGATTATATTCCTTGTCTGCATAATATTTTCAATGACAGAATGCAGCTAATATATAGTATGACATAAATTATTAATAAGTTCAGAATTATAGAGGTCCAGTGATGGGTTTCAAGTTTCAACCAAACTAGACACAACAACGTGCAGAGCATTGAATTTGACAAGTGAAATCAAGCAGAATTTCATTGGTGCAGATATTTGCGCATTAAAAAGGCATTTGTATTAAATTCTGTATTATAATGCAATATAAGTAGACATGAACTCCTAAAATATAAACCATGCAGAAATGTGACTTCATTGGTCAAATTTGAAGACACAAATCATTTCAACCAGGAACTGAAATAACAACATAAACCAAAAAAAACTCAACTCAAAGAAATTGAAGACTTAATTGATGTCTAGAATTCTGCTAAGCAGTGCTTGGGAAGCATATTCAAATCCAGTCTCACAATCACAACTGAAAATTTTAATCAAAATATAAGATTAAAGGATGATTGGGGTATTAGAAATTCATAAGCTGTAGCATTTAGTTTCAAGGTAGCTTTGGTGTTTTCAGCAGAACACAATTTCAACTTCAAGCTGGGAATCATTTAGAATCAAGCTGTGGAAATCCCAGAATATTTACAATCTGTGAAATAATCTTTCAAAATCTGAATCAGTGATGCACACATCTTCCGATATCACTTTATCCTTGAATATAATATGGATGAGACTTTCCCACTATGTTTTTCCTATTCAAAGCATAATCTGCAGAAGGTGTTCAAGAACTTTTTCCTTAACCCAAAATATCAATTTCTGTATTTCCTATGTCAGTCTATGAAGTACTAGAATGTTTCAGCATTACACAGCAAAGATACACACTTTTAGAACACAACTTGCATGAAGTTGTTCATTGTATCAATGAAGCCTTAGTGTATACATCCAAGATTTTTAGACATTATTATCAAAATCAAAGCTCAGCAAACACCCATTAATGCAAAAGATCTAACAGAATGACTAAATAACAAGCCTGTTGCAATTCAAACCTCCATTGACCATGGCTCATGCTAGCACAAAGACATAATTCAGTCAATTTGACAAGACTGAAATAACACATAGAATTAACATAAGATGCAAATGCAAAGAATCATTGAAATCCTGTACAGTAAAATAGTTATAGCAACTTCCAATATGATACATGATAGAAAAGACAACAACAATTTTCAACATTACACCAAAGATCAACTGTCAAGGCCTGATGATTTATCACTTCCTATGTTAAAAATAGCGTTCTTAACTTCTTCATTTGTAACTTCTGTTACTTTGTTGGTATCCACTTGTGTAATTTCTCCATTTATCAACCAAGGAATTATAGTTAAAAGTGCTTTACTGATTTAAGATTTTTTGAATCTTTTGATAAGAGAATAAGTGAATAAAAAGCCTATTGCTATTCAAACCACTAATCACACTCATTGATAATAATAGAACCATTGGAATATGCTAGCACAAAGACACAATTTTGTCAATCTGACAAGACTCAAAACTAAAATAACACATAGACATAAGAAAGTTAGTTGCAAAATAGTTATAGAGCAACTTCCAATAACACATGATAGAAAGGGCAACAACAATCCTCAACATTACATCAAAGGCCAATTGCAAAATCAGGTTAAACTGATAATTCAAGTAAAGACTTCAAACTCCAATACAACAATCACAATATTTGATCACATCAAGTATAGCCCTCTATCCAATAACATTGATCACATTTCAGTATACCCCTCTATCCAATATGGTAGCTAGACCACTTTAGGATGAAGAACATCTCACTTTTTATTTGTTTTACCTCCAGCGTCGCCCGATGCACCAGCACCTGCTGCTTTCTTGGCCGTCTTTTCCTGCAGGGCTTTTGCATCCCTGTTCAAGTTGTAATTACTAGCATAGTTAGAAAGGTATGAAAAAAGGGTTCAACTTGGAGAGAGGAACTCCATTAAAAGTAGAAAAATGGACCTTTCACGACGTTGTTCAGGAGTTAATCCATCGTCGTTCTTTTTTCCTTTGCCACCTCGAGCGGCAGCTCTCTCGCGATCTTTCTCCCGTTGGTTACCACGTTTGACGGAGTTAAAGTATAACATACAAGACTCAAAACTGATTTACAGACTTGCATTTTATGTAGTAAACAGTGGAGATGGATTCATTCAGAAATTAACAAGCCACTTTGTTCAACAAGCACAAGGTTCATCTAAAGAGGAGACCAAAAAAATTACAATTGGGCAATGGAAATTGAAAGCTAAAACAGACATTGGAATTCAACAATGAAGAAACCAAAGAAAAGGTACAAAACAATTTCAATAAGTTTATTCTTCAACCAATATTGGAAGCTAATTAGTTTACAGTCTCAAAAAGTCAAATTCTGACAAACTGACGATTTAGATGCATCTGAAAAGGGATAAAACAAACTGACGGATTGATCAATCCAACAAGGGGAGATCTTTAGATTAAAATTTTGAACATACACCATCGAGAAAGAGTCAAACCGAACCCTAATTGGGCATGAAAAGGGGGCAAATTCATCGCTAAAACAGACAATTTAGATGCACATGATGAAAATATTGCAAATTTGGAGAGACAATATCAGGATTTGAATGGACATAATCATAACCTTAAAGCTAAATCCTGGTAAGGGAAATAAAGGATATGAGTCATGGCTAATATACCACGAAGAAATTGCGGCGCTACGAGAGACTGAGCCTGCAAATTACGCGAAATAGCATCAAATTCAATATCATGAGAGATAGAAACAGGAAGATGAGGGGATTACCTGATCGGTGATCGGAGATCGGAGATCGGAGATCGATAAGAGACAGATGTTGTCTGGGAAAGTAGAGAGAAGAAGAACCCAAACCCGGCGGCGACTATATTTCTGGGGGCGCAGAATCTAAACAAGTGGCAATTGTTTTGAGGGAAATTACAATAAATACCCCAAGATTGTAAGATATTTATGAAAAATGGATCGAACTTTTTATATTTCATTAAATATCCCAAAATAGAGGCATGAGCATGAGTGCATGACTTTTGGACCAATGTGGGTTGGACTTGTTTTGGTTTAACACGAGTTTGGTTTGTTCAGGTTCGGTTAAACATGGGTCAAGTTTGTTTGGGTCAATGGAGGACGAGTTTGTTTGCTTTAATTTTGCATATTTTTTACTTGGATTATTAAAGTTATGTATGTTTTGAGTTTGAGTTTATTTTGAGACATGCCTAATGTTCGAGCCTTTGAGGCTAAAAGAAGGGTAGGTTCCGGTTCGGTTTCCTTTCCGAACCCTATGACTTACCTCGGTCCAGTTCGAATCTACGGTTCAAGTGGAACCGTGCCATGACTAACTTTAGGTCATGTGTCTTGGAAATATGGATAACATATGGGTAGTTTACCTAACATATTCCTTACATTAAGGTTCCGCTCGACACTACGCGCACCATCCTTCCCTAAGAGGGCAATGTTTCCGCTAGCTTGTCCCTGAGCCACCGAACGGACCCTAAGTATACAATATTCTCCTTGCATAAAAGGTAATATTAAGACTGAGCAAAATTAGGTCTGGACCGAGGGTATATCGGTTCGGTCCTTAGTCCATAGAAACAATGCAATTTCCTTAGAAACTAACAATTTTGAAACAATTTCTTCTAAAATCTAACAATTTTGAAACAATGCAACTTCCATAAAAGTACTCCTCTAAGGTCAAATCCTAAGTAAAACCACAATGAAAGCTCATCGTCGGCGGTTCTCACCTGCTCGACAATTCTGAACCCTATACAAACCGTGCTCAGTGAGCCGACAAAACTTAGGATATTTCTCCTGTTCTTCTAAAGTAGGTGGCCTTCCACTCCTGTATTCCTTGTCTTCTACCCTAAGAATAAGCTCATTTTGTAAGTCGTCCATAGCCGTGTTCAAACTCTTCTCCCTGACTAGCCCTGTTGCGAAACACCAAACCAAGCTCCTTCTATTGTCACAAGGAAATGTGGCTTGTTCTTGCAAGGCAAACTGTTTCCTAGTACGATCAACTTCATCCAGCCGTTGACCAAGCGCCTTTAGTACTTCTCGAGCCCTTTTCTTTCCCGGGAATCTCTGGTGTAACGTCGTGACCTTTAAGTTCTGATCGTGTTGGGTTAAGATGAGATTGATCTCATCCTCGATATCCATGGCAACAGCTTTTAGATCCTGAAGCCAATTTTTTATGGCCCTGTTCTTGGATTGTTGCTCTTGTGCATCTGGTAAGACGCGGTTGATTGCAACTAGGGTTTGCTCAATCGCGTTAAGCGAATCGTTCACCATACCTATCCATTTGATTTCCTTGATTTCCTTGAGGGTAGAGGACTCTAGAATTTGAATAACTCTGCAAACGACCCTGGAAACGTTTTCTGTCATGATGATGATCGATTTATTCTTCTTCTTATCGATCTGGCTGCAAACAGAACAAAAGAAGCCATTACTAGTGCAAGTGACACTAGCATATATTGTGAAACAAACAGCAAAGCTAAGTTTATCAAGAATTCAATAGCCACAACAGGATACTAGTTTGCAAGAAAAAGTATTCATAACAACCCCAAATCCTGTAGCACGGAGTTAGTCACCTTTATTCTAGAAATTAATATTGGTTGTATTGTTAAAAACAGTGAAAGTTGGGATCTTTGTCAGTTGAGAAAGAAGAACCACAGTCGACATAAAGAAATTAGAATCAAAATTCAATTGCAAAGGACAATTTCAAACCGATCAACTTTGGAGACGAATTTGTAGACTTCGACGAGGCAGAGAAGATATGCTGGCGGTGAAGGATTCTTTCTCCCGAGTCCGTCGCTCCGTCCTGATTCTCTCTTGTTCCTTCCTAGGGTTGTATAATGTATATAAGATGAATGAACTTTCCTAAAAAAAACATATATTCTATCAAAAAAACATATATCATATATCTTTCTACCAAAAAACATATCATAACTATAACCCTTTTTTTAAAATTAATCTTAAATATGATAAATTTTTATCCATAAATCTTATTATTAAACAATATTTTATTTTTCGATATGATAGATAGGAAAATAATTGGGATATTTTTTATACAAATCATACAAATTCTAAAATATTTATGTAAAATAGACAAATTGTCTTATCTTTTCACGCAAATTATAACAAAATTTTATATAATTATTTTTCTCGGATAATAAATATATCTAAAAATATTTTATTAATAATACTTTATTTAAGAAAAACTCGTATAAAAAAAATACATACTAAGTATCTCTCTAAAAAAACACATATATCAATTGAATGAACTTGGGCCTGTTTGTAAAGAGGCCCGCTAGATAATTAAAAAAAGAAGAAGAATAAAAAAGGACAGACTCGTGATCCGCCCACTAGACATAGAAAAACAAATCAGTTAAATGAACTAGGGCCTATTTATAGACACAAATGAGTGAATCTGAGCCTATAGTTGTCGGATGATTTGGGCTGTCGGGTCTAAATTTGTTTCAATTGGTTTGGGTTTTGACTAAGTTGGATTTCGGATTGAATCGGAGGTTTTCAGTCGGCCAAATCGGATTTCGATAAAATTGGGTTTCAGTTGAACCTAGTAACAAGAGTGGCAAACGGATTAGACGGGGGCGGGTTTCAGACATTTCATTCGGGTTTTCGGAAATTTTGCACTATGGTCAATGTTGTGAATGTTGGGTAATCGGGTTGGATTTAGTATTCAACATGTTATGTAATTCGGCTTATTTGTTCTAAATCGGTAAAGCTATTTCAGATTTTGATCGAGTAGGGAATTTGACTAAGTCGGATTATGCATTGAGTCGGATTTTTCAATTTTTGTGTTAAAAAATTAGATGCAACTCCTTATGAGTTATGGAAAGGTTATGCACCTAATCTGTCTTACCTGAAAGTGTGGGGGTGTTTAGCTAAGGTTGCTTTTCCTGTGTTTAAACGTGAGACTGTTGGACCTAGAACTTTTGATTGTGTGTTCATAGGGTATGCTGATAATAGCTCAGCCTACAGGTTCATGAAATTGAATGATCGATCTATATGTGAATATTGCGATGCAGAATTCTTTGAGCATGTTTATCCTTTGAAAAATCATGAAGTGTCAAATACTATTATTCTTTCATCTAGTTCTATGACTGCTGCACGTAAAGAAATTATAAATTCTTCTCAACCTAGGAGCAGTAAGAGACATAGAACTGAAACTAGCTTTGGACCAGATTTTGTTACATCCTTTTTAATAGAACTAAAAAATGTTGATATAATTAATGAGTCTCTTGTATGCATTCATATGATAGAAGATGACCCTAAGACATATGAAGAGGCTATGAGTTCTATAGATGCTAGTTTCTGGAAGGAAGCTATTGATTGTGAATTAGAATCGATCATGTCTAATCAAACATGGGAAATAACAGACTTGCCTAGAGGAAGTAAAGCTATTGGTTGTAAATGGATTTTCAAGAAGAAGTTGAAAACTGATGGCTCAATCGATAGATATAAGGCAAGACTAGTAATTAAGGGGTTCTCTCAAAAATATGGAATAGATTATTTTGACACTTACTCACCGGTGACCAAAATCGCTACTATTCGTGCTTTGATTGCTTTAGCTTCCACTCATGATCTAATTGTGCATCAGATGGATGTTAAGACAGCTTTCCTTAACGGCGATTTAGAAGAAGAAATATACATGCAACAACCTTCGGGTTTTGCAATAGCTGGTCAGGAGCATAAGGTGTGTAAGCTCAAGAAATCTTTATACGGGTTGAAACAAGCGCCAAAGCAATGGTATGATAAATTTCATAAAACAATTTTGAGCTTTGGTTTCTCTGTGAATGATTCAGATGCATGTGTGTATTCTAAATTGATTCATGGAAAATGTGTGATTATATGCTTGTATGTTGATGACATGCTAATTATGGGAACACACATGGATGTTGTTAATGAAACTAAAGATTTCTTGTCGTCAAAATTTGAAATGAAAGACTTAGGTGAAGTTGATGTGATTTTGGGTGTGAAAGTGTCTAAATCCAAAGATGGTTTCATCTTGTCCCAATCTCATTATGTAGAAAAGATACTAAAAACATTTAATTCTTATGATGTCACGCCTGTAAGAACTCCCTATGACTCTAGCATGAAATTGAAAAAACATAAAGGGAATAGTGTTTCCCAATCTGAGTATGCTAAGATAATAGGAAGTTTGATGTTTTTAATGAATTATACTCGTCCTGATATTGCATATGCTGTTAGCAGATTAAGTAGATATACCCATAATCCTAGCAATGAACATTGGTTTGCTCTAAAGAGATTATTAAAATACCTGAGAGGTACTATGGATTGGGGTTTACACTTTGTGAAATTCCCCAATGTGTTAGAGGGCTATTGTGATGCTAATTAGGTATCTGATAATGATGAAGTAAATTCTACTAGTGGATATGTATTTACCTTGTGTGGTGCAGTTATATCTTGGAAGTCTTCTAAGCAATCTGTAATAGCTCGCTCCACCATGGAATCCGAGTTTGTAGCCCTTGATCTAGCGGGACAAGAGGCTGAATGGCTGAGAAATTTGATGGCTGACATTCCATTGTGGGGGAGGCCAACACCTCCCGTATCTCTACATTGTGATTCTCAAGCAGCTATATGCGTTGCCAAGAGTAGTGCTTACAATGGTAAGAAAAGGCACATACACATTAGACATGAGGCTGTGAGACACTTGATTTTGAATGGTGTGATTACCATGGAGTATATAAGGTCCGAAAGGAACCTTGCAGATCCCTTAACTAAAGGGTTAAACAGGAAAGTAGTCTTGGAATCATCGAGGGGAATGGGCTTGAGACCTGTATGAAAGTTCAAACTTTCTTAATCCTATGGTGATATGTGATAAGATAAATGAGAGGATGAGCTATAAACTCTTAATGATTTCATAGCCCTGAAAGGGTGGTTTGTATTGAGACAAACTTGATGAGATCACCTACGTGAGTGCATTTGGACTTGTGGAGTCTTGTAACAAGCACTCATGAGCATCCCAAGTGAGTGAGACTCATGAAGTGAGATCTCAATTGCGGGAATGGAAGGTACATTGGCGAAGTGTGTGCTTTTAGGTAACGCTCTAAATAAGGTCAAAGTTCAAGACTAGTTTCACTTCTGATCTAAGAGTATTCCTGAATTCACTAAGGTGATTGGTTCAAATCGAAAGATACCATCATTTAAGCACCTAGTCTACTTACAATTCAGAACAGAAATATGAATTTGTTCTGCATTAGTGGGGGAATGTTGGAATATTTTAATATATCCAAATATTAATGCAGTACAAGTACACATGTGATATGCTTTGAAATGGAAATCCAAATTGGGCTTGTCCCACATCGGTTGTTTGGGGAAATTTCATGTGCTTTATAAAGGTTTGTAGCATACCATGTGTTAGTGAGACAAGAGAGGAATGCCCCCTCGCGCGCGCCGCCGCCGCCGTCCGTCCGGCTCGGCTCGGCTCGTGACACGTGCGCGGTGTGGTGCTGGGGCTTATCTTTTTGCGGGATGTTTTAATTACTTTGATAAAATTGGGCCACGAGGGTTGCGGATTAATTTGTCGTAATTCTTCCGCAATAACTCAGTTTTCAAAACCTTTTGAATTTCGTAACTGATTTGAATTGGTCAAACGATCTTATCTAGTTTTCATAACTGAAGAGAGATTTTCGGAATATGGGAGTAATGCTGATCGTGGGTGGTTAATGCTTATTATCTATTTAATCTCCCATTGGTCATCTCCTCCAGCACATCCGAAAATCCTTTCTTCTCTGGTTTTCACAAATCGGAGAATCCCGCTCCTCTCTTCCCTGTTCTGAAGCTTTCATTCCCATCTCTTCTTTCTCGAGTGCACGAGATTGAGGAGAACTGTGCTAACCTTGAGGGGCGAGCGCCGGTTTCTGACTTGCACTACAGTCAAGGCGTCTTTGCTTCTAAGGCAGTGGTTCTACCACGACACAGTGATTCGTCCCTAAACACATTAAATTTCCGGCCTACATACAGTTCTTTGTCGCCTACAGTGATTTAATTTCCTACAGTGATTTAGTTCATTCACCAAAAACCAAATCACGCAACTCCTTTGAGGAAATCTGGGTTGTTCTTGCAAATTAAACTGTTCCGACCATGATCAACTACGCATAGCCTTTGACCAAGTGCCTTGATTTTTTCAGCCTTTCTGGATCCGAGAAATCTACGATACAACATCGTCCCATTCACTTTAACCTTCAAACTCAGAGCGTGTTGTGTCAAAATGAGATCAATCTCATCCACAATAGCAATGGCAATAATAGGCTTGAGATCCTCCTGAAGCCATTTCCTGATAGCCAGATTGGTGGATTGCTGCTCTTGTGCATTCAGTAGGACACGATTGATTGCGATTAGGGTTTCATGAATCGCCTTAAGCTCGTGCTTCACCATCCTTATCCATTCGATTTCCTTGAGAGCGGATGAATCCAGTTTTCCGATGATTTCAGCAATGATCCCGGAAACGAAAACGTGTTCAGGCATTGTCACTTCAGCAACGACGTGTTCAGACATTATTTTTTCCAAACTTTGTTTCTCATCTCTCTACAAAGCATATAATCTCTTTCATTATTCTTTCCCCTTTAGGGCCTATTTGAATAACACATTATAATGCAAACTTTTACATTATAATGCGTGATACAAACAGACCCTTGCTTTTCTCATATTTGACTTGCAACATTACCCATCATTTCTCACTACATTTTCAATGAAAAAAATATCTAAAATTCAACCCATATATGAAATCTACTCATATTCAATTTTTAATTTTTAACGAGACGAGGGTTTGAGATCTAGGTGCCATGTCTCACAACAAAGCCAAAAAAAAAAAGGATACCCACTACATTACTAAGCACTAATTTCAATTATCATCTCTAGCAACAAGTTAGAACTTGTGTATGTGGCTTAATTATCCCCAATTTTGCTCATCTATATACTACAATCCCTAATTTTGTGATAGAAAGAGAGAGGAAGTAAGAATGAATTTTTTTTTTTTAATTTTATAAATAATTGGTAGTTTTCTAACGGAAGGGTGGATACGGGTGGCTTTCTGCTAACTTAGATCTTTTATGAATGGTTTGCTGTAATTTGTATTTTTACGGGTGATTTTGTAAAATGTGACTTAATTTAAAGGTGGTTTTGTGTAATTATCTTAAAAAATAAAAATGGAAACAAATCTCAGTGAAATTAAATTACTAGTAGGTTGAATCTTAATTTCGAAAGTTAAGAGATTGGTCTTCTCAACGCTAAATAACTTTTAGAATTAACAAAACAAAATTACTCTAAATAATTTTAAGTACTAATTTTAAAAATTATCACTGTGGCGGGTAGGTAAAAATTAACCATCACTAGTTTTACCCGTAATACCATGTACAATTACAATTCGATATTTTATAAATATTATAAATAAAATATTAATAAATATAATAAAATATAATATAGAATTTAATATAAGTAATTTATTGCTCCTAGAATATATATAATTTTTTAATCAAATATTATATTATATTAATAAATATAAATTATAATGTTTTTAACATTATAATTTTTTAAGCAATGAACAATATCTATTGAAAAATAACTTTTGGGTCAAGGACTGATAATATCACTCAGTATCCATCAAGATTCTGGTTCATAAATCCTGACATTTATGTTAATACTTTGAGATACATGCCTTCTCGTGGTGCTACATTAAGTACATATCATGTTGGGGCCCTTTTTAAAAGGGCCTATTCTACAAATGTAAAGCCAAGATCCCTAAAGGTTAATGTTGTAGATCAAAAGCAAACAAAACCTTTATCTGAGCTGACTGGCTTCACTCCACGAGCACGGCCAAGTAGCAGTTCCACAAATTCAAGTGAAGTATCAGTTAAAGATGGAAAGAAAGACGAATCTTTTCAGTCAGGCATTAAAAACACAGATTCCAACATTGGCTTGAAAAACAAGCGACAGTCACGAAGCAAGAAAAAGAAAGAAGAGCCTTCTTCAACTTCTGATGTTGATAGCTCAAAATGTCCGGGAAAGGGTTCAACGACTAGAGTTAAGCAACAAGTTAATAAGCCATTGGATCCAATGTATCCCCCTAGAGGGAAATCTGTTGTTGTTGTGGAGTCGGTTACAAAGGCAAAGGTTATCCAAGGGTACCTTGGTGACATGTATGAAGTCATACCTTGTTATGGTCATATAAGGCACTTGGCTGCTAGGTTAGGAGCTGTACGACCTGATGAAGACTTCAGTATGGTTTGGGAAGTTTCATCTCCTGCTTGGGCTCATCTGAAGAGTATTACGGTTGCAATTACTGGGTATGCTCTCTCATCTTTAACTATAACCAGTTAATTTTCTAATGAAGTATGAATTGGACCCCTACTCCACTTGCTTTGGAAACCCTTTTTTGTTGGATTTCAGTAAGTTCGTTGTTTATTTATTTATTTCAATATTTACTTCTGACCCTAGCCTTGGAATTCTTATACCTAATTCTTCAATTTCTTGTTGGTAAATTAGTTCTTCCGATTTCCTAATACATGTGTTGCATCTATGTCGCAGAGCAGATAATCTCATTCTTGCATCAGATCCTGATCATGAAGGGGAGGCAATAGCTTGGCATATTTTTGAAATGCTACAACAACAGGATGCTTTGCACAAAGATTTAACCATTGTCAGGGTGGTATTTCAAGAAATAACTCAGTCAGCCATCAAGAATGCTCTGCAAAGTCCAAGGTATATTGATGAAAACTTGGTCCAGGCCTATCTCACTCGACGCGCTCTAGATTATTTGGTTGGGTTTAACTTATCACCGCTTTTATGGGAAAAATTACCTGGCTGTCAATCTATAGGGAGAGTACAGTCTGCTGCACTATCTCTCATATGTGAAAGGGAAATGGAAATTCTTAAGTTCAAACCACAGAAGTATTGGACTATAGATGCTTTGTTTAAGTCATCAAAAGCTGACAACTATGTTATACAATCTCACTTGACTCATTTTGACTCGAAAAAGTTAAATCAGTTGTCTGAGGCGAAGTCCATTGAGCAGACAATTAGTTCATCAAGTTTCAAGGCAATTGGATCAAAAAGAAGCAAAGTAAACAAGAATCCTCCTGCACCCTATATAACATCCACACTGCAGCAAGATGCTGCAAATAAGCTGAGTTATGCACCTACATATACAATGAAGCTTGCACAAAAGCTCTATGAGGGTGTCCATTTGTCCAGTGGCATGGAAGGACTGATTACATACGCAAGAACAGATGGCTTACATATATCTGATGAAGCTTTGCAGGGCATTCTCTCAATGATCATAGAGAGATATGGACAGACGTTTGTCTCTGCAAACCCTCGTAATTATTTTAAAAAGGCAAAGAATGCTCAAGAGTCACATGAAGCTATTAGGCCTACAGATATACGGAGATTGCCATCAATGCTTGTTGGAAAGGTTGATGAAGATTGCTTCAAGTTGTACACACTCATTTGGTCTCGCACTATGGCCTGCCAAATGGAGCCCACTAAAGTAGGCCTGTTACAGGTGGATGTTGGAGACAGTCAAGAGTCTATTGTGTTTCGTGTTGTATAGTCTAGAGTTGAGTTTCTTGGATTCAGGGCAGTTTATGAGGACAAAGAAACTAGGATCATAAAAAGTGATAAAAATGAGGCAAAAGATCTTGACCAAGTGTTTATGACTCTCAGTGATTTGAAAATTGGAGATCCTTTAGATCTTGGTGAAGTGGAACTTAAGGACCACCATACTCAACCTCCACCACGCTACTCAGAGGCATCTTTGGTCAAAAAGTTGGAGGAACATGGAATTGGTAGACCGTCTACATATGCAGCAATTCTTAAAGTCTTACAGGATTGGAAATATGTAACCATTAAAAGCCAAGTAATATATCCTGAGTTTCGTGGCCACTTGTTGTCAGCATTCCTATCTAATTATTTCTCTGAAGTAACAGATTATAGCTTCACTGCTAACATGGAGACTGAGCTTGACAATGTCTCCGCTGGCATGACTGAATGGAAAGGGCTTCTGAAGGATTATTGGACTAGATTCAACTCTCTGTGTGGTCGTGCTGGTGGCGTTAATAGACATCAGGTGGAGGAGATGTTGGAAAGAACTTTTGGGGATTCCCTCTTTTCCACCCTTCCTTTTGACAGCCGGACTTGCCCTAGTTGTTTGAAGGGAGCCCTAGTATTCATAGTAAGCAAATTTGATACAGGTTATTTCATTGGTTGTGATCAACACCGTGGATGCAAGTAAGTCCCCAATACTAATTATTAGTAACTTCTATCTGAATTTGCTTGCATAATTTTACTCAATAATTCATTTAGGACATGTCAAATAAGAAACTTTGTCTTGTTATTTCTTCATGGTTGTTTAAACTTTCTTTTTTTATGGCAGATATATTGCTAAGACTTTATATGAAGAAGAGGAAGAGGATGATGCTCCTGAAGCAGACAAGTCCTTGTCGGAGCCAAAGTTGTTAGGTGTTCATCCAGTTTCTAGTGAAAAGGTCTAATCCCTTAACTTTTGGTACAAAGGAACTATTTAGATTGCTGTTCTTAGTAACCTTATGGTTTAAGGAGACCTGTAGCTCAAGCAGTGAATTCTTTGTTTCAGGTCCTCCTTAAAACTGGACCTTATGGGTTCTTTGTGCAACTTGGTGAAGATAGGAAGGGATACTCGCCCAAAACATCATCAGTTTCCCAGGTTATGTAGTAACACTGAATGAACTCTGCGGTAACATATTTTAAGATATTATGCATGAACCATAAAACCCCTGACCAATGAAATCTTCAATTAATTGACGTCTTTGATGCTATATGTTAGGTCATACATGTTACTTAGTACTTACTGTCATCCTATATAATTCCTTAACTAGTCATAATACTTAGTTTATTTGATGAATGATTTTTTCCATCTACTGATGTCATATATGCTTAGTTTTTGATGAATGATTTTTTCCATCTACTGATGTCATATATGTGCTTTATCTTTGACCTGTCTAATATAGCAATGCTCCCTGAACCGTGTATCTTTTCAGATCAAGGATTCAACCCTAATTACATTAGATAAGGCTCTTGAGCTGCTTCGCTATCCCTTAACATTGGTAAGGCACCTTTATTAACCTTCAATATACTATTGTTGCTTTTCTAGTTATTTTTAGGGTTGTCTAACGGATGGGTTGACCCGTAACCCGACCCGACCCATCCGTAATTTTACGGGTTACGGGTCAAATTTTTGTAGGTTATGGGTTACGGGTCGGGGTTTTTTAGTTTATGGGTTACGGGTCGGTTTACGTAATATTAAAAAAAATAAAAATAAAAATTTATTTTTATAGTAAGTGAAAGTAAGAAATAAAAGTTAACGGGTTAAATGAGTCAAAAAGGGTCAATTTTTCGGGTCGAAAATGGTCAAACGGGTCAAATTTGACTCGTTTGACCCTTTTCGACCGTCAAATGGGTCAACCCGTAACCCGACCCGCAAATCAGCGGGTCAGCGGGTCGGGTCGGGTCGACCCGTTGGACAACCCTAGTTATTTTCATCTAATTGCTTGCTCTAAATATTCACGTTTCGTAGGGAAATCATCCTACAGACGGTAAACCAGTAGTCCTGAAGGTTGGAATTAGGGTTGTCAATGGGTCGGGTTATGGGTGAGTGGAGCACTTCCACCACCCGACCCGCAAGTTAAAATGCCCCACCCGACTCACCCGTTAAATATTCCACCCGTCACCCAAACCGCCCGTCACCCGCTGGTTATATGGGTGACCCGTTCACCCGTATAACCGATGTACTCTATATATGAATAAATTGTCATACATAAACAAGTTATAAATATCCATATGGGGTTGCGGTTATAAATATCCACCCGTCACCCGTCAAATATTACACCCGTCCCTAAACTAAAGTTATAAATAAATTGTCATCCGCTGGTTATACGGGGCTGCGGTGAATCCAGTTGAACGGGGCTGTAGTGGGTCGGTGGTGGTGGCAGCTCCACCGAAGGTCGACGGTTGCGGCAACAATGGCATCGGAAGAGGTGTAGAACGAGGTTGGACTTGGTGGTTCATAGTTGGTTGACGAGAAGTGTTGTGCAGCTGCGACGCTATTCAGGTCAGAGATGGAAGAATTTTTAAGAGGCCAACCACTAGGGATGGAAAGTGTAGAACAGACTAATAACCCTCACTAATGAAGTTACTAATTGAGGCAATCAATATTCAAGCAAATAGATGGGTTGGAAAATAAATGGGCCGACTTGTTTATCAAAAGACCAAAGTGATTTATATATGTGATTTTAAGAGCCCAAATATTATAAATTAAAGATCGAAACGGGTGAAACGGGTGGTTTGGGTGAAACGGGTGATGAGTCAGTTGAACGGTCGGTTAATTGGGTCGGGTTGTTGGGTGATAAAATCTCACCCTTACCCAACCCATAACCCATTTCGCCCGTCACCTGAACCGTCCGTCACTCGCTTTGATTGGATTTTCACCCGTTTATTTCGGGTGGATTAAACGGGTGGGTCGGTCACCCATAGATAATTGACAGCCCTAGTTGGAATTAAAGGATTCAGTATCAAACACGGAAGGACATATGCTAAAGTTCCAAAGGTATTATTTACAAAATTTCTATTTTCAAAGTTGTATCTGCTTTCTTGCTCTAGCTCCTCAGATCGCAAAATGTCCTGCATTCATCTTCTATGTAGGATTATAATCGAACCGAGTCGAGCTTTGAGTTGCTAATGCTCAGTTCGGTTAAAAATAGACGAGCTCGAGCTCGAACGCGAGTTTGATTTGAGCTTAAAATCGTGTTTGAGCTTGATTCATTTAAATGTTCACCGAGCTCGAGCTTGCTCGCGAACCTCTCATTTAGTTTCTCCAAGAGACAAATCCGTGAACAACTTCTTTACTTGATCAATTATACAAGCAAATGTAACTAAAATTTAAACTGCATGAACGTATATAATCGAGCTTGTTCATGAGCAAACGAGCCGAGTTATCTTGTGCTCAAGATCAGTTCATTTATCTTCCAAGCCTTAAAATTATGCTCAAGCTCGGTTCATTTATAAACTGAGCCGAACAAGAATAAGATTTAACCGAGCCGAACACCGAATTTCTTACTAACGGCTTTGTTCATTTACAACCCTACTTCTATGGAAAAGTTGATTGCCAAATATACTGTCCGGCTCACTGTGATTATTTTCTCAAATAACCCTTCTATATATGCTATTTTCTTCTTTAATTTGATTTAACTGCTAAACGCAGGAGATAAACCCGAATGATATCACCATGGAAATTGCATTGAAGCTGCTAACATCGGGTGAAATTACACCAAGTGGCGCGCCAAAGAAAGAAAAGTCACGTAAGCAAATGGTTGCTGGGGCTTTATAGTAACGGATTAGCATAATTTTTTTTGTCTTTTTTTTCATTCCTCATGTTTTATGTGTAGTTCAACATTAAAACATTACGGTAGTGTGTAAATAAATGATAAAGAATTTTTTTGTATTTAGATTAGACAAAAATATATATTGCTAGGTTAGATCTTATTAGTTTTAAAATCATATTTCACATATAAAAAATTATAAAAATCATAACAAATTTATATTGGTATTTCAAAACTATTTGAATCTCGTATAATATTATTGTGAAAAAACCAAAGCAATAATTTCACATAGAAAAATTATCAAAAAATAGTAAAAATATAGATGGCAATTGACTGAAGTTAAAGAGGAAATTGTATCAAAGGGTACGGGGCGGACAAATATAAAAACTCGGGGTATCACGTGGAATAACGTTTTTTTTGTTACCACTCGGAAAAGTATAAAACTGTGAGGCATCATTCGGATTAAAAAAGGTTTTTCGGATCGGATCTTGTTGGAGAAATCCTACATCGGGAATATAAGGGGAATCACACTAGCATATAAAGGAAGAGTGAAACCCTACCCAATGGCTTAATCTTTTGCTGCTTTTGGGTTAGAAGGTGGATCCCGACTTTATATGCTAAGTGGTAAAAAAAACCCGACACGTCACCTGTTCTTTCGGTCCTCGGAATCTAACATGTCATCAGAGCAGGTTCAATCCCACATCGGAAATATAAGGGGAAAAACACTAGCATATAAACATGACATCAGAGCAGGTTCGGTCCGGGTCAAATCCCACATCGGGAATATAAGGAGAAATACACTAGCATATAAAGGAAGAGTGAAACCCACTTTTAGGTTAGAAGGTGGATGTGGATCCCGACTTTATATTCTAAGTGGTAAAAACCTCTAACACTTCTTTCAGTCCCCAAAATCTAACAGATCTTGTAAAACCGTTTCCCGCTCCAAGAAATCGGACCGGATTGAGAAGGTTTGGCCAAGGGTTTTAAGCCGCCGATGTCCCCCTTCATTCATTTTCCCGTTTTCTTCAACTCCTTCAACTCCCGTTTTCTTCACTCTATCGAACAACGTGAAAGTTTTGCAAGCTCAGGTCAACTTGACGATGTGGAGAAGAGCTCTAAAGATTAGTTCTTCCCTGAGGAGATTGAAGAATTCTTCAGAATCATCCATATTCTTATCCAGTTCTCAGAGGTCTAGTTTCCATTATGAAATTGTTGCATATTCTTTCAATTCGATAAAGAATTGTTATTTTCTTAGGTCAGCTTGACGATGTGGAGAAGAGCTCTAAAGATTAGTTCTTCCCTGAGGAGATTGAAGAATTCTTCAGAATCATCCATATTCTTATCCAGTTCTCAGAGGTCTAGTTTCCCGTTTTCTTCTAGGTTTCGCTAATGTCTGGAATCACCATGCATACGATGATAGGATCGCTAAATGTCTGGGGACTGGCAGCCATGGCAATGTCTTGGTGGTCAAGGCCGCTTGCCAAATTGGTGAAGCTATTGAACATGAGGTGAGTTTTGTGCGAAAATATTACCAATAGCAATTTTGAGCTTTGAAGTTCATATTATGTTCGTTAGGTTATTAAATTGAGAGTTTTCTTTGTGTTAGAGGTGTAATATATTTTCTACCTGGGGGACTTTGTTGACGGTATGATATATAGTGACAAACTGGAAGTGCGATTTGGACTTATTTAAAAGTCCTTTCCCAATCTAGAATTCCCTCCTCTGCCTGAGCGCGGGGATTTTAATTTAAGAGAAGTCTTGGAATCTCCTTACTTCTTCAACTAGTCTGAGCCGAAGGTGTTCGTGGGGTTTACTTGTTGAGGAAGAATAACAACTTCGCTTCTCAATCCCTGGCAAGGTGACTTGAGAGCGAGACTAGACCGATGGCTTCGGAGCTATAACTTAAAAAGTTGTGAATTTTGATTGTTATTTTGTATTCCCAATGGCAATACTTCCTTTGCCCTAGACATGTTGTACCTTGCTTGCTCATAAGAACAAGTAAAATGCATTCTTTATGTTGTAGACTTTATAGATTGGAGCTTAATTTTAGGGAAATTCCAGATGGTATGGTACCCCCAATTTTCTTGCTTTTTCGGATGGTACCCTATAATGAAGTTATTCTAGAAAATAACCCTGAACTTTGTTAAAAGTTTAGCTTGTGCCCCTTTATAGTTTTTTAAAAAGAAAATTTCTGAATTAACCCTACTGCTGCCTTTTTGCTCTTGATTTGTGTTGTGAGAGTTTGTAGTGATTGTTACCTATCTCTCTATAAGTGACTTGGTTTTAATTTATCTGAATGACTTTTGAGAAATTGTTGATGGATGTGTTTGAATTCTGTTTATGAGCAAATCATTTGCTGGTGGATTTGGGGCTTTGGCAAGGAGGAATTAGGATGGTGGTGCTCTTTTGAAGATGAAATTGAAAACAGTGATTTGAACAAATTGAGAGCTCTTGAAGAAGGGGTTTCATGGTGATTGAAGATTTTTATTTCTTTTTTTAATCTGGCTTTTCCCATTTAACAAATTCAGGGTGGGGTGGATAAAAATTGTGTAAATTTGTTAAGCAACCCAAAAATGCCTTTGATCTAAATCTTTCTCAAAACACCAAAACACCCCACGGTCTGAGAACTACGCTCCGCTTCTTACGACCTAAGCCACTTCCTCCCCTCAAAAATCCCAAATCACCACCTCTCAAACTCGTGCGATTACAATCTTATATTTTAACTAAACCCTACATTGAAACTAAACCAGAAACTCTATATTTTAACTAAACCCTACATTGAATTCTAACAATAATTGGACTGAATAATATACTCAAGGCATTGGTAAACGGAAAGAAAAAACTGAAGAAGCTCTAGATCGAATCAAGTGCTGAGGCAATTGTATGATTGAAAGAAGATCGAGAAAGAGAGTTCATGTTTTGAGAGAAGTCAACCCCACGCCTTTGACTCTAGAGGCTCCCGGTTGAGTCTGTATGAGATGATGGTTAGACTCTCTCAATTGGACTAGCTTCTTAGACTCTTTCAACTGAACTAGTGGATGCTTTACATATTAGGTTGTATAAACGGACTCCACATAGGCCTTTGCTGAACTGGCGGAACTGAGTCAAGCTATACACACTACACAAAACAAAGCCATTGCATTTTGCATTATGTACTAATTGGTTTTGAACCCATGACTAAGTTATTAACAAGTCTCAACAACACCAAAACCATTGAGTGTTTAGGAATGAGTCAAGCCCATATGAGTGTTTGTATTATCGATTCCTACTCCAACCCGATTCATGATTCCAACCCAATTTTGGTAAATAGTTCTACAAATGATCAATTTAGGAATAAATCTTGTAACTATGAGTTAGGTGGGCCTTTCTATGACCAAGCCCAAAAAGTAAAAGAATCAAGTTGCCTTAATGGACTGAGCCCGCAAGCCCAAACTTCATTGCTCCAATTTAGAGATTCCCAAAATGCATCACATATTCACTCCAGTAAGGAGAGTTTCCTCTCTTACACCTTGTGTAACGAATTCATGTTCATTATGCTGTAAAAAAAATTGTTTCGTAACATCACATTTAGAGGAGATAAAAATGATAGAGAAAACTAGTACATTTTATTATAAGATAAAGCTAAAATGCTTAGCACACACTTCATTTGTATTCATCTGCGGCGCCGCTCACTGAATCGACAATTTAGAACCCTATACAAATCATGTTTATCGTACTGTAAAAACTTGGGATAATTAACAAGTGGCAAGCCACACTTGTAATCAAGTAAAAACTTGGGATAATTAACAAGTGGCAAGCCACACTTGTAATCAAGTTCGTCGTCCCTGAGTTGACATTCTCTGCAGAATGAATTCCAAGCCTCATCCCAACTCTTCTTCTCTCTTAGTTCCTTTACCAAAAACCAAAGCACGCAACTCCTTTGAGGAAATCTGGGCTGTTCTTGTAAGTTAAATTGTTTCCGACCATGATCAACTACGCGTAGCCTCTGACCAAGTGCCTTAAGTTTTTCAGGCTTTCTGGATCCGGAAAATCTATGATACAACGTTGTCCCATTCTCTTTAACCTTCAAGCTCAGAGCGTGTTGGGTCAAAATGAGATCAATCTCATCCTCAATATCGACGGCAATATGCTTGAGATCCTGAAGCCATTTCCTAATGGCCATATTGGTGGATTGCTGCTCTTGTGCATTCAGTAGGACACGGTTGATTGCAATTAGGGTTTCATGAATCGCCTTAAGCTCGTGCTTCACCATCCTTATCCATTTGATTTCCTTGAGAGCGGATGAATCCAGTTTTCCGATGATTTCAGCAATGATCCCGGAAACGAAAACGTGTTCAGGCATTGTCACTTCAGCAACGACGCGTTCAGGCATTATCATCAAGTTGCTCTTCATAATTACAAGATAAAGAAGAAAGAAGAGTAGCCAGAAGAAAACGAAATACATCAGTAAACGAAATACGAACGACATTAGCAACCACACCAGATTCCTTAGCTCAAGATTGTACGGTTGCTACTTCCAAATATGGATCACAATTCAGCTCAACTGTAACTAATTAAGAATAATATTAACTAATTAACATATCATCCTGATCGAATTTCAATTAGACAAACAAATATTCTGAAATTTGAAAGAAACATTAGGGATTAGCCGGTTAGGTTTATACTGTTGTTTAAGTAGAAGAAGAGATGAGCACCGCTTACAAGTTAAGTGAATAGATCAGAGAGTACGAATGTTGTCTGGGCTGGTGGCTGGTGGCCGGTGCAGTGAGAAAGGATCCTTCGATCGGAGAATAAGATGCGGCGAGAGAGGGTAGCGAGAGACGGCCGAAGCTGAACAGGTCAATAGGAGGATCCCATAGAGGTCGGTCGATCTCAGTCATTCAAATAAATCAATGGCTAATAATTTTTAACCTTATGAAATAAAAATGGAAACAAATCTCATTGAAATAAGATTACGAGTATTAATCTCGAAATCATAACTATAACATAAAGCAGAGGTTAAAAAAATTATTGAACGACACATATCATTTTTAAATTAGACCACACCACTATTTTTATTAAAAAAAATAATATTTTATTTTTGGATATGATAAAATTCTTATCCATATTTTTAGAATATAAGATAGAAATCCCATTATTAAACAATTTTTTATATTTGGATATGATATATAGGAAGATCACTAGAATATTTTTTTATGCTATCATATAAATTCTAGAACATTTATTTTATTTTTTTCATCATTAAACAATCTTTTATTTTTATAATGTTTTGGATATTAATTTAATTCGACTTTATAGTTTATTGATTTTAAATATTTACTCAAAATTTATATTTAAGCATTTACATGATTATTTTTATCGGATAATAAATATATTTGAAAATATTTTATTATTAATATTTTATTTAAGATAAACACGTACAAGGTACGAGAATATATTCTAGTCTATCTATAACTATATATTAAAGCTATACCTTTTCGAGCCATCAGAACGATTCTGACCCACCTCATATTTACAAAATAAATTTTTATTTCTAAAATTTTAACTTTTTTCAATTAAATTCTTCTTTAACTTTTTAAATCTATCTTTAACATAAAATAAATATCTATTTAGTATTACAATATCTTTTGAAAACTTTCTTATACAAGTATTTAAAATTAAAAATAAAATATTTTAAAATAAATATAAATTTTTAGCATATTTCTTTGATGAATTTATTTATAGATATATAGTAATTTTTTATAGATAAATATTTATAATTTTTAAAATTAATAAAAATATTTAATAGATATATTAAAATGTTTGATAATCTCTAAATTTACGTATATAAAAAGTAATAAAATATAAAGAATATAATATTTGATTAAAAATTGCTCATTCTATGAGTAACAAATTACTTATATTAAAATTTATATTATATTTTTATTTATTTATTAATATCTTATTCATAACGTCTACAAAATATCGAATTGTAGTAGTATATGGTAAGACGGGTATAACTAGTTTAACATACTAGTTGTCAGAATTGTGTCATGCACGACTATTACTCGATATTTTTTAGATATACTATATAAAAGATATTAATAAATAAAAATATAATATAAAATTTAATGTAAGTAATTTGTTGCTCGTAGTATGTAAAAAATTATTTTGTTTTTTAAAATCAACTAAAACAAATTAAATTTAGATTATTAAGTTTAAAATTGAGAATAAATATAGATTATTAAGATAAAAATAATCTAAATTGCTCATTTTCCTTGACAATATTTCATAAATAGGTTTAATTTAAAAGAAGGAGATAAAATATGAAAAAATAAAGCAAAAAAGATATATTTTGAAAATATCGAAGAGATGAGATTTTGAAAAATAATAATTAATTTAATAATAATATATGTAATTGAGTACATTTATCTTTTGATATAAGAGAGAGAAATAAATAACTAAAATGTTAAAAAGATTGAGCATATATATTTTATTAGCTTATAAGGAAAAAATTCAACCATTAGTTAATTTTTTTAGTTAAGATATTATCTCCTACCAAAAATTAAGATATTATCTAAATTTGGGAAATAAAAATAAATTTTAATTAAGTGGAAAACATTTGTCATGTGGAATATGAAGTAGAAAGAATAATTAATATATAATTTTTTTGGAGTAATGATTAAATGACATGTGGCAAAATCCAATGTGGATTAATAATAGGATGTCATGTGTCAAAAGCTGAGGTAGTGCAATGTGGTGGCTCCAAACATTATTGCTTTTATATATATTAGATTGATCTTTTCAACGGTAAATAATTGTTAGAACTTAAGAAAAAAACGACTCTAAATAATTTTAAGTATTAACTTTGAACTAAAAATTATATGAAATTTAAAAATCATCCATCATCAAAGTTACAAACTATTATAACATTAATCTAGAACGATACTTCCTCCGTTTTAAAATATACTCGTATGTTTTTAGACAAAATTTAACACATATTAAGGAAAAAATTTTGTTCCCAAATTATCCTATATTTCATAAAAAAAAAAATTACCCCTATTAAATATTTTTCCTATATTCTCAATTGCCCATAATTGTTTTGGGAAAAGTGTAATACTTAATTAACGTGGGGTATACACTAGGGATATAAATGGATAAAAATTGTATATGAACATTTATTTTGAAAAAAAGGCTTTAAGCATGTTCCTTGGAAGTGCAACGCTGTGGCCGATACAATTACTAAATTGAGTCATAATCTCTCCGATGTGTTTATTAAGACTCACCCAGAACTTGATGTTCTCATCCGAAAGGATGACCTCCGTGAAGGAGTGCGCCCTAATCCTTACCTAATAAAAAAGTCTTTAAAAATATATATTGTGAAGCGGAGAGAGTATAAAATTATTTTCAGATTAGTTTTTCATCGGGGTTGTTGATATGGCGACCAAAAATTCTATGTGGCAAAGTCAAGATTTTACATTTTACATTTTTTTTTACCATGTCATTATATAGCCATGTCAGTATATTTAGCCTACTGAAAAAAACATAATCTAACTGTTCCATCTGAACCTACCGAATAATTTTAAAAAATAAAATAAAAGTACTTTAGAAAAAGGCGAATTCACCGAAAACCCCCCTTATAATATAGCATATTGTAGATAACCACCTATTAAAATTAAAATTATCAAAAACCACCCATATGAAGCCTTCCGTTATTAATCAACCACCCAACCTTGTTATTCCGTTAACAAACTGTTAAAAATATAAAATTACAGTTATGTCCATTCTTTTTAGTACATTTTAATTGCACAAACTAATTAACAAAATTAGATGAAAAAAAAGAAAATATATAAAACTATCTACTCTCCCCCTTTATCTTCGAATTGCCCACGAGCCACCAGCACGACGTCGGAGCCGCCCCGATGAGAAGCACCTGTAGGAGATCCAAGCTTCAATAACGCTCCAAGCATACGAGGACATCAAAGCTACACACATCCTCCAGTCCAAACTCCATCTCCAAGCGTTAATTTTCAGCCCTAAACCCGAGATTTAGGGTTAGGGATTTTAAAATTGATCACAAATAGCAAGGGGAAGAAGGAAGATTCAACGGTGCCGATACTAGATCTACTCCTTTCGGGCCACCGACACCCCCATGGGAGATCTAAGCTACAAGCACCTCAATCTCGAGGGCTGGATCGAGGGCAAGCTTTAGGCTGTGAAGGAGAAAAACGAGAATAAGTGCGCCGGAAACTCACTCGAATCACCACCCATGCCGTTGAGAAGTTATAATTCGAAGCCTTATTCCGATTTACTACCTCCGACGCGGATTGCGGTGGTTAGAAGATGGAGGCTTGCAGGAGTTCGTGAAAGAAGACGATTGATTCCCAAAAAAATTTTTTTTTTTTTTTTACGAAGTTATGTTTCTTTTAATTTTTTTTTGTTGTTTTGCTTTTAACATTTAAATATAAATTTTAATATAAAAATAAACAGGCTCTTGTACTTTTGACGGAAATTTGTACTTTTGACGGAAATATGAACGGTAAAGTAGCATGGGTGGTTGATTTAGAACGGAATGCTTCATATAGGTGGTTTTTTATAATTTTAATTTTAACGGGTGGTTATCTACAATACCCTCCATTATAAGGGTGGTTTTCGGTCAATTGACCTTAGAAAAAAGCTATTCGAGAAGAATGCTATAATCACATTTTTAGTTTAATTAAATGGTTTACAATAATCTCGTTCCGGTGTTAGGAGTATTTATACTCAGTCCAATTTGGGTTAGCTCTTTATTACCTCTTCAAACATACAACTTTGAGACCTTCAGTTGGGAGTTAATACACCAGTAGCTATCATATAGAGGTCTAGTAACCCAGAAATTCGGGTCTCAATTCGTTCATCTATAGAAGTTGGAATTATACCTTGTTCCAGTGTTGTAATTTTGCATTTGTTTTGGAGTAGGAACCGATTGAAATCGGGATTAGGAGTTGTGTTTGTAAGTCCAGTAATTCGACCCCTTTTTGGATATAAAAGGTTAAATCTATAGAGTAATAATCTGTTTTGAAAAATTCGTTGTCATGGGTTCTATGGGATGTAATTCGATGACGGTGTTGGCGCATGAGGAATCTGGGAATTTTTTGCCCCAAATTCGGTGATGATGTTTTAATTAGAAAAAAATAAGGGTAAAATGGTCTTTTCTCAACTTGACTGAATTTTGGACGGAAATTCGGGCTTAGGTGGTAAAAAGGTAACGGAAGGCATTGGATGGGTGGTTTGCTATAAATAGGTATTGCAAGGGTGGTAAAAGTAAATATGGCCTATTGGATGGGTGGTTTCCGATAAAAAGCCCTATACTTATTTCATCAAGTACATAACCTAAAAACAAGTAAAAAAACACTAATACTATAAGAAGATATTTGATACTTTCAACCCAAAAAAAAATATTTCACAATTTATTAAAACTAGAGACGTTGTTAATGTAATTAATGGAAAATGAATTAATCATTGGTTCTTTTCGATGTGTTTCCTCTATTCCGTTTACAGTCGACTCTCATCCATTAGAATGCCACTAGATTTTTTACTGACCACCCAAATTCCTTTCCTTATAAAAAAAAATAGAAAATCAAAATTAAAATTTCAAATTAAAAACCCACATTGGATCGTCTCCTTCATGGGGATCAAATTTTCAAATGCAAAATTCTCACTTATTTCTCCACGAAAATCAATTTCTAAAAATACTTCATGTATTTCATTAAATGCTCTACAAAAATCATTTGTCAATTGGAAGGATAACAATTTGGAAGATGTTCAAATCTCATATTTCTCATGACTTAGGTCGACGGCTTCGTTTTGCAATGACGAAATTCTCGCTCATAACATTATAGCTACCACCAGATTGAATTGCAATCTTGGGTATAAAAGATGGAAGATTGATTAGGGTATCAATCTCGAATTAATTCAAACACGTATTTTAAATCGTCAAAAATAGTACGATTATGTGTCTACTCGGATATTCGAGCACCCTTTAATATTCCGAATTTTTTTATAAATTTTTAATAAAGATGTCCCTTAATTAAATTACAATCAAAATTTAATTTTTGCCTTTAATTGTAAAATAAATTATTTTTATAAATAATTTTTGCAAGTTTTTTAAATTCAATAAAGACTGGTTTTAATAAAAAATTAACCGAATAGGCCATTTGGAAATCGATCCACTCAAATCAAATTTCAATATGATCCATCTAATTGCCAATGAACGACTTATTAAATCCAAAATACTGATATTATATCTGACATAAATGCACCCGGCTTCCAACTAGTAAAAAGAGAGACAAATTCGAATATAGATGCAATAAAGTTGTAAAGAGTCAACATCTCATCGAATATAGATGCAATAAAGTTGGAAAGAGTCAATATATGTGAAATTCTTCCATCAACCTTAGTCTTTCACTGTACCGCTCGTCATCCGTCTGAGGCCTCTGGAAGCATTTCCTGTAGATCCATCCAACAGCTATCCAAAGATTCCTCCTCAGCATCCTCCATCCTGCACGAGTGCCAACCGCCCTAAGCCCCCACCAAACCGCCTGTAGTATAATCGTAACCCCCACCGAACCGGAAGACTTTGCTGATGACAAATCCACGAGATGGATCTCTAGGGTTCGAAACCAATGGAGATTGGCTCGAACAAGTGAGTATCGAACGAATGCTTTGAGAGTTTTGAATTGTAATCGAACCAAACGACGCACTAGACAAGAAGAAATGAGTGTTCCTCAAATTTAGTTCAAGTCTAAAATGTGCATAAATAATAAATGAGCTTGAGAGCTCCTTATAAAGAGGTGACTCTAAAAACCCTAACAAGAAACAAGGTTTAATGGAGTAGGATTTACATGCAAACAAGGCTCAACCTCTAAAAGACCATAAAACACAAATCATAATACCTATTTTACAACTAAATTCGAAAAGACATAAATGAAAATATGCTAAAATAAGAAAACACATAAAATATGGCTAAGTGCTTGCTACACTTATAAAAAAATAAATACTTTTTTCTAATAAGCATTGCTTATTTATCTTGAAAAAATGTGAAAGATAAGAAAAATGTGAAAGATAATTATGTTTTCACATATTTTAAGGCAAATAAGTAATATTTTTTAATAAAAAGTGCTTATTTTAAAAAGTGCTTATTTCAAGGAAAAATTTAGAGCAAAAAATTTCAAACGTTTTTTTCCTCTAAAACGAGTTTTTGCTATATATGTTAATTTGTTTTGATGAATATATCTTGAAAACTTTCTTTTATGTTTTTGGAATTGAAGAGGGAGGACGATAATTAATAAAATGGGTTTGTAAGAAATTTTGTATGTAATTTTATTTATATAAATGGCATACATGGTCAAATCACTCGTGTACGTCCCTAACGTACGTACTCGTGAAATTGTCATGCATGCATGCATGCATGATGAATATAGTATATTATAATATACCATCCATGCATGCACCGTTAGAGCATGATCAAATGGGATCAATTCATCAGTCAAAATTCATTCATGAACGATAAGTGGCTTCATTTTAAATTTTTAATCCATGAATTTCCTTATAACCGCCTTTTTCAAAACAGTCTTGTTATTATGTAACTATAATTCGATTAATTAAGCGCATTTAATAATTAAATTATGCTCTATTGCGGCTAAGAAAGCTGAGGCCATGATTTCATTGGTCAGGCTCGGTTCTTTTAGCTAAAAATACGGTTGGGCTAATGTGTGTCTATGGCCGGATACACAATAAAAGTGCTAATTTGATAAATTATTTCAAGAGTATTCCTTAAATTGGAATTAATGAAACATTTTTAAAAAAATCAAAATTAACAAACAATATCCAGATTTAACAAGATTAGAATTCTTATTGCGTGTCCATTGACACACATTAGAAAAAGCCAAAATAATTCTGTTATGACCCGAAAGGCCTTGAAGAATAGAATTTGAGAAACAGAGGGAAAGATAGGGAAGAAGAAGGAGATAGAAGAAGAACAAAGAAGAGAAAGTAGAGAAGAAGATAGATTTTTCATTAAAATGTCTGGATGATTGTTACAGAACCTCCGTTAGCCTTTTAATAGGCATTCCTGAATATTTACACAAAATACTCCATATTTCTCCTAATTACTAATATTGTCCTATTATTACATTACTCCCCTTCTTAAAGAATCTTGTCCTCAAGATTCATAAAAAAAATCAGGAAAGTAATGAAATTAAATAAACTGATGGCAACATGTTTTATGTAGTCATTGCCACTTTTTGATAGCAAAATCAGCAAACATATCATTGTGAGGAGCGTGAAGATTTAAGCTACTTGAACTTCCAAAGCAGCACCAAATTTGAGCATCACCAAATTGGTTAGCAGATGTTAGCACCAAATTGCTCAACAAGGGAAAAAAATCAGCACTTGCACTTCTAAGCATAGGACAGTACACCAAATTTAGCAGCTGAATGTCTTGGGCTGAATTTCACTTGGGCAGTCTTCTACTTCAAACAACCACCTGAAGACAAGTTTTTTTTTTCCTTGTAGTAATCAGAACTTGTATTATGAGCAGTTGAGCACACGGTGTATATGAAGAGCACTGGAGCAGTAACTGAACTTTCCTCACACACATCAACAATACTGAACTGGAGGTATACTAAACTTTTAGTCTGAACTAGAGGCCATGAAAAGTTGTAAGCCTCTCATAGAATTTTAGATGACAAGCCTATTTGCAAATCAAATCTATAGAATATACAGGGATCAAAAACTAAGACTATTAAAGTCTCTCCAAACACCAGCTTATGCAATTCCCTATGCTGCCAACAAGACCATAGACATCGTGGACAATTAATTCCTCCCGGATCATAAACGAAAATCAACCCAACGAATTTCCGAGGGGTCGTGATCAGAAAAACTGCAGAAGTGAATTCAACGTAGAGTTTTCCATCATTCAAAACACCTCCTGGATCAAAAATCAAAATACTTTGTCCCACTAATCCAGATGAACAATAATCAGTTTGCACATTCTCACCACAAGGCAACAATGCCTTCTTTTCTCTATATTTTCCACTATTATGACCCATCCAAACATCACTATCCGGCCACTCAGCTATGCCCGGATCAAAAGCAAAAATCAATTTGTTTCTACCTTTGAAGAGAAGCACTCCAATAGCACAGCATTCATTCACTTCAGAAATTAACCCCTTACTTGAATTGAGAAATCGATTCTTACCTCCTATGAATTCATTTTGCCAAGAAGAGCTTTGATCTGCATTACCCAACTCCTCTGAAGTCAATTTGATTCCCATATTGCTAAAATCACCCACCGCTTTGTTCACATTTCCCAAATCACACGTCTTAATCTGTCTGAGATTCAAATAAGCCTCAGTTTCCCTAGTTGACATTTTGTCGAACACCTTGGATGCAACTTTGGTTTCAATTGAAACAATTCCTGTAGTGAGACTTTGATGCCCATGAATTTCCCAGTCATGTTCGCCATAGTTCAGATTCACAGCGTGCTCGCCCACTCCATCTTTCAGGTCAATTTCGAAAACTTCATTGTTCGGTTGAGCTTGACTTGAATTTCTCGCTGAAGTCGACCAACTATCAAGCGTGAATATCTTATCTGGCCTAGCCAACTGCTCCAACTGTATCATTTCCCCTTGAATTGTTGAAGCGTTTCGAATGGATTCCTTCGAATGGGTTCCAAAAAGGTCACGATCTAGACGCTCAACTTTGGCTTCGAATGGGTTCAACTGCTCCAATTTTGGATTCTCTACTTCTTGAGAATCACTCAATTCATAGTTGGAATTCACCGAATAGCCGCCTGGTTTTCCTATTTCCTCTGCCCTGGCGATCGATGACCCTCCAAGATCGCTAATTTGGGCAACTTGTCGCTTCTCCGATTGATTTTGGTCCTTCAAACTCGCGTGAAGCATTTCGATTTCTTCTATGTCTGCGTGAATCATTTTTTGGGAATTGATAGGTGCTTGATGACCCTCGAATTGGCTAGCATCTTCGATCGGAGCTTCAACTTGGTTCAATCTATCACTTCTTGCTCGACCATCAACAAACAACTCCATTCGGCAACAGTCGTCATAGATACACCTCCCGTTCAAGGAATCCAATGCCTTGAGGACTGAATCACGATCTCGGAAACGGATTCTTGAATGGTAATGAGGATCGTTATCAAGAATTTCTATGACTTCTATAGTGCCCACACTAGAGAAAACTTGATCCAAGACTTCCCAAGAGATGAAGTACTCTACCAAATGAATCTTCACAAACAACGTGCGACTTTCTTTTTCTTCTTGTACTCTATCGCACGACTGAATCGATTTTCCTCTTTGAGTTACATTTCGATCGATTCTCCAGTAATACTCATCATTACGCCTGAACAATCCATCCGCCATAGCCAAATCTTCAAGCTCCGTGGAATTCACTGAATTAGGTCAAAATGAAATTGAAAACTTCGAATGCAAGATCGGGTCGCTCTGATACCAATTGTTATGACCCGAAAGGCCTTGAAGAATAGAATTTGAGAAACAGAGGGAAAGATAGGGAAGAAGAAGGAGATAGAAGAAGAACAAAGAAGAGAAAGTAGAGAAGAAGATAGATTTTTCATTAAAATGTCTGGATGATTGTTACAGAACCTCCGTTAGCCTTTTAATAGGCATTCCTGAATATTTACACAAAATACCCTATATTTCTCCTAATTACTAATATTGTCCTATCATTACAAATTCATGATATGGTATGGTATTTGGATTCACTCAAATCACAAATGTTCTATGCAATGCAATGGTGATATTGTGATGATATATGGAGTATTTTAAATTTTTTTTAAGATAGATTAAATTATTGACAGACTTTTGAGTAGATCAAACTATCAAAGTAATAAATATCTCGTTAAATTTCTGATTTAATATTTTATTAATTATTTTTATGAGATTGCAAAACTCTTACGAGATATATAGCATCGTTGAAGATGCTCTAATCGAGTTTTAGAGCAAAAGTAATATAAATTTTAACATAAAATTAATTGAGCGCGCTTTAAGAGGTGTAGTGGTCGGATCTACTCGATTTCTCAAACATACTAAATATTTAATTTTTTTTTTGTAAAACGAAGGGCAACAACCCCTCAAGAAACTTTATAAAAACTAAGAGCAATTACAAGCAAATGAGACGGGAACGAGCCCGGCCATTAATATCGTCTATAAGTAAAGAAACCACACTCTCAGGGGGATCGTGAAGAACATGAAAACCAATATGAAACGTGGAAGCGAGTTTCGCAAGAGAGTCGATGACGCAATTCGCTTCCTTAAAAACATGGGTGATGCCGGTAATCCAATCCCGCTGAAGAAAACTACGAATCCGAGCCACCAAACTGTAGAGAGGATGGGACTTAACCAATTCCTTACCAATCAGCTGAACCACGTACCATGGATGAATCCGTCTCTAACCAATTAAACTATTTTAAATCCCTTATCCCAAGCAAGTTTGATCGAGTCCGTAATAAACTCCCCAAAGTTCAGTCGATGGGACCGAACAAGTCCCAATTCAATGTTATGGACAAATCTGGCCGTCAACCCATCTCCCTTCCGAATCACGAATTTTATACTTAGTTAAGTTTATTTTAAGGCTTGAAAATATGAGAGTCCAGTTGGAACATGTTCCACATGGAAAGTCCAGTTCAACCTGAGTTCGAGTCCTCTCAACATTTTTTTGATTCTTTTCTTCCCCTGCCTCTACTCCTTTTTTACCTGTTTGTTTTCTTTTTATTTTCTAAGATAATTTAGTTAAGTAATTTATGCTAAAATTTTAACAACTCTTTCACTAAGATAATAATTAGTTAATACAAGGATATAACCGTGGTGCATGGATAAGAATTTGAAAATAATATTATTTAGCATGTGAAAATTGTAAAATTTGGAGGATAGTCATATCATATGTCTTAATTATTTCTACATTTCCATAAATGACTTTAATATATGAATAAAATTTGAAAATTTTATTCATATACTACATAATAAAGATTCTGTATGAGAATAACTATAAAGAAAAAATTAATTTGACTTGTTCAATTTATTTACTTAACAATAATAATACTAAGTCATTTGTTCGTATCACCTACAATTAAGGGCTACAATCGCAACATATTGTGACCCCTCTATCTAATTCTTCTGGCTCCGAGGATTCACAGCTCCGTCGGAGTTCACCCTAACCCAATCATCGTGGTGGCGCTTCCAAGTAATCAAGGCCGCCATGGTCTTCGTGGTATTGATATGCAAGGAGAATGAAGAGATGCAAGTCCCGCTTAATTAATTTCGATTCCACCCAAATAACCACCGTAACTCTTCACCCAATAAAAACACCCTAACTTGCCACCTCATCTTTTAATTTCTTTCTCAATTATTATTTAGACTAATTTTAATCTAAGAAATTCGACCAAAAAGAAGTTTAATCTACAAAATCGATCTCAATTTAAACCCAAGTGAAAAGATATAAAAATAAAGGCCCACTTTCAAAAAATAAAAGTTTTTTTTTTGATAAAATTAAACTAAATAAATCAAATTTAATATTTTATTTAATTTTCACCATATCATATAGAATATGAATAAATTTAAATTTACAAAAATTTAATCGCCAACCCTCCCAAATAATGAGATCTCACACCTACAAATTCGGAAAGACTCCAAATAAAAAAACCCAAATTAATAATAATCTACTATATATATATAAAAGCAATAAGGTTTGGAGCCTCCACGTTGCGCCACCTCAGTTTTTTCCACATGTCGTCTGGAGAATACGCCACATTTGATTTTGCCACATGTCACCTTTTCCTTATGCCATGTCATTATATTTTTTACACGTCATATACCACGTCATATTATAATCGGCCCTATCATTAACATGTCATATTTAACTATAATTAATAAATGAAAAATTACAATGATTACATAAGGCAATTTATCTTAAAATAAGAAGAATTTTAGGCAATTTATGTACAACCACCATATCAGGCCATATCAATATATATATTTTCCAACTTTTCGATTAATGAATGAATTGGAAATTATAAAAGAGTATTTTTATTTGATTGAATTCATAATTTTTATAATAACAATTATTTGATTTTATATGTGAAATATCTTCTTACTACATATTACGCGTTATAAATTACTCACAATAAATTTTATGTTATATTTTTATTTATTAATATCTTTTTATAGTATATCTAAAAAATATCGAGTCATAGTCGTATATAGCACGACGGGGATAACTAGTAACTCCTAATGTTGGCATGCAATGTAATTTGTAAACGATAGATTAGGCAGAGGTAGAAAAATGATATTATTCGTACCAAAAAAAAATGATTTAATACCCATCAACAATTTGCTGAATCGTATACTTAAAAAAATAAAAAAAATATCGAGTAAAACCAGTAAGTAGGATAATTTCATGGCAATACAAAATTTAGGAATTTTTTTATATAAATGATTTTAAAAAATCCGTTACTAAAAAATGTTAGCTGACAGCTGTCCATCGTGAATTGTAGTAGGTCTATTGCGTCTGCGCGGGAATCCCCTTACTCCAACAAAATTTATTAATTTAATACTCCCGCGCGGGGGAGTCAAAAGTATATTGTTAGGCTCTTGTAGGAAGGATTGTCTTTGTTTCTTTGGGCTTTTCTTAGCTTTTAAGCCCATGTTGAGTTTTCCTTGGGCTTTTTTTAGCTTTTAAGCCCATTTTGAATTTCCTTTTGTTGGATCATGTTTGTTACTTTTGCAAGGTATTGCTCAAGCTTGCTAGGTACTTCCCCGTATTCAGGACTTGTGGTTGGGGAGTGGATTGAGTCGTTGGGTGTGATCGTGGACGTTTTAAGGCCTTTAAAGATCCTCCATTCCAGTGGTGGCAAAACTAGGGGGTCATGTCCTTGTTAACCGTCTTACTGTGGCGTTTCTATCTCCTTTACCCTTCTCCAAACACTTGTTGGTCCCTTTGTTTCGGTGATTGTATTTCCTTTGCTTGTTTGGTTTGCATTGCTTGCTTGTTATTGCCGATCTCCAGCTACAAACTTGACGACCTCTCCTTAGAATTGTGCAACCTAATGATGCAACTTCATATTAGTATTTTTTATTCATTATTGCGCATGTTAGTTTATATGTCTTGTGTGATATTAATATTTTAGGATATTTAAATATGAGTTAATTATCTAATTATGCTCTTTTTATTTGATAATGGTAATTTATTGGATTTAGGATCAAGGATTATATCAAAAAATAAGATATAATTTCAAACTGTTTGTTAAGCAAGCAATTAAAGTTGGGGTCGACACTCTCCTATTGGACGTGCCTTGTTCCCTCTCTCCTTTAAAAATGGTAAGTCATTTCTTTTGAAAGATACGCTTTATTCTTGTTTGAATACTCTTCTCTCGACACATTTGATAATTTGAGTCATTTATGACTTAGGCGTCAGAGATAAATTAAGAGACCCCCCCTCTTTCATTTGCTTTGGAGGTCTCGAAGGAGAATTGGAGGTCATCATTCAAAAAGAAGAGTAAAGCAGAGCACAATTAGTACACTCGGTGAATTTGTGATTGGCGTCGCCCGTGGAAATGGATACAAAGTTCCTCGATTTGCCCAAATGAGTACAGAAGATGGTTATGGAATCGATTTTTGAGAAGAACCGACATTTCTTGGCGGATAAAGGATTTGAAGTGGCCGACAAGTCTTGTAAATCAATGAACCAAATTTAAGATAGGAATGGCTAAACTTCATTATCCTAGGAAGAATGCTAATAAAAGTCATGATTGCGCCACTATAATTTTATGACCCAAACTCAATAGCCGGACAAATCGATAAAAAAACACCCAATGAACAACCACACGTAAAAACATAAACAAACAAATATATAAACAACAACAAATAAGTTAGAAAGGATTCAAATTAAGCCGGAGATAGGCACATGCTGTAGGTTAGAAAGACCTAATAAGAGGTGCAGTCGGAGATCAAATCAACTGAGCCAGAGTTAAAAAGGGAAAAAAAGGAAACATTGCATTTAACCACCCTTTATTTACACTTGTTGCAATCAACCACCCTTTATATTTTTTTCTATACTTAACCACCCCTTATTTGTAATTGTGTGCATTTAACCACCCATTTTAACAAAAAACGTTATTTTTTCCGTTAAGTAAAGTAAATTAAGTTTTTCCTATCTTTTTAAAATTTATTTACAATAAATAAATAAAGGAAAAACCATAATAAACACTTTCAAGTTCAAATACGCCGATAACCCTAACCTAATTTCCTCCATAATAATTCATTCCCTCCATCCAATGGCGAAGAAAAACCACGACTTCGTCGATGCAAAGGTGATGGGTGTTGGATCTGATTCTGACAACTTTGAGCGTCCCTTATAGTCGATCGTGTCTAAGTTGATGGACAACGACTCAAGATTCAAAAGGTTGAGATGTAGGCCGAAATCCAATGATAATGACAGTCGAATCTCAATTTATTCCTAAATTCTTTTATTTATTGTAAATAAAGTTAAAAAAAGAAGGGCAAAAACGTAATTTACTTTAATTAACGAATAAAATAGCGTTTTTCATCAAAATGGGTGGTTAAATGCACATATTTACAAATAAGGGGTGGTTAAGTGTAGAAAAAAATATAAAGGGTGATTAATTGCAACAAGTGTAAAATTAAGGGTGGTTAAATGCAATTTTCCCAAAAAAAAATTCAAAATCAACATTTTAATTCAAAAAACAAGATAAAATAAAAAGAAGAAGTCCAAAATAATCCAATGCGACGTCGTTCTGTCGTTCTCTACCATTATTCAGACATACGACGTCGTTTCGATTTTTTATACAGTTTGTACGTCTTCTCTACCTCCACGGCGCCTCCGCTCCTCTAACCACCTGACCTGCTCGCCCTCTCTTCCTCCGTCGTCTACTCTTCTGCTATCCAACAAAAGCAAACCAAATCCACCTTGTTCTGCTTCTTAGCTTCGGTATTATCAGATCGTGATTCTTCAAGTCGCTATTAATTTCTCCCCTTTGAATTTTGTCACACAATCCAATACCTCATGTAGTGGTTTTTCGACAATTTTCGGTGAGTTTACTGATTTTTCCGCTTCTTGTTTATTTCTTGCAGTGCTAGTAGATTCAGTACCGAGTACTTGCTTGCACAACATCCGGGTTTAGTATTGATTTCTGAACAACTCTATGTGGAATTAGCAGTTACTTGTTACCGATTTGCAATTCGTGGATTTATCGATAGATTCTTTTTACCGCTGGTTGCTTATTTGAGAATAGGTTTTTGGAAGATGTAGATTGGTGTGTGGGAAATTGATTCTATGCTGGGAATTGTGCTGATTTGAGATGTTTTGTTGCTGTAAATAGGGAAAATTAATGGGGAAGAAGGTAAAGAAGAAGGCCCGATGTGGCCAGAAGGATAAAAGGGTGGCTGCCACTAACCCTAAGACTGTTCCTGAGGAACAAAAATTGAGTTCTGAGCCAGTAACCGATGTTGCTTCAGTTGCTAAAGAGAGGAAAGGATGTTTGCATCTGGATAAATCTATGGATCTGACCAAGGTTTCTTCCAAACTTGAGTTGGCAGAGGGTTTTAGGTGTGAGGATTGCAGGGAAGGTGCGGCGGACCGAAAAGGGGCGAAAGGAAAGGGGAAACAGGGGAAAAAGAAAGGGCCTGATTCTAAGGCTATTTGGGTTTGTTTGGAATGTGGACATTTTGCTTGTGGTGGGGTTGGTCTTCCTACTACGAATCAGAGCCATGCAGTTCGGCACTCGAGGCTAAGCGGGCATCTATTGGTGATCCAAGTTGAGAAGCCTCAGCTTAGGTGGTGTTTCCGTTGCAGTTCACTTATCACAGTGGATAAATTTGAAAATGGTGAGCAGAAAGACATGTTATCAGATGTTGTCAAGTTGTTAAAAAAACCGCCCTCTAATGGTTCCTCAATGGATGTGGAGGATGTTTGGTTTGGAAGCGGAAGTATACTTAATGAAATGAAATCTGAAAGTAGTTTGTCGAATGGCATACGTGGGCGGGATTTTTATGCAGTTAGAGGCTTAAACAACCTTGGAAATACTTGTTTCTTCAATTCTGTTATGCAAAATCTTCTAGCAATGGATAGGTTCCAGGATGACCTAATGAAGCTAGATGATTCCACAGGGCCTCTTACTAATTCCTTGAAGAAACTGTATGCTGAAATAAATTCTCAATCAGGTGTGAGAAATGCGTTGAACCCTAAATCTCTGTTTGGATGTGTTTGTTCTAAGGCTCCTCAATTTAGGGGTTATCAGCAACAAGACAGTCATGAGCTACTCCGTTATCTTCTTGATGGACTTTCAACTGAAGATTTGCGTGTGAAAAAGTCAACTAATTACTGTCCAAAACCTGAGAATACTTCTCATGTCAGTACTAGTTTTGTAGATGTCATATTTGGAGGACAACTATCCAGTACTGTTTGCTGTGTTGAATGTGAACACTCTTCTGTGGTTTATGAACCCTTTCTGGATCTCTCACTTCCAGTACCAACTAAGAAACCTCCTCCGAAGAAGGTTCCAACAGTTTCCCGAAATAGGAAAACCAAGCCTCCTCCAAGAAAAGTTGGGAAGACTCGTCCTAAACCTGGCAAGGATGGAGTTTCTGCGCCCACTGATGTGACCACAGGGGTTAAAGGAGATTCTGTGAATGGTTCTTCCTTAGCCTGTCCCACTGATTGTAGTGATGTGGTCAATGGTAATGGTTCATTTTCAGTTAGTGTTGGTATTTCTGCTTCTGCAGAATCAAAAGACACCAACATCTCAAAAGCCGCTCAGCAAGCAATGTCTGTAGATGATTTTACTTGGTTGGATTATGCAGAACCAATGTCACTGGAAGCTGAACAAGATTTGGGATTACTCACTAAGGAACTTCCTGCAAATCAAGACTCTGGAAGAATAGACATTCTGCAGAATGGTGTAACTCATCAGGACTTCCCAGAAGCTACTCCTCAGGACTTCCCAGAAGCTACTCCTCAGGAAATTGTTGTAGATGGTTCTGCTCGGATGGATTATCTGGATTCAACGTCACTGGCTGATAAACAATCTTGGCATTTACAATCTGGTGAGATTCCTGCAATTCAAGATTCCGGAAGAACAGAAATGTCTCTGAATGATGAAATTCCTCAAAGTTTAAACAGTTGTAGTAATGAAAGGCTTTTGCGCCATGAGGAGATGAATGCTAAGTCTAATTCATATCATAACTCTTTTGAAGATGAGGAGGCCCCACTGCTGGTTGGGAATTCTGAAGTACTGTTGCTCCCTTACACAGAAGAAACTGTTGCTGTAGAGAATTTTATGGAGAGAGATATTGAGCCCTCTTCATCTGCTGTAGGTGGTGATGATGATATGTTGGGATTTGAAGGCTTTGCAGACATGTTTAATGAACCTGAAGTTGTTAGTATGGGACCTCATCCAAAACTTGATGCTGGTGAAACTGGGAACAGTAGTGAATCCAGTCCCGATGAAGTTGATGACTCAGATTCACCAGTGTCCATAGAGTCTTGCTTGTCTCATTTTACTAAACCGGAGCTTCTTGCAGATGAACATGCTTGGCACTGTGAGAACTGCACAAAAGTAATGCTTGAGAAAAGGAGGAAATCGAGGAAGAAGAAGCCGAAACCTGTATCAGCAACTCAAAATGGATATTGTGATAACTTTTCAAGATTAAGAGTTGGAGAGTCCAATCAAAACAATGGCACAGCTGATTCAGACAAGGAGTTGCAGTTGACAAATGGATTTGTGGATGCCTCTGAAACTTCTGCTATTTGCCAAACCGCTGAAAAAGTCAACATGACTGAGAATAATGCGAGCAATTCTTCTGAAGAGTCCACTGAACTTGCTGCTGCGGATCCAGCTAATGGAAATGCCTCTGAATTAGCTGAGGACGGTGAATCAGGAGATAGTGATGTAGAGGAAGCAGATTCTAAAAGTGTGAAGGCAATGAGGAATGCCACTAAAAGGATTTTGATTAGTAAACTTCCACCCATTCTCACTATCCACCTTAAGAGGTTCAATCAAGACACTCGTGGTCGTTTGAGTAAATTGAATGGTCATGTTGTCTTCAAGGAACTTGTTGATCTTAGACCTTATTTGGATTCCAGGTAGCCTCTTTTACCTGATACGACCTGCATTATTATTTCCTTGGTCTTTTTTTATAGTGTGTTTAGATTACACTACATAATTTACCTTGCATTTTCTATTGAATATTTCAAATGCACCCTTATTTATGGGTTAGATAACGCACCCTTATTTATAGTGTGTCTGTCTAATTGCCCCAGTCTCATACCATACAATCTGCCCTTTGGCATGATGTGAAATTTCAGCATTAAATCCTGATTTTCAGAATGGTGCTGATTTTGGATTACACCTCACAATACATTATCTTTCATTATATTTTATTGAATCGTGCATTCTAATGCATTATGTGGTGCAATCCAAAAACACTCTTATTCATGGGTGTCTGTCTAGATATGAAATTTTAGCTTTAAATCTTGAAGTTCTCAGAATGATGCTGAGTATGTTGAATGTGTAGGTGCCCCGAGAGAAAAGGAGATTGTAAATACCGTTTGGTTGGGTTAGTGGAGCATCTGGGAAGCATGAGAGGAGGGCATTATGTTGCATATGTAAGAGGAGGTGACAGGAGAAGAGGAGAAGAAGGACAAAGTAACAACAACAAAAGTGTGTGGTACTACGCTAGTGACACACATGTTCGTGAGACTACCTTGGAAGAAGTTCTTCGCTGTGAAGCGTACATACTTTTCTATGAAAAAGTTTGAGAAGGTGAGGTAATTTAATTACTGATGTTCCTTCCCTTTTGTTCATCCTTTTTTTTGGAGAAGGTAACAAAACTATCATTGAATGCATACAGAGAGATACCAAAGGAGAGCTCAAAATTTGAATTTTTTTTTTTGGTTCTCAAATACCCAAATTATGATTTCTCCATTTGATGAAAATACACATGGTAACCATACATGTTGCTTGAAAAGAGGTGGTGCTGGTTTTAACCAAGAGGCATTCACCTTTGGAAGTTTTTTGGGTTACATGAAAATAGTTAACTATGTTCAATTTACTTCAATACTTGTCTTTTACCATTCAATTTGGGTTTGACCACTTGATTCTATTTATGGAGGCTCTCTGTGAGTCTGTGATGATACTTGTTAACTTGTGTGTGTGTTTTCTTCTATTAGTCTCTTTTATTATTCTGTTAGTGCATATAAATGAAATAGATAAATGAAGTATTCGAATAAACAAGATTAAGCCTGTTTGGATTACAGGGAATTGCATTAAATCCCGCATTATAATGCAAGATAATGCATTCTCCTCTGCGATCCAAACAGGCCCTAATGTTGGATGTGTCTAGCTGAGCACCTGCAGATTTATGCCTTGTAGCTCTGTTTGACACTGTAACCTTTTGTTGAGCTTAGTGTTGTTTGAGTTAAATGACCAAATCAGTCCAGAGAAACATAAATGTCATGCAAATAGTGAATATTAGGGCATGGTATCAGTATATGGAGCTGTTTTTTTATCATTTGATCTGATTAAATGAATGGCTAAATGAATTTTTTGGTTTTAAACCCTTCATCACACATTCGATTTCAGAATTTCTAATGTTCCTTGCCAACTCCAGTAATCTCATGTGGCTTGAATGGTTAATTAGTATGTTGAAAGTCTTGTACAATACTAATATTGAAGCATCTATTTAACGGTCCTTTATACTCAACTGAAGTATCATACTTCTACTTGAGTGTTTATTTATGTATGATATCAAGATGAGATGTAGTTTAAATCCTCTGTTCGACATCCTCTTTTACTTGGATGAAATTCAAAATTTACCAACCTTTATTGAGTCGAGCTGCTGAACACAAGCTGGTTTACCCCGATTCAGGATTCTTAATGGACCCGGTTATGAATTAGAAGAAACTTTTTAAAATGGAGCCATAAATTATTCAGTTGGGACCTAAAGTATAATGACATATCTAACCAGACTAGTTATAAAACTTGTGATTTTTTTTAAATTTACGTTTTGAGTAGGATTGAGCATCGGTTCAAAATCGAATCTAACCGACTGATCAAAAACCGAAATTTAGTTTAAGGTTAAACGAAAATCAAACCGAATTGATTTGGGTTGGTTAGGTTTTTTCGCTTTGAAATGAATTGAAAGTTATTCTTTAGGAAATTCAAACTGAATCAAAATTAAACCCAAACTGAAATTTAGGAAATTTCTAAATTGAAAACGAAACCGAATAATATCGGTTTCGGTTCTAATCAATTATATCTGGTTAAAATTTTGGTTTGAACCGACTCTGTTGGATGATAAAAATAAGCATACACAAAACCACTAGCATATAAATGAGTAAACCCAACCTAATGGCTTAAGTTTTTGCGTAAAAATAATAGATCACGACTTTATATACTAAGTGATAAAACCCCCTGACACTCACTCGTTCTTTCGGTCTCCGAAATCTAACAGACTCATACTCAGCCGAGTTTTTAGTGTATGATAACCTACATTATAAAAACAAGAATAAGCTGAAAAAAGAAAGATTCACCCAACAGGATTCTCACACTTCACATCAATCAGCCATAAAAGAAAGGACAAAAACAAACAACAAAAAAAGACACATTTGGTAAACCAATTCATCACTCCATAGTCCCAAATCCTCCCACACAAGCACAGAATAACAACCTTTTTCCACCTCTCCAAAACACCCAAAAAAAAAAAAGTCACCATTTAATCTTCTTCAATGGAGGTTCACAATCCCTCTGTTCTGGCCACATTAATTCTGCTCATCATTCTCGCGTCCAGCGCGGCGCGCGCGCACGGATACTGGTGCGTGGCCCGTAGCGACGCCGGGGACGGCGCGCTGCAAGCGGCGCTGGACTACGCGTGCAGTTCAGGCGCGGATTGCGCGCCGATTCAGTCGACGGGGCTCTGTTTCTTGCCGAACACGCTTCAGGCGCACGCGTCGTACGCGTTCAACAGCTTGTTCCAGCGGAGGAAGATGGCGCCTGGCGCGTGTGATTTCGGTGGATCCTCCATTGTTGCCAAGACTGATCCTAGTCTGTTTTCTTCTCTCTTACTCTACTCCTCTGTTGATAATTTAGAATTTTATTAAGTTTTTATTATTTTTTATTTCTTATTTATTTTAGGTTGTTAGTTTTTGAAAAGAGAAAATTTAATTTATAATAACTCAAGCATATATTAACCAATAAAATTTAAATGATATTGAATTTTTTTTAAAAAAAGTTATAGGTTTTATTATTTTTATTTTTGGGTGTGTGAGTTTTTAAATAGGGTATGTGAGTTATTTATTCTTCATTTTTTGGATGTTAATTTTTATTTTATTTTTGATGGGATTGAAATGTATAGGCTATGGATCTTGCATTTATCCTCCCAACCCCAGGTATGTCCTGCATGATGTTAAAAGTTATATATGTTTTCCTCTTAAATTACAGTTTTTTCATGCATATTTTCAAGCTTGATATGGTTTTAGAATATCTTGTAGTATATTAATAAAAAATGCTTCAAATTGAAAACTGTATCTTATAGAACTTTGGTAAAACTGTATCTTCAAATTGAATTGTTTAATGATAATACAGTTTTCTGGGTAAAATAAATTACAGAAATTAGATTGAATGACAATATTCTCTCTCTTTTTTTTTGTCTAGTTACAAATTATCTAAAAAAACATATATATTTAATTCCAAAAATCTGAAGCAACCGACAACTTTCTATAGTAATTCATTTTTATGGGTCTTGTACCATTTAATACATATGTTTGCATAGTTTTTGGTTCTTAATTCGTAGCGGTTACTTACACTCTGAAATTCTGACTATCCCTCGTTCTAGCTGGTGAAGTAGAATGCAAATATGCAATAAACAAGAAAAATTGTGGTACAGATGTACAGGTGTCAAGCATGCATGGTCATGATCTAATGATCCATGTCCTTAAACTAAATCTGGACCGTTGGTCAGAATATATTTAGTACTCACTCTTTCAGCCTGTATGGTAATACTGTAAAAATTCTGTGGTCACTGGTCACAAGTGGACTGCATTTGGGTCTGCAATATGTTGGAATTATGTTTTAGAAAGCTGAGCAAAAAAACTGAGTTGTTTGGTCACATTTCCACAATCTTGGGTCTCACCAATTTTTCCCATATCCTGACTCCTCCTTATTCAGTCTCCCTCGTTTTTCACTGCCCAATGCTCAATTCTTGACATTTTCTTTTTGTCCAATCAATATTCTGTTTTATCACTTCACTCTCTTCTCCTTTGATCATCTCAATTGTATTCTCTTAGGCTCTGTTTGGCATGCTTAGTTGATATGAGTAGTTATAATCTATGTTACACGTACATCAGAGACGGGCGTAGAACGAATTGAAAAGGGAGGCACGACTTCTACTATAAAGTTTATAGATCGGGAATAGCTAACGAGTGTAGCTAGTCAATACTCTTAAATACGAACATATTGATACTTATTTACCCATATTAAGATTGTCTTCACCGACATCTTTTTTGAGCTCCGACGCCTTCAATCTTCGAGTCTCATTCACGTGTTTAGGGAGGTCAACTCTTTCGTTGACTATATCGTTCGATCCTTCCTTAGAGTCTCCTCCACTCCTCTGGCAGCCGATCCAGGCCTCTTCTATGGTTAGGTTCTATGGCAGTGTACATCACGTTGTTGACGTGCCCCTTTAATCCCTTTCCTTCTGAAAAAATACGTACACTAGTAATAAACCTAACCGAAGGAGGGGCACGAACCCCCTCATAACCCTCCCTAAGTTTGTCCATGACAGACATGGACACGAAAACATTACTTTTATACTAGGAAACGAGTTTCCAATTTCCATTTCCGATCTTAGATTTCTAGACAGAATGAAAACGGAAATGTTGTTCTATCTGAATTTTCAGGTAACATAGGTCATAACTATGTAACATGAGTAGATTAGAAAGCTAATGGGGGTAGCTTAGGGTTTGTTTGGATATCATGTTTATAAAAGATATATGCTGAAATAAAAAATCCAGTATCTAATTTAAATCAAACACATGTTGTGTTTGTTATATGATACATTATAATTCGGTTATAAAAATTAGCCTTATAATACAAAAGTATGTTGTATAAAACAAATTTTATGCATCCAAAGACAGCATGCTTGATATGATATGTAAAATGCATTCCAAACATACCCTAAATATGTATAGTTGGAGAATTTTAGATAATAAAAAATTGAAAGCTATCCTAGCAAAAAAATCATTATTTATCATTTTAGCTAATTTTTTATATATATATGATCTATATTCTTGATCATTTTGGTTTCATCTTGATCAATATTTTCTCCAGTACCGCCGGGCTCATAACCACACAGACCACCACGCCTAATGGATCCGTCACACCGACCACCACCACGAATGGTGGTGGCGGATTGTCTCCGACCACTGGCCCTACTATTCCGACCACCACAAACGTCGCAACACATCCTCGACGGTTTCATGTTTCCACAACCATCATATCTTTCATTGCACTTTTGCTTGTTGCCTAGCATCATCAAATCAAAAAGAGGCACTATGATTAAAATTTTTGCTAGACTTGTTCTTTTTTCCTGCCTAATCATTTGATTAGTTGTGTGTTTTCAATCTCTCTTCTTAGCTCAATTGACTTGTTAGAAGAAAGCTGCAGGAAAAAAAAAAAGGGGATTTTTAGAACTAGGCGTGATGTTTTGAATGCAATTTGTGAATCCATTTGAGCTCAAATTTTTAGCCTATTAGAAGAAATGCATTGTAATGAAGACTTTAAATTTAAAGTTTAGCTTCTTGCTTGTAAGTTGTAAGACAAGTTGCATTATGGAATAGCTTATTATTGTCATGGCATGGCATTTAAGCCGGTGGAGTTAGTGAGATCTACACTCTTAAAATGAAAATTAATGGCTTACATTTAGACCTGTCAAGTGCATTGGTTCGGGTTCAGGTTAATCGAGTTGTTGGTTAAATTGGGTTGGTTTGTGACTAGCTTATCGTGTGGGTTCGGGTTAACATCATTTTTTAAATTTTATTCTCACTATTAATTTAATATAAATTATCAAATAATTATAAATATATTAAAAAAATTAAATTTAAATTAACATCATATTAATATTTTCATAAAACTTTACATTTACAAGCCAATCAGGTCGGTTCCGGGTTGATTGGGTTCGGGTCAAAATTAGGTTTCGAGTTGTTCAGGTCGGGTTTAAAAGCAGATCGGTCGGGTTGGTTTTTAGGGTCCGGTTAACCTTTGACAACTCTCTACTTACATTTAATTTCCTTTTTGATTTTTTATTTACAAATTCTATACATGGAGAAACCTGTTTTTTAGATTCAAACAAACAGCTTTGACAGTTTGAATTCTTTAGAATTCATTTATTGAGTGTGCAAATAATACTTCACATAATCCAGGTGTACACTTTCTTGTGGATTCTTGCTTGATGCCTAATCCTTGCTACCTTTTGCTTCAAATTCCTTTCATCTTTACAACTCATCTTGATCATCATCAGGAGCCTGTATTTTGAAGCAAAAAAAAAGCCAGTAAAGATTTGTTCTTGTTCAAATTGAAAATACATGTAAAAACTACACAACTTCATACCTTGTTTCTTATGGGACACTGATGAGGCTCTCTTACAATGTAGATTTGATCTCCAGCTCTATCATACATATCTTGATTCCTATGCCAAGTCCATAGCGCATGCGTCTCGTTTTTCACCTGCTTAGGACACATCAATCTCCTTTTGCTAGAAAGTATTGTAATATGTAAAGTCCTTTGCAATATGATGAAAATCTCTATCAGAACCACATTACCCAGAAAAAAATATTACTACTAATGACAACTTACTCACTTGATTAATCAAAATGTAGGGTAAAAGAATTTTTTCCATTGCCTTAAATTACTTGAAAATTTAATAGACCTTGGAAGCAACCAAGAAATTTTAAATGACTTGAATCTAATGCTTTCAAAACCAGTGATTCAAACTCTGAATTTAACTTGAACTCAAGGATTTGTAATGTCTAATCTTAGCTATCAAAGATGATTTTACTTTACCTCCAAGATGCCATGTCCAAAACTACTTTCTCTTACAGCACTGTAAATAGGTTGCTTGTCCCAACAGAACTTCCCAGCAGCTGGACCAGAAGTGAAATTGACCGCACAGAACCCGCCCATGTAAGAATCTGGTGTGGAGGATGGATCAGGACAGTTTCCTGGCTCATCTGCGTGAGTGATCGCCATCTTTTCTCGGTTCCCACCATCACCAACTGTAATATGAACGGGCCCACATGGGTCGAGAGAGTAGTTATAGACTCGGTTGGACCTCTCGTATGCATGAACCTGGTAGCAAAGGCCAATGCTTAATATGTCAAATGCTCATGTAGCATAAAGAACATATGCATTATATATTGAGTATTAGAAATGAAAATTTATTAAATTAAGATGTATAGATTAAAATCCAAATGCTCTTCAACAACAACAACAACAAACTTTTGTCAAATGATTTAATTTTTGGGGCATCCAAAAACTTATAATCTATAATAGATGTTATAAGGCATAATAAATCTCTTACATAGCTTTTATGCATCCAAACACCTAAAATATAAATACTAGTATTGACAGGATTTTGTAGCATTTTACTGATATTAACATGCTTTGAAATGGATTGGCCATATGCATTTATAGCTTACATGACCATTGAAGACAATGTCAACTCCATGTTTGTAGAGTATATCTTCCATCTCAACTCTCATGCATTCAACTTCTCTATAGTGTGACGTGTAGGTGCTATACCACGGCGAGTGCCAACCAGCCACCAACCAAGGGGTCACTTTCCGGTCAACCTTGGCCAGGTCTTTCTCTAGCCATTTATACTGCTCTGCTGTAATTCACAACAAAATGTCAATCTAGTGAGTAGTGAGTATGAAACTTTGTTCTCAATAAGCATTAGTAGCAAAATGTGTAAAATCCATGCTTTTAAGATCAAAACAAGCTCACATGATTTGTTGTAAGCGGTGTAAGCGCCAAGCATGAGAAAATGAATCCCTCCTGCATTGAAAGAATAGTAGAATTCCGAATGAGATTTGCTTTCCTTGGACGGAAATGCAAACCGAGACTTGTAAGCTTCAAATGTGCGGTTTCCAACTTGTTCTTCAATTTCATGGTTCCCCTCTATAACCATTATCGGAACTTTTGACACCAGAGGCTGCATAAACCTGAACACCAAAAACAGATGGCAACCTTTACCGATTCAAAATAATTAGGATGCATTTGGATACCCAAGATAATGCATTATATTGGATTTCCCAAGATAACGTCTAACGCAGGATTATGCATTATCTTGGTAATCCAAACGCACCCTTTATCTGCTATCACTATAAAGCAGCATTGTAGAATTATTCTACTCTTGGAAATTTACCTTGCCCAGTAATCCCACCGAGGCTGATATGTCTCATGAATGGGAGTTTCAGGGAACGAGCACGAGTAACAATCAGCACCGGTCCCATTGGTGAGGTATAAGTTGGCATAAGACATGTCTCCAACTACAAGCACAAGATCAGGGTTGTTGCTCATCAAGTGATCGATAGTTGAAGATGTGTTGTAAGTTAGACCCAAATCCCCAGTAATTGCAATCCTTGAAGGGTAAGTGGTTGGACTGCTTATTGGCATAGTCCTAAAGTGATAGACATCACTCATGGCTGGTATAGAAGGGTCTCCACAACGATAATAGTACACGGTGTCCGGTTTCAAACCTGTTTCATTACAATCAATACATTATACATAAATGTGAAGCACATTCAAATACAACAATATGCAAGTGTATTTGTACCATAAAAACATCATCATCATCATTATTGACCCAGTGAGGCTCCGCTATAGCGGAATCTGGGGGGTCAAGTACGCCCGATAGACCCAAGAAAAACTGAAATTCAGCTATGTGACAACAATAACTGAAATTCAGCTATGTACCATAAAAACATCATCTAATTTCAAAAATCAACCATGCCCAATTCTCAATTTTGTCCTCGGGGTCAATATTGAGCAATTTTTGATCTATTAAGCAATCCAATCCCAAAATAACTCAACCTGAAACAGCCTAAACACACATCAAATGATCCAAACAACTCAAAATGTTGAAGAGAGCACCTTTGAGAAGAACATGATGAATGATAGGAGAAGTGTAATTCTGCAGGCCTTCAAAGGGGTAAAGTTGGTTATAGACAAGAGAATATCCCTTTGCTTGCTTGTTGATGGATGACGAATTGAAATGAGTTCCATATTCCACAACGCTTTTTACTCTTGCAGGATCTAATGGCTTTATATCATCCCCAATCTGGTACTCACCTGAACCCAATCAACCAATTAGCACAACATTGCAGAAACCCTAGAATCCCAAAACGAATCATTTTTTCTGCAAATTGGAATCCATTTTCGAATCAATCTCTCACCACTAGCCCAGAAAATCCAGACGGAATAGATGATTTTGATCATCCCCAATCTAGTACTCACCTGAACCCAATCGTTCGATTATCACAACATTGCAGAAACCCTAGAATCCCAAAACGAATCAAATTTTATGCAAATTGGAATCCAATTTCGAATCAATCTCTCACCAGTAGCCCAGGAAATCCAGACGGAATGGAACGAGGAAGAAAGGGATACAGAAATCTGATCAGGCTCCCAATCCTTGACTCTTCTCTGAACGCGTTCATCGGAGCTCGGCAAATCTCGGGCGTGTCCGCGGAAGCTCTTATCGAGAGGGACGGTCACCGGCGCCGTCGGGCCGTCTAGGGTTGTTGGAATGCTCGAAATCGCGACTGCATTTGCGATGAGCGCCAGACATTGGAAGAGGAGAAGAAGATGCTTGTTCTGGTCCGCCATAGCTAAAGACCGATCTAAGCTTTGCTGAATCCTTATAGAGTAGAAAGACTCAAACTTGCAAGTTGATTGATGGGTTGGAAGTGGTGGAGTGTACGATACGGCCACACCGATGGCGCGTTTCACGATACCAACGGTTGAAAACAACAAAAAAAAATAGCGCGTTTTTTTTTTTGTTTCTTTTCATTTTTTTAAATTTGGAAATTGACACAAATGCATTTAAATGGAAGTTGATAAATCTTAATCCGCTTAAAATACTATATTTGATGATTTTTATTTTTATGGATTTTTTAAATTAAATTATTGTTTTTGAATAAATGTTATAATGGGATTTGAATGGTTTATTAATCTATTTAGTTAATTATTGTTTTTGAATAAATTTTCTAAAGTGATCAGTTTTTACTAAGGCTATTGAGTTTGACTCGAGATGTATGAGTACTTTTGTTTTTACTAAGGCAAATGGAAAACTTAATTGCGAGGAGGTTTATAACTCTACAGTGAATCAGTTTTCAAAATAGTATTGACACTGATGGAGCTACATAATGTCTAGTGGAGGTTGTTGTAGCCCCCATTGGAATTTAAAAAAAAACTAAAGAGTTTAATCCTTGTCACATGCGCAACAACAGATCGTAGCCACTTCCATGAGTCCAAATTCAATTACAATTGTTAATGTTTAATTGTTGGATTTGTTGGAGAAAGTCATTGATTGATATTTATGTTCTTTAACCGTTGTGTCTAGAAAATGAAGAGAATTTTTTCCAACTATCGGGAGTTTACAAAATATAGGTTCTAGTTCTAATTTTGATTATATTACGAGTTTTTCTAGTGTTGATCTGCCTTGGCAGATCTGTCTAGTGTTAATTCATAGTTTATATATTTAGATCCCTCTGGGCCGGATTACTAACTCCGCCCTTGAGTATTGGTGTTATGTTTGAAAGGGAATCCATTCCAGAAAATGAAAATTTCATTGTTAGTTGGTAACACTTGAAAGATTACAACTGCCTCCAAATTGTGTAACTTTGAAATAATTTAGACAAGCAATTGTGTTTGTGTGGATATGTTAATGAAACTAATACCAAACAAAAAAAATTAATTAACTAATTCAACTTGAAAGTGATTTTTCCCATCCAAAAATTCAATCTATCAATTTCACTCAAAGCTCCAAAGCTAACCACTAAAATTTCTTAATTTCTTAATTAGTAAATAAAAAATACAAAGTGTTAGATCAGACTTTTATGAAAATTAATTTGATTTATTTTTTAATTTTAAATTAATTGAATAATACAGAAGTTTTAATTGCAAAATTTTTTAAAGCGACTCCCTTGTCATTTAATCCAAACATCGATGACACTTTTTTAATTTGGCAACATTTTAGGGCATACATGTAAATTCGACGAAAGACATTTCCTCGTCATTTCGGGAGGAGCTTGCAACATCACCTTGGTTAAGCCTTGCAATGTGTTCACTCAAGCAAGAAATTTTTAGCATCATCTTTGGCTTGGTTAATGATGGTAGAGTTCAATCGTTGCAATGCGCCTTGCTTCCATCTCCATTATCTTCTTCATCTTCTTTTGACTATCTCAAGATCTTCTCCAGCGATCTTCTCTAGCTTCCATTATCTTCTTCAACTTCTTTTAACTATAGGTCAAGATCTTCTCCAACTTCAGCTTGGATTGCCTGTGTAGTAATGAAGGAATTGGGGTTGAAAATTCACTTATTGGATTGCCTATGTAGTAAAGACCTTCATTAAATAGTTGAGGTTGGTTTGGGTTGAAAATTCACTTGGTACTTGAGAAGGTCGGGGTGAATTTATTCACTTACTGCTTGAGAAGGTTGGGGTGAAAAAAGTTGGAGTCAAAAATTCGATTTAACTTTCGGTTTACTGATGATAAAGAAATTGACTTCTGTTTACTGATGATAAAGTACTAACTATTGGGTTGATAAAATCGTTCATTCTCTTATCCTTCCTCTTATTCCTCTTAATTCCTCTTATTTTATCCTATTTTATCGCAAATAACGTGATTTTTCTCCGAGACCAAACACTTCGAATCTCGATTAATAAAAAAACTATTGAACCGAGATGTTTTTTAACACTTTAATTATTCTATGTCTTCTCCTGTTTATAGTATCTTGAGCTTCTTACTTGTTTCTTGATCATCAATGTGGGACTTTTAAAATTGAGAAATTTTGCATAGCAATTTTTAAAGTAGGGGTGTGTATGGCAACCTTTAACTAAACCTTTTCAAATGTGTTCTTCGTTGGGATAAGAGACAAATTGTTCCCATGTTGTTGGTAGCTTTTGATTGGACCACACACTCTTTCCGTAGAGTAATATATTTGAAGTTGGTTTTAGATCTTTGTTGATTTGCTAATGCTGTTGAGTGTTTCAAGTTGAATGCACATCCATTTGAATTTAATTACATGTTTATGGGCCGTATGGCTCATTTGTGGCAGCCCAAATCTTCTATTTCACAATAATGTTTCACTTTTGTGTTCCAAATTGTATTATAAATATAAAACTAATGTTACAAAAAATTTAAAAAATTATATATATATATTTAAAGCACCTATATATATATGTATGTAAAATTTTAACTTAAAAATCACAGTATATAATTTTTAAAAATTAAAAGGGTAATCTTTTATATGAAAAATGTTCTCTTAGTTTTTAAAAATTTTATAATATGATTTATAAGATGAAAATTTATGCACCTATGAATATAGGTATTTACAATATAAATATAAAGTTTAATTTTTTTTAATATTAATGGAACATTGAAAGTGAAATAGGAGATTTGTGTGGCATTTGTGGGTATGTGGAATGACGTATAAACTACGTGTGGTTTTCGAGTTCGTATATATCGCAAATTTGTATGCCAATATCCATGCAATATGGCCATTGCCCCTTTAAACAAGAGTTATATAAATGGTTTGGTTTCGTGCGATGATTATCACACATGTTTTATACGTATATTGATTGATTTATGGATTTTATGAATTGGGTTTTAACTTTACTTATAATTTATCATTATTCAATTGGTCTAGTGGTAAAGTAGTGTTAGACTGCTTGTTGTTGGTGTTCTTTGTTTTTGCCTTTTGTTTGTTTTGACGAGCTTACTTGGGTATCTCACCTTTCACTTTGTGTTTCTTTGTAGGTATTGGCCATGTTTGACCTTTCTTCATCACCTTTAATTGTCCTATATGACATTGTTTGGACCTGGCGCCTAATCTTACGCTCGTATTCTCTTATAGATGGAGTACATTTAGGTGGTTTTTTAACCCGTTTTCGAACTGGTTTCGTGGTGATATAGAGTTTCTTCCCATTGGCGATCCGTTTCCAGCTTCCCCGTCAAAATGGGCTTGTCCGATTTCTCCATTTCTGATTTCTCAATTGCCAGCCAATCAAATTTTCTCTCTTTCAAAATAAATAAATAAATATAGTTTTCTACTATATTTTATTTTCTTAGAAATTATATTTGAGGTACCCTAAATATAAAAATTCGGGTTTTAAACCCGGCAAAAAAAAAAAAAAACGGTGCCTTGCAGGCGTATCGCTCAAGTGTGGAAGTCACAGAGAGAGAGGGGGATTCACATCAAAGCCCTTCCATCTTACAAATCGCACGGAAGTCACAGAGAGAGAGGGGGATTTCGCGCAACAATGGCGGGCGTATCGCTCAAGTGTGGAGATTGTGGAGCGCTCTTGAAATCGGTGGAAGAAGCGCAAGAGCACGCGGAGCTCACTTCTCATTCCAACTTCTCCGAGTCCACCGAAGCCGTTCTCAATCTCGTCTGCACTTCCTGTGGCAAACCTTGCCGATCCAAAACCGTAACCCTAAATTCTCCTCGTCTTTCACTTCAAAGGATTCAATTTTGCTCTTTTCTAGGGTTTTTGACGCGATTGATTTGCTTAATTGATTGGTAGGGTTGTTTGATTGGCTCGATTTGTTGTATCGTAGGAGACTGATTTGCACACGAAACGGACTGGGCATACGGAGTTTACAGATAAGACATTGGAGGCGGCGAAACCTATCGATTTGGAGAAGCCCAAGCCCAGTGATGCCAACGATGCTCCGATGGATATCGATCCTAGTACTAGTGCTCAAGGTGCTTAAGTTGATTGTGCTGTCTTGGATTATGCTAAATTGTCCACCTTTAAGTATACTAAGGCTGCTAATTCTTCTGTTTTGACCCTGCAGAAATGGTTGTACCAGAGGTCGATAAAAAGCTGCTTGAGGAACTTGAAGGAATGGGTTTTTCTATTGCACGCGCAACCAGGGCACTTCATTTCTCTGGTACCCTTGTTGAACAGCAGAATCCTGCTGCTGCTTGATTATGATCGGATGACAATTCAACTATGATTATGAATCTTGGGTCCTATGACAACACATTCCTTGATTAAGATCGTATTTTGCTTCAGCTTCTTAGTTTTCTGTCATATGCAATTATGAATCTTTTTGTCATAATTTTCAGCTGAATTTTGATTATGATCGGAAGACAACTCATTTTAGAGTTTTATTTATTTTCTGACTTTGTTGTACAAAATCTTGTATCAGTTTTTCCAAAAAAAAAACCTTTTTTTTGGTGAGCAAGAGAAAGAAAAAGATTTTCTAGTAACCCAAGTGATTTGTTCATAATTAGAGCTAAGAGATCTTTTGCCCACAAAATTTTAAGATTTGAAAATAATTTATGAACTTGAAGAATAAGGAGTGATTATATCTGAATATTGACTATTTGGATTGAGGAATGATCGTGATTTTTATGGGACTCACACTATGTTGGTGAAAAAAAATCTCACATTCTATTTTTCTAGGTAACAACAGTGTCGAAGCTGCCGTGAATTGGGTCGTTGAGCATGAGGATGATCCTGAAATAGATCAGATGCCAATGGTATAAGTGTATAACATGTTTTGTTTGTTTGCTTGATTTGGTGTTTGCTGTAAAATTTTGCCTCTTCCTAAGTTTCAATTTTATGAGTTAAAGCAATGCTTCTTAGAGCTGTAGCTCATGTGTTGTTGCTTGCCTTTTCCCTTTCCTAAAGTGGTGTGTTTTATTGCTGTATGTTTTTTTTCTGCAACTCATGTGATAATATCGATGTCAAATATCGATGCTGTGTACTATCTGTAATTTGGCATGCCAAAAATTGAAGATTCAACAGTTTTAACTTCAGATTTTGATCATTAAATTGTCTTATATGTCTTAGGTCCCTGCAAACACCGAACCTCCTAAACCTTCACTTACTGAAGAAGAGAAGAGGATCAAGGTGCAAGAACTGAGGTATCTCAAAATATGACCTTTATAATACCAGTAAATTCTGTAGAGTTATGCAGTTATGCTTATGCTACATGCAGAATCCTATAAGCATAGGCTCTATGGTTTTCATACTGCATATCTGCAATGCTAGAGGCCTTTTGCTATAAATGTTATCTTTGAAAATAAAACTATATCTTGATTTTCATCTCTTGCTATAGTAGCAAAAATTACAAAATTTATAGAGGTTTAAACACTTCCATATCCCTTTGATTGGCTTAATTACTTAATCTTCATCCTTGAATATTAAAGGGAGAGAGCACGGAAGAAGAAGGAAGAGGAAGAGAAGAGGGCGGAAAGAGAGAAGGAAAAGGTATTTCATGAAATATGCTCATTCTATGGTGCTTGATTCTGTACTAGTTAATATTTCCCTGTGGCAATAAGAATGTCTATTGCTTGACATTTGAAATAGAGGGGGTGCTGATATGATTTTCATACTAATCATCCTAACTTTCTAAATTGCTAGGAGAGAATTCGAATTGGAAAGGAGCTTCTTGAAGCAAAGCGCATTGAGGAAGATAATGAAAGAAAGCGGTGTGTATTATCAATACCTGTTTTTATATAGCATGTGTTTTTGTGTGTGAATATGGTTCCCTGCTTGGTAGATTGATTTTGTGTGTAAAAGGGAGTGCGATTTCTTCTGGATGAAACTAACGTAACACCTCCTACCCTGTGCAGTTTGATAGCATTACGAAAAGCAGAGAAGGAGGAAGAAAAAAGAGCAAGAGCAAAAATCCTTCAGAAATTGGCAGAAGACAAGGTTTATGTCCATTTTTGTTGTAAAAATAAAAAAATGTGCTAATGCACTTTCATATCTAATCTAAAAATTCCTTGTATGAAATTGATCAATACAAAATTTTACCTACTGAGGCATATGAAACTTTTCTTAGGCTGAAAGAAGACGGAAGCTGGGATTGCCGCCGGAAGATCCTACTCCCGCAACACCTCCTCCTCCAGCTGTGGAGGAAAAGAAGGTGTTAATTTCAATACATGATTAAATAATAGTAATTAATTGGCTGCGTTCATATCATGATTGCCTTTGTTGATGGAATGCAGCCTATGTTACCTCTGAAGCCCGTTTCAAAAGCAGAAAAAATGAGAGAGTGTCTTCGATCCCTGAAGAAAAATCATAAAGTAAACACCCTTGTCCTGATTGCAGCTAGAGTCACACCTTCATCATTATTCACATTACAAACATAATATTCTGACATTTCATTACATTCTCTTCAACTAGGATGAAGATGCACGAGTGAAGAAAGCATTCCAGACACTTCTTACCTATGTAGGAAATGTTGCAAGGAGCCCAGATGAGGAGAAGTTCAGAAAAATCAGACTCACTAATCAGGCCTTTCAGGTAAAAAATAAGATAAAATTCAGTTAATGTAACCCATATATCAATTTTGGTGCATTTTAACTAGATTCGGTTATTATTGTCACATAGCTGAATTTTAGTTTTCCCTGGGTCTTCCGGGCAATGATAATTCTTGGGTCTTCTTCATACACCCTCTCGATTTCCACCCAGATCCCACATGAGGCGGGTTAACACTCGGTTAATGTTGTTCTTATAATTCTATTGAAATGGAGCAGTCTTTTTATGGGTCTGTTTTTTTTCTGTTGCTATGAATGAGCAGGATAGAGTTGGAGGATTGAAAGGAGGAATTGAGTTCCTTGAGCTGTGCGGATTCGAGAAAGTTGAAGATGGAGAGTTCTTGTTCTTGCCTAGAGACAAGGTTGATATAGTAGTACTGAACACTGCTGGTAAGGAAGTGCAGTCTGCAATAGAGAATCCACATTTCGGTGTTCTTTAAATGGCCATCTGGTTTCTCTTCCTGTTATTGTTCATTCTGTTCTTGTTTGCAAATGAACTGAACTTTCCTCTTGTGTAATTTAAGGACATCTGAACAATATATTATGTTTCTGGGGACTGAAGTTTCTTTTTGAAGGAGACTGATGGATCATTAGTATGGTTTTCTATTGACGTATATCAGTTGTCAAGTTGATAAATTAAGAATGTTGGTTTAGACTTTACAGTATAGTATGAACTATGAAGTGCATGCTTGATTTTTAGTGTGCTGTTGCTTTTTGATCAAAACTAGATATTTGAAGATGTAGTTAACGTGTTCTTTACTTTGTGGTGTTTCTCCTCGTACCTAACAGTAAACTGGAATACCGATATTATTTGGTTAATTAAACCGTGATTATTTAAATTTTTGGTTGGTTAAACGAACCGAGAAAATTGTCGGATTCTCGATAAGTTGATTCATTCTTCAAATGTTGACATATGTTCGACAATATATATATATATATATATATATATATATATATATATACGTTATTTGATTTGATCTAGTGGTTGGTGCTTTTCGAGTCTTTTTGGACGTACCTCCTTTGTATTAAGTTAGGGGTGTTCATAGACCTTCCCAGATTCCGTTGAAGTGGAGCTATATTAGATTAATGTTGTTGTTTTAAAAAGTTCGTATGAAATGTACAAATGTACTAATGCTAACTTTAGCTACTAAAACATGTAAAACTAGTGGATGTTTTGAAAATGTAATTGGATTAGATTATATTTTATATTAAAATTAATAATTTTATTTGCTCTTTAAATATATTATTATAATCTATAATCAAATAAATAGTTAAAGGTTATCCAAGAAAATCGAACCGAAAAATTAATCGAACTATGATAAACCGAAATTAACAACATAATTACAATTTACTATTTTTATTGATCGAAATTATGGTTTAACCGAAATTTAATTAACTGGATTAACCGAAATCATGTTTGGTATATGTGTTATTTCTTGATAAAATAAAATACATATACTATAAATTTTAAAATCCAACAAGGTAGTAACAACTAACAAACAAACAACAATCCCACAAAATTTACAAAGCGGTGCTTGAAACTCTAGAAGAGGTGGCCCTTGGCCGTTCCCGTTTCAGCCGACACGTGACCTTGACCCGGTGTCGAGTGCTTCGCGCTTGGCCGAAGCGAAGCGAAGCGATGAGCTGATTGACAACCTGTAGCTGCTGTTCTTGTCGAGTCGAAGAAAAATTCGAATTCCAGTTTGATTTTCAGCTCTACAAACCCTAGATTTCAACAATTTCATCGCCGAGATCGAAATGGTGAAGAATAAGCCCGTTCCTTATTGGCTCAACTGCCCAATCTGGTCTTCCCCGTCCGATCCTCCCACCGACGATCGTCTCAACCTCTATTCTTCGCAACCTTTCGCCGACGACGACGACTCCCCGGCGACTCAGCCTCCTCCGCCAGCCGTGGCTCGCCCCGAGCCTTCCAATTCGAAATCTCAATCTGACTCTCGCGACGAAGCCAATGGCGCGGCCTCTACCTCTTACGCTCTCTCTGCTGATGACATAACTCGGCAAGCTCAGCTCTTAGTCGAGGTGAGATTTTTGTTTAATCTGTGGCTTTTGTTGGTGTTTTTAAGTGTTTTGTTTGCTCAATCGGGGGGTTTGGTTTTGGATTGGATTTAGTTGTCTAAGAAGACGGTCGATATGCGGGAGGTCAGAAGATTAGCGTCCATGAGTATTCCGGATGGTGCTGGCATTCGAGCTACAGTCTGGAAGGTACATTCGCCTTTCTATTGGGATGATTGTTAGTTATAATCTTGCATCTTTACCTAAATTGAGTTGCATGTCTGGTTTTTGACAGCTTCTTCTCGGGTATTTGCCATCTGATCGGAGCTCATGGCCTTCTGAATTATCCAAGAAGCGGTCTCAGTACAAGCGTTTCAAAGAGGAGCTTTTGATGAATCCTGTATGTCTCGTTTTCTCACATGAATTTTATGTTTTGATGAAATGCATTGACTTTTATCAAGATGATTGATTTGGGCTAGAGGTTATACTAATCAACAATGATAATCCATTATTGGTTACCAACTGGAAACCTCATCCGTTCTATATGCCATTGAGTAGTTATTTTCTTGTATATTTAGTTATTCACCAAGTGGATTAAAACGTGTTTGCAAAGGGATTTTGTAGAAATTCGCCAGTAGAGTAAAGAGTACCCTATACTGCTATAGTGTTCCCTGTTATTGGAGGAGATAGGTGTAAAGTCAGTTGAATAGTGCTACCAATTATGTGTTGCGTTGAAAATATGTCTTGATTGGCATAATAAGTTAATAACTAGAAAATGATGGGAAGTTGCTTTGTTATGTATTCCCTTGAAGAATTGTGTTTTGTAGCTTTTTAGGACTTCGTTTCTCTTGATTATTCACCTTTTCCGCAAGAGTAAATGTTTCTATGGCTAGTCAGTCAGAAATTACAAGGAGGCTAGAGAAGAATGGCAGCCTTGAGCGTGACAAATTGAAATCTCCAGGCCGTGGCTTGCTGTCAAGATCAGATGTAACACATGATGACCATCCTCTTAGTCTTGGTCAATCAAGTGTCTGGAACCAGTTTTTTCAGGTATTCTTTTTTTTTTTCAACTTCTTTTGGTATATATCTTCAAATCTTGTACAATTTTTTTTTAACTGTTCTTTCTTTGGGATACACATTTGAAAGGGCATGCATTGTGCTGCATTATGGAAAGCAAAATGGCTCTCAATAAAACTAGCAGTCTTCTGAACTATTGTTTCAGTCTCTATCCTTCACGTGGACTATCAGCTATTGGAGTGAATTAAAATTCAAGTTCAATTTAAATCCAAATTTAACAGGAGATAGTTTTTTTATATGAGCTTAGTTTAGGAAGGTTGCAACTTACAAGTGTCGGTCATTTGATCAAGTGATCAGTTTTGCTTCATGTCGTGTGATTTTTTAGACTAACTTGAACCTATTTTTGGGGATTCATTTCCTTGGTTTGGAATGGAGTAGGATCCAAGGTAGTATTGGCTTAAGTCTTTGCACTATTGCATTGCTACATAGAGAATAGTGTTTGATGTGTTATTATACCGAGTGGAGCATGTTCTTACCACAAGTATCCAAAATTTCATATATAATTTTGATGTTTTACTTTGTCTTGGTGAATTGTCAAATGTCTAATTAACACAAATCGACTGTTATTGTGTTCAGGACACGGATATTATAGAACAGATTGACCGAGATGTGAAGCGAACTCATCCAGATATACATTTCTTTTGCGGTGAATCATCATTTGCTAAATCTAATCAGGTAGGATGTTTTCATTCAAAAAATTGATGAAAGGTGAATCTTTTCACATGAATATCTATTCTAAGTAATTCTTTTGTTATCTAGGATTGTTTGAGGAACATATTGATCGTGTTTGCAAAGTTGAACCCAGGCATAAAATATGTCCAAGGGATGAACGAAATTCTGGCACCCCTTTTCTATGTTTTCAAAAATGACCCCGATGAAGAAAATGCGGTTAGTAATCCCTACTTTTCGTTTTACATGGTTATTCTCAAGCAGCTGCATTTTACATATAAGATAACGTCATTATATATATTGATCGTGACTTGGTTCTCTTGGCAAGTTTCTGATGTTATCGCTATGAACTTGCAAATATATGTTCCTTTTAGCTCTCAGGAGCAGTGAAGAAAAGGGCATGAGACACAAAAAGGCTACAAGTCCAATTGCCTATGAGCGAGCTGTGAGGCAAGAGACAAAAAACACACACACATTGTAAAATTAAGCTGAAAAATGTGTTATATAGTTCATAAATTTCTGCTTTTTACTATAGCATTTCATGGTAAAGTACATAATGTATTATCTGACTGAATTGACCCAATTAGAGACAAAAAAAAAAAGAAATCTGTTCAATGATTCATTCAACAAATTGAGCGAAGTAATTGAAAAAGATATAGTGGGTTGCAAGCATTTAGCAACAGTGAGATGTATTTTAACCATAAGCTCTCTCCTATCTTAAGTGGAAGAGAGTTCAGATATATTTATGGTGCCAAGAAGAGGAAAAAAAAAAAGGGATGATGAGATAAGGAGAGGAGAAGCTTGGGGAGGAGAATCACTAGGTGTCATACTTTTCTCATTTATGAATTTACATGCTGTGTTGCCTATTTATTCAGATTGTATTATTAATTGGGTCAACCTTAAATGGACACTTCCTTGTAATATCATCTAGGTTTTGAGGGCATGGTTTAAATGTTTTGTCCATGTTTTGCAGGCTTATGCTGAATCAGATACCTTCTTTTGTTTTGTCGAGTTGCTGAGTGGTTTTCGAGATTATTTCTGTCAGCAACTGGATAACAGCGTTGTGGGTATCCGCTCTGCAATATCAAGATTATCAGAGCTGTTGAAGGAACATGATGAGGAATTGTGGCGTCATCTGGAAGTCACTTGCAAAGTAAGCCTTGATTCTTAATGCAACCAACTTAATGAGTTAATGTATTATATTTCCCCATCAATCAACAAACAGCTTACATTCGTCGTCTTTAAATTGTCAGGTCAATCCACAGTTTTACTCCTTCAGATGGATAACTCTTCTTTTGACCCAAGAGTTCAATTTCACAGATTGTCTTCAAATATGGGACACCCTCTTGAGTGATCCCGAAGGCCCACAGGTAAAAGCTACCTGTTCTTTATGGGTTTTTCTAACCTATGCATTAGAAAATATGCACGAATTTATGAATTTTAACATCTCTAGAGATTTGGTTTGGTTATAGGAAACCTTACTTCGGATATGTTGTGCAATGCTGGTCATTATCCGAAGGCGCTTGCTTGCTGGTGATTTTACTTCAAATCTGAAGCTGCTTCAAGCTTATCCACCAACTAACATCAGCCATCTCATTTATGTTGCTAGCAAGTTGCGGGTTCATCTTGCAAGTTAGTACAAGTTGCTATCTGTTTCTTTTCCTTCTCTTTCACTTATTCATATTTTCACGTTTTTTTTTTTTTGAAGTTCAGATTCAGACATGATTGTAAAATTTGTTTCGTGTAAATGCTGGTTGAGGAGTATGTCTTTTGGTCATTTTTTTTGGGTCTGTGTAATTATATATTCTTTAATTCTTTGTGTAATCTCTTGGATATTTCTGCTATCAAGTTGATCCCACGAGTACAGGGATAAAAGAACCCATTAGAAGAATAATGAGAGAAGTGTTATCGAGGTTAGTGGTAGAAAATTAAGTTTGATCCATAAAATAAGGATGTGTTTTATATTCAAAGGATTGAACAAGTGTTTGAACCCAAAACAACATCACAATCAACCAAACTTGCTCAAGTGTTTTAACGGATCTAAATTTCAAAATTGGGACGCTACCATAGTACCATTAGCTACATCATTAGAGATAACCAAAATGAGTGCATAAAGATGAGTACTACTGTCCTCAATAAAAGCATATTGGGCACTAAACAATTGCACGTAAGTTAGCATATTCGTTACTAAACAATTGAACACACGTTTCATCAAAGTTGGATGTAAAAAAGGATAAGTACATAGGGTAACTGGTTACTAACCAATTTTAAAGGAATGGCCAAACCGCCGCACTTGGAATTCAAAACGGTGATCTTGATGTACTACTCTAAAGTCTTAATCGCCGAACCAAATGCCCTCCAAAATCTTAACCGCCGAACTAAACGCCCGAAAGGGGCAAAATTTTTGAGAGATTTCAATAGGATTAATTTTCAAACATGAAAAATTATTTTTATTTTTATTTTTATCTGAATTAAAACACAAAAGCCTACAACTAGTTTTGTCATGTGTTGTTTAGACGATAGAATAATGTAAGTCCTTAAAATTTTATTATTATTATAATATACTAATTAAATGATTGAGTATTAAGTCTCTGACATTTATAAACAATGTTTACTTATTAAATTTTTTTTGAAATAAGTCTTTTTAATAACGATGCGGTAATGTGTGTCCATTTACACAAAATAATTATGTTAATTTTCAAAATTATTTTAAAAATATTCCCCAAATTAAAATTAATAAACCTCTTATAAAATTATAATTAATAAACAATAGTAAGATTTAACAAAATTAGTATCTTTAATCATTAGAAATTCCCTTTTTAATAAAGATAAAATAATTGCATTAACACATGAACGAATAAATAAAACTATAAAAGTGAGTAGAGCGTTGTCGGCGTGGCCTCTTTACATATCAGGACCCGTGGCGGCCGTTGCCCTAAACCTTCATCCTCTCTCCTCTTTCCCGCCCTTCTTTCTTCCCCACTCTTCTCTCAATGCAGAGACCTAATCGCCACTTCCGCCCCCGCGGTGGCGGCAATGGTCGCAACGGTGGCGGAAACGGCGGCGCTCCACCTCCATCGCAATCTCAATCGCCGCTGGACTACAGGCCGGAGTTTCTCCCCCAAAATCCGGCCTCCTACGCCCAATTCCCCCCTCAAGCCTATCATCAATACAATCCATACTTCCAAAACCCTAATCTGCAGCACCAAGATCCCAATCTCCTTCTACAACAAATCGCGTCTTTAATCCAATTTCCTAACAACGTTGCTGTTGCTTCTTCAAGCAATTTTGATAGTCCCCAAGGCGTTAATCAGAATCTCCCGGCTCAAGCGCCACTGCCGACGAAGAACACTACTCCCCCCGTTCAAAATCAAACCCCCAAATTTCCTTCCCAATTGCAACGCCAGCATCGTAATACGACGTCGACTCCCAACCGAAGAGTGTCTCTCGAGAAGATTGAGGCGGCGGTGGAGCAGGCTCGCGGGGAACTGATTGCTTCTGCGGAAAACGTTTCCACCTGGAAAGTGATTCAGTCTGCTTTAGTGAAGCTTGAAGTGGAGTCGTGGGAATCGCTAGGGTTTCAGCTTCAGCAAGTCCCCTCGCTGCTTCGCCTAATTGTCATTGAAGGAAATGTAAGATGCGCGCCTCTTTGGGTTTCTAATTTGCATATTGATTAGTTGAAAACTGATGAATTGTGTTCTTAAATGTGTCATTTTTCTTTTTATCTATCCAGATTAACGCCTTTATCCACTGTTTTGTTGCTGTTCGGACAATTTGTTCCTTGCATGACTTACAAGTTGCCATATGTGAGAATGAGGGTGTTGAGAAGTTTGAAGAACTAGAATTGGGTCCATTGGTCCGGCATCCTCTCATTGAGCACTATTTTTCGTCGAAAGATATGACTGAAATATACAAGATTACGGGCGAGGAGATCATTTCACACCTCAAGATTTATATTTTGAGAAATAAAGGGAAGATTATTGACGGCAAAATTTTCTTGAAATTTGTTGCTGACAAATGCAAAGTCCATGATTGGGAAAGGATGGGCTTGCGTATTCAGAGCTTGGGGTACCCACTTTCGTAGTTAAACTGCTTTTCTGCGTTTAAATGATAGCATCTGTCTGATTTCTTATGGTGCTTATATTCTCATATGAATTGGGTGTTGCTAACTGTAAAATAAAATTGTTACTGTGCATGTACATACAAGTGTGGCAGATTGATACTTGCTAAACATATTATGCTGCTTACATGTTTCAATTTTAGCCTTTTCTTTCCTTTCTACATCATGTTCATGCTTATTTTTTAAGTAAGACTTATGACTGGCCTGGGATTATAGAGCTTTACATTGGAATGATTTTGCTGCTACCTGCCAAATGTGGAACTACATTATCCTTAGTTTCTCTTTATTTTTATCTGTACAGGTGTTATATGTTGTATCATGTTGTTAAATATCTATTATGTCATGCGGTTTCTTACCATTGTAACTGCCTTACTGTAGGACACACATTAAATTTATCCGTGAAGCCCTTAATCAAGATAATGCTTTGATTGAGACCTTTTTGAAAAAGGAAAAGGAAAAGGGTTCTAGTAAAAGGGCCAAAAAACGTCCTCTGTTCTCTTTGGAGAAGAAACAGATCGATGAACGTTATAACACTATAACTCAGCGTGTTGCTTCATTCTCCTCTGCTCATAAAGACTTCCGTGGCAAACATGTACGATTCAATTCATCCAGTTCTGATGATGATGACGACGACGACAGTGACAATAATGATGAAGACGGTAGTGAGCAAAGAGCAAATGACTCTAACAAGCAGAAGGAATTGCTGCTTTCATCTCAGAACACGAGGAATGATAAAGCCAGTAGTAGCTGCCCTTATCCATCTGCAGCTGAAGAGATGACACGGCTTGGGTTGAGAGGAGAAATTACTAGTTCTCCTGCCACTCGCATCTTGAAGGAGAATGACGAGCCTGTTAAAAAGAAAAGAAAACTGGAAAGGCAAAGTCGCAGTGCTAAGGAGAAAGCTTGCATGATTGGGGATCCTGCACTTTCTAATGATTCCATCAGAATATTTATCACAACATGGAAGGAGGCATGTCGCCAACACACTGCTACTGAGGTATAGATAACTCTAATTTGAAAAGCATTACATGGGTTTGAAACGGTCTGCTGACTTCTGCGGCATATTTTTCTGTGAAAATTAGCTGCGAAGGACAAAGACTCTTGTCTATTTGAAAAGACACTTTTCTAACTTGATTTCGGTTTTAAGTAAGTCAAACTTTACCTAAGAAAGAAAAAACGTCTTGACTGATGAAGCCTTTTGGTGCCTCTAAATGATGAATAGTTGTTATTGTATATCGACACGACGACACCTCTAGTAGTTAAGAGATGAAGCTAGTGCACCTTTCATCTATCTTTCCTGTAAGATGTCTTTGTAGCCTAATCAAGCCTTGGTGCTGTGTCCCACACTCCCAATACAGGAACCCGAAAAGAGAAAGTCTTATTAATGTTTATGTTTTCGGACACATTAATTTTGATTAGAAACAAAAAATGATGTACATTGGAAAAGTTGAAAGAGAACCAATGCTCTTAAGATACTTTTCCTTGCATTGTGGTTTATGCACTTCCTTTTCATTATTATGCCCTTTCCGTGTGCTTGCCTTTGGAAGCTGTATTAATGAAATTCATTTTTTTGTGTTTACAGGTTTTTGAAAAAATGCTGGAACTTTATAGCACAACACCCCGTCAAAAAAAGAAATTGAAATCATTGGTTGCTTCTGATCCATTTTTGGGATTGCTAAATGTTGCTGTGAGTGGATTGTGCTCATTTTCTGATATTTTGTTTACTAAAGAAAACTGAACATTGATATTGTTAAAATATGTACTAGTATAATAACAGTAGGCAGCCAAATATGTGGTAATATGAAAATATGCATTCTGTCTCTGATGGTGTTACATAACTGTCTAAATACAAATATAATGTGCAGTGGGGAGAGGCAAAGATGTACAGAAGAACTGTTATTATATTTCTAGTTTTCCTAGATTTCATTGACCCTGTTAGTCTTGTACACATGTTTTCTTTTTGGGGTTCTTATTTGATTTTACTCTACATTGTGTTGTAGAAACTGGAAATAATCTAATTGCTGTCAATTAAATTCTAGATTATTAAATGAGAAATTTTAATGTAATCTTTGAACTTTTGATTGAAATGCAGTTTCAATTTATTATAGGATCATTCACACTAATGTCAAATGAACTTTTAGTTCCCAAACATACTGCTAGTGTATTTGAAAAGAATTGAGCTGAATACGTCACCATACTTTTCTGTTCGTATATTTCCTAGTATGTACATTTTCCAAAAGTGGATTGACTTTTTTATGCTGTTCGTTTATCTATTTTTTTTGCTGATTCTTGATGCTTCCTTTATGCTTTCAGGTAATGTCAATTAAGAATGGGAGTTGGGATAGCATCTATGACACATTTCAATCGTTTGATGATCTTGGTTGTACAAACACTAATTCTAACAAGTGCATTGAATATGACACATTAGATGTTGAACTTGGCGATAATGATCTGCAAAGCTCTAATAATCACATTCCAGACCGTGGATTACGTAAGTAAAGCTGTTATTTCAGTGAATTTTTTTCATGTTGGGTTATTGTAAGATAGTTCATCTCAGAACTAAAGGAAAAATTACTTGTATAAAGGATAACCCTAATACCCTATACAACGAAAGAGACATCCTCAACTATATACGTTTTTAGCTTATGGGGACCTACTACCTTATACAATGCTCATAATGTATATATTAATTTTAGTTTACTGAGCATATATGGTGCTGTAAATTTGTCAAGTAATTCCTTAATGTCCATTTCTTTCTGTGTCTTTGCTTTAATAATCAGATTTTGATGTGTTTCCTGTATACCCTTCACAGGGGTGACTGTTGAAGACATTAATAGGAAAGTGGCTGAGTATTTTGCAAATGAAAGCCCTCTAATTAGAGATGGAAAATCACCTCTTGAAACAATGACTATGCTTGCAAGGAAACTTCTCTGTTGTGAAGTTTGGCTAAATCAGCAATTCTCTGTCAAGGACTTTGATTCCCTTGGTTATGGGGATTATCTCACGTTCTTAGAAAAAAACATCTCCCAGCTTCCCAAAGAGCTGCATTGGAATTTAAACACTCAGGTGCATGAGCAGTTCCCTTTCGAAGCTAGCCTTCTTAAGGAACAATTTGTTGCTTTACTTTCACAGGCTTCTGATAGCCTATGGGAGGGTGAATCCATGACAACACATAGAGTTTCCAATTTGCTTTCAATGCAGTTCCCTTTTATTGCCTTCAATGTAACTGAGGGATGTGTGGGCAATTCCTCACATGCTACAGAGCATAAAAGCAGCAACTGCATCCTATTTTCTGCAACATTGTTGGGATCATCAAGGAGTTGTGATTCAGTGGATAATAATGGAAGCCGTTCACTGGATTGTACTTTGGGAGCTGAGGCAAGCAAAAAAGTGCAGACTGTTGGATCTTTTACTCCAAAGGAGGCTGTTGAAGCTTTGCTTGGGGCACCGATGTTGGTTGACTTGAATCTATGGCTGCATTGGGATGCTGTCTATGCTCCATCATTTGGACCACTTCTGATGTGGTTGTTGACTGAGGTTAATACAAAAGATTTACTGTGTCTTTTGACAAGGGATAGCAAAATTATCAGGATTGATCCATTGGCATCTCCGAAATCATTTTATAAAGCTTTACTCCAAGGATCTTCTTTCCAAGTTGCAGTAGAACTTTTATCCTTGTTTGCTCTGAATGGAGGTGTAAAACGTCTGCCAACACTTCTTTTGAAAGACCATGCACGTCAAGCTTTTGAAGTTCTATTACAAAATCCAATGGATAGAAGACCGAGTCGAGACGATGGAAGTTCTGGCTTTATTTTGGGAACTAGCAAATGCATGAAGCAGGATGATGTAAAGGAGGTTACCTCTCACGCTTCACGGCTTGTTTTAGACTGTCTTAGTTACCTGCCCACAGAATTCAATAGTTTGGCTGCAGATATCTTACTTTCTGGACTGCAATCTGTTGTCAGATGTGCCCCTTCTTCTGTTTTGCTTCAATGCAAAAGCAATGAGCATCGCCTTATGCTTCATGAAGTAGGTTTTGCTCTTGGTGTCGTAGAGTGGATTGATGACCACCATAAAGTTTGTCCCATCGTTTCTGATCAGTCTTTTATGCCTGTGCCAGTTTTGCCAATTGGTAGTTTAGGCTCCAGGCTTGTGGAGTTTGGAAATCAGCAAGAAGTTTCTGCTAAGATGTTGCTACCACAGGAAGTTCCTTCTGTCAGAGAGGATGAGCCACATGATGATAAAACTGATCAAAAATCTTCTACTTATACTGTAAGTGATGGCATCCAAGATACTGCTCAATTTGGTGAGACGAAAGACGCAAGTCTTGTCATCGAATCTATTAGGCATGAAGAGTTTGGAGTAGTTTCAGATGTTAAAAACAGCATGTTCGTAAAGCATAATGCTCGTCTTGGCAGAGCACTTCAATGTCTTTCAAAGGAGTTATATTCACAGGACTCCCATTTTCTGCTTGAGCTGGTATGTTTACTGATTTTCTTTTCTGTGATTATAATTGATTTGCTTGGATATACTTAGCAGCCTAAAGGCAAGTTAGGTAAAAAGATAATGGTTCTTGGTTGACTGCTTTTTAATTTTAATTTTTTTGCAAAGATCATATTTTCTTATTATGTTTCAGTGGCTGCATGATATATGTGCAGAATTATTCTATGTTACTTCGGAATGTTGCTCCAGAGAACTCCTCAGAGCGATTCTGTTTTGCGTATATTATGCATGCAGCTCACATGTTATTGTTATGTTGACATCTAACACGTGGGAGTGGTTGTTTTGGTTATAGATCTTATACATTACGTTTTCATCTTGTATTCAATCGCTTGACTTGATAATTTAATTTTTTTTATCAAATATGCAGATTCAGAATGCTGATGATAATGCCTACCATGAGGAAGTGGAACCCACTTTGATTTTCATTCTTCAGAACAACAGGATTATTGTTTTGAATAATGAAAAAGGTTTTACAGCTCAAAACATCAGAGCACTATGTGACGTGGGCAATTCAACAAAAAAAGGATCTTCGGGCTATATTGGACAAAAAGGAATTGGTTTCAAATCAGTTTTTCGGGTATGGGCAAAGAGGCGTCTTTTTTATTCTTGAAATATTTTGTTTTGGTACATGACTTTTTGGCATACTCTATTGCTCATATCAATATTGTGTCTCTGAAAAGGTTGTCCCATCATCAAGCACACTCTCATGAGTGGGGATGTGTAAATAATTATTAACAATTGTGTTCTATATCATCAATTTTTTTTAAGTTAATTTATCTTGGAAATGATTTACTTTGGAAATTTGAATTATTTGCTTGTTCTATCTTTATCATTGTAGTAGTCTAGTAGAGATCGTTTGCATCAGAATTTTCATCATTTTTTTGAATGTGAATTATGTTAATATTCTGCATTGTCTTATGTTCTTTATCATTATAGTAGAGATCATTTTATCATAATTTTCATCTTCTGTTGGAATTTGTTTTATATTTTTATTATGCATGTCTAGCCAAATGAAATCACATGATATAATGTATGATATCACTCTCATTTCTCACAGCAATAAAAAAAAGTTTGCTGAGTTATTTGATTGGTTTAAGAGAAGAAAAAAATTCATTTGGATGTGTTTTAGATCCCCTATTAGACAAACTGATTATGATTGTCTATTTTGCAGGTCACCGATGCTCCAGAAATTCATTCTAATGGGTTCCATATCAAGTTTGATAAAACTGTGGATCCGATTGGGTATGTGTTGCCAACAGCTGTGCCTCCTTGTAACATCGATTTGATTCGACATCTTGGATCTGCCTATCCTGCTCAGATGGGTACTAATTGTTGGAACACATGTATGGTGCTTCCTTTCGGATCAAGATTAACAGAAGGATCAGAAATGACCAAGATCATTTCTATGTTTTCAGATATCCATCCTTCTCTCCTACTTTTCCTTCACCGTCTTCAGTGCATTAAGTTCATAAATATGCTTGATAATTCATACTTTTCTATGAGAAGAGAAATAGTTGGGGATGGTCTTGTGAAGGTGTCATTTGGGGATCACAAAATGACTTGGTTTATTGCTTCAAAGAAGCTGTCATCTGAAAGCATCCGTCCTGGTGTTCAAGCAACAGAAATTTCTATTGCATTCACGCTTAAAGAATCAGAAGATGGGAAGTATGAGCCACATCTGGAGCAACAGCCTGTTTTCGCCTTCCTTCCCCTGAGAACGTATGGTCTTAAATTTATACTTCAAGGTGATTTTGTTCTTCCTTCCTCTAGAGAGGAGGTTGATGGAGACAGCTCATGGAACCAGTGGTTATTGTCTGAATTTCCTGATCTATTTGTTAGTGCAGAGAAATCATTTTGCTCTCTTTCTTGCTTTAGAGAAAGTCCTGGAAAAGGTGTGACTGCATACATGCATTTTGTTCCTCTCATAGGGGAAGTACAAGGATTTTTCTATGGTCTTCCCCGGATGATAATTTCCAGGTTGAGGCTATCAGACTGCCTGCTTGAGGAAGGATGTGATAAGGTATGGGTTCCACCTTGCAAGGTCCTAAGAAGTTGGGATGACCATGCAAGAGTGCTTCTTCCAGATATCTTACTTCACAAACATCTTGAACTTGGCTTCCTAGATAAGGACATAATTTTGTCTGATTCACTTGCAAGGGCTTTGGGTATTCAGGAGTACGGACCAAAAATTCTTGTACAGTTCCTATCCTCCATATGCTGTGTTGAAAATGGTTTGGAGTCAATGGGTCTTAGATGGCTGTCGTTGTGTTTGAATGAAATCTATATGATGCTCAATTCTCCTAGGAAGTCTACAGAAAATTCAAATTTTGAAATGGATCTTATCAGTAGCCTTAAAAAGGTCCCATTTCTTCCTCTTTCAGATGGTACATATGGTTCAATAATTGAAGGCACGGTTTGGTTAAACATTGACTCTATAAAAACTGGAGCTGATGGTAATACTGACAGCAAAGCCTTTCCCAAACTGTATGCTTCCTTGAGGATTGTATGTCCTTCTCTCTTTTCTTCGGCGACTGATGGTGCTTCTTGGGTAGATGACAATTTTGTAAATAATATTGCTAGTGTACTTCACAAGATAGGAGTCCAACATTTGACAGCTCATGAAATTATTAAGGCCCACATATTGCCAATAGTTTCCGATGACAAAATTGCAAGCAAGGACAACTCTTTATTTATAGAATGCAATGCATTTCTTATGCTCCACTTGCAGTCCAGCTGTGCAGATTGTCGTGTTGAAAAAGAGCACATAATTTCCGAGCTTCAGAATAAAGCTCTTCTTTTAACGAATCACGGGTTCAAGCGATTGAGGGAGGTGACAATTCACTTTGGAAAGGGATTTGGAAACTCTATTGATGTTAGCAGGTTAATCAATGGTATAGATTATAAATGGCATGAGATTGATGAATTATATTTAAAACATCCTCTAACTGGGTCCATATCTGTTGGCTTAATGAAATGGAGGGAGTTTTTCCATAATTTAGGAGTCACGGATTTTGTTAAAGTAACTCAAACAGAGAGGAACATATCTGATGTATCGCCTGTTATTTTTAAGCAAGTGAAATGGGACAAAGACCTGATGTCCTCTGAGATAGTGGTTAGAGATTGGGAATCTCAGGAGTTAGATATTATCATATCCTCATTAGCCAGAAATGGGAATCTTGAGAGTAGCAATTATCTCTTGGAAGTTCTTGATACTCTATGGGATGATTATTTTAGTGATAAAACTGCTTGTTATTTTAGCTGCAACTCTGGTGAAAACAACACATCCCTTAAATCTTCTTTTATAAACAATATATGTGATGTACGCTGGGTAACTTCAAGTATGGAGAAGGAGCTTCGTTATCCAAGAGATCTATTTAATGATTCTGATGCTGTACGTTCTATACTTGGCAACTCCGCTCCATATGTGATTCCTAAGGTTAGCATCGTGTTTTTGACTTGTTTGTCTTGTGCTGAAAAGCTCAGCTCTAAATATCCATTGTTTGTATATAGATGCTTTAGGCTACATCCTGCTCTTCAACTTTTGGTTTTCTCTGTGCTTTTAAGTTTCATGAACCATGATGGTATTGCATTCTCCCCCTTTGCTTAAAGGTTCTTTTTTTTTTTTTTTTCGTTTGTGCATCAAAATTTCAGCTGAATGGATGAGAAATATCATTTTATTCAATAGTTACATTTTGATAAGGGGAGACATTTATGCCTTTATTTGGTATTAAGGTGTGATGAATTTTTTGAGATCTAAATTTTTTTTATACAAGAACAGCTTCTGCATTAGGACTCTTTTGAACTGGTAGTCATAGTCTAGTTCTCTGCATCAGTGATGCTGAATCAAAATCTCTTGTGTTTAAACAGATTAGAAACAATAAATTGGTAGCTGAATTTGGATTTAAGACTCAAGTTACTATTGATGATATTCTTGCAAGCCTTCAGAAGTGGAGAACATTGATGCCTTTCAAAGCCAGGTACTGATCTCTCTTGCATAATGCTTGGCATAATACGGCCTGGAAGAGATTTTATCTGTTGCTTTGTCATTTTAATCGTTAATACATTTATGTATCATATCTAATGCTGACACCCATTTAAATATTCTGTTTCAGTGTATCACAAATGTCAAGATTATACTCATTTGTATCTAAAGAACTGGCTACTGCAAAGAAAGAAGTAATGGAGGCATTAAATTCAGGACCATTCATTTTTGTTCCTTGCACTGTTGGAGTCAGTCAGGAGGATGTTGTGGCTGGTTTACTTCTTTCTCCTGAAGAAGTATATTGGCATGATCAATCCGGTGCTTTAGGTAGTATGAAGAAACACAGCTCAGCAGCACCTGATTTTCTTGTCAGCAAAATATTATGTGATATATATCCAGGTCTTTATGACTTCTTTGTGAATGTTTGCGGGGTAAATGAGACTCCACCATTTCGCTGTTACCTGCAAATCTTGAAGCAAATATCAAATAGTGCATTGCCTTTAGAGGCGGCTAGTGCTGTAAGTTTATTATAGAAATTGTTCTTCTTCAGTCTTTATTTATCAATAGGCTTGTAAAATCTGAATGATCTTCTATATACAATCAGGTTTTCCAAGTTTTCCTTAGGTGGTCAGATGGGATCAAATGTGGTGCAATGATGGATGATGATATATTTTACTTAAGAGACCACCTTCTTATGCTGGAGTTTGCCGTGCTTCCAGCACTGCAAGATAAGTGGGTTTCCTTACACCCTTCATATGGCCTTGTATGTTGGGTTGATGATGATTCATTAAAGAAACAATTTAAGCATTCGGACAACATTGAGTTCCTGTACTTTGGCGAACTTACTAGTGAAGAAAATGAGATGCTCCAAACTAAGGTGTCTGTCCTTCTGCGGAAATTGGGCATACCAGCTCTTTCAGAGGTAGGAGTGCTTTCTTGCCTGGTTGCAGTTTATAGTATTCTGGATAAATAGCCCATAATAAGTTACAGTTTAGATACTAATGGTTTTGATTTCATTTTGAATGATTGTTGTTTGCGTCTTTCTTAAATTTAATTAATTGCATAATCTGGTGCATTAAAAAGAGTCTTTTGTCTTTCTTTAAAAGGACTACTTCAGTCATGTCCTTGCAATGGGAATGATAAGCACTATCTTCACAGGATGAAGAATTACAGTAATTGTTTATACTTTGTTATTTGGGGCATCACATTCAATTCTTGACGGCTGCTATATGCCAGTGAGATGGATGTGATTCCATATATCAAAAGCGAGCCACCTGGCCTATTCACCTAGTTTATTGTCAGATCTGGGTGGATATGGCCTACTTCCTGGCTATAGGGGCTTATATGCTCGAACTTCTATAAAAAAATCTGCTCTAGTTCTTTTTTTTTTTTTTTGAATTTATGTCAACCATGATTTCCTGAACAGCCTCAATCACTTTTCATGGTGTTTATTGACTAATTCCCAACCCAAAATGAAAATGGAAAAGAACAGAATGTTTGTGCTTGCGATAATATACTATATGCTCAATTGAACTGTATCCTGGGAATTTACGTTGTATTTCGATCTCCAAGATGATACATTATCTTTAATTTAATGCAACTTAATTGTACTTAATGCTTTATTCTTGGGAATTCAAACAAGTCCTTAGTTGGTTATTCTAAGAACTTCGAAATTTCATATAATAATGTAAATAGGCAGGGAAAGAGATGGAAGCCTTCCAACTAATTTCTGTTGGTTTCAATGCACTGTGTGTTTTAATGCAAATGCTGTTGCAGGTTGTGACTCGAGAAGCAATATACTATGGCCCTTCAGATAGTAGCTTTAAATCATCATTGGTGACCTGGGCTCTTCCTTTTGCTCAGCGTTACATATATACAGTACATTCTGAGAAATATAATCAGCTCAAGCTTTCAGGGTTTGAGAAGTTGCAGGGCCTAAAGATTGTTGTTGTTGAAAGTTTGTTCTATCGTAATGCTATAAAAAAATGCAGTGCCTCGTCTAAGAAGCGGTCTGAATGCAGCTGTCTCCTTCAGGTATCTCACTGTTAATGCTCATGACTTGGGCTTTGTTTGGCAATTCACTTTAAAATGACATTTCTTATTGTACTGTTTTATGATAAACTATACATTTTAACACTTTAGAATCTGTAGTGTTTACAAGAATTTTGGTTGAAAGGACATTATTTATATAAAACATTGGTTAAGAATACGGTTTTTAGAAACTAAACCCTAAAATGGAAAGCATAAACCTTATAAAAGTAATTTTTTAAAAACATAGTATGATCTTTTCAGCAAAACCCTTACCTCATTATTGTGCTTGTGCTGATCTTTTCAACATTTGTCTTGAAATAGGATACAGTATTGTACATCACTCAAGATTCAGATACCCACTCTATCTTCATGGAGCTCTCTCGTTTGTTCTTTGACGGGGCTCCAGAGTTGCATTTGGCAAATTTCCTCCACATGCTGACTACAATGGCGGAATCTGGCTCCACCGAGGAGCAGATGGAATTTTTCATTTTAAACAGCCAGAAAATGCCCAAGATTCCCGACGATGAACCCGTCTGGTCTCTTTCTTCCCCACAAGCTTCAGAGGAAACCAATCAAACTGATATCATTCCTACAACCAACGATCCAACCGCCACCTCATCATCAAAGTCCAAGAAAAAGAATCAATCTTGGCCCCCTGCTGGCTGGAAAAACGCGCCTGGGTTTGAACATGGTTACCTTAGCGTTGACTTTTTGACTTCTAATCAAGACTGGAATGAAGAAGTGGACGATCCGAGTGAGAACAATGCTGAGCCGAATGCTGACATGGCACCAGCAGAGATGATCAACGAGGATTACATTGTTGAAGAAGACGTACTTCCAGAAACCTCGTCATTTTCTAATGATTTCAACATTCCTGACACAAATAGGGCTTTCTCCAAAGATCAGCCTGATCAGGTCCAGCATCACAAGAAATCCACGATGATTGTTCCTACGAGCGTACTAATCGAGTCCCATTGCCCAGAAGACGGCTCCTCTAAACCGAACGACGCCATCATGACACCCGACGCTCAACAAGCCGCCTTTACTGGGAGATTGGGCGAGTTTGTAGCTTTCCGACACTTGAAGGGTAAACACGGCGATTTGCTCGTGAAATGGATGAATGAGCAAAAGGAGTCTGGCTTACCATATGACATTGCAATAGGCGAAAAGGAGAATGGCAGGGAGTTTGTAGAGGTTAAAGCGAGTCGGTATTCGAGTAAGAATTGGTTTAAAGTGTCAACTAGAGAATGGCAGTTTGCAGTTGAGAAAGGAGATCGCTTCAGTATAGCACACATTGTTCTGTCAAGCTCAGACACTGCAAAGATTACAATTTATAAGAATCCTGTGAAACTTTGTCAGTTGGGGAAATTGGATCTTACTGTTATGATGCCAAGACAGCAACAAACCTGAATTTGAAGACTAGTATTCTTATGTAGTCATTAGATATAGTATTCTTTTTTTACATTTTTGTTTCTAAGATTAGGCTTTTGTGGGTTTTTTACATCAATAGATTTTTATACATACTGAATTTAGCTGGAACACGAATTTTGTAAACCTACATGACCAAAGCTGGTAATTACAGGCAATTGTGGTATCCAATTTCTTTGAACAATGGCAATTTGATTGAAATGTGAAAATAAAGGGAATGCAAAGAAGAAAATGGAGCACTGCATCCAAAAATGAATGGTCTCAATTTATAAACTAATAATCTCAATGAACTAAATCTAATTCCAAAACTTTTTCCTATAATCTCAAATCTAAAAGTAGTGGTAGTACACACTACTCAGCAACAGTTAATCCTGGAGGATTTTAAGCATATTACAATTTGCAGCAATCCTTCAGAATAGTAAAAAAACAGTATCTAACTGGTCTCCAATCCAGCATCTCCTCCTAATCAGCAGCAAACTAATGCAAATTCTCAACTGAACAATCTTCACTGGGTTTTTGGTTTCTGTATCTTCACATAGGGAAGAACACCCATGAGGTGTGAAACTTGTGGATTCCATCCGAGTTGATCAGCCCGGCAGAACATTAAAAAGGCATTTGCGAAGTAAAAATTAAAACCCATGAATACGTGCCATAGGGCGTGTCCTTGTGGGTTGAAGTGCCAGCTGGAAAACCTCTGGCAAAGTGAATGATCCGAAAACCAGCAAATACTCCCGAGAGCGAGAGTTATCAGGTATAGCTTTGCCAAACGCTTGGCATTGATGTCTTTGGTGTAGATATAGTACTTGTACATCCGAGGGATGCAAAGAAGACAGAGTAACACGTAATGTAGCTTGAAGACTACGCCAAAGTGAAATAGCGCGTGAACAACAGCAAATGCAGCCCCGTATAGGAATAGGAATGTGGGCATAGTGCTTTTATAGTGCCAATCTGGGGAGTAGAGGATGTAAATATAGAGGAGCATTTCCCACACCATTGGTGTGTCATCACTTGATTGCAGCCTGCCAAAAATGAAGTGTTTTATGTATCATATATTAACTGCAACATATCACAAATTCACAATGCATCTGGATAAGAAAACTGACCAAAATAGGGTGCATTATAACACATTATATTGCATTTGATAATGCACTATTTTACATTATAACACATTATATTGCAATATATTGGATAAGTGAAGGAATCTACCAATGAAGTGTTTTACTACCTTAATTTATAAAGAATATTCATTTTAGCCCTTGGATCTAAATGTTTGCCATTTTAGAGTTTTAGGTAATGATAGATTGGTAACTGCAAAATGCACAATTTGATTCAATTGATGCAAATTCTCTTTATTTATCGGTTATCAATGAGGTGGGTAGTTAATAATTATTCAATTTTAGAAAAAGTTTGTAGTGTTTTATATTTGCTTACTAGTTGTGTCAAAGCCTAAAGGAAATCGTTTAAAATTGAATTCGTTTAAAATGAGGTGGGTAGTCAATAATTATTAAATTTGCTTACTAGTTGGTTTCCTACGGTTTCAAATTTGTTTTAGTGAACAGAGGGAGTATAATGCCGCATAGTCTAGTGTTGGTCAAACGAAACCCTAAGGAAAGCGTTTAAAATGGAATTCTTCTTAAACAGTAGGACCTGATATAGAAATGATCCATTCTTCTAAAAAAAGTAATCTCATCAGGAAATTCTTAGACAGTATGACACGACAATTCTATTGAACGTTGAATTAGAACAACTTACACTTGTTGGAGAGTGGCGTGGTAAATCATGCTACCAATGGCCAGGGCCATGTTGGATAAGTGAAGGATGCTGAACCTCTTTTCAAAACGCTGCCTCAGGGCATTTATAAGGCCGATGAGGGCCAAAATGATGACAGGGGCATTCGAAATAGTGTTGAAGAATTCTGCAATGTATGATGAATGAACATAGTTCATCTCACAACACTCGGTTGTGGATGTCACCGGACCCCAAAAGCTCGGAATCGCATCTTCCATTGTTCAACACTCAATCTATATTAGTATCCTGCAAGTTTATGTAACGTTCAAAAACAAAAAAATACAAATAAAAGATCCAAGTTTTGTCCCATATCTTCTATAATGACATAGGACATATGAACCAAGATTCACCAAGGTAAATTCTATAGCTTTCTAGATAACAATGGATTCACCAAGTCAGTACAAGGAAACAAGTAAAAGGGTAGATTTTGAAACTGATCTTTACTTCACAGTGAAAAAAGCAATTGAAAACCAGTAAGCAACCACAATTATAAAATCAGCACAGATGAGATTGAGCAGATGAACGGACAGAACAAACATTCACAAACCATGAGTTAATTCAACTAAAAGTCGATCAAATTTATCAAAATCTACGATGCACAATGTGAGTAGCTTTCCTCCTCCTTAATTGAATCAGAGGTCAACAACAATGGCCCCGAATTCACAGATTAGTCAACAAATCATTCACAGAAAAGCTTCAAAATTGTAGCATACAAAGAGATGGAAGACAGATCTAGCATTTGTAGAGAGAAAGAGAGAACCCTAACCTGAACGGCGAGGCTTTCACCGGTTGGGAGGTAGATCTGAGAGTGAGATCTCCGAAGGAATCGAAAGCCTCCGGCGAACAAATGGAAATGCGCCGAGAAGGGGATTTGGGGCAAACGGACAGCTTCCGATTAGTAATTTTTCCGCTTCTTCGCTCTCTGCCAATCTTCGTTCTCTTTTGTCTTTTTTATATATTTTTTTTTATCAATTTGTTTTTTAAATTACGGGTTTTGGACGGAATAAAAAAAAAAAAGGAAAACCCGATGCCTTGCTGGCGCGAGAAGTAAACAAAGAGGATTTGCGCAACAATGGCGGGCTTTATCTCTCAAGTCTGGTGACTCTGGATCGCTCTTGAAATCGGTGGAAGAAGCGCAAGAGCACGCTGAGCTCACTTCTCATTCCAACTTGTCCGATTCCACCGAAGCCGTTCTCAATCTCGTCTGCACTTCCTGTGGCAAACCTTGCCGATCCAAAACCGTAACCCTAAATTCTCCTCGTTTTTCACTTCAAAGGATTCAATTTTGCTCTTTTCTAGGGATTTTGACGCGATTGATTTGCTTAATTGATTGTTAGGGTTGTTTGATTGGCTCGCTTTGTTGTATCGTAGGAGACTGATTTGCACACGAAACGGACTGGGCATAGGGAATTTTCAGATAAGGTATCGGAGGCGGATGCCGACGATGATCCTAGTGATAGTGCCCAAATTTGATTGTGTTGTTGAGGAATATGCTTATTAGTCTACCTTAGTTAAGTTCATATTTTGCTTCAGCTTCTTGGTTTTCTGTCGTATGTGAATTTGTATCTATTGACATAATTTTCAGCTACTTTCAGTCGATCAGTTTTGTTAAAGAAGAAATCTTTCTTTTTTTGGTCAGCGAGAGAAAGAAAAAGACTTTCTAGTAACCCAGTTGATTTGTTTACAAGTAATTAAGATGTGAAGGTAATTAACTGAGTTCAGGATATGGAGTGATTGTATCTGAATATTGACTATTGTGTTTCATATGGTATTCAAGTTCTATTGGGAAAAGAAAGCTTACATTCTGTTTTTCCAGGTAACAACAGTGTTGAAGCTGGATTCAATCGGGTAGTTGAGCATGGAAATAATCCTGAAATAGATCAGATGGAAATGGTATAAAATGTTTTAATTAATTGCTTGATTTGGGGTTTATCATAAAATTTTGCCTCATCATAAGTTTCTATGTTATCAGTTAAAGCAAATGCTGATTGATTTTTCCATTGGAAATAAACCGGCACATTCTATTACTGTATTTTTCTGCAGCTCATGTAATAATATGACTTGTCAAATTTCAATGCTAATTTGGCACACAAAAATTGAAGATTGACTGTTCTTTCACTTCAGATTTTGATTTGTAAATGGTCTTTATATGTTTTATAGCCCCCTGCAAACACCAATGTTGGACCTCCTAAACCTTCACTTACAAAAGAAGAGAAGGGGACCAAACTAGACGAACTGAGATGTCTAGTAATGACCTTTATATCTCTTGCTATAGTAGCAAAATTGACAAAATGTATTAGAGTTTTAAACACCCCCATATTCCTTTCTCTTAATCTTCATCCTTGAATATCAAAGAGAGCTAGCATTTGCATTGAGCACAGCGCTTTGAGTACGAGAGTAAAAGAAAGCAGTGTGTATTCTCAAATCTTAATACCTGTTCTATATATATATGTTTGTGTGCGAATATGGTCCCATGCTTGGTATAGCCCTTTTCTTATTGTACAAGGGAGTACAATTATTACATCTGGATGAAACTAAGATACACACTCCGGCTACCTTGGGCAGTATGATAGCATTTGGCACTTGTAGAAGACAAGGTTTATATGTTCACTTGTTTTGTCTTCTAATCTGAAAATGTTTCAATCTACCTATTTATGGGCTATCTGCCAAACAAGATATGTAAATGTGTTGCTAATTTCGCTTATCTCTTGCTTTATCAGAAACCAAGTTGCAGTGATTCATCATTACCTGATGGCTACCCTCGTCTTTACCACGAAGAAGGGTCATTGAAAGTGCAGGCTGGAAAAGCTACCAAACCTTCTATAGCAAGTGGCAATAATGGCCAAAGTGATCAGAAGCTTAGAAATTCAAGTTCCAAGGTTTGTATTGGTCTTGAATTATAGTACGCTAACGGGTGCCAAATTGAGTGTATGATAAACGTGATTGTAAGGTTAATACTCTTGCATTCTTTCATACTTGTGCACTTGTTCATGGCTAACTGCTGAACAAAACATGTAAACTTGTTGCTCATTTCTCATATTTCTTGCTTTATCAGAAACCGATGTTCAATGATTCTTCATTAGCTGATGGATACACTCATCTTCACCTCGAAGGGTCATTTGAAGTGCAGGATGGAAAAGATACCAAGCCTTCTATAGTAACTGGCGCGAATGATCAAAGTGATCATCAGTTAAGAAATAAAAGTTCCAAGGTTTGTAATTCTATACTTGGCCTTGAATTTAAAACACAATAATAGGTTCCAAATCTGGTGTGTGTTAAACATGATTATAGGATAAACTTTATTGATAATGTGATAATATGTAGGAAAGCGTTGTAATGTAAAATGAACTCCTTGAAATGACACACCCTTAAGCATTATATTCTATTGTTATAAATCTATTGTTTCTGAAACCATTGTCGAAAATGGTCACAGGGTTGTTGTTGCTTCTCAAAATAACATCAGTTGCTGGCTATAACAGATGGAATGATGCAAACAGAAGGCGTGCTCATAAATTGTAATGGTAGATGATTAATGTTTTTATATTTTTGGGTCATATGAGCCTGAGGTAATGCTGTTTTTTTGTTTGTCATATATATATTAGATGATGATGTTGAAAGGAAGCTTCTTATTACACAGCTAATGAAGTTTATTTATGTATTTGAAGTTGATAGTTGCAATCTGAGCATCTGGCAGGTAAACAAATGATGTTTGGAACAGCAGATGCTGATCATGGATGATCAAAATACTGTCTATGAATTTTTATTTCTACAACTACAAAGCTAGTAATTGGTTTTAATGCATCTATGTTTTGTTTCTCGCTTGGCAATCCTATAATATACAAGATCAATTTAACTTGACCCAATGTTGAAGAAAAGGTACACATTTCCTCAATTTTTTTTACATAATGATAGTAAGCCTCTTTTTTAACTGGTTTAGATGTCGGGTTTTTAACCATTTAATATATAAGATCGGGATCTACCTTAGGCTTATACGTCGACCACTATGAACAAAAGTTTTATATACTCTGCGTAGATCGAAGCTAATCTCAACTCTATTATGCTTATACATTGAGTCGTGTTCATCCTTCATTAGCTGATGGCTACACTCATCTTTCCAAGACATGGCTAAATCAAGGAGGAACAAGAAGCACTACAAGTCTACAACTATGGCAACTTACTGATCAAACCAGCCCAACAATCAATGGTCAGAGTAGGCCTTTTAGAGAGCAAATTCGAGCTTCCCTCCCGAATAGTTAAATTGACTTGCTCGATTAGTACCTAATTTGAACCTTTTTTCCCCTTTTTGACTAGCTATTATCTCAATCTCCATATAGCTCATCGGCATTTTTTAGTTCATTTTTTACCGTCCCAAATTTTTTTTATCATTTTCTTTCAAATTTTCATATAAAATCCTACCAATTCTTAATTCACATGGATATGACTATGACACTTATTATGAAAACTAAAATGAATGAGATGAATAAGATCAAAAAAAATAGAAGTAAATGATAATTTTGACTTTAAAAAAATCAATATAAATTATACTCACACAGTCACACATAATAAAGATTGTATTTTTAGAACTAAATAAAAAACTTAAAAATTATATGTACTATAAAATATCAATATATCTAAAAATATATCATGCATATAAATTAATTTAATAAATAGGATTTTAATTTAATTAATTTAAATAAATTCAATAAATTTTTTAAAAAATTATTAGAGAAATTTACATAAAAATTATAAAATTGATTTAGTATAAGGCGGAACCAAAATAATTAAGTTGTGCCCAATATCTTTCTGTTGGCAATTTACATAAATGGATAAAAAAGGTAAAAATAATATAATTTTTTTAATCAAATTTCATTGTTTAAAATTTTGTAAAAAAACAAAAAAATAATTAAGAAGAAAAGATGAAAAAAATAACAAAATTTAAATCTAATGTGAAACTAGATCAAAAAATCTTCTATATTTAGTTAAATAAATTAAAAAATATTTAGAAAAAAAATGTTAATTTTTTTTAGGTATGTAATTATCAAGTAAAATTTAATTTAAGAAAAAATTTACATAAATAAATATATAGATAAAGATAATATAATTTTTATTATTTTTAAATAAAATTTATTTTTTATAAATAAATGGATAGAAAAATAAGTAAAAACTAAAGTAAAAAAAAAATTAATTATAAGGTAGTTTTAAAATTAATATGACGATTTAAAAAGATATAACTTTAATATTCACTTATAAATATACATTAAACTTTAAAATGAAAGTTTATTGTCTGAAAAAAAAATATCTTCACCATTTTGGAAGCTGTCTGCATTCTTCGTCTCCCTTTTGCTGCACCAGTTAATGGATCTTTTAACTGGAATCGTTGGGGCGGTTCTCGGAAAGTTAGGCTCCACCATTTACGACGAATTGACACAGATCTACGGCGTGAAGTCTCAGTTCCGGAAGCTCAAGAAAGCCTTGTCCGCCATTAACGCCGTGCTTCAGGATGCAGAGGAGCAGCAGTACAACAACAACTCCGTTAGAAATTGGCTTGTGAGTATCAAGGACGTGGTTTATGACATCGAGGACCTGCTCGATTTGATTTCAACCGAAGATTTGGAGCGCAAGGTCACGGGGAGAGGGAGGAGCATCGGCCGACTACTCACTGGACTCAGACCGTATTCTCGTTTCATATTGACTCAACAAGTGAACGATATCTGCGGCCGATTGGACGAGATCGAGAAGATTCAGAATGCTTTCAATTTCCCGGGATCCCAATCGGCTCCGGTTGACAGCCCTGCTCAGCGAAGAGAGACGTATTCGTACATTCAGGAATCGGATGTTTTCGGCAGAGAACAAGACAAGGAGTGGATCGTCTCTCGCCTGGTAAGCTCCTCAATTCACGATAATGAGAAATTTCTTGTTATACCTTTGATTGGAATGGGGGGAATCGGAAAAACTACACTGGCGAAGCTGGTGTATAATGATGCTAGGGTTAAAGTTGCTGAGAGCTTCGATCTGAGATTGTGGACGCATGTCTCTAACAAATTTGTTCTGAAAACTGTGATCGGAGACATAATCCAGTCTGCTACCGGGCAGAATTGTTCAAACTTGAACCTGCAGGCTTTGCAGAACATATTGCATGAGATTCTGCGGGGTAGAACATTTCTTCTTGTGTTGGATGATGTGTGGCTTGAAGACTTATCGGAGTGGGAGAAATTGAAGGAGTTGTTGGTTGTCGGTTCAAGGGGTGCCATTATAGTGACTACTAGAGAGGAAAGGATTGCCTCTGTGGCTGGAACCATAGAAGCCTATAAGGTAAAAGACCTCCCACATGATCATTGTTGGTCCATTTTTGTGAAATATGCATTTAAGGAACACGAGGAGGAAGCGTATCCGGTTCTGGTACAGATTGGGCAATCTATTATTAAGAAATGCAAAGGAGTTCCTCTTGCAGTGAAGAGACTGGGAAGTTTGTTGCGTAAGGAGAGAGATGTTGGTACTTGGAAGAAAATTGAAGGAAGTGAGCTTTGGACGATTGATCATGGACTGAATGGGATTTTGCCTGCACTAAAGTTGAGCTTTGATCACACACCGTACCATCTCAGGTCTTGTTTTGCTTATTGTGCTATATTCGGGAAAGGTTACCCGTTGCATAGGAACGATTTGATCAATGTCTGGATGGTGCAGGGTCTGCTGCAAGACCACGATTGGTTTGAAGATGGTGACAAGTGCTTTGACCAACTTCTTTCAAGGACATTTTTCCAATTCCCCGAGTATGCTGTGATTGAAAAGTATGTAATGGAGGCAGCAGGAGTTTTCAACTGGCATAAAGATTGGGTTAGGGCTTGTTTGTTTCTATACCTTTGGTATAGGGAATGGGTATAGGAATGAGTCAAACCCAAAGAGGTGTTTGTTTTCACTAGGGGGATGGGAATGAGTGATTCCCATACCACCAAATTACACTTGAGTTCATACCCAACTAAAAACAAGGGTATGAGTGATACCTATTCCAACCCCATTCCCGATTCCAACCCGATTCCCGGCATAGAAACAAACAGGCCCTTAATCTTGCCAAAAGTTTCAAGAGCAACATGATAAGGGATGTGGTAACAATCAGAAAGCATTTCATAGACTATAGAGGCAAGCTACCCTTTGTGGAAATGCATGATCTAATGCAAGATTTGGCTGCATATGATGCTGGGGAAGAGAGAGCTACTGTAAGTAGCAGCACTGGAGAAAATGAAATATCTGCAAGGGCAAGACATTTAGTGTGGGATAAAGAGGACTTGTCCGGAAAAGAATTTCCGCAATGCCTCCTTAAAGCAAGCAAGGCAAGAACGTCTGCTTTTTTGCATCCAATGGGGTTGTTGAGTAAAACATTTCTTGAAACCCTGTTGCTGAATTTCAAGTGTTTACGTGTTCTAATGATATGTGAATCCGAGTTTGAGGAGCTGCCGGACTTGATAGGAGAATTAAAGCATTTAAGGTACCTTGACATTTCATTAAACTCTAAGCTTAAAAAGCTTCCAAATGCCATCTGCAAGCTGGTGAATCTTCAGGTTTTAGACTTCGCCCACTGTATTGAGCTAGAAAAGTTACCAAAACGGATGCACCAGTTAGTCAGTTTACGGAGTTTGTTTGTAACGTCAAAGGCAACTTGCTTGCCTAAAAGAGGCTTTAAATGTTGGAGCTCTCTAAGAATCCTAAAAATTATCAATTGTCAAGAATTGACATCATTGCCAGAGGGAATAGGAAATCTGAAAAGCCTTAGGGTTTTTGGAATTGAGCTTTGTTCAAGCCTTGCTTCTTTGCCAGACGACATGAAACAACTCACGAATCTTGAAGAGCTGAGCATTGGCCACTGTGAAAAGCTAGAGTTGGCAGAATGGGAAGGGCTAAATGGGCTAATGAAGCTCGCCTATTTACGCTTATATAGTATTCCAAAGATGGTAAATTTCCCATGCGGGTTAAAATCAGTGACCGGGTCTCTGCAACATTTTAGGATTGGGGATTGTGTGAAACTAAAAAGCCTGCCTGATGAGTTAGAGCTTTGCACTTCTCTCCTGAAGCTTCAAGTGTATGGCTGTGATGAACTAAGCAAGCTTCCTGTTGGAGTGAAGAAGCTTGTGGGTTTACAGGAATTGACAATTGCAGGGTGCGCGGTTTTGAGCAAAAGATGTGGAAGGGAGGTTGGAGATGATTGGGTTCTTATCTCACACATTCCTTACATTCACATTGATCACAAGATCATCCAAAATAGAGACTTTTCAACTCAAGAATGACGAGTATATTTCTTATATAAGGTTGATATTCGCAAACTAACATAAAAGCGTAAGCTTATGTTAGTATGTGTGGGGTTTCATCCATGCCTTATATATTGTTCATTGTGGTTTTAATAAATTTATTGTTTTACGATGTTAAGTTGGTGTAAATCAGAAGTGTGAAATGAAGATTGAATGTGTTTGAAGTTATAGAGTTAATATGGTTTGTTGTTTTACTGTGGTGAGGGAAACTTCATGGCTGATAACACCAAGTTGTCGATGGCGTGATGGAGAAGCAACAGCTTCTTCATGATTTGGCAAGTCAACTTGTTTTTGATCAACCGCTGGTCTCCTTGCTTGCTCCTATTCGTAAGATAAAAACAAGAGTGAACAAAGAAATGTGTGAAAATGTATATTTTCAAAAAAATGTATTAGAATTTATTTTTCTCTCAATAAAGAATGGTGAGTAATTTCCCCAGTTAAATTTTATATTTTCAAAAAAAAAATTGAAATGTGTGAAAAATCTAGAAGAGTGAACAAAGAAAGTACTCCGTACTTATAAGCAACCAAATAAGTGTTGCCGAATGAAGCCTTAATTCTAACTAGCTAATTTTTTATATGTAGTACTTGTTAGATTTTTCTCATACCTATTTGAATTTTTATGTTTGTGCTTTCTTATCAGTTTGTTCGAGTGTTGATATGTTTCGGTCTCCTAATCTATCAAAACTTGTTTGGTACATTGATTTTTTTTTGTATAAAAAAAATATACAAGTTAAGAAGCTTTTTGTTAATGTGGTTGAATTTGTCCTTGATCGGTACCCACCAACGGTGGATCATTTGCCTCCTAATAAAATCACTCCTTTTGGATGTGTATGTAGTCATCACATCATCATCATCATTGACCCAGTGGGACTTTGCTACAACTAAATCTGAGGGTCAAGATGGGGCTACCCCTTCCCAAAGAAAAATAGGTACACCAGATAGACTCAAGAAAAATTGAAATTCAGCTGTGTGATAATAATAGCTGAATTTAGTTAGAATGCACCAAAATTGATATATGGACTAAATCCATCTCAAAGGCAGTATATAAAAATCAACAAAACATTGATAAACTATGTAAATATTTGTGTTCTTATTGTTATTCTTGTCGGACTCTATTTGGATGAAATCCAAAAAATACCTAGTTATCAAAACATTAACGGTATGTTTGGTTAAGAGGAAATGGAAACACAACATTAATAAATTATGTAAATCTTTGTGTTCTTATTATTGTCATTCTTGTTGGACTCTATTTGGATGAAATCGAAGGAATATCTAGTTATCAAAACATTAACGATGTGTTTGGTTAAGAGAAAATGGAAGGATTTGTTTAAATATACAAAATATAGGAGAAATAGAAAGAAAAAAAGACGAGAAAAAGAGAAAAACTAATTCACCCAAATTGGTGGAACTAGGAAGAAAAGTATGAGCAAGACTTTTTTATTTTGAAAATTTTTTTATAATTAATTGTATACTTATTTATACACATTTTCGCTTTCATTTCAACCCATCACTTCCAATCTTATTTCCTTTTCATCCAAACAACTTAAATTTAAAATTTCCCATATAATTTTCTCTCTTTTTTTTAATCCTCTCACGCTTGTATTCCTTCCCTTTAACAGTAGTTGAATTCTCTATGCTTGACACCACTTACTAGTCACTTGTACTTCGAACGCGGTTGTGGTAGGTCTGACTTTTGATATATTTCTAGTTTACCTACATACTGGATCCATATACTTTTTTTCACTTATATGATATACGGAGTACGATGTATGGGTAAGAGGTTCATAGACCAACTTGAAGAAAACGAAAAACAAGCTTTAAGAAGGAAATAACTCTCGTTTTTGGGTAGAAATTAATAATCATAAGACTCTTACGCTCTTTTTTAATAAAAAAAATACTGTATTTTTTTTGGTGCAATTTTAATAAAAAAAATATAACACTCGTCTTACATGTAACATCTGTTACTTCATGTGTCTATCTACTAAACAAGATATTTAAATTTGGTGCTAATTTCTTCCATTTCTTGCTGATTATTTCAGAACTACCGTTTCAGCGATTCTTCATTAGGCGATGGCTTCACTCTTCTTGACCATGAGGGATTATCTAAAGTGCAGGGTGGAAAAGATGTCAAACTTTTAGCTTCTATAGCATTAGCAATTGCCACTAATGATAAGAGTGATCAGAAGTTTAGAAATAAAAGTTCCAAGGTTTGTAATTCCATACTTGGTCTTTGTCGAGAATATAGTCTATCGTATATCTGAAATATAAAGAGAAATAGTCCAGTATATATATCTTTGGGTTATTCCTACTATTGTCAATTGGTTTTAGGATAAAATCTCATTGGGCTTTTGCACTAGACTAATATGGTATTGCTTTCGGCTCAAAAAAGAATGAGATGCCCCCAGGGTGGAGTTGACTATTAAAGAGATTGATATTCTCACCGGGCTAGCAATAAAGAGATTGAGATGAGTCTGTCCAAGTGGCTTACATATGCACAACTCCCGATCCATCGACCCATGAAAAATTTAATAGTTTTGAATTAAAAATACGTACGCTAATAGGTTCCATTTAATGTTTACATTATTTCAATAATATCAGCATGGATTTTTTTTTCTTTTCTGATAAAGATAGCACTAATAAGTTAGTCACTTAGTTAATATATTAAGTTGAATCATGTCATGACACACCTTATATACTAAGCATTACAGTCGATCTATGTGAAATATGAGATTTTCGCATGCAAATTTGGTGATCAAGTACCTATTATATGTTAGTATATATGTAGATTCCGTTTGACAATGTTTATTTGGGTACTTATCAGTTTGTAGCATCGTCGTATATTTTCAGCAACACATACATATGTTAGATTGACAATCTCAGCAACCTTATTACAAATAATTAACTTATGTACATTGTAACTTTATTTATTCTCTGCCAATGGAAAAATGTTGAACACAACTTCTCATCATAATATTCACAAGTTCATACTACAAACGCTTGAAGGGTATTTTCTCATGTTGTCAATTAGTTTTGAGATTCCTCCATCCCATTGAAATTATGTATTGGATATGTTTTGCATGTGTGTATGAACAGACACCCTCTTTGTTAATTGTTAATTGGATAATTTGCTAATTTGTTGTGATCACAGGGTTGCTGTTGCTTCCCATGGAGTAGAAACTGACAACTCATGTTCTTGCGATCGACTGATCGAGGAAGCTTTCTTAGCTAATAAAGTCACAGATGCCAAATCTTATGCATCTATTATAAATAGTTGTGTGATCAAACCCTAATAAATATAAACTATAATCAGGGTTAGTTCTGTGTACGTACCTTAATATTCCCTAATCGCCAGACGTTGGATTGTTTGATTGATGACAGTGCATTTGAACAGGGGCGGAAGCAGAAAATTTTCTTGGCGAAATTTGTTCTGAAATCGCCTATTTTTATTTCAATTGATTAAAAATAAATATAAAACACTGAAGAACATAAAACTTGACGAGTTATAAATATTTAGCTAGACTAACTACTTAAAACATGTATTCCTAATATTTTATTTGACTATGTCCTTTTTTGAGGCCTTTGATCTTCCTAGATCCTGTGAAGCTAATTTTAAAGAATCTTGAGATCTAGAGTTTGTAGTGGCCTCTTATTATGATGTTTTGAGGTTGGTTTTTGTTGGATCGTGACGCGTTAGTAGCAATACAAGGAACTAGTAAGGTTCTCTGGGCAGCGGAAATAAACAGTAAGAACATAGAATTTATAGAGGAAATCTTCTGTCCGACCAACCAGTCGTAGAAAGAAAAACCTCTACCCCTGAGACTCCTTCTCAGAGGATTTTCAATAGAATACTTTTATTAAGTTTCCACGATTACAAGGCAAGTCTAGTAACTAAGGCTCCTACCAAAGTTCCCTTGGTAACTACGGCTCCGACCAAAGTTCAACCAACTAGACTTCTACAACCCTAAGCGTAAACCTAAATCGAAAGTAAACTACTGACTTACTTGTGGATTCTTCACCGGAAAAAGCCACACACTCATACACTTGAAAAGCTCTCTTCTCAAGTTCTTCGTCTTCAACCACTCAAAAGCCACACCTTTAACCCTAGCTAACCCTATAAGATAAGTCAAGTCTGATCTCACACGTAATTCTTGCCTAATTACGCTGATATTCCACTTAACAAATCCCACACAATAAGGAAAAAGATTGTTTGTGATTTCGGATCCTCAACCATGTCGATTCTTCCCAAAACCAAATGATCTCGGATCTCCCAAGATAAGATCGTGTGAAGATTGATCTTATCCTCTCTTTTATCTCCTTAAGCAACCGCCTACAGCTGTAGAATCTTTGTAGAAGATCGCTCGCAGAAGATAAGGTAACTTGCCATTTATAGAAAGCTGCATTCCTTCTCAGACGCACTTCCTAAATCTGTCACTCGTTCCTTCCATCGTTCCTCACGATGTTCCTTCACTCGTGACCATGTACCTGTTTTCCTGAAACACTTATATGTAGAAGCAAGTTATATTTACTAAGTTTGTTATCATCAAAACTAAGAGAAACCATGGAACAACCATTGCTCCAACAGTTTTGAACTTGGGATTAAGTCCTCATAGAGCCCTTTTTTCAGAGTGGTGTGGATAGAGTGGTGTTTTTCTTCCCATGTCCCTTTCTCGCTTATGTGTCCTTTCTCGGTTGTTGTTTTCTTTCTTGCTCTACTTTTCTGTTTATTGTTTCGGGTTGTGCATGTTTTAACCGGTCTTTCTGCTGTCGTCTTTTGACGACCTCTCATTTTACCAAATATGTTTTGTAAGCGAATTCTTACTTTGATCGGAAGGAAAATATATTCGATCATACTTTATAATATGATGGTTAAGTATTTTTATATAATCAAATCTCCCAGGTTCAATCACAATATGAATATATGAAGTTTAATAAAAGATGGAACTATTCTAACTAAGTAAATGATACTATGTGAAATAGCGAATAATTATAGATAAAAGTTGTAATAGTGATTTTTAATAAACTCACTTAAACTTTTACATTCAATCAAATAAAAGATAATGATGTTAAATACTAGGAATTTAATTTCCGAAAAATCAATTCCTGTGAATTAATTAATTTTGTTAAAATTATACTTTCTTTATTTAACAAAGCTAGCACATAAATATGTTATAAACCTAATTATGTGTACTGTCAAATTTGTCATACTGTGTACATGTTGGTTACAAGTAAAAAAGATAGCTCATAGGAAACTGCTGATTGTTAATTTAAGCTTAATTGCTTCATGTTAAATTACCCGGAATGGGTTAATTAATAAAGCTTTGTACATATAAACGACCCAAATAGATCGAGGTTATGCTAACAGAATATTTCACTTTAGCTTAACCAAGCTCAGAGAGGAACTGGTCAGCAACTTCTAATTCGTAATTTAATACCTCGCCTAGATTAATTATATTGTTCTCCCGTTGCAGACTTGTAGTTATCTGTTACCATCTCGGCATTCTATCTCTTTGGAATTCGTCTAAATTGATCATGGTTTGAATTCTTTATAAATATATATTCCAAACATTTTATTATTCTTCTATATATCTGGCCGGGTATTACAATTCGAATTCGCTGACTAGCTAGGAAGAAGAGGCCGATAGAGAGAGTTTGCTTCAATTAGGGCGGTAAGTTATTAACATATATCTATCCCTATAACTTTATTTCATATAGCTTAATTGACTGAACTTAATCACACATGTACACGCAAGTAATTAAACGAGTAACGCTGAATTATAGAGATTTCTATGTATTCATGGCTTAATTTACTTTGGAGGTGAAATAGGAGAGACCAGATGACGAAGCTGTCAATCAAAACCAAGAAGTTGACGTGCAACAGCATGAAGTTTTCTTCCACCTCCATGCTGCCGGGGACTGGCGGTCTAGTATCATGGTAATCGTTTCTTCAACTTTTGACGCATGAAAAACGGAATGATGTATCTAAACCTTACAATGAATAATACGAGTAAGAATTAAGGATGACCAAAAAAAAAAAAAAAAGCTCATAAAAAAAGAGAAGTACACTTAGGTGGAACAATTAACTTGTTCAACATCTCATGAACGAGAAGCAAACTGTAAAAGAAGTCAAAACCTCTATTTGAAAATTAAAGCTCCATTCAATTATGTTTTATTTGTCATTTGATTATGTTAAAACCAGAGGCGAGCCAGGAATTCGATCCAGTGGAGGCTAAATTTCTCTGGGTCAAATTTTTGGCTATATTAAAGGTATTTCTTAATTATTACGTATTTATTATAATTTTTATTTACTTTCCTATTATATTAAATATGATGGTTATGCAACTTAATGGGAGATTATTATTTTTCAAATAAGATAAAATTAAAGTTGAAGAAGGGGTAAAATATTACTTGCTTGGGCTTTAAGACATTTGATCAGTCCTAGGAAGATAATATTTTTGGCTCCCCTACCTCTCCTTCTTCCATTATAAATATACGTCTTCGCCGGGTAGGGAAGACAACATGTTGCATATCAACACATATTGAGAGCTTGAACTTGAATTTCTTGCTTTCTTATTGTACCTCGACGTTGCATTGAAAGACGGAATTTTTGTAGACTAACACTTATTTATTTGTAATTTCAACTACTATTATCAACATCAACATTGTCAACTAGGAAACGGCGAACGGAGCCTAATATGCCTTGATGAAGAAAAGTGAATACGACCAGTGGCGTAGCCAACAATTCGACCCGGTGGGGGTTAAATTTCTCTGGGTCAAATTCTTGGCTACATAAAAAAATTGAAAAATACATATTTTTTTGTATAATTTTTTTTAAACAGATAATATTCTAAAAAATGCTAAACGGTTCCTAGACGGAGAGAGACCGCTTAGGTGGCCTAAACAGGCACCTAGATGAACTTGGTGGTCTTCTAACCGGACTGGGAGACTAAATAGGATATGACCTTTTAGCTCTTAGGCAAGACCTAGACGGAACTAAGCGGAGATTTTTAGAACAATATAAATTTTTTTGTATAAAAATATTGTATTAGAAAACTCTTATTTTATGTTTTTCATAAAAATATAAAATTAACCTAGTTTTTTTTAGAGTTTTTATCAATAATCTAATATTTTTTTATATACATTTTTCAAAATAAATATAAAAATTGAGTCGCACCCCTCTCCCTCCGCCCCTGAATACGACCAAGATGATGTAGAAAAGAGAAGTTATATGTTTTTTCACATAGGGAGAATATATATATGTAAGAGAATATATATATATATTGCTTGGTTTTCAGGGCTCAAAATCGAATAATTCTTCATTAGCTGATGGAATCACTCATCCTCACAACCAAAGACCAAATAAAAGGCAGTGGAGTAGAGGAGCAGCTAGCATGCCACAGAGTCGGCCAACAAATAATAAGTCCAAGGTGTGCACTTTTTACTTTTATATTCCGTGATCAAAATACACTGATTAATTAGTATCCATCTTAGAAATACGCACTTTTCCTGATAAATATCGTTTCCTCGGGGCACAGATCAGTCGTTGTTGCTGCTTTTCAATGGGTGGAAACTGAAGACAGTTGCTTGTAATTAAAGTTGTAATCAAACTTACTAAGTTACAAATTTGGTGTGACACATGAGTTTGTAAGTTGTAATCAAGAAAGATGCAGCCTATATATAGTTGATCGTGCAATTGCATGTGCGTGTGTAATAAATCAATTTGGTCAGCTTGGGTCTGTGTGTATTTGTGTAAGAATTTGGTATATGTGTACAGTTGGGTCAGTGTATATGTGTGAGAATTTGGCAGTGGGACATATTCCCTAAATTACACATCTTGGCTAAGTGCTTATCATTGTAAATTACATATTGTGTGGGTTACTATGACCAGATTCGTAAATTTGTTCCGAACTGTCCAAAAAATTTAGGTTCAATACCTGAATAATTGAACCCAAAATATGAAATAAACCAAACTTGATAACCTGAAATCCGTTTGATTAAAACCCGGAAACCCGTTGGATTGACCCGATTTGTTATATTTTCAGAATATATATAATATATATTAAATATTATAATAATTTTATTATTAAAATGTATAAAAATAATAGATTTTTATTTAAATAAAATAATATTTTAATAATGGTAAAAAAATCGATTTTCTTGATCTATTGGGTCGACCCGGCCCGCCCGAAAACACACAATGATCAGAACCGATTTGACTCTTGACTCGTTATGATCTCAATCCAATTGACAGGTCTAGTACTCTATGTGTATGTTTTTGTGTGGATATTGAGTGATCGATATAATTCCTTGTTTGAAAATAGGAATTTGATTACAGAATGTGTTTGAGATCATTCAAGACAAGGTTAGAAGCAACCTAAAGTTGTGATACCAAAGCGCGCTTGATTTTTACGTTTTGCAAACGGTAGAGTGAATCATATATCACGGATTCAATTTTCATGATTAAGTATGTGTTTTGACCATGTTATAAAAATTTGAAAAAAAAATTGTTACGTGAATTGGTGAGCTAGTACGTGTTGGGAATTCGTGTGATCAACTACACGGATCACACGGGTCAATGTTGTTTTTTTAGGGATGCATGGTTTCAAGTTGCTTGTAACCCTCTTCGGCCATTGAATCCACAGGCAATAAAAATGACCCAAAATCGAAGTCAAGGCATGCACTTTATATCGTGTAACCAACTACAACAACGCTCTCTGGCCCAATATAAATCGAGGCTTTGGTTTTCTACAATTTGAGATCGGCTGCCGTGTCTCTTCATTGGCTGATGGATCCAGATATCTCTCCACTAAGAAGCAAATGATGAGACGGGGTGGAGCTAGCACCACATGACCTATGGCAGCTCATAACAGGCTAAACAATAGTCAGAGTCGTCTTACAGATAATAATTCCCAGGTACGTTTGTGATATTGGACTAATGGATGCAATGCCAAATATTCATCTTTTACTCTTTTCTGATGCAACTACCCAAACAAGGTACGAGGAAGTAATAGATATAGATCGAAAACATATACGTAGCTAGGGTCTTGTTGACCCAAAAAAAAAAAAAAAAAGTAGCTATAATCATCGACAAGGTAGGTTCGGCTCCTGGTTCCAGTTTTTTCAGTTTCGGGGCGGTTTAGGTTCCGAACCTTAAAATAAATAAAAAAATGTTGAAAATGTAAATCTACATTGAAAAATTAAAAAATAAAATATCTAATATTTAAGTAATAGGTTATTGGTTTTAGGGGTAAAATCTCGCTACGTTTGTGTGCTAGGCTAAACACTACTTATTATTGGGAGTGTTTAATGGGTCGACCTAATTTAAGGATTGACATGTTGGTTTGAAAAAAAATATATGTTGACCCACGCGACCCGGACCTTGACCTGTTTGATACACACAAAAGTAAGACCGAATATCCCATAAGTAAGAGTGTTCAATGGGTCGACCCGACCTGCGACCCACAAATAATATAATACAATGTTTAGTTGTTTAATTTTTTTTTACTCTTTAATACAATAATATAATAATTTTTTTAAAAAAAAATTATGGGTTATGCACTTATGCGGATTGACCCATAACTCGACAGGTTTTACCCGATCCGGCCCATAACCCCCAATCCGACAGAGGAAAGAAGGGGTGGAGAAGATAGCACACTATCTACTACAACCGTCTCTAACTCCGGCTTTTCCAATGGTGGGAGTCACCTTGAAAAACAATAATTCCAAGCCTTTTAAAATCTGTTGGGTTTTTTTTTGGTTTGTGTTCTGTTAAGTGTAAGTGGGGCTGCGTTTTATTTGTGTTTGGATGTCGTTTTGATACTCAATTAGACGTGTTCGTCATGTGCAGCAGCCCACGTGTGTGTTAAAACTTAAAAGGCTGTATGTATATGTGATGAGTTAGTTGGTTGTACTCAGTTTTTCCCGCCCAATGAAACATCTGTGCTTTTCCCCTTTCTGAGCTCGAAAGCTCTCACTCTAACGGAGAAATTCCAACAATATCTTTTTGGTGTAACTATTTTTATACTCAACGAACTATGATTTGCAAATCAATATGTGTTATTTCTAGATATCAGATTGACAGTTCAGCAGTCCTTTACAATTATTGTTTTAGTCTCACACTAATTCTAGTCAAAACTACGCAAACGTATTTTGCTACAATTATTAGCAAGATTTATATTATTATATTTTGTCTCGGGTAATATCAGATCAGATTTGAAGGATGCTATACAGGCCGAGAGTGGTTTCACCATGACCTCTGATTTAGTTTCTTATCTTGGCATGCCTATTTTTCATAAGAAAGTCTCTGCTGAAACGTTTGATCCTCTAGTGGAGAAAATTTCTAGTAAGATGCTTGGTTGGCAAGGTCGGTTTTTGAGCATGGCCGGTCGCATAACTTTAGCCAAATCGGTCTTGTCCTCTATCCCGGTTTATTCTATGGCAATTGTTCTTCTCCCATCAAAGGTGTGTGCTAAAATTGACTCCTTAATTAGCAACTTGTTTGGGGTGGCTCGGGTAGTAGCCGCAAGATTCATTTGATAGGTTGGAATGAAGTGTGTCAACCAAAGGATTGTGGTGGCCTTGGCATACGAAAAATGGAGGAATTGAATTTGGCGCTCATTGGCAAATTAGGTTGGCGTTTTTTAACGGAGGGTAACAAGCTTTGGGTGGATGTTATTCGGTCTAAATACGTGCGCTCAGAACTGTGTGATCGCTCAAATCCGTCTTATGTATGGCGGAGTTTAAAAATTGGGGTTGACAAAGTTGTGATCCCGGGAAGTCGATGGTGTGTCTCAAATGGAAATTCCACACGGTTTTGGAGCGATTGTTGGCTAGATGAAAACAGGTTACTTGATGTTGCCTCAGCCCAAGTTGATTTCTTGGCCCAACAGCGGCCCGTTTCTGACTTCTGGGCCATTGATCAAGGCTGCAAATGGGCTGAGATTGGCAATTCTCTTCCGGTCTCTTACTGTTTACGTTTGGCGTCAATCGCTTTGCATCCCGATGCTTGTTTTGAAGACACTCTTTGCTGGCGGTTTTCACCCTCAGGCCAGTACACTGTTTCCTCGGCATATAATTTGGTTTCTAGTGCTAATAGGACTTTGGAGGTGGACAGGTCTGTTTATGTTGCTATTTGGAAGCTTGAGGTACCGGAACGGGTTCGAACTTTCATTTGGCTCTTGGTGAAAGGTGTGGTCCTTACTAATGTAGAGCGGGTTCGGCGTCACCTTGCCACCAGTACTCTTTGCTCGACGTGCTTAATTGAGGAGGAGTCGTTGATTCATCTCTTTCATGACTGTGATTGCACATCACGTTTTTGGGATGAGCTTCACCCTCCTCTTGTCAGGGAAGTATTTTTTCAAACAGATTTTATAATTTGGTTAAGAATTAATATTACCTGTTCTTTTAAGTTGGCCGGTGAAATTTCTTGGGCGAATATCTTCGCTATTTCACTTTGGTGGATTTGGAAATGGCGTAATATTATTGTTTTTGAACAGATTCCTCTTTGATCACAAAGGGAGAGAGTGGTATTTGTGCAGCAGCAGGCGTCGGATTATGTTGTTGCCCGAGATGCTATGCGTGATCCAAGTGCAAAACGAAGAAAAGAGGAACATTATATTGCATGGAATAGGCCAAGGGAAGGCTGGGTAAAGCTAAATACGGATGGCTCGGTGCGTGATGGAGGTCTTGTTGCTGCAGCGGGTGTCATTAGGGACAGTGATGGTAAGTGGCTTATTGGCTTTGTGCATAATATTGGAATTTGTACTGTTCATATGGCAGAACTTTGGGGTGTGTTTCATGGTTTGAGTCTTGCTTGGAGCAAAGGCTACAGGAGGGTCTCTTTAGAAGTAGATTCACAATTAGTGGTTCTACTTTTAGGATGACCTATGGAGAGTAGTCACCCACTCTACAGTCTGGTACACAAGTGCCAAGACTTTATGTGTAGGACCTGGGAAATACAGGTTCGTCATATTTATCGGGAAGCGAATAGTGTAGCTGACTATCTTGCGTCTCTTGCTTTTTCTTTTAGCTTAGGCTTTAATGTATTGCTTGACCCGCCGGAGGGTGTTATTTGTTTTTTGTCTGATGATGTAAGGGGTCGGGCTATCCCCCGTTTGCTGACTACTTAGCCCATTTTTATTTTTTAATAAAACGCCTCCTTGAGAGGCCGGAGAGTACCGCATCTCCTTCTATCAAAAAAAAAGAGGCGTATTTTTAACAAACTATTTTTCATCAATTTTTAAAATAAAACTAGAGTTTATAATATACTTTGTTAATTTGACCAACCTATAATAAAATCTCATATTGATTTGATTAAAATATTCTATTTTTTATATTTTTCAAACCGTCTAGCAGTTTTTTTATATATTCAAATGACAACTCAAAACAAGCCTATATTATAATTTATCAATTTCTTAAAAAGTTACAAATATAAATTGATAGATTTAATGTAGTAAGAAATGTATAAGAAAACAACATTTATAACTTAATGAAAGTTCCTTAACTTTTTAAGTGGTTCTTGGTGATTCTTTGAAATATTAAAAAAAGTATTTTTTTTTTGGAAAATATACCATGATGTTGGTTTTGAGAAAAATATTACAAAATTAGGAATAATTTTTTGATTTTTTTCCTTAAACTAAATATATATGTAGAAGTCTTGTTATGGATACTTAACAAAAAGTACTTTTTGAAACAAACATGCTTTTTTGTATTGAAATAAGTGAATTGTAGTTATATATTTGCTTTGGTAAATGTGAAAAGTATACTTTTGTCCAAAAATTACTTATGGTTAAGTAAACTATAGCAAGGTTGAAGGAAATATTGATCAATGTGATATGAAATTTCACTAAAAAATTGAAGTATGTGGTTCAACTTAACAAATTATATTATAAAATGTGGTTTTACTTGGTTTGTATAAAGAAAACCTATGTTTTATTTTGTTAAATTTAAGAAGTTGATTAAATTTGATTTTGGTCCAAAAAAGATAAAAATTTAGATTATAAGATAAATATAACTATTTAAATGCCTGAAAAACATAGAATATAGATCCATCACTGAATTAAAGTGAATATGCAAAAACAATATTAGGAAAAAAAGAACACCTTGGGATTATGATGCATGAAATTGGACTTTATAAGCAGTTAGTCATCTTGGTATAGATTCTACTGTCCAGTTATACTTTAAGCCCGATTGAATGCTGTGAAATTGTTTGGCTATCATGCATCAAATCACTTGAGAATCAGAAGATTCAGAACTAGCAAGAATATCACTATCGAGCAGGAATGGATTTTTATTAAGATAAACTCCCTCAGCTTTGTTTTTGGTCGAAACAATACAAGCCAGTAGGCATTATAAGTATGGTTTTTTCTCAGTCCAACGATACAAATATTTTCCACTAGAAAGCAAAAGGAAGTTTATTAGAACAACAATTTCAACAGCTTTATCAGAACTTACATTCAAAGTCTTCGAGAGATTCTTCGTCAATTGTATCGGACTCACAACTTCCGGCATTGGAAGAGTAGTCTGTGGTCATCCCTTCGACATTGTCCTCGGTCTTGAACTTTTTTGCACGCATCTCGTACCCTTCTTACATCCTTTCCTCCGCACAATCTCAATCTTTCTTGCATATCAATATCTTGATGGTTTGTGGATGTAGTCGGCATCTCTTCTCTGAAATTACTCTTCGACCTGGGCTAAAAATAGACTCGGACGCAATGGTAGACGCAGGTATAACTAATACATCCTTAGCTATTCTAGCAATTAGTACATGATATTGGTTGCAATGGTTTCTCCACCATTGAAATACTTCACGTCCATCATGGAATTTATGTTCAGTGGTCAAGAAATTCATAACAATAGATCTTGTAGGTGCAATAGAATCAGAACTAGAAGATGTTCGGGGTTTTTTAAAATTAAAGATGCAAGTTTGCTAGTAGAAGAAGTAGAAGATGAAGGGGGTCGGGTAGTAGATGATCAGACAAAATATTTAGTTTTTCTGCATATTTATCATATAACTTAATTAATGTTGCAATGACACTTTCAATATCCACACTCCAATCATACTCAAAGCCCAAACATCCATAATAAAATTCTAACAAGTTTTCCAAACCTTTCTTCTTCACAATAGGATCTAATAACACATCAATACAATCTATAACAAGAAACTTATTAAAATAAGATAACCATTTCGTTCGCATATTGTGAATTATGTAAGCTAATGCAGGTTGGTTTTCTTGCGTTTGTTACATAGCATATACGATATTGCAATATTGAAAAATAACTTGATAGATGTTAGGCATATAAACTAGTGAAAGAAATCAAAGTTGCATCTTTAATTTTTTTTTAAAAGATCACATACTTGTGTCGCGATCTCCCATTGCTCATTGGAAATGAATCCAGGAGTACCATTCGAACATCTATAATGCTCATCATACAAAGGCTTTTTCAGATTTTATAATATACTTTGCCATGCCATCAATCATTTGATTTATATTGTAAAAGAAAAACTTACCTCCGTCGTTGAGAGAAAGCAAACCCGCCTAGTTGTGTTTGAATTCCGCGACTTGAACCACCTTGTTGTGATCCTTCAAATTGATCTTTATGATTCCTAAACTTGTGAATGAGATGAAGAGGATATTAGAAATTTAGAATGGAGAGATTAACACTTTTTTTTGATGGAAAGAGAGATTAAGACTTGAGAGAATGAGATTGAGAATGAGATTAAGACTTGAGATAATGGAGAGATTAAGACTCTTTGTACAATAACGAAGTAGAAGAATATGAGAGTTGAGAAGATTACGTGAAGAAAAAGAATGAAATGGAGTGATATTTATAGAAGTAGGAAAGAGTAGAAGTGAAATAAATTTTTTATTTAATTGCAACGGCGAAATTTTTTTTAATGCAACTAACCGTTGCTAACGATTACTTGATAGTAGCCGTTGACAATTGGGCCGAGCAATTTTCTCCCAACCCGGACCGGCCCATAGCCCGGGCGGGTTTATAGCCCGGCTGGCCGGATCGGCCCATTTAAGCCATTTTTGCGGGCCGGTCCGGGCCAGCCCACACTCCCGTCCATCTCTACTACTTGAAGCAGAGGCCATTGTACTCGGTAGTACGTATGAAAAATACATTATGATATTAATCCCCACCACAAACTTATAACCGTATTCTTATAGGGTGTTGAATCATAACGGTATAGTTATGGTGGCAATAAATTCATTTCTCATGTCCTTATATTCCAAAAAAAATTCACCCTTATATTCCAAAAAAAAAAATAAAAATTCATTTCTCATGTCCTTTTCCGCATATCGATGATTATGAAATTATTTTGTAAATCATCTGAAAGCATCTTTCTTCATTTAACTAAGTAAACTAGTTAGATTAGACGTTACACATATGGTATGACGTTCATTTTATTTTCTGAATTAGAAATCTTCATATTTATACTCCGTATAAGTATATTGAATTAGCAGAAAGGGAAAGAAAAACTTGGAATGGGGTCGTTTCATGTCAAAATAAAAATGGTACCATTTCTAGAAATGCGTAAAATAAAAGGGAGAAAAAGCGACTCTTTTTGCTTTGAAAAAGTAAAAGGCAACCGAAAATTGATTTCTCTGATGGCAGCTCATAACAGGCTAAACAATAGTCAGAGTCGTCTTACAGATAATAATTCCCAGGTACGTTTGTGATATTGGACTAATGGATGCAATGCCAAATATTCATCTTTTACTCTTTTCTGATGCAACTACCCAAACAAGGTACGAGGAAGTAATAGATATAGATCGAAAACATATACGTAGCTAGGGTCTTGTTGACCCAAAAAAAAAAAAAAAAAGTAGCTATAATCATCGACAAGGTAGGTTCGGCTCCTGGTTCCAGTTTTTTCAGTTTCGGGGCGGTTTAGGTTCCGAACCTTAAAATAAATAAAAAAATGTTGAAAATGTAAATCTACATTGAAAAATTAAAAAATAAAATATCTAATATTTAAGTAATAGGTTATTGGTTTTAGGGGTAAAATCTCGCTACGTTTGTGTGCTAGGCTAAACACTACTTATTATTGGGAGTGTTTAATGGGTCGACCTAATTTAAGGATTGACATGTTGGTTTGAAAAAAAATATATGTTGACCCACGCGACCCGGACCTTGACCTGTTTGATACACACAAAAGTAAGACCGAATATCCCATAAGTAAGAGTGTTCAATGGGTCGACCCGACCTGCGACCCACAAATAATATAATACAATGTTTAGTTGTTTAATTTTTTTTTACTCTTTAATACAATAATATAATAATTTTTTTAAAAAAAAATTATGGGTTATGCACTTATGCGGATTGACCCATAACTCGACAGGTTTTACCCGATCCGGCCCATAACCCCCAATCCGACAGAGGAAAGAAGGGGTGGAGAAGATAGCACACTATCTACTACAACCGTCTCTAACTCCGGCTTTTCCAATGGTGGGAGTCACCTTGAAAAACAATAATTCCAAGCCTTTTAAAATCTGTTGGGTTTTTTTTTGGTTTGTGTTCTGTTAAGTGTAAGTGGGGCTGCGTTTTATTTGTGTTTGGATGTCGTTTTGATACTCAATTAGACGTGTTCGTCATGTGCAGCAGCCCACGTGTGTGTTAAAACTTAAAAGGCTGTATGTATATGTGATGAGTTAGTTGGTTGTACTCAGTTTTTCCCGCCCAATGAAACATCTGTGCTTTTCCCCTTTCTGAGCTCGAAAGCTCTCACTCTAACGGAGAAATTCCAACAATATCTTTTTGGTGTAACTATTTTTATACTCAACGAACTATGATTTGCAAATCAATATGTGTTATTTCTAGATATCAGATTGACAGTTCAGCAGTCCTTTACAATTATTGTTTTAGTCTCACACTAATTCTAGTCAAAACTACGCAAACGTATTTTGCTACAATTATTAGCAAGATTTATATTATTATATTTTGTCTCGGGTAATATCAGATCAGATTTGAAGGATGCTATACAGGCCGAGAGTGGTTTCACCATGACCTCTGATTTAGTTTCTTATCTTGGCATGCCTATTTTTCATAAGAAAGTCTCTGCTGAAACGTTTGATCCTCTAGTGGAGAAAATTTCTAGTAAGATGCTTGGTTGGCAAGGTCGGTTTTTGAGCATGGCCGGTCGCATAACTTTAGCCAAATCGGTCTTGTCCTCTATCCCGGTTTATTCTATGGCAATTGTTCTTCTCCCATCAAAGGTGTGTGCTAAAATTGACTCCTTAATTAGCAACTTGTTTGGGGTGGCTCGGGTAGTAGCCGCAAGATTCATTTGATAGGTTGGAATGAAGTGTGTCAACCAAAGGATTGTGGTGGCCTTGGCATACGAAAAATGGAGGAATTGAATTTGGCGCTCATTGGCAAATTAGGTTGGCGTTTTTTAACGGAGGGTAACAAGCTTTGGGTGGATGTTATTCGGTCTAAATACGTGCGCTCAGAACTGTGTGATCGCTCAAATCCGTCTTATGTATGGCGGAGTTTAAAAATTGGGGTTGACAAAGTTGTGATCCCGGGAAGTCGATGGTGTGTCTCAAATGGAAATTCCACACGGTTTTGGAGCGATTGTTGGCTAGATGAAAACAGGTTACTTGATGTTGCCTCAGCCCAAGTTGATTTCTTGGCCCAACAGCGGCCCGTTTCTGACTTCTGGGCCATTGATCAAGGCTGCAAATGGGCTGAGATTGGCAATTCTCTTCCGGTCTCTTACTGTTTACGTTTGGCGTCAATCGCTTTGCATCCCGATGCTTGTTTTGAAGACACTCTTTGCTGGCGGTTTTCACCCTCAGGCCAGTACACTGTTTCCTCGGCATATAATTTGGTTTCTAGTGCTAATAGGACTTTGGAGGTGGACAGGTCTGTTTATGTTGCTATTTGGAAGCTTGAGGTACCGGAACGGGTTCGAACTTTCATTTGGCTCTTGGTGAAAGGTGTGGTCCTTACTAATGTAGAGCGGGTTCGGCGTCACCTTGCCACCAGTACTCTTTGCTCGACGTGCTTAATTGAGGAGGAGTCGTTGATTCATCTCTTTCATGACTGTGATTGCACATCACGTTTTTGGGATGAGCTTCACCCTCCTCTTGTCAGGGAAGTATTTTTTCAAACAGATTTTATAATTTGGTTAAGAATTAATATTACCTGTTCTTTTAAGTTGGCCGGTGAAATTTCTTGGGCGAATATCTTCGCTATTTCACTTTGGTGGATTTGGAAATGGCGTAATATTATTGTTTTTGAACAGATTCCTCTTTGATCACAAAGGGAGAGAGTGGTATTTGTGCAGCAGCAGGCGTCGGATTATGTTGTTGCCCGAGATGCTATGCGTGATCCAAGTGCAAAACGAAGAAAAGAGGAACATTATATTGCATGGAATAGGCCAAGGGAAGGCTGGGTAAAGCTAAATACGGATGGCTCGGTGCGTGATGGAGGTCTTGTTGCTGCAGCGGGTGTCATTAGGGACAGTGATGGTAAGTGGCTTATTGGCTTTGTGCATAATATTGGAATTTGTACTGTTCATATGGCAGAACTTTGGGGTGTGTTTCATGGTTTGAGTCTTGCTTGGAGCAAAGGCTACAGGAGGGTCTCTTTAGAAGTAGATTCACAATTAGTGGTTCTACTTTTAGGATGACCTATGGAGAGTAGTCACCCACTCTACAGTCTGGTACACAAGTGCCAAGACTTTATGTGTAGGACCTGGGAAATACAGGTTCGTCATATTTATCGGGAAGCGAATAGTGTAGCTGACTATCTTGCGTCTCTTGCTTTTTCTTTTAGCTTAGGCTTTAATGTATTGCTTGACCCGCCGGAGGGTGTTATTTGTTTTTTGTCTGATGATGTAAGGGGTCGGGCTATCCCCCGTTTGCTGACTACTTAGCCCATTTTTATTTTTTAATAAAACGCCTCCTTGAGAGGCCGGAGAGTACCGCATCTCCTTCTATCAAAAAAAAAGAGGCGTATTTTTAACAAACTATTTTTCATCAATTTTTAAAATAAAACTAGAGTTTATAATATACTTTGTTAATTTGACCAACCTATAATAAAATCTCATATTGATTTGATTAAAATATTCTATTTTTTATATTTTTCAAACCGTCTAGCAGTTTTTTTATATATTCAAATGACAACTCAAAACAAGCCTATATTATAATTTATCAATTTCTTAAAAAGTTACAAATATAAATTGATAGATTTAATGTAGTAAGAAATGTATAAGAAAACAACATTTATAACTTAATGAAAGTTCCTTAACTTTTTAAGTGGTTCTTGGTGATTCTTTGAAATATTAAAAAAAGTATTTTTTTTTTGGAAAATATACCATGATGTTGGTTTTGAGAAAAATATTACAAAATTAGGAATAATTTTTTGATTTTTTTCCTTAAACTAAATATATATGTAGAAGTCTTGTTATGGATACTTAACAAAAAGTACTTTTTGAAACAAACATGCTTTTTTGTATTGAAATAAGTGAATTGTAGTTATATATTTGCTTTGGTAAATGTGAAAAGTATACTTTTGTCCAAAAATTACTTATGGTTAAGTAAACTATAGCAAGGTTGAAGGAAATATTGATCAATGTGATATGAAATTTCACTAAAAAATTGAAGTATGTGGTTCAACTTAACAAATTATATTATAAAATGTGGTTTTACTTGGTTTGTATAAAGAAAACCTATGTTTTATTTTGTTAAATTTAAGAAGTTGATTAAATTTGATTTTGGTCCAAAAAAGATAAAAATTTAGATTATAAGATAAATATAACTATTTAAATGCCTGAAAAACATAGAATATAGATCCATCACTGAATTAAAGTGAATATGCAAAAACAATATTAGGAAAAAAAGAACACCTTGGGATTATGATGCATGAAATTGGACTTTATAAGCAGTTAGTCATCTTGGTATAGATTCTACTGTCCAGTTATACTTTAAGCCCGATTGAATGCTGTGAAATTGTTTGGCTATCATGCATCAAATCACTTGAGAATCAGAAGATTCAGAACTAGCAAGAATATCACTATCGAGCAGGAATGGATTTTTATTAAGATAAACTCCCTCAGCTTTGTTTTTGGTCGAAACAATACAAGCCAGTAGGCATTATAAGTATGGTTTTTTCTCAGTCCAACGATACAAATATTTTCCACTAGAAAGCAAAAGGAAGTTTATTAGAACAACAATTTCAACAGCTTTATCAGAACTTACATGAGTTCAACCCAAATGAAATGAAACATAAAAATTTCAACCAAGGAAGGACACTAGCACAATCTCACAATTTCAACACACGTGTTAGTGTCCTTCCATCATAACTTACATAAGTTCAACCACATTCACACAATGGATCAAACAATATTGAAAAAAGAAATTATATTGAAGCAAAAGCAAAATCAGCATGCCAAAAAAACATATTTGCTGGACATTCTTGAGTTGAAAGAACTCTGTTTTGGATGATCTGGTGATCAATGTGAATGTAAGGCATGTGGGAGATAAGAACCCAATCATCTCCAACCTCCCTTTCACATCTTTGCTCAAACTCCGCACCCTGCAATTGTCAATTCTTTTAAGCTCTTGAGGTTATAGACTGCATCAGGGAGTTTGCTTAGTTTAGCACAACCATACACTTGGAGCTTCAAAAGAGAAGTGCAAAGCTCTAACTCTTGAGGAAGGCTTCTCAGCTCCTCACAATCCCCAATCCTGAGATGTTTTAAAGACTTCGACATTGAGTTTAACCCACCTGGGAAATTTACCATCTTTGGAATACTATATAGACGTAAATAGTTGAGGTTACTAAGCCCGTTTAGCCCTTCCCATTCTGCCAGATTCAGCTCTTCACAGTGAGCGATGCTCAGCTCTTCAAGATACGTTAGTTGTTTCATGTCGTCTGGCAAAGAAGCAAGGCTTGAACAAAACTCAATCCCAAAAACCCTAAGGCTTTTCAGATTTCCCATACCCTCTGGCAATGATGTCAAATTTAGACATCTGATGATTTTTAAGATTCCTAGTGAGCTCCAACAATTAAAGCCTTTTTTAGGCAAGCAAGTTGCCTTTGTCGTGACAACCAAACTTCTCAGACTAACTAACGAGTGCATCTCTTTTGGTAACTTTTCTAGCTCATTAAAATGGCCAGTGTCTAAAACCTGTAGATTCACCAGCTTGCAGATGGCATTTGGAAGCTTTTTAAGCTTAGAGTTCAAAGAAACATCAAGGTACCTTAAATGCTTCAAGTCCCCAATCAAGTCCGGCAACTCCTCAAACTCGGATTCACAAAGCATCAGGACACGTAAACACTTGAAATTCAGCAAGAGGGCATCAAGAAATGATTTGCTCACTGAACCCATTGGATGCAAAAAAGCAGACGTTCTTGCCTTGCTTCCTTTTAGGAGGCATTTAGGAAATTCTTTTCCTGACAAGTCTTCTTTATCCCACACTAAATGTCTTGCCCTTGCACATATATCATTTTCTCCTGAGCTGCTACTTACAGTAGCTATCTCTTCCCCAGCAACATACGCAGCCAAATCATGCATTAGATCATGCATTTCCACAAAGGGTAGCTTGCCTCTATAGTCTGTGAAATGCTTTCTGATTGTGTCCACATCCCCTATCATGTTGTTCTTGAAATTTTGAGCAAGATTGTCCCAATCATCATGCCAGTTGAAAACTCCTGCTGCCTCCAATACATACTTTTCAATTACAGCATACTCGGGAATTTGGAAAAATGTCCTTGAAAGAAGTTCAAAGCACTTGTCACCATCTTCGTACCAGTCTTGGTCTTGCAACAGACCTTGTGCCATCCAAACATTAATCAAATCATTCCTATGCAATGGGTAACCTTTCCCGAATATAGCACAATAAGCAAAACAAGACCTGAGATTGTACGGTGTGTGATCAAAGCTCAATTTTAGTTCAGGCAAAATCCCATTCGGTCCATGATCAATCATCCAAAGTTCACTTTCTTCAATTTTCTTCCAAAAATCAACACCTCTCTCCCAACGCAACAATCTTCCCAATGTCTTCACTGCAAGAGGAACTCCTTTGCATTTACTAATAATGACTTTCCCAATCTCTACCAACTCCAGATGAGCTTCCTCGTCCTTTGGGTCCTTAAATGCATATTTCACAAATATGGACCAACAATGATCATGAGGGAGTTCTTGTACACTATAAGGTTCACTTGCAATAGCTGAGGCAATCCTTTTCTCTCTAGTAGTCACTATAATGGCACATCTTGTATCCACAGCCAACAACCCCATTAATTTCTCCCATTCAGACAAGTCTTCAGGTTCAACCCACACATCATCCAACACGAGAAGAAATGTTCGATCCATCACAATCTCAAGCAACACGTTCTGCAGAGCCTCCATGGACAGGTTTGACCAATTTTGGGACCGGATTTTGTTCTGTAACGTCTCCAGGTTCAAGTTTGAATACTTCTGGGTAATGAAAGACTGGATTATGTTTTCAATGACAGTTTTCAGGACAAATTTGTAAGAGACGTGCGTCCACAATCTAAAATCGAAGTTCTTATCAACTCTAACCGGAGCATCATTATACACCAACTTCGCCAGTGTGGTTTTTCCAATTCCTCCCATTCCAAATAAAGGAATAACAAGAAATTTCTCAGTAATATGGGTTGAGAAGCTTACCAATCGAGAGACAATCGTTTCCTTGTCTTGTTCTCGGCCGAAAACATCCGATTCTCGAATGGACGAATACGTCTCTCTTTGCTGTTGCTGAGTAGGTTTGTCATCCGGAGCTGATTGGTATCCTCGGAGATTGAAATCACTCTGAATTTTCTCGATCTCACCCAATCGATCGCGGATTTCGCTCGCCTGTTTTTTTAAGCTGCAGCGAGAATACAGTCCGAGTCCGGTGAGTAGACGCCAGATGTTTCTCCCTCTCCCTCTGACTTTGCTCTCCAAGTCTTCGATTGAAACCAGATCCAGCAGGTCCTCGATGTCATACACCACGTCATTGAGATCCGCAAGCCAAATTCTTAAGGAATCGTTGCTGTATTGCTTCTTTTCTGCATCGTGAAGCACGGCGTTAATGGCGGACAATTTTTTCTCGAGCTTCCGGAACTGAGACTCCACGCCGTAGATCTGAGCCAATTCCTCGTATATCTTGGAGCCTAGTTTTCCGAGAACCACCCCAACGAAGCCAGAGATCACCCTTCCAGTTAATGGATCCACCATTATTGTGGAATTCAAAAGCCTGTACAACGGAGGGAAACGAAGAAATGCAAGCAGATTTCCCGGGAGATTGATTATGGTCAACTGATGGCAATTGGGATTTTGACTCGGTAGAAAATTCCGTGTCCAAACAAATACTACAGTATTTCATTAGTTTTCTAAAAAATTAAACGTACGTCACTTTTGTAGACTTTCTTTTTTATAATAATACCAAGCAAATACTTCTTTAAAGAATTGGAATTTTTTAATTTAGCATCTCCAACAACCTATGGAAGGTGGCCCGTAACGGCCTCCCAACGAAAGCAAGACTTGCTGCCAACCACATCCCGGTTATTCAAGATTGTGTGGCTTGTAATAGCCAGGTCGAAGACGCTAACCACATACTATTTTTTGCCCCTTCTCTAGGGCAACCCTCAATACGTTGAATCCTAAACTAACTTGGATAACCGATCAAGTGTCGATATGTGATAAGAAACCACATCAAATCCTTGAAGAAATCAGGGAAATAACAACCAAAGATGAGATGGAACTCCTTACTAACGCTTGGTGGAGCCTTTGGTTTGCCAGAAACAAGAGAACTTTTGAAAATGATAATAGCCCGATCTCAAACAATGTTGGGTTTCTTTGTGAATTCACCCGTAACCAGATCAAAGACTGGAAGCTAACAACTATTACAGAAAATAAATGCACGTCTTCCCAGTCCGTGAGAACTAGGCACGGGCGGAAGACTGCTAAATGGGCAAAACCCAAGGATGACGTTGTTAAATTGAATTTTGATGGTGCAGTTAGCTCGGAAGGCGTGGCCTCGTTCGGATTCATCCTTAGGAACTCCGGTGGCTCCCCTATCCATTTCGACGGAGGACTGATTGGTCGACAGTCTGTGCTTATCTCCGAGGCCATCGCCTTGCGCCAGGGACTTCTCGATGCGATTAGTCATGGTGTCTCCCGGATTCAGATTGAAGGCGATAATCTTCAGCTTGTCAAAGCCGTGCTTGGCGACTGGCGCTGCCCGTGGGAGATTGAGTTGCTTCGTTCGGACATCCACTGCTTGTTGGCTCGCTTTCAGGATTGGAATATCACACACGTTCATCGTGAGTGCAATTCGGTGGCGGACTACATCGATGGCTCTTTCCGACGCATCTCCTCTATTCCGCTCGTAGTTGACTCGGGATTGCATACCCTCATCCGTCAGGATGCCCTTGGCCGGTCACTAGCTCACTAATGACCTTCCAAATTCCTTTCCTTATCAAAAAAAAAATAGCATCTCTAACAAAATCTCCATTTCCTTAAAAATAGTGAATTTAGAAAATTTTGTGCGTATTTTAAGTCTAATAATTTCTCCATCTATTTCTCTAAAATGGAGAGAGTCACCAAAATATAACTAAACATCTCTACATTTAGAGAATTTTCAAAATATTTAGAGAATACATTAAATGTATATGTAATCAGGGGCGGATCTACATGGTGCCCAGCGGGGGCTGTAGCCCCCACTGGAATTTTCAAAAAAAAAAAAAATTAAAAATATAGTAAAAAATTAGGTTTTTTTTGTTCAAAACTAGCTTATTTGATCAGAAAAAAGCAGATTAATTTTTTTTATGTACATATAATATTTTAAAATGGTTTTTTATATAGAAAAATACAAATTTTTTTCAATATTTTTAAAAAAATACAAAAAAAAAATTCCTGACTTCGCCAGGAATTTTTATACAACCACAAAAATTAGCCGAATGAATTTATCCCCCACTGGCCATAATTCCTGGCTACGCCACTGTATGTAATCATGCTTTCTTCCAATTGGTTAAATTATATTTTATAGCATTATACAAATAAAAATAATATTAATATAAATATGATTCTTCAAAATGGAGATTTTATTGGAGTTAGGGTATAAAGTATTTAAAGAATATGTGATTTTGTTCTCCATTTCAGAAAAAATTATATATAAAAAATTTGTTGGAGATGCTTTTATGCTCTCCAATAAATTTTATTTGACGTGTTCACTAATAAATTTTGAGTCATCTCTTAGAACTAAATCGATTAATTTGATGGGTTTGGTTGAATTTAGGATTGGTTCAATTGAGTTAAATACCAAAATATATTGGGTTATGTCGTCAAAATTCAGGTCGTCAAAATTTAGGTTGATCAATAGATCTTTAGGGTCATATTTTAAATATTTTTTCACTATTAAATTGTTTTAAAATTTTAAATAATAATATAAATATCTAAAAAAAATATTCTTAAAATTTTTTTAAAAAAAAATTACTTTATATGTCACTCACGTCAATCGGGTTCTTTTCGTATTTTGAGTCCAAATCAATTCGTTCAAACTGGGATTAAACTATTCGAGTTGGTCAAATCGGATTTGAGTATGGGTGAATATTTTCAGATTCAGTCATCTTCTTACAACTCTAATTAAAATCGAAGATACTTCATTAATGAATCTTAATTAGAAACAACAATCAACCCTATTTTAGTTCGCATAGACTACTCAGTTGGTTCCAAAGTGTAGACTGCTACGACGAAGATGTAGGATCAATTCGTGGCAGCCGAAGTGTGGGAGTTACACCTATTATGTGGACTCCTTGTGGGCACCGTGTGTTGGACCTCCCACCTTGATGTTGCTGAGTTACCATAATTTAACTCTTTCACATTCCTGTCAGGTCGGAAGTACGGAGCCCTGGGGTGAGGGAATCGCCTTTGCTAAAATTATGTGTTAAGCCACATCTAGCAACAAATCTGACAAAAAAGCCAACACTTCTTTTTTCATAGGAAAAACTTAGACTATTACAATAATAGAAGAAGAATTCGAACTCACGGTCATCTAACGATAACAAGTTAACACTTCTACATCGAACTCTTTAACGACGGAAACATGATATTTTTTTCTCACCATTAAGTTAATAACACTTTTTTTTGTGAAGGACATTGTCCATAAAAAATAAACCGAAAATTTCCAAATACTATCTTTGGAAGTTTAACTCTTTGATAAGAAGTCATTAACACTCTTGCATATCCAAAAAAAATCCTCAATGTACGTAAAATCATACAATGATACTCCCTCCGTCTCATTAAATTTGTCTAAAAGGAAAAAAAAACACATATTAAGGAAATGTAGAAATTGTACGGCAAAAGTAAAAAAGTACTCCCTCCGTTCAAAAATACAAGATGTTTTAGCTTAATTTTCTTGTTCAATAATACTTGATGTTTTACATAATTTACCATGTTTTTTCCAATATTACCCTCATTAATTAAAAAGAATAATAAAAATAAAAATAGAAAAGGAAAGATCTTCACAAGATTTAGGGATATTTAAGTCAAATCACATATATTCTTAATTTTAGAGACAAATCCTAAAAAATCATATATTTTTGAACGGAGGGAGTAAGAGAGAAGATGGAATTATATTAATTTTATAATTAAATCAACCAATAGAAATAAAGAGAGTAGAGAGAGAATTGCATTGGACTTTTAAAATGTATTTAACTTTGTAAAATCTGGACAAATATTTTGGGATCAATCAATAACCAATTGGTCTAGTGGATAAGGTGTTAGGCTCCTTAAGCGTTTGTTCAGGAGGTTCGAAATTCGAATCTTCCAGGCGGCGTGTATGGAAAAAATTGAATTGGGAGGATCGTCCCCAATAATGGGCCTCTACAGTACCCACTTCGGACGTAGATTATTGGCCCCGACTAATCGAACCGAGCGAGAGATAAAAAAAAAAAATATCCTTTTGTACAAATAAAATAGGATAGAGGGCAAGTCACAAGTCACAACATGTATTAATGAATATTCTAAACCAATTAGGTTGGATTATCTCCATCAAATCCAACGAGGCATATATATTTGACTAATCAAAACGTCACGTCGTTAATCCCACTTGATTTATTTTTTGTGTTTTTGAAATTGACAAATTTGTCATTTTTTTTTTATTAAACAAATTTGTCATTCTTCATTGTGGGAAATTACAAATTGCAATTCACAGGCCAATTGACTAATCCTGATCAGGAAAAGACCAAAGTGAGATCTTCAGTTGCTTCAACTATGGAGGTTAGTTTAATTTGCCTCTCTACCTTTCTAGTTTCTATCATTGTTTCATTTACACCTCTAATAACATAGATTTTGCAGTTGAAGGGTTATTATTATGAATTTAAATAGTATACCCATAATCTTTTTTGGGCAAATATATCCCCTTAATATTCATAAATGCTCATGTTAAATGTTTGATGGTTAATCAGAATGAAGAAGAAGAAAACGATGCCTTTTTGTATCGGTTTGCAGAGGTACTATTGCTTATGTATTCTTAATTTCTTATTGAAATAGTGTTCTTAAATTGAAAAGAAAGTTCCATTTCTAGTGGATTAGCTATTACTAGGGGTGTCCAAACCCGGTTAATCAAAATCATGAACCAAAGTTCGGTTAATCATGATTTTGGTTAGTTAAAATCATGAACCGAAACTGAACCGTGAATCCAAGTTAACCGTAGTTTTGTTAACCAATTTTTCGGTTCGGTTTTCTCGGTTAACCGGTAACCATTTATGTAATTTTACCTTAGATAATTAAAAAAACTGAATAAAAAAGTGATAAAGCAAGACTTTTGTTTTAAATATGTACTTATACCATATTGTTTTGGTTCTTGTAAATAAATAGCAAGAGTATATACTATAATGTGTGTATTAATTTTTATCACATGTCATTAAATTTAATAAGCGACTTGTATATCAATGAGAAGTGGAAAATAGTGTGTAAATTGTTAAAATTGGAGAAGGAAAAACTCAAACTAGATTAACACCTTGAAGATTATAAAGTTCAATCAGTAAATAAATCAAAGTATAACTAATATTTGAAAAAAATATTGATATATTTTCGTTTAACCATTATATGTAAAATCATTAACCAAAACCGAACTGGTTAACCAAACCGAAATTTCAAAAAAAAAGTTTGTTTGATTAACCTAAAAAATAACCGGTTTTCGGTTCGGTTTTTCGGTTTCGGTTTTTATGGACACTCCTATATATTACCCTATATATATATATATATATGGTGAGTTCAAGTAAAATTAGTCTTAGAGTAAAACGACGTGGATTAATTTGGACCGTTGAATCGTATTCAGGATTTTCATATTTCATATTTCGCATTTCACTTGCATATTTATAATTTTGTGTTACATATTCATCTTTTATTAATTGTGTTCTTGCTTTTAATGATTGTATTCATGTTTTTAAGTTATATATTCATATTTTTATATTGTATATTTATGTTTTATAATTACATATTTATGAAAATTGTATATTCAGATTTTTAAGTTATATAATCATGTTTTTACTTGCATATTCATATTTTTAAGGGAAAGCATTGATCTAATTTTGATCTAAGGCTTCAAATTAGTCAACCCTATTGTACTAATACATGTTGATTTCATCTCCCTCTCCTCTTGCTTAATTTTCTTGTTCAGATCATGAGGTCCATTATTCGTTCATCAGAGCCTGAGAGGTTTGTTTCTGTAAATAAACTCGGATATATCCTAATATTTATGACAATAGAGATGGTTTCTATAAATAAACAAACGTCAAAGTTAATTAGCACAAGTTTAAATTACATATTATAATGCAAATTTCTGTATTAAATCTCACATTATAATAAAAATTTTACATTATAATGTGTAACCAAACATGACCAAGTATATTATTATACTTATTCCGAAAATCTTTGGAGCTTAACCGATTGACTAGATACCCGAAGATATAATTGATGTTGTCTATACGAAGTTACAACGGTCATCTATCTCTTCTTAGGTCGGTTTAACTCTTTTTAAGTGTATGCAATGAATTATTTCTCGCTCATGCTTCTTAACTTTTAGATCGGTTGAGAATAAATCACATTTCACATCTAAAATCTAAAGAAAATCGGCATATATTAGTCATGGACACAGGCCGGGCTGGGCCAGAGAAGTAGGGCCCGGGACCGGCTCGGTATTATAACGGGCTGGGCCAGGCTGATATATATAGGTCTGATCCTTTTTTTTTTATTTTTTTTATACATTAAATTTCCGGGCCGAACCGGGCTGGGCCCGGCTGGCCCGCGGGCTGGCCGGGCCATTTTGGCCCACAATTGCGGGTCGGGCAGGGCTGGGCCGGCCCGTACTAATGGCCATCACTAGCATATATAGTGTATATACCATTAGATTATTTCTATTGTCAATTAATTTATGATGAAACTCCACTGAGCTCATAAACAGACTTGGAAAGACTTGAGGGGGCTCGAACCCCTCCTTTAATTGGGGTAATAATTAGTACATATATTGAATGTTATGTTTAATATAGATAAATTTAAAATAATTTGTATTAAGGATATGAAAATAAACTAATCTGGAAGGTTGATTACTTAACTATGTATTCAATCTACCAAGTTTAAATTCCATATAATCCCATTTTAGTTTATTTTTCATTTAGATTTAATGCTTTACTCCCTACAACAAAGTTTTATTATTACAAAAGTATCAATTTTTTCATATTTAAGATTATTGAATAATTAAATTCGTCAGCAATTCGCAAACTGTTGACTTTATATATAGAAGAAATCGCCCCCCTTTCAATTTATAATTTATAAGCTTATGTGATGAACTTAAAGTACATGTGCGCTTCAACATACACGTTCATAGTCTACTTACCTACTAGCCTAAAGACTTTCTTCAAGATTTTAACGTGTTGTTTTTCTCTTGTATAACTATTCCATACCTTATCTTTCTTTTGTGGTTTTCAACATTTCTTTAACCTTATGTTAACTAAAAACACTGATAAATTATCAAATTTATGGTGTTTATCATCATCAAAACAAGTAGGATCGAACTTCAAGCTGCGATTACCGCTGATTCTTCATTAGCCGATGGCAGCCGTTATCTTCATAACCGACGACCAACGAAAGAACAAGGCGAAACAAGGAGAATGGCATCAATGGCAGCTAGCAGCAGTAATTCCACTAATGGTTTACGTGACAATTCAAAGGTTTGTAATTTCATATTCAAGCTACAAGCAGGTGATTATTGGAGAAAAATGATTCCCAAATCGAGAATCTAAAACAAAAATCACTAGCGTATAAAGGAGAGTGAAATCCAACCCAATGGCTTAAGTTTTTGGGTAAAAAGGGTGGATCCCCGACTTTATATGCTAAGTGGTAAAATCCCGAACACATTACTCGTTCTTTCGGTCCCCGGAATTCTAACAGTGATGGTCATTAATAACCTTGAAGAAAAGCTAATTTCACCTCTCTATTGCTTAAATTTTCAGATGGCAATGGGCCTTGGTTCTTCATTGCGTGATGGCTACTACGATGCTACACATTATATGGTATGTAACTTATTTTTTACCGGCTGTTACATTTTAATTAAAATTTCATGATGTGCATTATATTACCTTTGGTAACTTTTTAGCTTTGTGTGAATTATATATGGTCGATTCTTTGAATTAAAAAAGAGAAAAAAAGAAGAAGATAAAATCGTCGGTTTCGGAACTGGAACCAGTACCGCCCGTTTGGGATATTTCGGAACCGTAGAACCCGGGTTCCATGGTTTGATTAATTATTTTCTTAAGAAAATTAAAGTTTAATTTTAGGGTTTAAGGCTATTTTGTAAAAGTTAGAGTATCGGGTTTAGTTTTGATGTAGGATATAGTTAAAATATAGGATTTGGATACACAAATTTTACTTAAAATCTTTTTGTTAGGTTTTTATATATTTTAAAAAAAAATCCAGAAACCGGCCCCGGAACCGGTCAAAACCAAAACTAGACCAGAACGATGTTTCCTTAATTGGTTTGTAGAACTGGAACCTACTTTCGAGCTTAGCTCATGTTTCCGGTTCTGGAACCGTCGGTTCATAATCTATTCACCATTGACTAAAAGTCATAGCTGGACACAGTTGTTTAAGGTGTGTTTGGATGACATATTATAATATATTTGTTAAATCTTATATTATAATGCAAAACTTTGCATTATAACGCATGATTTTTCATCCAAACACACCCTAATATCGGTGGGGGAAAAAACTACAATTTACCTTATAGATAGAAGATGTAAATACATAGATAGATTGTTTATCAATTGAATTTTAATTGTATTGAATCATAGTCTCGTCAATTTAATTACCACTTTGAATAAAGTTAAATATAACCAATACTTAGGAATTTATTGGTTTTGAATCATAGGGAAACTATGCTTCTTCACTAGATGATGATTCTGCTTATCTTTACAACCAAGGGACGACAAATAGACAAGTTCAACCAGAGAGCATGGCATCAATGGCAGCTAGCAACAGCAAATACAATTTTACAAGTGATTTGTTCAGAAATAATAATCCCAAGGTTTGTATTTAATTTCATACTAGAAGAAAATACACTGATCTAAGACCTAAACAAAGAAAAGAAAAATGCACTAAATTAAAGAATGTTACCATAAAAAATTTATAATTTAATTATTATAAACAACATTTTTATTCGAGCTACGCATTTTTATATAATTTGTATTTTTAATTATAGGGTTTTAGTTTATATTTAAAGTCTGAAAAACCCTACTCTATCCGATCCAAAATAAGTGTCGTTTTAGTTTTTAACACATGGTTTAAGAAAAGTATTAAGTAAACTCGAAAATGTAATTTTTTTATAAATTTTACCACTTATTATTTTTTTCAACCAATAGATGAATAACATTAATCAATAAAAATACATTCAATAACAATTCTAATAACTCTCTCCTAATCAATCGCCTAGAAAACTTAAAACAACACATAAATTGGTCACCTGAATTTTATTTCTAAAAATGGTTTTGACCAATAGAGTACTATTGATCTTGAGATCATTAGTTTAGCAAAACAATGCGAAGCTTTTCTATTTTATTATTAGTGATTAATTAGCATCCATTAATGATTGTGAACTACCAATGATTATAATGTGTATCAATATCATTGCATTTGAATATAATTATATAAACATGGTTGGAATTTGGAAACTTAACTTGTTTAGTACTTTTGCATGTAGGTGCTCGTAGGTACACTTTTAATTGTGATTAGTGTGCTCTTTTTGCTGGGTTTCTTCTCATCGATCTGAAGCTTTTGAAGCTCTGTTCAGCCTACAAGTTTGCAAATTTATGTTTTTGCTTCTTTCTTTGTGAATGTTTATCGTGTAAGTTGGAGCTTTGAAAAGCACGTAGTCATGTACCATGTGAATTTTTTTTAAATAAGAGGGCATCCTCCTTGGATTATTTCGATTTAATGTAATTTAATATTTGAAAATTTTGAAGTGAATAAATTAGGGCTGAGCATGAGTTAATTCAAACCGAAATTTTAAGTTAAACCGAACTAAATCGGAACAGATATTATTCGGTTTAGGAATTTTCTAAAATCCGGTTCGGATACATTTTGGTTCGATTCGAATTTTTCAAATAATAATCTTCTATTCATCTAAAATCGACAAAAACCAACATCGAATTGAATCTAACTAATTCGGTTTGATTTTTGGTTCACATTAAATGAAATTTCGGTTCTCAGTTCGATTCGGTTTTTATCGGTTCGATTCAGTCTTGAACCGATGCTCAACCCGAGTATGGCTTTAGTTAATCCAAATTATAGATTAACTAATTAGAAAATCTAGGCGAAATTGAACGTGAGACAGAATTCTAGAAAGAGAGTGAAACAGGAAAAATGAGTGAATGAAACGAAATTGATTACCCAAAAAAAAAGCAGCTCCGACATTTGTGTAAGTGGCTGAAATGGAAGAACCGTTCACTTGAACTGAACAAGCGGAGTAAAAAAGGATACGCACAAAGCCATACACATTAATAGTTTTAATAGGAACGCTCTCTTTTGTGAAATGGAAGAAATTTCTACTGTGTCACCGTCGGCGACTGCTGAGGCCGAAACTAATATGCAAATGGAGATTTCCGGCCATGACAAGCCGCCAGACCCTCCAGATCCGGGTGTATCATGGAAAGAAGTGGTTATGTCGGGTAATATTACGCATCAGAAGACACATATGGACTCAAATTTCTTAGAAGGGAAAATCTCAATTGCTTTCCCCGATGGTGAAGATGGAGACCCTGCAATCTCTATTGCTGAAGATGTTATGGCTGCTCTTGCATCGGTATGGAAGAATTCTGTGGTGGTTAAAGTGTTAGGACACCCGGTTGCTTTTCCGATCATGGAAAAGAAGATTCGTGAAATGTGGAGAACCAATTATAGGCTGCATATCCTGGACCTCGCGCATGGGTGTTTTCTTGTTAGGTTTGAGCGCGAAGAGGATTCCGTCATGGCCTTGACAAATGGTCCATGGATGGTATTCGGAAGATGCCTTACGGTTCGTAGTTGGGCGCCAAATCTTCGCACTTCAGATCCAATCAAAACTACCCCCACTTGGATTCGCATTTCTGATCTCCCGGTTACCTTGTATGAAGAGAAGGTTCTGTTGAAAGTTGTTGCGGGAATCGGTAAGCCCATTAAAGTCGACACTAGGACTCTGTACACAAATAGGGGTAAGTTTGCCCGTATTTGTGTGGAGATCGACCTTGAAAGACCGTTGAAGGGAACAATTAGTATCAATGGAGAACGGTATCTTGTTGAGTATGAGGGACTTCCGACTATTTGCTACGGTTGTGGGAGATATGGTCATCTTAAACAAAATTGCCCCTTCCGGCCAAGCTCTTCAACTGATAATGTAAAAGAGAACCAGAAAGAAGAAGATCTCAACGCTAAGAGTAAGGGTTCGTCGTCGGCGGCGAGTGTAACTCAACCAACTCTGTCTATTCCGGCGACGATCACGGCGCATGAAGCGGCGAGAACGGGGAAGGGTAGCTACGGAGATTGGATGATACCGGAAAGGAAGTTCCGTCCTCAAAAAGGAAACACAAAATCTGGTCCGGCCCAAAAGATCATCAGAAGAAGATTGTACAAAAAGAGGATCTGGCTAAGAGCGAAAAAAGGAAAGGGGTATTATTTCCGTCTACAAAGATGTTGTTTCCTAAAATAAATCGATTCCAAGCTTTATCTGTCCAAGAAGAGGTTTTAGAGGATGCTAATCAAGGAGGAATCAGCCATAATAATGTAACAGCGAGTAATCATGGAAAGAAGATAAATCCGAATAGTGAGAGAAAAGGCAAAAATCCCATAAGATCCGTGGATTCGGGTAAAATCAAAGCGAAGGAGAATACTGTGAAGATAATGGGCTCTGAGGCCCATAAGGAGAAATCGGAAACGGCCGTAATAGTCTTTAATGCTAATGGAGAGAATGAAGCGGATGGTTCAAAGGCCCAACAGAATAAAAAAGTGGGGAGAATATCAAGAAGAAAAAATTCAGAATATGGATGTAACATGGAGAGTCCAAATTTTTTGGGCCAACTAAAGGGTCCTGTTCTTGGAGTAAACACCAAAAGAAGACGTCCTTCAGAGGATGTGTTGGAAGATTTTGATATCAATATGGCTGTCAAGGAGTCTTCTTCGCTTCCTGATGGATCGAAGTCTTGCAATGACAACACGATCTTGATGAGCCAGGACAAAACACCAGAAACAACTCTGAATATGAATCCCTTGTTTCAACTGGAGCCGGACATCCAATACGTCTCATCTTCCACTGAAAACCATGGGGATGCTAATATGACAGAACAGGATATCGGCCACTCGGGCCGTGTTTGTTAATGTTTTTTTCTCCCTTTTATCTTACATTTCCTTATGAATATACTTATGTGGAATTGTTTCGGTGCAGGGAAACCTGGGTTTCGTCGCGCCATTCGTTACATGTGCAAAAATCATAAGATTGATGTTGTGGCTCTCTTTGAAACAAGGATTTCGGGTGAGCGTGCTCAAACCATCTGTGATAGATTGCTAAGGTCCTCTTTCACCAGTTGTACCCGTGTTGAAGCCAATGGTTTTAAGGGCGGTATTTGGCTGCTTTGGAAGGACGATAAATTTTGTATTCAGTCAGTGGTGAAATACAATAATTTCATCCATGCTACTTTCTCCAATCAAGGCACCAATTGCAACTTTTTTGCTGTCTATGGACCGCCTTCGGTGGGGCGGAGAGTGAACTTTTGGAAGGTTCTCGAACGGGTTGTTGGTCGTGTTAAAGGTCCTACTATCGTTGGGGGTGACTTCAACTGCATCTTATTCTCTAATGAAAGAGAGGGTGGTTCGGGTGGTTTACACTCGGATTCCGACGTTTTTAATCAGTGGAGTAACAAACTTGGGCTCATTGACATGGATTTTAGTGGCCAGAAGTTTACTTGGAGCCGAAAGATTTCTAGCACGACGACAGTCCATAAAAGGTTAGATCGGGTTTTTGTGAACATTGAGGGACGGTTGGCGTGGCCGGAAGCCAATGTTCGACACCTCCCGAAGATTTCATCGGATCACTGCCCGCTTCTCCTCTCCCTTGAGCCTTCAATGAAGTTTAACCGTTCTAGACGGCCTTTCAGATTTGAAGCCGCCTGGTTTTCCCACCCAAATTTCTTTGATAAGGTTAAGGAGAGTTGGATTTCTGATGTCAATACTACGGAGGCCCTTGATTTTCTCAAGCGTGATCTGATCAAATGGAGCAAAAGGGTTTTTGGTTCTATTCAACACAGGAAAAAAGAGCTTATGGATAAGCTGGACATTGTGCAACGTAGGCTATGCATTGTTAACTCTCCTTCTCTAGCCCAAACCGAAACCGAACTCCGGAAAGAGCTTGAGTCCACCCTCGAACAAGAGGAAATCCTTTGGTTCCAAAAATCTAGAGAACAATGGCTGAATCTTGGAGACCGAAACACGTCTTTCTTTCATACATCTACAATCATTAGACGTAAACACAACCGGGTGGAGGGTCTTAAAGATGATCAAGGTAAATGGATTGAGGAGGCTGCTGAATTGGAAGCAATGGCTGTTAATTTTTTCAAGGAACTGTACAAGGATGAGGAAGAACCGATTTACTGTCTGAATGGTTTGCTGGCTGGTTTTCCTGCTCTCAGTGAAGACGATAACCGAAACCTAGTTACCAATTTTTCTACACAAGAGATTTGGTCTGCGGTGAAAAGTATGGGACCGTTTAAGTCTCCGGGCATCGACGGTTTTCAGCCGGGGTTTTTTCAAAGATGTTGGAACATTGTTGGCAATTCGGTTTCGAGTTTTGTCAAGGATTTCTTTCGTACTTGTGTTCTTCCTGAAGGTATTAATGACACCCTCATTGTCTTATTGGCGAAAGTAGAGAAGCCTGAGCGAATTAATCAATTTAGACCGATTGCTCTCTGCAATGTTCTTTACAAGATCATTACAAAAGTGATGGTTTCCCGCTTGCAACCTATCTTGATGAAGATTATTGGGCCAACACAAGGTAGCTTTCTTCCGGGGCGTATGATTACGGATAATATAGTGGTTGCCCAAGAAGTTGTTCATTCCATGAGGAGGAAGAAGGGTAAAAAGGGGTGGATGGTTCTCAAACTCGATCTTGAAAAGGCGTACGATCGGTTAAAATGGAGTTTCATTGAAGACTCTCTTAGGGCTGTTGGCTTCTCGGATTTGTGGATCCGTTGGATCATTACTTGTGTTACTTCACCTCGTATGCAGGTTTTGTGGAATGGTGAAATGACGGAACGCTTTACAGCTTCTAGAGGTGTGAGGCAAGGGGACCCGATCTCGCCTTATCTCTTCTTGCTTTGTATTAAGAGACTCAGCCATATCATTCTTGATTCTGTTACTAAAGGTGAATGGAAGCCGATAAAATTGTCTAGGAATGGCCCGCGCCTATCACATATTTTTTTCGCCGACGATATCCTTCTCTTTGTTGAGGCCTCCGTGGATCAGTTTCGGGTTGTTAAAAAGTGCATCGATGCTTTTTGCTTGGCATCCGGTCAACGTGTTAGTACTGCTAAGTCAAAGGTTTTCTTTTCGTCTAAGGTCCGGGATGATATCATCAATGACATTAAGGCGGAAAGCGGTTATGTAGTCACTAAAGATTTAGGGAATTATCTTGGTATGCCTATTCTCCATAAGAAGGTCAACAAACATACTTATTCTAGCCTCTTGGATAAGTTTAATAACAAACTGGCAGGCTGGAAAAGCAGGACGTTGAGTTTCGCGGGGAGAGTTACCCTCACCAAATCGGTGTTATCTTCTCTCCCGGTTTATTCAATGTCTTCAGTTCTACTCCCTTCTAAACTTTGCAAGGATATTGACAAGATTAATAGATCCTTTATTTGGGGTAGCACTAGGGAGAAGAGGAAAATTCATAAAGTCGCTTGGAGCGAAGTGTCCAAGCCGAAGGAGTATGGTGGGCTCGGAATCAAGACTATGAAAGAGCTGAATTTAGCATTAATTGCTAAAATGGGATGGAGATTCATCATGGGAGAAGGTGATCTTTGGACAGCTGTGTTGAAGCACAAGTATACTGACACGGCCCTTGGTAATTCTGCGGCGGCTTCTCACGTTTGGAAGGGCATCAAGCAGGGGGTTTCACAAGTGTTAATCAAAGGAATTAAATGGAGCATAAGGGATGGCAAATCAGTTCGTTTTTGGGAAGATTGCTGGCTTTCTGATGTTCCCTTGAAACAACTTGCTACTGATCAGCTGAATTCTATGCATTTGAAGTACACAGTTCGCGACTACTGGTGGGGTAATGGGGGATGGAATTGGCCTGAGTTATCTTCGCTGCTTCCGGCAAACCTATTGTTGCAACTTGTTGCTGTTGTAGTGACTGATACGGAGGAATGTACGGAGGATGAGATTTGCTGGGCTAGCACTACAGATGGGAACTACTCTGTTACTAGTGGTTACAAGCTGCTTATTGGCTATAATAATCTGCAGGACGTGGATTCGCTTGTGTACAAGAAGTTTTGGAAGAGTACTACCTCTGAACGCATCAGACATTTTATTTGGCTTCTCTGCAGGGGCGGAGTGATCACAAATGTGGAAAGGAGGCGTCGGCACTTGACGACAAATGGTCGATGCAACTGCTGTGGGGAAGCAGATGAATCATACGATCACTTATTCCGGGATTGTAACAAGGTAAGACATATTTGGCATTATTGGAAGGTCACTGATTTTTTCCCTGAATTTTTCCAGGTACCCTTTGCTATCTGGTTTAGATGCAACATCATGGGAGGTTTCACTGTCCTCTCCTTGGATTGGACGGATATTTTTATTACTGCGTTATGGTGGATATGGAAGTGGAGAAATGAGCATATTTTCAATGGAAGATCGGATGTCGGAAACGAAGGGGTCTTCATCACAAATAAAAGTGAAGAATCCAGGTATGCTGCTAATACTTCTATCACCTTATTCAATTGTAGAAGTAAAATTTGGCAGGGTGTCTCTTGGAGTACTCCCGATGAAAATTGGATAAAGATCAACACCGATGGTGCGGTTCGGGAAGGGCGTGCAACGACGGCTGGAATTTTAAGGGATCATTACGGTCATTGGATCAAAGGATTTGCTCATAATATTGGCTCTTGTACGGTCCCGAGAGCGGAGCTTTGGGGCATTCTGGATGGGCTCAAACTTGCTTGGGAATCAAGATATAGGCAAGTTATTCTTGAATCTGACTCTCAATTAGCTATAAATCTCATTAGTGCAGGTGTTCGGAAAAGTCACCCGCTCTTCAGCTTGGTTTATCAGTGCCAATGCTTCATTAGTAGGAATTGGTCTATCCGATTCTGTCATGTGTATCGAGAGGCTAATTCGGTTGCGGATTACCTCGCGTCTCTTGCTTTTTCGTATCCGTTAGGTCTTAATGTATTGCTTGCCCCGCCTGAGGGGATTAATTTATTGCTCTTTGATGATGTAAGGGGTCGGGCTATCCCCCGTTTGGTGACCACTTAGCCCTTCTTTTTTATTATTAATAAAACGCCTCCTTGAGAGGCCGGAGAGTACCGCCTCTCCTTCTACCAAAAAAAAAATTAGAAAATCTAGGCCCATGGGCCATGGCCCACTTCGAGACGGCCCAAAACGGAAGTGTGAATAGAAAGATAATGGACAATGTCATCCTCGCTAAAGTTTCCGTCTTTCTCCCGCTCTTCATTTTGAATATTTTGGGGCAAAACTGCGAGCAAAATCTACCCTTCCACAATTCCACATCGAGTCATGGCAGATCAAATGGTATCATTCGACATCGAATTCGTTCGCAGGTTTCTATCTCCTTGTACTTTTGAATTTCCTATTAGTTTATCTCGTGATTCTAATCCAATTGTCCCCCTTTTGGCAGTCGAATTGACGAGTTAAGTGATGTTCTCAGAAACGCTAACGAAATCCCATCTTCAGCTCAATCTGATTCCGAAATTTTACTTCGAGAGTTCATTCAGAGCTTGGAGGTATCTTGCTTCTGCTTTTCGTAGCTCCCGATTTGCTTTATTTGTCATTTTATCACATAAATTCGCTAAATGTTTCGACATTTCAGGTTCAGGTAGAGCAAATTGTGTCGGAGCAATCGGATGTTCAATTTCTCAAAGAGAATGATTTGAGTACGTGTCTGAGTTATTTTAAGAGTGTAGTTTAATACAATAACAACTCTATTGAGGAGAATTTGATATTCAAAATGCAGTTCAGTTCGTTCCCTTTTCTCAGTATAAATAAAAATGATTTAATTCACTACGTGTATGAGTATGCCAAGGTTTGTGTTTCATTTCATTTCATATTCTAATTTGCTAAGGAGATGGTCGTTCACATGAGAGTGTCAAACTAGGGTTTATAGTCTGGTTCCATGTTCTATTCTTGTAATCCAGAATATAAAAATGGGTTAATGTCCTTGTAGGTCTCTATTTGGAAGAGTTGACAGCAGATGTAAAGACTATTGAGGCTGAAAATGATAGCCTCTGTAGCGAAATTGATCAGCTTAAACGAACTCGGATGGAAAGTAAGGTGTTTTCAGACTGGAATTTTCTTGGTGAACAAGTGGGTTTTAAAGTTATCCTAAGTCAGCTGGTTTAATATATTCAGGTGCTTGTCTATTGGAGGGTGAACTTGAAAGCTTGAATTATGCATTGGATAAAGCTAAACCAACAGTAAGTTTCTGCTGTATTTTCCACTATGAGTGTATAACATAGTGCTTTGTACTCTTAAGTCTTAACTGGTTTGACTCTTTCTTGCTTTATCATCTGCATTATCATTCATAGTAAATGCAAGAAAAGATATAAAGGATTTATAGATTTCTATGAGAAGTTTTGGAAATAGAATAAAAGTACTTGATTATCTTCACACAATTAAAACACTTCGCGTTTGTTTGCCTGTGGTAATTTGTTATGTACTCTATCATGCTGTATATATCTTTGATGTTTTTTATTTATTTATGTGAGTTATGTATTCTATTGCCCCATTTTTTTTTTAAATGTGATTTTATTGCTGATAATCAATATAGGGTCATGAGGAGAAAAGGGCACATGCTAATGGATCCAGTCATGGTGAAACTTGTAGACGTTCAAATGAACATGGGGAGCAGAACTTTCAGGTGCTTTTCTATTGCATCCTGTTTAGTTGTATTATTGTTGTATTTCCCAAATTTAAGGTTTATAATCGCTACATTTGCTTGTGCAGGAACTTGACCTCAATTATCAAATTGAGAGGAGCTTGGCTACATTAAAATCGTTGCAGGATCTGGATCATACACTTAAAAGGTAATGATGGTTATATGAACTTAAAATTCACAATTTTTTATGAAACAATATTGATGTCTTGGTGTTTTCAGGTGTGAGGCTATTGAAAAGATTGAGGAATCATTTTCTGGCCTGAAAGTGATTGAGTTTGAAGGAAACCATATGAGATTGTCACTGAAGACATATATTCCATCTGTTGAGGGCTTGATGCACCATCAGAAGCTGAGAGATACTGTTGAGCCCTCTGAGCTTAATCACAAATTGCAGATTGAAGTTGAGAGTGGAAGCCTGGAGATAAAAAATGCCGAGGTAAAACTGCTCAAACAATGATTTAATTATTGCATCCTTTCCTTCACTAATATGGCAATTTGCTCGTAATATCTTTTAGTAGACGCATTCCATCTGGATGTATATATAGTGATCACTTCCTATCACCTTAAAGGCTTCTTTTGAGTAAATATGAAATTGTTTTCTGCAGATTTTTCCAAATGATGTATACATAGGTGATATATTGGAAGCTGTCACTTCTTTCAGGTCTGTTATCTTAGCAATAATCCCCACTTTCCCTGAGCACAGTTCTTTCTGTAATAATATAGTGATGTACACTGTTCTGATACCTCTACACACTATCATTGGGGTTACAAAACTACATATTTCTTCTACTCGAATTCTTATGATGTGTGAATTTTTTTTTACCATAAACTCTACTGTATTCTCCTTCTGTTGGATATAGTCTTACACCTTTGATCCATCTTGTCCAACATGATTTTTGCTACACCAGCAGTCAGGCAGATTTAGCAATGGTACAGAGAAGCTCTTCACTGAGGTGGTTTCTACAGAAAGTTCAAGATAGAATTGTTCAATTCTCTTTAAGACAATTCATGGTGAAGATTGCTAATAGATCAAGGTAAGTTTACATACTTTTAGAATTGATGACACATTAGACAATCTCAGGGTTATCTATTTTTCTGGCACAATCATCTTCTGTTGTGAATTAACTGAAGTGACAACATAAAGCATAAGGTAGGACATGTATCTTTAGATTATAATTCCACTGAAGCCTTCATTTATTTATTGGATACTGAAATTACTCTTACCCTCACATTCTTCACCTTCACCTTTTCACTTTCCCTGAGTTAAGAAGATAAGTGAAGTCACCGGTCACCACAATCTAAGGAGAATATTGAAATTGTTGCTTCATGATTGAAATGCACTTGTTTCAAAAAAACTTAATTGTTTTTCATTGCAGGCACTCACTAGAATACTCAGACAGAGAAGAGTTGATTATGGTTTCTATAAGAGGAATTGATGCTTTTATAAAGCCATCCCAAGGTTGGCCATTGTCTACTTCTGTGCTTAAACTGATCTCTCTCAAGCCTTCAGATCATGATGCAGAAGAGATATCCTTGCGCTTACTGTGTGAGATTGAGGTGGGTAATCATTCGAAAATTTCAACATTACTTTTTTATCAGCAGCACAATATATGTAGATAGTCTACAAGAGCTCTTACCAATCTAATTGAGTTTTACTGGTTATATTGAGCAGGACCTTGCAAATTCTCTTGATATTAACATACGACAGAATATAACAAGCTTCATTGATGCCATTGAAGAAATAATTGCCCAAAAACTGCGCCAGGAATTGCACGCCTGATCATGTAGGAAAGTGAAATCTATGGAGCTTGTGAGCTTGATTTCAAGCTATTAAGATAAACATGTCACGATTCTATTATTAGGAATAGACGGATTTTACTCCAACGTGTAAATAACCCGCTGTCCAACACTGTTATCCAAATCTAGGAGCAATATATTCACTTTTCAGATATTCAAATGTATTGTTTTCGTTTTCCAACTTATATTGTTCATATGCACTCAAAAGTATGTTAGCCGGCAAATTCTAATAGGACAGCCTTTCCCATTTCATTTTTTATAACTCAGAATTGAAAACTCCGAAACTTGTTTCCCATTGTAAAATTATGTTAGCTATATGTTTCCATTTGTTTGTATTGATTTTGTTTCATTTCAGAAACTTAGAACATAAAACACAACTCATTTCCTACTGTAAAATTATGGTAACTATATATTTTCTTGTCTCCATATCTATTCATTTCTGTGTAACATAGCTCAAAATTAGCATTTTATTTTAACTCTGAGATAAGCTACCCAGTACCCACCATTCAAAAGTAACCAAACATTGGATCAAAACTGAGGGGCACTTCAAAACTTCAGCTGCAAGCCTTTGCAGTAATACCAAACATGTGAAGTTGAACAGATATTGGTGGAGAAAACAGTTCACATACTGAAGAGTTGACCTTTCAGATAAGTTATGGAAGTTGGGGAGGTAGAAGCATGAAATAGACAAGAGGAAAAAGACTAAAATTTGACTGCTTTTTTTTTTCCTGGGATGTTTAGAATTTGGTGTACAAACTTTTTCAGATTTCAGATTTCCCTTTCAAGAGTGCCAGGGAGATAAAGATAAACAAGAGTTCAAAATAAAGCTGTGATTCTCAAGTTTGACCTTCAGCCAGTTTTTTGTGTTATTATACGTAATTTCTTTCCTTTTTTACAATACAAAATTATACAAGGTCTTGGTCTTTTTTTATTTTCCAATCAAAACAGTTTTGAATATTTAAAAATTAACATTACTTTGCTGAAATTTGGATCAGTTTATAATTACAGGTTTCACAATGTCAAACATCAAACTTTGAGAAGTAAAACATGATTAAATCAAACCCTTAAAAAGGGTCAAATAAGTGCTTAACACATTTTTTTTCTTCCAATATCCAATTACATTCTGCCCAAAAGAAAACCAGGAGAAATGTTGAGCTCATTACTTTGGCCATAACTTTCTGAATTTCCATTAATCTTCCTGGTAAGAATATACCAAGTAGAGAGAAATTGTTCATGTGTGATGGATAAAAAAATAAGAAAAGGATTTGGCATGCTTGAAACTTGCAGCTTGTGACAAAACAATGTCTCCAAGCAAGGAATAAAAGAAAGATTGAATTCCAAGTCTCCTTCCAACCCTTTTCCAAAACAATATTCACACTAAACTGAATCCCTTTTCAAGAAGAATCAAATAATGCAAGGAAAACCCACTTGCTCTATGTTTATCTTTCTCTACTAAAATATGATCATCACTCACCCTAACCTTACTGAAGAATTCCTGCCCTCTAACAATTTCCAGAGTGCAGATTTTTGAAATCATAACCGTAAGAATAGTAGCATCTGTGCGCGTTTTCTTAAGAACACAGCGCTAATGGATTCATCTTGACAATGACAAATAGACCCACCAAGAGAATTTCATCAAGGTTCCAGATTCTGAGATTCCGGATTTTGGGATTCCGGATTTTGAGATGGAGCAGTGGTGGTGGTGGTGTTAGGGGTTGTTGCTCGGGGCGTTGATGTTCTTGACATGTTTCCCATGTCCTTTGTCTTGTGGAGGAGGAAAGTGCCCGCGAGGATTGTCACGAAACCACACAACTCTGTAGCGATTTGTGAACCGTTCTGATTATCCCAGTCCTGAATTGTTCAAAACAAAAGTATATGATTAGAAGGATACAAGTATTGAAAGAAAATGCATTATAATGTATTATGGAGTTTACCTTAAACATGATCATGCTAGCAAGGATGGTGAATGATGTGAACATGACATAGTAGACGGGTGAGACCACAGCAGTGTTGAACATGTCCAGTGCCTGTATAGATATGATTTGTTATGACAGTTAATCTAAGATAATTATGGATGGATTAACTACAAAATGACTCTGATCCACAAATTTTGGTTTCATCAAAAAAAGAATTGATAATATGATAGGGGGTTTACCTTATTCAAATAGTTAATCTGCAAAATGCAACAGATGACAACAATTCCAGTAAAGAACCATGTCTGGAAGTAGATAAACTGATTTGATCCTTCAAAAGAGAGTTTCAAGCCAATACTTACTGCCTTTACACTCATAACCTGCAAGAAACGCGACTTTAAATCAGAATTCCATCATTCTAAACTACAATGCAATTACTCATACTTGAGAAACGCCACAGACCGTGAGAGAGCCCATGAGAGAACATATTCCAACATAGATGACCAAATGGGTATGTCCATAGCGTGGCACGAGGTAGAAAATCAGGACCAAAACCATGATCACAACCAAACCACCATACACAAGAAAACCTAAACAAAAATAAATAAAATTGTGCATCAGCTCATGATATAACAAGATAAAGATGTGATTAATGAGAGTCTAAAATACCTGGCTCGGTAGCAAGATGCCAAACTTGTTTAACCGAAACAATGGCTTTCTCGTGTGGAGCATGCAAAACAATGACGGTAGATCCAACCACGCAGAGAATACATCCAAGTACACCAAATATGTGTAGCTTCTCCTTCAAAATAAAATGAGCTAGAACTGCACTGCAATAAAGCAACTCCCCTTAGGAGACATTAATGTGCTTGCTAAATTTTAATTGACTAAATTTTATCATACCTGAAAATGATACTCAAGGCCCCTAAAGGAGTTACTAGAATTGCAGGTGCAAATGCATATGCAGCAAAGTTGGCTATCTCCCCAAAAATCACTGTCAAAGCCATTAAAATACACAAACATACACAATCCTTACAAGTAATAAAGGGAAATCAGTAAATAAATAATTGACCCCTCAATCCTTTGAAATCATTTGCTTTATACTTTGTACTTATGAGGGCAGTAGATGGAGTACAATAATGAAAATGCAAGCCTACAACAATTAAAAACTCTTGTATGTAAAAAGTGAAAAGTACAGTCTGATTTACAGTATGGTTCTTGAAGACCAAAGAAAGACATTATTGCATTATTGTGGATCATTTTTTCTCTTCACTGACATCAGAGACTTCTCAAACACAACTGAGAAAGCATCCTAAAGTAAATCAAAGGCAGGGAATTCCCTTGGCCATCAAACATTCTTCTCTTCATTGACATCATATGCTTCACATTCACACCAGCATTCCATCCCACAAAAAAAAAGATCATCTTTGAATTGCAAAAGTGGACCCCAAATGCCCAATGGAACAGTCTCCATCATGCTGAATCATCACTACTCAATTTTGCAAAAACACCAAACAAAAACCCACACAAAAGCAAAATCATAAATACACTTACTTGTCAGCATCCCAGCCCACCACCAAGGCTCTCTCAAGTAAGAGTGTCCGCCCGATCCTGATGAACAGAATGTTAAACGTGATTAAACTAGTTCTAATTGAAACTCACCAAATTTTCCCATTACTCAATAGACTATACATGATAATATGACAGCAGAAATATTAGGTAAAAGTCTTGTTGAGGCCTAATTGCCTAAACTGATCAAATGATATGAAACAGCAAATCAATATAGATAATCAATAATTGAAATGAAAGAGGAAAGTAAAAGAAGATGTAAACCTGCTCTTCTTCCATCACAACCAGCTTTAATAAGACCTTTTTTCTTGATAATGAAGCTTGAACCAATGAACACACTTGAAGAGACAGCCAATACAAGTCCATTAATATTATCAGATGATGCACCCATTGCAAATCAACAAAAATTCTCTCAACAACCCACACTTTTTCACTCCAGTGAAAAAAAACACCCTTCAGAACCAAATCGTCCAATTCCTGAACCTGTAAATGCCAAAACCGGAAAGACCGAAATACCCAAACTCAAATTTCACAAGCAAAACAAAACCCAGATAACAAAAACACAAATCGCGCACGTTTGTAAGACTAAAACGAAGGGAATGCGATAAAAAAGTAACCTTTTTGGCTCTTTGGGTCTGTGAGATTGAGATGAAAGGAGCCGATTTGATCAACAAGACATTATCTTTCCGAGTTTTTCAGGGCTTTCCAGTGTAGAATTTTGTTTGGGAAGACGATCAGAAATGGCTAAGAGGGAAAAAGAACAGTTCTTTCTACGCTTTGTTCATGCCACGAACTCTTCTCTCCCCGTAGTGTTCTTCTTCCTCCGGTGAAGAAGAGCGGAGGCAGAAAAACAAATCGGTTACTTTCTGCCTTTCTCCCTCTTGGCCTCTGTGGAGAATGGGGATCCAAAAAGAAATGAACAAAATCAGAAACTTAAAAATAAGAAATAAAAGTAAGTCAAAAGAACAATAAAAACACAAGGAGCCACACAATTGAAGTTCATGGACGTCCTAACGCCACTTTTCCTCCAATGTGGTCACGTTCTCCTTCTCTTTTTTGCCCTTAAAAAAGAAATTAAAATATAAAAAATAAAAAATAAAAAATAAAAAAATCTGATGGGAAATTAAATATTTTTTATTTTTCCTTTTGGGACTTCTATGAGGATGTTGATGCTACCAATTATTAGTCTTGAGATTAATGGAATGGATATTCAAATTGCATAAGGAATATATGCCTTGGAAGGAATGATAACAAAGTTGAGTTTCAAATTTAAATACTAAAAATTGACTCTAAAATTAAGGGAAAAAAAAGGTTTAAATTGCCAGGTATTATTTAGCAATAAATACCCATGTGAAACTGAAAACCTTAATTGGACGTTATACATCATATGCATGCTTATTATGAAAGATTTTGTGTGGTGTATAAAGACTTCGAAAAATGTGATTTGGGTGAATATAAATTATATACTCTATATTAAGAAAATGCATTTTTTTTGTCAGATACAAGCTATAATATTTTTTTAATTAGGGACCCATTTTGGTGATAAATTATGGGTCTGTGAATTAGCTGATAAAGCGTATGAATCAGGTCAACAGTATTTGTAATATTTTTTAACGAGGGACCCGACTTTGGTGGTAAATCCCGTGTCCGTGAATTAGTTGATAAAGCGAACGAATCAGGTAAATCAGCTTACAACAACCAGCTCGATCTAGTGATATGAGAAATGATGAGACTTGGCTTTTCACGGTGAAGAATATTTTTTCCGCCAAAAAAAATCATATATTTGAATGAAAGTATACAAAATATTTACTCTAGTAGTTGCAAGTGAAATTTTATTTTATAGTTCATGTGTTTTCACATCATCAAGTAACAAATTGATTCAACATTGACAAAATTTGGAAGGAGTCCACTTGTACTTTCCAAGATTGGAGGGAATGATTTTGTCATAATAAGTTGGCAAATGGGTCCCATTTGGTTCATCAAAAGCCAATGCAGTGAACTAGGAATATACGCTTCTTTATTAACTTAGCTAGCAAATCAGCAATTGCCATTAAGCCTACCTTAATTCATGCCCAAGATGAAGACTTTAATTTTTAATTCATTCCCCAAAATTTTTTTTACAAATTTTAAAAATCAAGAGAAGTTAGAAGTTTAGGAGTGGAAATGGGTCTAGTTATAGATGGGTGGTGGACTGGTGATATTGGAAAAATGGCTTATGTAAGTACTCATTATTAGAGAAATGTTATTTTCATTATTCTTAAGGTATAATTTTTCTTTTCAATGAGATTCAATACAAAATCAACATGTAGAAATGAATAAAGGCCAACCAAGACATAAATGTTTCTTCATATATCTGAAATATTTCTTCAAAAGTTGAGACAACAACTCATAATGAGAATACGGGTAGAAATTAGGAGGGTTGAGATCTTGAGAGGACTAAAAACGGAACTACACTAGGTCAATGTTGTTGTTGTACAATTATAAGGTTATAAGCGGGTAGTTCGGATGACGATTAGGCGATGGGTCGAATCTGGCCCCTCAACCGCTTCATTGTCACCCAACTTGTCCATCCCCCGGTTTTGATCAGTTTTTTAACACAAGTATACTGTTCGGGTTATTTAAATGAATCGGTCACCCACGGGTAATTTCCGGACCTGCTCAAGTTTCTTGGCAATCCTATCACTTTGTACTTTCTTCTCTAATTTAGCCAGTTGGCTTTTTTAAGGATGATTTTCCTAAACTCTTCTGGTTATTCAAAACATTTGCAATTTGGACTTTGGTAACTATTTGATCATAATTGACCACCAAACGACAGTACACCTTTGCAAAGTGCTAAACTCAAGAGTCTAAATCAGCTTTAAGCATAACACACAAATATCACCATTTGCAGAAACACAGGCCACAGGATTTCACAACAAGATAATCATTGAGAGCTTAACTCAATCCTCTCCATTGCTGTCATTTTCTTGAATCAGACAATTTTTCTCACTTCAAGCTCCATTTTCAGTTCTGGTTTTCTGCATCAAACTCATAACAGGAATTCTAGTATACAATTAGGCAGAAATCCTTGTTCTTGATATATCATATCACTTTGCAAGAGAGTTGATTAACTAAGAACAACTACTACTCGACTCATTATAGATATTTACATTTGACAAAAGGAAAGTATTTGATCTATTCATCGGCTGAAGATTCGTTCTTTTGCCTGCGCATTCTAGCTCCCCACGACGAGCTGCTCCCTCTAGAATCTCTGTGCATGCTCCTCCTCTTCAGCTCTGATAACTGGCTCTGCCATTTGTTTTTCCATTCATTTCTGTCCTCCATTATTGCCTATAATCACCATAGCAAGTCCAAACTTTGTTCAGAAAGAATTCATAAGAACAGACTTTTTCACTCAGACCCTTTAAGAAAGTTCAGCACTTTATTATCTTCCATGATTGATTTCAAATGAAGGACAATGAAATGATGAGGTTGTAATGTGGGTACAGAGGAAAAGAATAGTGTTTTAGTTCATAATTGGTTTCATAGAGAATCTTTGTAGAACATGAAAGGGATGTTTCTCTGAATTCATCTGGTACAAGTTTAAAAAAATCTGGCAACTAAGAATCAGTAGGAGTATGGACATGTGCAAAGACATATATGGAAAGGGGTAGTTCAGCAGATATAGAAATATATGAACTGAGAACTCCTCTATGGAAAGCAACAGATCAACCAAGATTGAATTTTTCAGTTCACGAATTGCAAATCTATACAAAATCCCAATTCGAATCCGTTCATAAACCAGTCAAACGGAACAATTTAAGTACCAATTTCAAATTTTCACCACAAATCAAAAAAAACCCAAATTGAACTACAATTGAAAACCCTAAATCACATAATTCGAAATGGAAAGAACAATTACCTCATCGCTTCGATACATCTTCCGAGAAGAAAACGCAAGGTGAAGCCCTCTCGCCATATCTCGATCATAAAGAGCTTTCATTCTCGGATCCGAGAGCGTCTCGTACGCCTCCTGAACCCGAATAAAACGTTGCGTAAACTCCTCGACCCGATCCGGCGGCGAGACATCCGGATGGTACTTTCGAGCCAATTGCTTGTACGCCTGCTTGATTTCCGGCAACGTTCCGGTCTCCGGAACGCCCAGGAGCTCGTAGAATGTCAGCTGACTCAGCTCGGATGTGGCCGATCCATTGATGGCGGCTCTTGTGCACCCGAATCGGGTCGGGTTGGAGGAATTCCTGGGGAAGGAAACCCGGGACGGTGGGAAATTCGCCGCGGCGCCGACGGAGGAAGGTGGGAGGAGGGAGATTGGGGATTTGGTTATCGCCGGAGAAATCAGGGCGTCGCAATGAGCGTGCATCTCCTAGCCACTGAATTCGGTTGAGATTTTCAATTCAGTTGAGATTTTGTTGAGATTTGGAAGGGATTCGATGAACTTGATGAGCAAATTGGGAGAAGAATTATTGTGGCTGATGAAATTCAGGAAATTTGGTTTCTTTATAGCGGCCGTTGTGACTTTTGTTTAATTCGACGAAAGTTCATATCAATGCTTCGTCCATTCAAAATTATTTGTCCTAAATAGTGAGAAAAAATAAATATAATTAAATATATTCGTGCATTGTAATAATTGGGAGTCTTGGGTCCGGTTCTGGAACCGCCGGTGAACCGGTTCCACCGGACGTAGGAATAGGAACTGTTTAGCCAGTTACTCGGTTCCGGCTAATCCTAAAGTCGGTTCCATCCAGATCGGGTTTCTGAATCGAAAAATATACTTAAAACATGAATATGTGAAAAATAGATTTTTTTTAATGGTCAAGAAACAAAAATCACAATCATATTAACACGCATTTTTAGGTTCCTAATGCCTTTCTCTTTAAAAAAAATAGTCATCTAGTTATTAATCGACGGTTCCATCTGGTTGCCGATTCCTGGGATGGGAAACCGATCCAGGCAGTTGGGAACCAGGTGGTTCCCTGATTCTATTGGAACCGGGTCAACTCTATTAGAAGTGATATAATAAAATATTGAGATTTTTTTATTTTAGTATATTTTCATGAAATAAAAAGAAATACTTTTTAAAAATAAAAAGTTTTTATGTCACATTGGAAAAACAAGTTAGTATTCAATAAATGCTACCATCTCCTACCAAAAAAATGAATACTATCATTTTAGTATTCATTGAATATTATCATCATGTATTAATATTAGGCATTGTACTTCTTAACAAAATTTTAATGGAGTTAATTTTAAATTTTTTTTTGGGTCAGAAGGTTTGCAAAGTTTGAACAAGAAGTTGCCCATTAAGCCATTAGCCCATTAGGGGAATTTGAAGAATTTTGTGAATCGAGTAACAAAATCAAGTGCGGAAGCTAAATGATAACACAGAGTTGATTCAACCGAATCGAATTAAGAGGCAATCAAGCAAAATCAGTAGCAATCATGTCTGTGACCTCATAGGCTTAATGGAACAGTCTCCATTTAGAAAGGAGAATTGGAAAACAAGAAACCCTAAACGGAAATATCTACTCCCTATATAAAGAGACCGGTTTAAACTCGATTTAAGCAAAAAGACCCGGTTCATTTATTTAGAAAGAAAAACCGGAAAGCAAAGTAAACCAGTCAACATATTGACTTTCAACTTGAGTAAAGTAGAAGGATGAATCACTGTCTTGATTGCTCTGCTCCACGCCATTACTTTCTCTTGCTCCAACTTCACAATGCCGGTCATCTATATTCTACATACCCCCTCAAGCTGGAGCTTGCTCCAAGCCCAACTTGGAGGAGAAGAGCTCGTGCTGGTGTTGTCCCAACGCCTTTGTCATGATATCTGCGATCTGTAAATGGGAAGAGATGTAAGCTGTTTGAAGAAAACCAGATTGAATCCTCTCCCTGGTGAAGTGACAATCGAGATCCACATGTTTAGTGCGCTCGTGAAAGCAGGGATTGACGGCTAACTGTTGAGCTGCTCTATTATCACAGAACATAGTAACAAGAGTATCAACTTGTTCATGTAAATCTGATAGGAGATAAGAAATCCAGACCAGTTCTGCAATGGTGGCAGCCATGCTGCGGTACTCTATCTTCGTAGATGATCTGGATACCGGGTCAAGTCTATTAGAAGTGATATAATAAAATATTGAGATTTTTTATTTTTGTATATTTTCATGAAATAAAAGGAAATACTTTTAAAAAAATAAGAAGTTTGTATGTCACAATGGAAAAACAAGTTAGTATTCAATGAATACTACCAACTCCTACCAAAAAAAATGAATACTATCATGTTAGTATTCATTGAATATTACCATCATGTATTAAGAAGTTGCCCATTAAGCTATTAGCCCATTAGGGGAGTTTGAAGAATTTTGTGAATCGAGTAACAAAATCAAGTGCGGAAGCTAAATGATAACACAGAATTGATTCAACCGAATCGAATTAAGAGGCAATCAAGCAAAATCAGTAGCAACCATGTTTGTGACCTCACATGCTTAATGGAACAGTCTCCATTTAGAAAGGAGAATTGGAAAACAAGAAACCCTAAACGGAAATATCTACTCCCTATATATAGAGACCGGTTTAAACTCGATTTAAGCTAAAAGAACCGGTTCATTTATTTCAGAAAGAAAACAGGAAAGTAAAGTAAACCAGTCAACATATTGACTTTCAACTTGAGTGAAGTAGAAGGATGAATCACTGTCTTGATTGCTCTGGTCCACGCCATTACTTTCTTTGGCTCCAGCTTCACAATGATGTTCATCCATATTCTACATACCATCATATGAGTTATCATTGAAGCATTCTCGCATTTCCAATATTCTTTTTTTATAAAATAAGTTTTCTTTCCGATGTTACATCTTAAGTAAACAAAATTCTATTGTAATGAACTACGGTTCTTTTGTGATAATTAAGATTTTCGTTTTTACTTATTTTCATTTAAATTATGTATTTTACAGCTTTGGCTAGTTGTAGGTAGGTTAATTTGGGATCATTGGCAGTAATATCCTTAGGATAAAATAGGGGTGTTACAGTGACACTCTTCATCTCATAAATGAGAAATTTTATTGATAATAAAAAAGGCTATTTAGTAATCAAGTGGATGATAGCCCGAACCCTTGCATCATTCAACAATAAAATTCATAATAAAAAAGAGAAAGCTAAAGACGCGAGACGATTCTATTATGTCAACACGCATTCCTAACTGCTCTTCTAAGTCTCCCTTTTGGTAATATATCAAAGAGCCTAGTTTGTTTTTGAGATAGAGTAGTGAAAATCTTAATAGTTGGGCAATTTGAAGATGAGATGTCATTTTTTTGTACACATAAGCTAAAAATAATTAAACAAATGATATATCATATCATAATGTGCAAGGGAAATCGAACGAGAAGTGAGACATGGTGTTCAAAATTAAACGACGTGTCAAATAAAGATGGTTTTACAAAATTTTCTGATAACTTAAATATTACCAATTGTGTAGGGTGGTTTTAACTTTTAATCAATACAGGCTAAAAACAAATACCCTTCGGGGGTTCTAGGTCATTCAAAATTTCATTTTCTTCTTCAACTCTGCTCTCCGTTTTCCGAAGTGGTTAAATTATTTTTCTGTTGGTATTGTTAGAATTCACGTGGCAGATTTGTAGGGTTCTTTATGATAGAGTATTTACTATTGAGGTCCCAGATGAAGGGAATGTTATAGGTTACATGTATTAATTTCAAGAATAGACAAGAGCCATATCACATCTAAATGCTCAATGCTGGTGAATATCTCTAGAAAGCGGTTATTGTTGATGTTGAAAAAGAAAAAAAAAAACCTTTTGAGGTAATTGATGGATAAAAAAGTGAATGTAATTGTGTGTTTAATTATTTAGTAACGAGTAAGTTGTAAATCCAATCCAATTTCAACTCTTGGCAAGGCAATCTGAAATATTATGCTTGACATGCTATTATGCAAGGAGAGCAGGTATAATGATGCCACATGATATGACTATTTCATTTGTCGCTGAAGAGGGTCAGACCATCTCTAGAGGGGTCAATCAAACAAAAACATGTGTATTGATTGTTAATGGGACAATGAAGATTGCGATGGGGGCTCAAGAAAGCGATATTCATCTTAGTCCCGTTATTGAGATGAGCCAAATCTCTTCCTCATCCTAGTTCCATTACTGAGATGGGCCAAAGCTCAACTCAGTAGTAGATATATGTTTACTCTCTCAGTAGTTAGGTATTTCTTACTTCATTTTTGCTAAGACTCTGCTAGAGATTGTAATATGTATGATTACAAGGAACTGTATGTTGCTTGTTTATGAGTGAATCCTACTTATGCTCATACATATTAGATTAGTATGAGCATTGTTTTGGTCTTAAATGTTATTATTATTCTTTAAATTGTTAACCTTTTAGATATCTTGTGACCTTACTAAACCTGTAATGTTAGATGATTGATTTCTTGTGACCTTACTAAACCTGTAATGTTAGATGTTAGTTTAGCATAGTTATGTATGATTGCCTTGTTTGGTGAATAGGTTGAATATTTTCTTTCTTTCTAGGTCTTTTTGGTGATTATGTAATGACAACTAATTTTGCTATATAATTTAAAATCCTTCTCTTCTGGCGGGGGAGATAAGTAGCCTTCTCAATTTGGGCTTCCTCCATTAATTTAAAAGTCCAACAACCTTGTTTAAGAAGTAGGGAAGAAGTTAGCCCAAGCTTGTTAGCCTCGACTTTAGTGCCCAAATTCCGCTTCCTTCTCGTGTTGCATATAAATCTCAACCTATATTTAATCATCATTATTCTTAAGTTAAATTTTTAACGTAAAGAATACTTATTAAGAATTTTAATAAACATTATAAGCAGGCTTTATTAAAGATTTTATTTAATAAAATCTCAAGCATGCCCACCTTGAAAATTTATTTTTTTATAAAATTATAAATAACCCACTTAAATAATATTATTCATGAGAATATTATTACTAAGCATGTTTAGACTAAATTATTTAAGGATAATAATTTAGACTAATTTCCCTTATAATAAAAGGGGTTACGTTTAGAGTTGTCAAAAGCTGACCTAACCCGCTAACCCGACCTGAACCGCCCGATAATTCTAGGGATAAGACCCAAAAATTTGAGCACGCAACCCGAAACCCGTTGGGTTGACCGATTTTAGTATATTTATAGAATTTTTAACATTTATTTTGAAAATTATAATATATTTTAGGGTGACCACCCCCCTTCACCTCCATTGGCTCCGCCTCTGGGTGGCTACTGGCTGGCCTGCTGGTGGGTTGATCCCGATTTTGGTGCAGTATTGTTGGCGGTAGAATGTGCACCCAGACGAACGCAAGCAAGGTCTTCAAACAAAGAAAAGCAGGATAGAGTCGCCGACAGTGAGTTTATTCTCATCAATTTTGTGTTATCTAGAGCGAAGTTTATAGAGATGGCGGTCATTGACGGCCGAATCGATACAGGAATCGAAGAGATAAGCATATCGATGTCGGTGGTGGTCGTTCTCCTTTTTTCTAAGGTGCGATATTTCAATTACATAAGGATAAGGGCATTTGTGTAACTTCCTTGAAAGCTAACAGGCGATTTACGGGATTATAGCTTGGGTGGTTATGTGCAAACGGAACTTTTTAAAAGTGATTTACTGTAATTTCAATTTTTACGGGTAATTTTATGTACAAACATATAATTAATGGATTGTTTTTGTAAAATTCGCCCTTTTTCCTAATATCAAATATGAAGTGAATTCAACCTTATTTTATAGGCCCCGCCCCTTGCACGACGGGGGCGAAGAATCAGGTTACAAAAAATCTCAAGAAATTTCCGTACTCTATATAAACCCTTTTATTTCAACCAACCGATAAACCCTAGCCGCTCTAAAACCCTCTCCCAAAAGCCAGCGTCTTTTCTCTTGATCCGGTAAGTTGAATTCGATTCTCTTCTTATCATTTCGATTGATTTCCTTCCGAATTGTTAATAATGTCTATTATGTGCTCAATCTGATCTAGGTCTTCTTCCATGCGTTTCTGTGTAGAGCTTTGAATCGTTTGCCGTTTTCCCTAAATCTCTAATTTGCTCTCCAATCGAGCGATTCTCGTGTTATCATTTCGATTGATTTCCTTTCTAGTTGTTCGTAATGTCTATTCTGTGCTCAATTTGATTTAGGTCTTCTTCCATGCGTTTCTGTGTAGAGTTTTGAATCGCTTGCCGTTTTCCCTAAATCTCTAATTTGTTCTCCAATTGATCGCTCGTTCTACTAGGGTTTAGTTTATGATTAACCTAGCTTGTACATCTTCGTGTGATTAGCCGATTTATTGTATTGATTAATTTCTTGTCCTGAGTGAGTGAGAGTTGGCCTGGTGTTTCTTTCATTTCTGCTGATCAATTGCATGTAAACCTAACAGTCTTTCCCTTGGCTTATAATTCTTGATTCGCACTTGACTTAGTTGCAGCAAAATCCTCTTGTTTTTATCTGCTTGTGGAAGCATTTTAGTACTAGTGATCTAAAAATTACATTGTTATAGCTCTTCTGTATACATGATTTGATATTTGTGTGGCTTCTAGAAATAGTTTCTGTTGTTTTCTTTCTACTTGTGAACAAAGTGAAACTTTACCAAAGCATTGGAGTTAGAAACTAAGTTACAATGCACATAGATTGATTTTAATGCAATCCTATTTTGTCATTATATATACTGAAGATGCTCTATAGCATTTTATCCTTTAGTTGGACAATTAAACTGACATTTTGCAAACTTTTTCACAATTCAGCTTGAAAAATGGCCTTCTGCAACAAGATCAGTGGCCTCCTTAGGCAGAGTGTTTCTCAATCAAACGGCCCGTCTATGTTAAACTCCCTTCGCTGGATGTCTTCATCAAGGCTCTTTGTTGGAGGTGATTATCATTGAATAAATTGCATTAATTCAGACTTTCAGCTGCATTTTAGGCCTCTAAGAAACTTATGAGATGTTATTTGCTTGTATATTCTCAGGTCTTTCTTGGGGAACTGACGAGCGGAAGTTGAAAGAAGCCTTTTCCGACTTTGGCGAGGTTACTGAAGGTGAGTTTATCACTTATTTGCAATACAAATGTGCTATTTTATTCTTAACTTTGCAATTCACATGCTAAAAACATTACTGCTCTTTGTGTTTTCACAGCTAGAGTCATTACTGACAGAGAAACCGGAAGATCCAGGGGATTCGGGTTCGTCAATTTCACTGACAGCGAAGCTGCTGATTCAGCAGTGGCTGCCATGGACGGCAAGGTTTGATCCGAACCCAATATGATTTGATTATCAAACTTGTTATTTTTGAAAGAAATCTTGAGTTTAGTGTTTGTGCAGGATTTGGATGGGCGGAATATTCGTGTGAACATTGCTACTGACAGACCCTCTGCACCGAGATACGGCGGCGGTGGTGGCGGGGACTATGGTGGAAATGGAGGATTCAGAGGTGGATATGATGGTTAATCTGTATCTGAAGAGGGTGTACTACATGATCATTTAGCATTTTAGGTCTTTTATAACCTGTTATAGGTTTTCTTGTTAAAAAAAATCTACCTTCTAAAGGTAGATACTGTTTGAAACTCTTTGGTCTTGTCATTTGCTTTTGAGCCTTTGCTAAGTTGCTTGCTATATGCATATGCATATGCATTTTGTCAGTAGTGTTACTGTTAATCAGATGTTATGGACTGAACTCATGATATATTATATCAATGTCAAAAATGTTGTCCACTAATCTTTTCCTCTAACCTCTTTGAATTGTGTTATGAGGGGACTTCACAAGTTCATATTTTAGTTTGCCCCAAGAAAAGTATAAGCTAAACAATATGAACTTGTTTGAGTTGTGCATCATCATCTCAATCATATGCAACACAACAACACTGCCATGATCATCAATGTGAACTTGAAAGAGTGCTATCATCATCTCAATCATAAGTTCATAATTTTTTATTGTCCTTTGGCTCACCTGGTTCGAGACCTGCCCGTCTCCCTTGACCCCCCGCCCAACCTGTCCGCAACAAAGGACGGGTTTTGGCGAGGGGTTTGACCCATTCGTCTTAGCTTACTTATAAAATGGGCGGGTATGGGCTGGTTGTTTGCCCCGAAAAAGCCGATGGACCCATCTCACATTACTTTTATTGTTTAATATTAATATGTAAGGCCATGGTTAATTCTCAATTTTTCATGGAGTTTAAGAAAATTTGACTTACAAAACATGAGGTGCCAATTGATCATGAATGTTAGATTGGATTATTAAAATAAGGTACATTTTGTTAATTAAAATTTTTCAATGCAACGAAGTTTACAATTTTACATTTTATTCAAGTTTTATTTTAGTATTTTTTTTGTTGTTATGAAATTTGAACGCTTAACCCGTTTAAGCGGACCGGGTCAGGCCCGACTTGCACGCCCCAAAGATCTGAAGATATTTTCGCAAGCTATATAAACACACATACAAAGTCCATTTGTTGTCAAGGGTTTTGAGTTACTTCAACAAATCGATAAACCCTAGCAGCTCTAAAACCCTCTTCCAAAGCCTTCGTCTTTTTCCCCGTTCTCTTTTGGTGAGTTGAATTCGATTCTCGTGTTATCATTTCGTTTAACTTCCTTTCGGTATGCTCATAATGCTTATTCTGTGTTCAATCTGATTTAGGTCTTCTTCCATGCGCTTCTGTGTCGATTTATGAGCTGTTTGCCGTTTTTCGATCGTCGTTAATTTGTTCTCCCAATTGATCGCCTAATTAGGGTTTAGTTTCTTATTAACTTAGCTTACATCTTCGTATGAGTAGCTGATTTATGTGTATTGACTAATTTCTTGTCCTAATTTTGAGCTAGGGATTTCTTTCATTTTTGCTGATCAATTGCATGTAAAACCGAACGGTTTTTCTTGTTTTGTCTCCCTTTATCGCTCTTAATTCGCACTTGACTTCATTTCGATTGATTTCCTTTCGGTTTTGATCATAATGTTTATTAAGGTTTCCTTCCTTGCGTTTCTGTGTGGATTTTCGAACTATTTGCCGTTAACTTTGTCATTAAATTTTCTCCAATTGATCGCCTAATTAGGGTTCAGTTCTGATTAACTTATCTCCAATTGATCGCCTAATTAGGGTTCAGTTCTGATTAACTTAGCTTACGTCTTCGTATGAGTAGCCGATTTATCTGTATTGACTAATATCTTGTCCTAATTTTGAGTCAGGGATTTCATTCATTTTTGCTGATCAATTGCATGTAAACCGAACAGTTTTCCTTGTTTTGTCCCTCTAATGGGCTTTATTGTTCTTAATTCGCACTCGACTTAGTTGCTGGAAGATCTTGTGTAGTTTATAAGGATGATCTTGTTACTTTAATCAGCTTGTGAGATCATTTCAGTACTAGTGATTATCCATTATTGCTATTCTGTCTTCATGATTTGACATTTCTGTGGCTTTCAGAACTAGTTTCTAATTTCTATTGCTTTCTTTCCAGTTATGAACCAGAAAATTGGACCTGGAAATTTAGTTACATGGCACATAGATTGCATTTCAATGCCATTTTGTTCACATGAAAATGCTCTGTAATATTTCTATGCATCAGATGGATAATTAAGCTTACTTTTTTTTGCAAGTTCTTTTCACAATATCAGCTTGAAAGATGGCTTTCTGCAACAAGCTCAGTGGCCTCCTTAGGCAGAGTGTCTCTCAATCAAACAGCCCAGCTATGTTAAACTCTCTTCGTTGGATGTCGTCATCCAAGCTCTTTGTTGGAGGTGATTGCCATTGAATGAACTGCTTTATTTCTGTCTGACTTTCAGTTGCATTTTAGGCTTCTAAGAAACTTATGAGATGCTATTTGTGTATGTTTTCAGGTCTTTCTTGGGGAACTGATGAGCAGGCTTTGAGAGAAGCCTTTTCCAGCTTCGGCGAGGTTACTGAAGGTGAGCTTCTAACTTCTTTGCAATAGAAATGGGCTATCATAGTCTCATGCATTGCAATTTACATGATCAAAATGTTTTTTTTTGTTTTTGTTTTTGCAGCTAGAGTCATTAATGACAGAGAAACCGGAAGATCAAGGGGATTCGGGTTTGTCAGTTTCACTGACAGCGAAGCTGCTGATCAAGCGGTGACTGCCATGGACGGCCAGGTTTAATTCAAACCTAAAGTCAAACTTAATGTTGTTGAAAGAAACCATAATAGTGTAGTGTTTATGCAATATTAACAAGTCATTTTGAATTTCACAGGAGTTAAATGGGCGGAATATTCGTGTCAATATTGCCACTGAGAGACCCTCTGGACCGAGATTCAGTGGCGGAGGCGGCGGTGGTGACTTTGGTGGAAGAGGTGGATATGGTGGTGGTGGTGGATATGGAGGTGGATATGATGCTTAATCTGTATCTGAAGAAAGATTTTAAGTGTTTCTAGTACTACATTATAATCATTTAGCTTGTATGTCTTCTATCTATAACCTTTCATAGGTTTCCTTGAGAAAAAAAATCTACCTTCTATAGGCAGATACTGCTAAGAGATTTTGAAACTCTTTGGTCTTGTCATTTGCTAAGTTGCTTGCTATAATATGTGGTCTGCTTTGTTTATTTAATGCAGTGTTTGTTTGTTTCTCTGTGTTAGTTAGCATCTTGTGATTGTTGATTATTCTTAATCCTTCTGTTTTTGATCCCTTTGCATTTCTGGGGCTTCATATGACAGGTGTCTGTTTCTTTGTGTTAGTTATCAATTATCAGTTTATCACCTTGTTATTGCATTGTGTGGCGCAGGTCAGATTTGTTGTAGATTGTTGCTAGTTGGCCCATTAGTAACTTTTTGACATACTTGGGCCTAAATTGAGACGTGGGCTAGCTTTGGGCTAATGGTCGGGTTGAGGTTTCACATGCTTATACATGTTTTTTTTGTGTGTTTTCTTAGTTCGTTTAAGCGGTTTTCCGGCTGTCGTGCTAACGACCTCTAGGGTTATCAATGGGTCGGGTTATGGGTGGGTGGAGCACTTCCACCACCCGACCCGCAAGTTAAATCGCCCCACTCGTCACCCATGAAATGTTCTCTACCCGTCACCCAAATCAATGTTGCACTGATTTGGCTTCCTTATTTTGGCTTGCTTTTCTGTTGCATTTGGACCAACGGGTGACGGGTAAAAACCAAATCAGTGCAACATTTCATGGGTGACACTCGTCACCCGTCACCCATGAAATGTTCTACCCGTCACCCGTTTGCTACTGATTAATTCTAATAGTTATGTTAATTCTAGTTTATTGACTATAAAGGAAAGAAAGAAATAGAATAAAACATGAGTAAAAACCAAATCAGTGCAACATTGGATCGGATTGTAGGCTGGACCATAATATAATACTTTGGTATTTTAAGTAGAACCTTATATTTTACCGGACAAGATCGGACCAGAATAACTAAAGTGTTTTTAACATGAAAATGTCAAGAGTTTAAAATAAAAATAGATAAATTGTTTGTTTTTTTAATTAGGACTTTGATAGATATTAAGGGCTAATATAAATCTTAATCGGTTTTCATGTTTTATTCTAGCTAAATTTATCAAAAAATTCAACAATTTATTTGGGTATTTATTTGTAAATAATTTATGCATAAGGACAATAGAAGGTAGCTTTGCACAAATGTTTTCCATTTTGTGCAAATAAGTGAAATTAAGGTACCCATTAGAGTATTAGACGTCTCAATTGCAACACAGTGATACACCGCCACCATTTCTGTTTCTTTCTCAATCGCCACTATCCCTCCTTCGACCTGTTTCGAATCGATCGTTTCGGGTGAAACTTTGCAATTGCACAGGTAATCTAACTTGAATCCAGGCGCCTTCATTTTATTTCCTCGGTTTCCAATTGAATTGTCCTCAATTCCGTGACTATAGGTGAAAGGATCCTGCTTTTTTTCTTCTCTATTATCTTCTGGTTTGATTTTGAATACCTAATTGATCGTATTGAAGTAGCTTTCTCAATTCAAATCCGGATAATGCTGACCTGACTGGGTTTCTCAATTATCGTTCGAGTGAATCAGAAAAGATAATAGTTTTAAAAAGGGTTTTTTTAGCACTAATATTATGTTTGAAATTATGATTTGCTATATTTTATTGGTTAGATAATGATTTGATAGATGAATTTTAGTTGGGTTCCCCCAATCCTAACCCTAGAGATTTCATAGATATGTTTTTTGTTTGGTAATGATTACTGAATAATCTTCTCTTCTCTTTATGTATTAATATCACATTATCTTCTAGATTCCATAGTTGATCCAACTTCTACTGGGAACACAATTTGGACATGGTGATGGATTCTGCAGAAGGTATACATTGTGTATTATCCTTTTGTAAATTTTAACACAGAGAACATTGATGTATAATACATTTAGCCTTAATTGTCAACAAATGTCAGGTTCAGTGACTACAGGATGGCCTATTGAAGATGAATTTTCTGTACCTGAACTCGGCGCGACCTTTTCCCCTTTTAAGTTGACTCTAAAAGAGGGAGAGGTATGTGGTGGACGGAATTCGATCACTCCTTGATTCATTTGTCTGATTATATATGGGGTGTCTGTTTGATTGTGATTGTGATTGTGATTATGATGCCAGGATATTGTGGAAAAGATAATGTCGGCTACCGGTCCTGATCAAGGAGTTTACGTTATTGTCGCAAAGGGAGGTGTATCTAGTTTTACTATCAAGCAACCTGGTGCTTCTTCTCCTTCGGTTTTCAAGGTATGGGTGCTCCCGTCTTGATCCCTTATATCCTGCTTGTACACTATACTTGGGCAATGATGATGATTTAAGATTATAGTTTCTCATCAATAACGTGTGTGTGTGTAGGAGATGGCTCAGATTCTACGTTTACAGGGGTTGTATTTACCCATGGAAAAGGGAGGCCCAGTTACCGGTCGGTTAGAATTCATAGGAGGCCTTGTCAACAGACGTCCAAAATGTGCTGTACAGGGCGATGTGTGTGGCAGACTCATTGCAAAGTTAGCGGTTGAAGTAATATCTCTCTCCGTATCTTATAACTGCTGATTTGATACTTGTCAATCTTAGGGTTTTGGCTTACATGTTCTCTTACAAAAAGGTTATGAATTTGTCAATAGGAGAAGTTATCTTGTTTGATTTGGTTGTGTCTTTGTTGCCTCTGATGAGTTTGTTTTGAGTGTTGTTTTTTGGCAAGTACTTGTTAACTGATGTTTTGAGCCTATGTTGTTTGCTGGTGTAATGATTGGTTGATTGTTGCTTGGTGCTGGATATTTTCCAAACTTTGCAATCCTTTCCCCATTCTCAAAATATTTTATCATTCGCGGAATTTGTCAAATTTTTTTACATTTTTAATCTATCTTCTTTGGCTTTCCGGGTGCTGTTGTCTGGTTCCTTTCGGGTCTTTTCGGCGCACCCCCTTGCATTAGGCAGTTAGGCTAGAGGTGCCCCCATCTTGCCCCCTCAAATTCCACTGAACAGAAACTACACTGGGTCAATGTTATTGTACACTATCAGATTCAATAGTTTGTTCATAGGCAATGAGGTCATGATAGCTCCTTAAAATACATTGATACACAGAGTGATTAATTTCTGATGATGATTGATATCTTGATCAGGTGTCCCTTGGAACTTTCAAGGTGGACTTTGAGAAGTTGCAGCAGGTGGACCGAGGCCGACTTCTAAAGGCAGCACCTCCAATAGTAGAACGCCAACGAGTCCCTCATAAACCCAATAAGTCGCCTCCGACGTATGTACCTCTTGTGGGGGGCCCACCGCCTCCGGATTGGAGATCACTTGAATTACCTGTTTCCCCCAGACCCCGTTCAGATTGGCAAACTTTGTGCGACCAAAACGCGGGGATGGCCCATGAGTTTCAGACGGGTCCCCTTGTCCAGTCTTACCTGCTACGTCACCCTCCGCCGCCACCGCCTCCTACAATGGAGGCACGGGTTACGCAACTGGAGAAGGACTCAACCGAATTGAAGGACCGAATTCAACGACTTGAAGAGGATAAAGCTGCAATGCGAGAAGAGATTCATCAGTTGAAGCGACAAATTGCATTGAGTCAATAAGGTATGTACTTGCTACATTTAAACATTGCGATTATCATACTTTTCGGTAATAATAGTAGAAGCATTTAGTAGTATGCAAATACCTTTGTAGGAAGGCATTTAGATTGTTCATATGAACCAAATTGCTTATCAAATGCTATTAGTTGACATTTTTTTTTTTGGTGATAAGGGGATTAGCCCAGATATCTTATTAGTCAATAGTTGCCAAAGAGTCCCTAGTGTGATTTACAAGTTCAGCATTTTACACACACATTTAAAGAACTAGGAAGAGCATCATAAGCAACAAAATTCAGCACTTAATCCTACAGAAAAGGAAGCAATTGCATGAGCCACAGAATTGGCTTGGCGATAGATATGCTGCAAACGAATGTTCTAAAAATCGCTAGGCGGATCTTGGGCGAAAAAGGGCCGCCTAGCGAATAGTTGCCTTGGTGGTCCTAGACAGGTGCCTAGACGGCTAGGTGTCCGTCTAGGCGGGAAGGGACCTTCCGGCGCTTAGACAGGATTTTTGGAATCGTGGTTGTAACTGTAGCAACATCCTCCAAGAATGTGAAACAACAGGACAATCTCTAAAAATCGATAAAAATCCGACCAAGTAAGAACTTGGAAGTGAGTGATTTTCGCTTAGTTAACTAAGTTGGTTGGCCAAGTGTTCCACTATAAATCGATGAGTCTACGTAAGTCTTTCTTGTTAAGTTAATTTTTATTGCGTGCTTCAAGGTCGACGACTTTACTAAAGTCGACAACTTCTAAGTACCAACAATCCTATGTACAAACCCCATTTTCAATCGAGAGAAGCAATTCAAACCATGAATTGGAGTACAATTCAAAGCATCTTAGTTGTTGTGTATTTAGTTAAACGATTAAGAATTTAGGTAAGAGTTTAAGATTTTTATTTCGACTTTCATGAACATTATCTTGAAAAAAAAAAAACAAAAAAAAAACAAAGCATCTCAAGTCAAACGATGTAGGGTGGCCAAGTAGGGACTCTTTACAAAGAATGATTGCATGATAATGTTGACCCTATTCATACTAGAAGAGCCACCATTTCTACTACCGACACATTCGACAAAACAAATAAAAATCAAATCTTCCTCCATTTTCTCACACATAAATATATACACATTATTAAGATTTTAAAAAGTTTAGAATATAATCTTGATCCGATTTCGATTTTGCCTATAATTCTAGCGATCTTACAAACGATTCTTACAATCTTATAAAAATGGAAATTATGAATATATATTATTAATAATTTCAAAATTAACATCTCATTTCGATTAAAATAGTTAACTAGTCCATCCTACAACATTTTTAATAATCAAATTAATAATGTTTATCATTTTCTTACTTCATATATAACAAAATATATAATCTATTAGATTATATTTGCATATTGTTAATTGTAATATATGATCTTACGATTCAACGATTCATTCTTACACTCCGATCTAAAGGACTTTTAATGATTCGACCTAAGATCCCGATCTGATAACTTTTTTTTATTAGCATACTTTAATCTAAAAGAAGCACATTCCCAAAAGCTAGCATCATTGTAGTTAAGATCAAGCTCGGCTTTGGCATCTTAACTAAATAAGCTACTTGAAAACGCCTGTAAGAGAGATTTTTGTTAACATAGATGATAAGTAAATAAAGATGTAAGATCATTGAAGTGCGGCTGAAACTATAAACTGTTGTGATCACTGTTCTAAAAACTATGTCTAGATCCTTCTTAGACTTTCAAAGATTCAAACCCGCCTAGACGTTTATACCGCCTAGGTACTCGTCTAGAACCGTCTAGACTACTGTTCAGGTCGTCTAAATACTAAGTCGTCTCTCTCCGTCCGACATTCACCTAACTTTTTTAGAATATTAGTTGTGATGCATAATAGTTCAAAGAGCAAGTGGGTAGTATTAGAATTGTTTATACAATGTGCTATGCAAAAATGGTAACAAGGGTCTTTATTATGTAGATTCACATATATCAATGAATGCACTTTTTGGCCTCTCTTGTGGGTTATAAATTTCACATGCTTATAAATGTGATGTGTTTTGATATTTTTGTGAATGCATTTAAAGCACGTGTTATTACAAATGTGAAAAATATATATTCAATAAGAGCAGTAATAAGAATATATCGATTTTTACGTGGTCCATCAATGTTATGTTGTTTACGTTCACGAGTAGGAAGATTGATTTTATTAAGAAGCAAGATTCAGATTTCGTAGTAAAATTATGAGGCGGTTAAATAGTATATAGAGGCTTTGGAAGCCCTAATTCAGATTATGGGTCGTATGCGAAAACATATCAGAATAAGCTCAAAAATAGAATACATAACATACCGTTTTACTGGGAACGTTGCCTTCCAAACTCTCTGCCATGAGCCTCTGGAACCCTTGGTGGGTCGGGGGGTCTTTGCTCCTAAACCAATAATGGGTACTGATCAGCAACAAATCTAAAACAGATTACCAGCACGTCTTCCGAGCTTGATAGCTCACGTAAGTTTTTTAATCGTTTTGTTATATTATTCCATCTTTATTTATATTTGTTGATAGAATAAGGATTAGGGTCATACTTAAACTCGTCTAAAACATCCACTAGGGATCCAATTTTAAAGAGGAAAGGACAAACTGTTATCCGTGAAATTCAAAAAACTGATCTCAATATACTACCCTAAAGACTTAACTGCCGAACTAAATGTCAGAAAACACTATTTATCATAATTGTCTGTTCGAGTGTTATTTTTATCAGCATTTCATTTTATCACATCTCTCTTCTTCTTCTTCTTCAAATCCTTAACTTATAAAAATACAAAATAAATAGATAAATAAGTGTGCAAACCGTAGAACACGGATCCACAAGAGATCACATTGGTGGAAAACAAGAAGGCAGATCAACCTTGTTTTTAGGGTAGAGTTGGTGGGGCTGTGCTGTGCACATTTAATAGCTTTCATATGATCCAAAATAATTAATTATTATTTTTTTCATATTTTTTGGCCAACTTGTTTTTAAGATATTCATTTAAATTAATTCAAAATTATTCGGAAAATATTTTTCTTAGGACTAGAATATTATAGTATTGACCATTGTTGATCTATCTATCATGCACATACTTTGATCACTAGAAGCATCTATTGAAACTATATAATGAGTGCAAGTAAAAAAGTCAAGTGGTTAATGAAATTAAGTCAATTCATTCCACTAATCAATCCCATGTGATATGCCCCCCACCTTCCATTAAAGCTTGTACTACAAAAATCAATGCACTACAATGCTAATTAGTTAATTTTCAACTACATATGTGTGGTTTAATTAAATGAGATTAGATGTTTTTTAAAGTAAAAAATAAATTAAATTTTGGTTTTAATTTCAAATATGTATGTAAGTTTCTTGGGAGGAAACACACTTTCATATTATAAGATACAAAATAAGTATTTGAGGTTTAATAATTTGCTTAAAATAGGAGTATTAGACGTGACATTATTAGTTACATCCGATCTTAATATTCTACTAATTAGACTCTTTAAGTGTTTTCTATGAGATTCGAGTTCGGCTCCCCCTAACGCTATGTATGAGAAAACTGATATTGGGAGGGTGTTCTCTAAAATGGAGCCACGAAATACCCGATTCAAATGTAGAGCAGTGTTGACTAATCGAACCGAGCGAGTCAAAGACAAGACTAAAAAAAACTCTACTAATTAGAAATAACTAAATAAGATACCTAAATAGCAACTTAATTCATCATATTAATCCATCCATACTAGAAGTATCTAGCTTCAACAAGTAATGTCAAACATAATCATGATGATAACTTGACAAGGTTGAAGCTAAGATCAAATTATTAATGTAGATTCATGCAATACTAGTGAGTTAGGTAATTGATGACATATATCTATCCAAGTCACAAATCATTATTAGTTTACCCTTTTTACAAGTTTAACCTAACATAACAAAATGGCTAGTAAAAATTAATGATATCATCTTAGCTAGATTCTAGGGTTAGGACAATTGAATGCCAAAATTAATTAAGTTCATCTACTTGTACCAAAAAACACATGAACAAAATTTAGAGACTTTTTTAAGTACTTGTGCTAGCTAAGGCATGCATGAAGGTAATTAATTGCATGTGTTTTATTTCATGCATGTATACAAAACAGGCTCTTGGATACTTGGATCCCATGTTTAGTTCACGTACTTTTATATATTTACACAAAGTATACAACTCATATATGTCAGAACTATAGTACTATTGTAGTACATGAATGGGTTATTTCATGATTAATTGAGTTTTTAGATAATATATGCTTCTAGTTTGCTGATATTGATATATCATTACAATATTTTTTTTTCGTGACGAGAAATCCACATTTGGTGGAACACTCCGAGCGCATGGCCCGCCCAACAAGCATCACAAACCAGGTAAACCGACTTGAGCCAACTGGCTCGACCTAATGATATGATGAATAGTGAAACTTAGTTTTTCACCTAAGTGAAGGGGTGGAGACAATAATCAAACCAGATACCTCTCAACATCCTCTTATATCTCTTACCACTAAGTCACCCTTATGGGGCATATCGCTACAATTTTGTTTGACCATAAATGCCCCTCATTCATTTAATTTCTTACATAATAAGTTTGTGATACAATGAGGTATATCTACCATTCAAAAAGACTATGAGATAGGTAATTGTATATTAATTTATCTAAAGTTAGGCAATCTTTGATGATGTAGTTGCACTTTGTAGTATATTATTTTTTACTAATAGAGACCAAAATAACTAAAACCAAGGTACTATGGGATTGAAGTATATGTCTTGGAATTTACTCTAAGAGATATTGATTTGAAGATTTGTATTCCTTGAACCAAAGTCATATAAAAAGATTTGTGGGGCTAGCTAGAATTGTTCTTTAATGGGTATCATTAGAATTGGTCTCTTAAACCCTTTTTTTACACTTTCCAGCTTGGTGCCATTCATGTTGAAAATATGAAGCCAAAGTGGTAGAAGCTTGCCAATTAAGCTGAAATTGTACCCACTTAAAAGCCTAATTTCATTCCCCTTTGATTTCTATCCTTCTTCAATTGACATTGTATATTGCAAAATGCCATCCTACTCCCACTTACTTTTTTTTTATGACAAAAGCATTCGAAAAATCAGACAAGCTTGGTATTCAAGAGGCCGAACAAAATGGCAGTCAATCGGCTGAAAGAGGCATAAACTAGTACGTAATTTAATACATCTTAATGTATCTAATGCATTATCGCTTTAAAATACCTCATTTTTATTGCATAAGACTCTTTGAAATGTTCCTTTTTTCCTTTTGCTTGTTTGAATTAGCATAAAATGAAAGGTATGAAATCATTTGAGAATCCAATTGCCAATTATGCAAAAACAAAAAAGAAAAGCATCTCAACACTTTGATGACTAAAAGCTAAAAAGAAGGCATCTTTCTAAACCAAAGCCCAAGAGACAACTCTATTCTATATTTCTATCCTTACATTTATAGGCTCATCCACTATAACAACTTTCCTACTAAAAGGTATCTACAAAAAAAAAGCAATTTAATTTTACTATTGAAGGAGAGACAATCACTTATGACACATGATGTATATTACATTTATTGACCATGCCTAATAATTATACCTTTAGTTTTACAATTTAATCACATTTAAAGGAAAAAGACTTGAAATAGGTATTGATTTGTCATCATTGTCACAATTACAATTACACTTACCTTTCTATTTTTGTTTGATGCCTTGAATATCTGCAAAAATTACCCACTTTTCTCACCTTCTTGAGTAATTGACATTGAAATTGACCCACCAAATTCACCTGGCCTTTTACAAATTTAACTCCATAATTATTACAACTTTCATCTCTACCCTTTCTTGTATGTATAGTACAACAACACAAATACAAAAGTAGCAACAATTAACTGACATATTTTTCCAGAATTTTTAAAAATATAATTTACCCTCCAAAAAAATTTTTTTTTTGCAAAAAAAAAATAAAAACGGCCATAATCATAAATCATCACAGCCTTAATGAGGTGTCATCCAATCTCATCCCCATGTGATTGATGATTGACAAGCTTTTGACAGCCTCAAAACCTTCAGCTCCACCGCTCTTACGGTGCACCCTCAAACACCAGATCCCTTCACGTCTTCTGCAAAACTTTCCCCTTTTACCCTCGCCTTGACCCCATAATAACCCACATACCACTTAACAAACTTCCTCAGCCCAGTGGCAAGATCGGTAGTCGGCTTATAACCGAAATCCTCACGCGCCAGCGTCACATTCGCGTGCGTGAACGGCACGTCCCCGTTCCTCGGCATTGTAACCACGCGCTTCTTCGCCTTCACGCCGAGCAAGCCCTCCAGGATCCCGACGAGCCTCCCGACGCCGACTGGGGACGTGTTCCCGAGGTTGTAGACTCTCAATTGAGCCGCCCCCCGCTTCTTCCCCCCGCTCCCGGTGCTCTTCTCCGCCGTGTCCAACGCGCCCAGGCAGCCTTTGACCACGTCGTCGATGTACGTGAAGTCACGCGCCACCTCTTTCCCGTCCTGAGTCTTGTAGATGTTTATGGTTTTGCCTTGTAAAATGTCTTTGGTGAAGAAGAAGTAGGCCATGTCGGGCCGGCCCCAGGGCCCGTATACGGTGAAGAATCGGAGCCCGGTGAGGGAGAGGCCGTAGATGTGGTTGTAGGTATGCGCGATTTCCTCACCGGCCTTCTTCGTGGCGGCGTAGAGGCTCGCCGGCTGGTCTGTGCGGTGGTGCTCGGAGAAAGGATTCTCCGAATTGAGCCCGTAGACGGAGGAGGAGGAGGCCCAGACGATGGCAGGTTGGGGATTCGCGGCTTTCGAGACTTCTAGAAGGTTCACGAAGCCGGCGATGTTGGATGCGATGTAAGATTGGGGGTTTTGCATCGCGTAGCGGACGCCGGCCTGGGCGGCGAGGTGGAGGACGTGCGTGAACGGGACGATGTCGAAGAGCTTGATTAGGATTGGGGAATCGTTGAGATCGGCCTCGACGATGAAGATCTGGTGGCGTGTGAGGAGGGCCTGGCGGGCGCGTTTGAGGGAGGGATCGTAGTATGAGTTGAAATTGTCGAGGCCGAGGACGCCGTCGCCGCGCTTCTTGAGCGCGAGGGAGGTGTGGGCTCCGACGAAGCCGCCGGCGCCGGTGACGAGGATGGAGAGGCCGTTGGGGCGGCGGGGGGTGGATGAGCGGCGGACTTGCTTCTCCCAGGCGGAGGTGGAGCCGTGGAAGAGGAGGTTGTGGGCGGTGGTTTGGAAGGAGGTGGAGGAGGAGATCGTAGGGGAGGTGACGGTGAAGTAGAAGACGAGGATGAGGGCGGCGAGGAGGGTGGCGCGGAAGAGGAGTTTGGACGACGCGTTGAGGATCTTCGTGTTGTGCACGCGCCGGATGTAGCTGTTGTAGCGCTCGAGCTTGGTGGTCTTGCTGGTGTCACCGAGGGACGCCATTGTTTAGCGGCCGGATTAGGAGTTAAGCTCTCTTGATTGGTGGGATTTTGTTGTGTAATTTGGATGATTTGAGTGATTGGAATTTGATTTTTTAGTTTTTGAGGGCTGTGGAGGGGTTTTGGAGGAGAGCCCTGAGAGTGGAAGAGGGGAGTGGGGGAATATAAAGGGGAAGAGAGTTGGATTTGGGGTTGGGGTTGGGGTTGGTTTGGTTGGAGACCACTTTCAACTTATTTAATTGTTTAAATCTATGTATTGATGTATTCCCTTTAGACCTGTCAATCGGGTCGTGTTAGCGGGTTCGAGTTCGGTTATTTCGGGTTCGGATTAAATCGCGTTCGGTTTCGTTGTGGGTCATGGGTCAATCGGGTCGTGTCAACGGGTTTCGGGTTCGGTCATTTCGGGTTCGGGTTAAATCGAGTTCGGTTTCGTTTTGGGTCGCGGGTCAATCGAGTCGGGTTCTAGCGGGTATTCGGTCGGGTCGGGTCGACCAGCGAGTCTAAATTTTTTTTATGATTATTAAAATTAATTTTTAATTATAATATATTATTTTTATTTATTTTAATAATAAAATATATTATAATTTTTAAAATAATTTTTAAAATTTTATAAATATACTAAATCGTTCAACCCAACGGGTATCGGTATCTATCGCGTTCGGTTGATTTCGGGTTTCGGGTTCAACTTTTCGGGTCTTGACCCTACAATTATCAGACGGTTCAGGTCGGATTGCGGGTTCGTTCGGCTTTTGACAGCTCTAATTCCCTTGGTTAATCAATATTTGTCAGGGTAATTTTTTTGTTAAATAATACTTGTTATTTTATATATTTTGATAATATTTTTCTATTATTTTCTTTACAAAATATGGTCACAAAGACAATTTTTTTTTTCCATTTTCCAAAATTAAAACTAAACAATCAAATTATAGAGGATATTTAGGTAAACTTAAGTGGTTTTTTTAATTATTTGTTTGTTTGTTTCTACAATGACAAGTATTGGTTAACAAAGGGAGTAGTATTTTTTAATTTCTTGTCCGATTTGATTAGTTAGAGTCAATTTACGTTCAGAATAGGTACGGGAGAATCCCATTGTACTAGAGGCGACCCTCCTTGTTGAGAGTGTTCTCTCATGAAAAAAATTTAGAGTTACTCTACCTATTGTCATATGGTTTTAGGTTGGAATCTTATTGACTTGTATGTTAGGTCTGTTATCGCACGCCCCTGGAATTATCGGTTCAATGGACTTTATCTCTCCTATTCTAGTTTATAGAGTCTAGCACCTTATTCCACTAGACCAAATAATTATTGGTTAAGTCTATGTAGTATTTATTTACACATATTATGGTAATGTTGTAGAAGTAATGAAAGTGTGAAAGTGAAACTAAGACAATGAATGAGTGTGAGAGAAATTAAAGCAATGGTTTTGTTTGGGCGGATAAAGAAAGAGATTAGGAGAGCCACTTAGTAAATAAGGGACCTTTTTAGTATATACAGACGGATGAGGTTTCTAAGATCTAAATTAACTGCAAGTGGGATGAAAAAAGACACGATAAAATGATCCAACAATATAGTTTGTCATAGAATTGCAATCCTTGAAGATGTGAGATACAATCCAACTCTAAAAGCGGACGAGTAAATAATTAATGATAGATTGGATCAGTTCAATCAATCTCCTACGAACAGAGCCAAGTCTCCAATTTGCCCATAGTAGCAAAATCTGTTTAATTGTATTGCACCATGTGATCAGCACGTGATTTCGTTGAACTCTTGTCATAATCCATCCGCCATTCACACGTCAAATATGTATATTAATCCCTGTTTAGCATTTTTTTGGTCGGTTTTTCTGGCTAACTACAATTAATTATGTGTTCTAAGTCGGTGCTTGTTTTTATCATTATTGTCCAAAAATGTAATTAGCTTCTTGTAATTTAGTTTAACAAATACATTACCGTATATTATAACTCAATAAGTCCAAACAATAACGAACAAGTTAAATTACCACGTGTGTGTAAGTTACATTCCATGCCTATTCTATCTATTTGATTCACAAAATTCGACCTTTATAGTTGAAATTTTCAATTCATATTATTTGTTCATTTTCATCTAATTGATGCTAAATAAAATTAACATTTATTAGTATTAGTTTCAATGAATCATTTTCTTAGCATTATTCTATATTTTACTAAAAATTTAAAAATCTAATTTGACTAAACTTTTTAGGAATTTTAAATTTTTTTATATAGATTTTGTTTGAATTAGTTTTAAAATCAAGTATATTTACTATATGGTCTTAGAAATTATAGAAAAATTGCTTTCTTAATACTCTAATTTGTCATATTGTATCTAGTCTTCATTTTAAATGAAGAATTACTTAATTAACTTAAAAATTGTTATTGAAAATATAAAATAAATTCTTAGAATTTAAGAAAGTAATTTTTTTCCTATTTTGAAACTCGCCTTGATAAATATATAAAAATTTTGCAAAAAGTCAAATAAATATTGAAGTAAAAACTATGGGGCAATTTTGTAAATTATTTTAACCATATTTTAACAATATGTATAACCTGAAAAAAATATGATGTCGGCCATACTCTTAATGATCGTCTTACTAAACGCGTAGTTTTGTCATTAATTGCTCTGCATACGCGCAGTAGTAAGTAGACATATTTATTATTAAACCCACTTTTTTTACTGCTGTACTTTGTAGTGATCAGTAAGCATGTCAGTGTAAAAAGTTGGTATTTGTTCATCTTTCTTTATAACCCTTTTCTATAAATTTTGTCGTTTATAAGCATAAAAATTGCATTACTTTATACGTTAATGCTTTATTTTTCATGAAAATTCGACTGTAAATTATGCTCCTAAGTCCTCATTACTACTCCTCAGTTCCTCCGATTCAAATTAATTATCGTTTTAGCGTTTTAAATTTAATCCACTTTTATATATTGTTTTAGGTTTTTTAGGCAATTGATTAGGAGTGAGTTATGAGATTGTTATTTGAATGTATTTTTATTAATTAATGTTATTCATTCATTGGTTGAAAAAATGTGATGAGTGGTAAAATTTATAAAAAAATTTACCTTATTGAGTTTAGTCAATGCTTTTCTTAATTCTTATGTCGAAAGCTAAAACGACAATTATTTTGGATCGGAGGAGTACTATTATTTGTGTATATATATATATATATATACATACTGCATAAAAAATATTATGCAAATACCTCTTTTTATTTAGATTTATCATTTATAATGTTACTCTATATAGAATATCCTTGTAAAATATAAGCAATAATTTAAAATTTTGAACTATAAACATATATAAAAACATGGAAAAAGAATACAAATAAAATAAAATTAACATATCTTGAGTAAAATTTATAGCATATTTTACAAAAAAAAATTATTTGATAATTAAATAGGATATATTTATAAGAGCTTATAAAAGCATATATGTATATAAATGGATTATGAAATAAGGGTATATAATATTATGTTTTTTTATATAAAACACATCAAATTAAACAAAATTGGATAAACAATGTCCACAAAATACATGTCATCTTATCATATTCACTTTATGTGATAAATTTGATAAGAAGATAAACATAGAGCTAGGGCGGTGAAAATACATTATCATCTTATCTTATACACTTGGCGTTAAATTAAAATTAATTAAGTCATGTCAAATCGGTATATCTCAATCGTCCTTTTCATACAAGTTAACTTTGAAAATGCATAAAATTCAATGAATAAAACTATAATCGGAAACAATGCAAATAATTGCATGATATATAGCACAATTTTATGATTTATTTGCGTACAATTCAATATGGTCCTTTCGGTCAATAATTAAATCAGATAATGTCCTATCAATCTTAATGGTGATTTGGACCTACATATAAAAACTCAATATTCCACATTCTATGCATAATTTCGAATAATTCATTATAACACTGAAAACCATGTCGTTTAACTCGATTGATAGGAACTTGTAGAAATGTTATTTTCTCTTATCCTAAATTAATGTCAGAATTTCAATTTTAAAAATTAACCATGCATTTATCATTGAGTCAATGTTTTATGTCATGTTAATCAAATCGCCATTATTTATATTTTTGAATATGTTTCAATTTATTAAATTGGAATGCGAAAGAGAGAGAGCTTAATTAGGTTATTGATTTTCTCTTTTTAAGGTCGAACATAAATCTATGCTCGAGAGATAACTGTCCATACGAATAAGGGCTATATGGATTAATCTCGAGAAAAGAGGAGCGGTAATGGTCTCTCTCAGATCGTCTGAATCCCACAACTGAATCGAATGCTTGATCTCACACGAGGAGGAGTTTGGTTTCTAACTGTTGTCCTAACGGGAAAAGTACGACATCCTAATGTGCCTCGTGTCGTCTACAAGTCAAGGTCAATTGCAAATGGGCACATTGAACTATCCATCTGGACCAATTGACTGGTTGAGAGCCCCAGAAGCTCAAGTACAAGTATCGCGGTGGCATTCTACTGCTAAGCTAATAGCCCATTGTGCCGATCTGAAAAAAAAACATTCCAACATTGTTTTTTGAGAGCCCCGAAGCTCAAGTATGAGTATCATGGTTGCATTCAACCGCTAAGCTAATAGTCCATGCATCGTGCCGATTACGAAAAAAACATCTCACCATTGTTTTTTTTTTTTCGAATAAGAAAAGGGTCCGTTTGAATTACATGTTTATAAAGCATAAACACTTTATATGAGTTTATTTTCAAAACTCATTCTGAGAGTTCTACTGTACATAAAATTTATAAAATATACTATACATAATATTTGTTTGAATCTGAGGATCTAGAACATACCCAACCTCCACTACATCCACTCTAAGCACACTTTTCAAGATGTTGAATCCATGTTCAATTTGAAAATTTATGAGTGCCCATCTGTAATAATTTTTTTTGGGTTTGAACTGTGGGGAGATAATAAAAAATGAATTTTTTATTTGCCATAAACTAAATGGTTGTCAATTGTCATCCAAACAGGCTTGTAGAACAGTATTATTATAATGCATAAACTATTTTTTATAAAGCATGAGTAAGTAATCCAAACGGACCCAAAGAGTTCAAACCATCAAATAGATACATTGGGCCACGAGACCAAAACAATACAACAACTAGACAAAACAAAACGAGAACAGAAATACGGAAAAAAATACAATTAAGTGAAGGAGAAACCAACAAACAATTAAAAAAACTACATAATCTCGGAAAGGATGAGCTAAGCACATAATTATTACATTTAATAAAAAAATATACATTCGAACATATATTCAAATAATTAAATCTCCAATAACCGTATTTAGAAAATTCCATTTTAACTCATGGCATTATGCCCTAGCTACACTAAGAAAAAACAATCTTGTATCAGTTTGTCCGATCACCGGATTTTTAATCTTTTGATTTTTTCAAACTTGTTTGATTAATTGAATTCTTACTCACTAAAAAAACATATATAGAAGTATCATCTAATGTTATCTCAAGAGTGAAGTGGAAACTAACATTTTTAAAAAGTAGGTGGACTTATAGAGAGATTAAAAGTGAACTACGAGATATATCTTAGACATTATCATTTAAAAATACACTATAAAATAGTGGCACTTAATTAACTAAAACTATTTAATTAAATTACAATACCAAAAGAAATGAGAGCGATGTGCGAGATGATGCTAATTTTGTGGGTCCACTTCTAAACGAGCCCAAACCTTTTCTCTCTCTGTCGGTGGGTATTTTAATTTTTAAGTAATTAGAATTATAAGTAATAATTAATTAATAAATAAATGGAATATTCATAAATAATATGGTATATAAATAAATAAAAATGGAATTAAATAGAAAAAAGAAGGTTCTAGTTTTGTTCCTAGCGGTGGCATGGCCGGTGCCTGTTCTTAGGCATTCTCAATCCATCCACATGAATTTTCTTGATTTTAAATTACATTGTACTAATTATTATTTAGTCAATAATCAGAATGCGCAATCTGAAAATTAGTTTACTGAACTATATAATTAGTATGTACAATCTTATGAATCAAGATCTATAACGGTCGAAAATGGAAAATACGTGGATGATTTCTTCACGATGACTTTATAAAAACGTTTTTTTTTTAAATATGTTCTTAAGACATAGGTTAAAAACTTAAAATTCTAAAAATAAATATTTTGTTGAGTTGTATTAATAATTTAGGTTTAATTAATTTTTCAATAGAATTTATTAATTTTTTTTTATAAAAAAATTTCAAGTCAACTCGCGATCTATCTCGTAATTGAATTATACTTAATACATTTATCGGGGTTTCTAATTTATGTCTTTAGGGTATAAATTAAGACCACTTGATTAATTTTTTTTTACTACGTTTTATTTATTTAGGATTTTTAAAAAATTAATTCTATAGTCTATATTATTCTTAGATTTTATTTTTAATAGCGAAGTTCTTGATATATATATTAAAAAAATTGTATACATAAATATAGTATGATATTCTTTATTGTATATGATTGTATGACGTTTTATTCCTAGTATATGATTCGAGAATGTGGTTTGGAACTTGTGATAATCCAACCCAACCTATCATCAAAACAAAATAAAATAAGTGAAATAAAACCATGAATTCTATTTGCAATTATAATAAGGACATCTATCCATGGCTTAAACCACCATTCAAAATTCCATTCTACTTGTTTGGTCTAAACAAAAATAAAATATAATTGACGGTGTCCATTTTTTTTTCCAACATAGAAGACTTGCAAGAAATTGGGTTTTTCTGCCTAACAAAAGTTCAAATTGTCTTCATTTAATCGCATTTCACGGCGCATAATTTATTTCTTGTAGTTTACACAACGACTTTTATTTTTAATAAAATTTAATTGCTCATTCTTTAATTAGTTTATGATAGTGTACGTATGTATTATTATGAACATGGTTAATTTGGGCTATCTAGAGCTTTAATAGTTGGGCCAAGACAGGTACAAGGCCCAGTTTTGACATGAAGTTAGTTTAGTTAAAGTTAAACCTTTCACTATTGCGCCTAATTCCTGTTTGATCAACCCGGCGTAACCTATATTTTGATCGAAAGTGACAACCTTCAATTTATCAAAGCCGTGTAAGGTCATTAGAGTTGTCCTTATAAGATCTAGTTGATCTAGTCAAACATTTTATGCTTATACCATTTTCAAAGCCGGGGCATCTCCCACATTTTTTGGGAAGCCAACTTAGTGGCAAACTTCATTGCATGATTGTTCCGTCGAGTTTCTCTATCCCGATTGCAGCTGACCCATGCCTTTAAAGCATTATCCGTAAGAATGCTCTAGCGCGGCCCACTTCCCGTTAGGGTTTCCCCCTAATTCTTTTCCTTATAGTAGTTTGCCAAATTCCTTGACGCAAGAAAGTATGGTTTAGTTTTTTGGTCTTGCCTTATGGCTTGTTCAGTTTAATTAGTCGATTCTATTTGGTAGGGATACGTCATTGTCCCATTTTGAATGAGATCCTCCAAAATCCAATTTCTTTATATATGTCGCCACGATGATTTAAAATCAAATTTCCTAACCAATCGATAAAGAGCACAACGTCACTTTTCCATTAAATAAATCGGGTAGTGATCAATGTACATTATTGTTAGTCTTAAATCACATCAAGGGATTCAAGGCAATGTTTGAATGTAGATGTGTGTCACTTTTACTTGATCAGAAGTACGAGACAAGATTAGGACATTCAACAAAATGATCAATGAAATTAAGAAAAAAGTTTTCGATTCGATTCTCGTAAGATAGTGTTCTTCACAAAAAAAAGTGATAATTAAACAGTAAAAGAAGAAATATAAGGATTAGTTTTGAATTGACAATTCATAATATAAGAACTAATAGAGATTAATGATTTTCCAAAGAAACAAATATCCAACTTCTCCAACAATTAGCACTATCTTATTCTCACCTCACATTTACACTTTGCCGGTGACAGTCATGATCATGTTTGGCTGTCAAACCTCCCTGTGTTTCCTGCCCACAAGGGAATAGGGTTCAGGAAAAGGCACAAACAAACAAAGCCTAGTGGCTGTCACAATTTCAACATCACCCACATGCATTGGCCCCATTTTCCCCATTCACATTCAAGAATCAAAAGTTAACATGCAAATGCAATAGTGAATATAAATTTTGGTACCACCCTTATCTATCTTCTTCATATCATTATCAAGCCATTTTTTTTATCACTGGTTCGTTAGAGCTTCGTCTTGGCTACATCTAACTCGACCCAGATTACACATCTTTCTTTTAGCGGGTGAGTTTTCGAAAAAGTATTTTTTATTTCTACTGGAGTTGAACCTCATACCTTGTGAATGAGAATCAGACCGCTTATCGTCTAAGTCAACTCCTTTTTGTTTCTTCAAGCCAATTCTAAAAAAACCGAAAAACAGATGAAATTTGAGATATGGGTAATTAATTTTTTGGTGCAAGATCCAAGATTTCATAGTAAATGATGAAATGTATGTACACACATGATTGTTACAGAGATCCACTCATCCACATTGGCCTTAGAATTGCCCATGCTTTGAGTAATTGAATTGGTACCATGATCCATGATAGAGTATCATGTGTGTTCATAACTGAATTATGGATGTAGACAATTTGGTTGGTGTAGTGTATTAGTCTCTCATTGATCTCACATGCATTGGACATCACCATCTTACAAAAGTTGTACATAAGTTTTTCCTCAAAGTGGTAGCAACTAAGTTGTGTTTGGATGCGTTAAACGTGCTTTATAAAACATGTTTTATATTGTATACAACTGTTTAATTTTGTTAAGTGAAGTTTGGATGACCCGATTATAAAGCATGTTTCAATAGCGCGCTTTAGCTTGCGTTTGAATTACCACATTTAATGTATTAGGTATGTTGCTTTAATTTACTTTAAATGGCTAGTTTACTGTACCTTACAATATTTTGTGGTAATCCAAACACGCCCTTAGTGCCCACTAATGCATAAATCTCTTATATTGCATGACATCCAAACAATTCAGATCCTTCGACAATAAACCTCGATTTTTATAGTACAATGTTATGTTAGGCCAATGTTTACTTGTATCATTGCATTTACAAAACTAGTGTACATGCAATTGCATACTTGTTATTGCTTGTTCAACAATTAATAAATCTTTATATTTTATAACATCTAAACATACCATATAGCAATGTTAGTAAATGAATAAAAAAATGTAGTAAATGAGAAGATTTTTAAAGATCATACAACCCATCGTTTATTGGTTGGACACTTTGACCAGACTTTTGGGTAATATTTTTGGTTCAAATCCTCTTTTTTTTTTTGTTGAATCGGTTCAAATCCTCTTTTTTTTAGTTGAATCGGTTCAAATCCTCTTGATGGTGGATACCGAGATTTCATTCAGAATTTTTATCAGATTCAAATTAATGGGGTTTTAATCCAAAATAAAAAGATGAAGAAGAAGAGTACAAAAAATAGTACTTGATGACAAGCAAATACAAGTATACAAATCGTACACTAGTTTTGTACATGATACAATTATATGGTTTGCCTAACATAAGATCCATTGCTCTATTGTCATGATTTTTTCTGTTTTTGTTTTTTGAGTATAAGACAAACACAAAGTATACCGGAAAAGACATCTTATCGTTTATGCAATCAAATCTCAACTTCCCTTTCTTACGTTGAAAAATAGAAATTGTTACCTGACAAAATTTCACCATGTGTATGACCAAAAGATGTAGACGACAAGAAGAAAACTCTGAAAATTAAACAGAAGGATAATGGTCAAATCATATATAAAAAGACAAGAAAATATTTATGTATAGAAAGCTTCTGTAAAGTTCTTACATTAAAGTAGACAACTTGGAGTTTGATGAATCATAAAAAGAAGTGGAATATAATTAGTGGTTACAAACAATAAGTTTAAGTAGAAGATATCATTATCAGTCGATTTCAATTGCCGACATAGTATTGTTGATAAGTTCTTGATCATAATTGTAAGGAAAGAAGCCTGTATTTTTTTAACAACGAAATTAATTAGAGGGGCCACTAATAAATTGGTATTGAGTCTTCTCATTCGATGAGAGTAAGTAAACGTGAGTCAATTACAAAGGATATAAAAGAGAAGCAACGATAAGAAAAAGTAATGTAGTCCGCCACAATATTGTTGTACCGAAGGATATGAGCGATACTCTAATCCTGAAACTGGGTGAGCAAACAGTGGATGTCTTATCTCAGCAACTCAATATCCCACGGGCAGTGCCAGTCACCATGTACGGCGTTGACCAGCTACAAGCTATCTACTTCAATCTGGATCCGGGAATGCCACAATATATGGCTTCGAGAAGTCACTTGCGAAAGACGATGGTCTCGTAGATCAGAGCAAACTGTCAACCAAACAGTACTCTGTCAAAATGGATGGGTAAACCACATGAATCCTTAAGGATAAAACTGAACGTAACCACATCATCCGAGCTAACTACACCATCAAAATTCAATTTAACAAGTACACTTATCAAGTGAAATTAGCAACTGTGTGCACTGTGCATACTAGTCCAATAGGATCCGAGTTGGGCTTCATCGAGATAAATGGTCTTTAATTTAGCTGGATCTTCAAGGCAAGTTCATTCAAAGGTAAAGAAATTACAATTGAATCCTTCAGTCCTTCCATTTCACAGCCCAGCCCATTAGTCATTTTGAGAGGCCCAGGAAACTTCATTTGCTCTTTTTAAATTTGAAATTGTCTCAAGAAATAGAGTTAAGCATCGGTTCAAAATCAAACTAAAAACCAAAATTTAGTTTAAGTTGAACTAAAATTTGGTTGCTAAACCGAAAATCAAAATTTAGTTTAAACTGAAACGAAAATCGAACCGAATTGGTTTAATTTGGTTTTGTCGATTTGAGATGGATAGAAGGTTGTTTTTTGAGAAATTCAAACCGAACTTAAATTTAAACAAAATCGAACCAACCAAAATTTGAAAAATTCCTAAATTGAGAAGAATAATATCGGTTTTCATTCGGCTTAAATTTTCACTTCAAACTAACTCATGCTTAGTGCTACCAAATAATGGAGTGCATTTGTGCATAAAGTTAACGATATTTAGAAGTTGAAATTAGGGCACCGTTTCTCTTTGTATATAACTAGGGATGATCACGGGTCGGGTCGGGTCGACCCGTGACCCGCAAGTACGGGTTGCGGGTCGACCCCCAACCAGCAAAAAAAATATTTTGGACCCGAGACCTAACTCGTGGGTCGCAAGTCTAACGGGTCGGGTCGCGGGTTGACCCGCTTAACCCGTTTAACTATGTCAATTGGGTCAAAAAATAATTTTTTTACCTAAAAACATACGGAGTATATTTTAAAAAAATGCCTGGTTTGCGAGTCTACCCGTAAATCCAACGGATTAAAAAAAATAGTTTATATATTAATAAAAGTATAAAAATATATATTTTTTAAAAAATATTGCGGGTTGTGGGCGACCCGACCCAATGAACACCCCTATATATAACCTCGCAATCCATCAAGATTCTCCTAATCAAGGATGTTACAATATCCATAGTCGTCCATCGTCGGCATCGAAGAAGAAGCGACTTTGGCCTTGATATCTTATTCTATTTGCTCTATCGGCGTGATATTCATTTTTTTTAAGGATTTTATTATCATTTTTTCTAATCTATGCCCTAAAATTGGAAAAGATTTACAAAACTATATTATACATGGTTATTTGATTTTTTTTAAATTGGAAAGGATGTGCTTATAGTCGAGGTATTTTTTTGACGATTCTTACCATTTAGTTACTACACATAAAGATATGTAAAGTAAAGTTTAACATAATCAATATTATAATTTATGAATCGTGTATGGGACGATTTAAGGATGTGTCATATCAATCAATATAGGCATTGATGTAGATGATATATTTAAAGTGCATTTAATAAAGATAGATGGTGTGAGTGAGAGAAGTATTCAATCAATATATACGCATAGACAATATCGTAAGACAAAAGTAAAAGATCATACGGAAAGGAAAGAAAAATATTTAGCGGGAATTTTGATATCCTTAGTGTTCGAAAAATCCTTAGGATCCGTAAAGTCCTTACAAAGTCCGGTTTCCTTTTACTCCTTTTTTTTATCCCTTCACCTTTTCACTTCCGACCTTATCTCCTCCTCCACTTCCATATTCGATCTCCTTTACCAAAATTTTCTTTCCACATTCTTCATGGCCGCCGCCGACGAGATTATGTGTCGTCTTAGTGCTGGTAATAGGAGATTTATGATTGAGCTTTTCTTTTTCCATACTCTTATTGGGATTACCAAGATTATACTAATAATCCTTTTGGTTAAAACTTACTTTCAATCCAAGTGGTGAAAGTGAAGATTTTCGTAGGAGAAATCGGGTTAAACACCAAAAGAGGTAAGAAAATCTAATGTTTTGTTTATATCTTGTATATTCCAAAAAATGGTTCATTTTGGTAAGAAATCGTTTCAAATTTAGGAGGAAAAACGACTTTCTAATATAAAGGACTCTAAATTGGTCAACTAACAAGCTTTGAGGAACAACTATCTAGTTAATGAAATGAAATTCTCTTCCTAATTCCTATCTTCTATGTTCTTCTCTTGTTCTAAACTTCTCCTAATCTCTCTCTAATCTCCATCGTTTTTATCAAATTGTAATCGGGACATAACAAATGACCGGAGCTATTATTGTAGCAATGGAATATATGCATATAGTAAGAGATATAGTAGAACCCTTAGGAACACAATTGGTACTATAAAGAAAACATTTGACTCGATTAAAGTTTGAGAGTAGTAGTGGGTAGTCTAAAATGTGTCAATAGAACAGAAACTACAAGAATGACAACAAATTAACACTCTCAATTTCTTGTCATACTATATACAACCATGTTTCTTCCCTCGGACACCTTATTTTGGTTATATAGTAGTCTATTATAGTACTAACACCTTGCTTATCCATTGGCTTTTTGAAATTCAAGGCACCTTCCAAATCTTAGGTCTTATTGGCTTCTACACAGCCACACTTTGGCGTTGGAGAGCCTTTCTATCATGATTGTGAGTGGTAATGACCTTATTATATTGGAGGGAGTGTGTATGAGATTATGATTGCATTAGGAGATGTCCAAGTAATATCCACAATTCTTGTTTTCTTTTTCCTCTTTTTATGTGTGACTGTGTGAGAATGTAGTGGCTTATATTAAAGAATTGCACGAACTTTTTTTTGTAGGTTGTGCTTGAGATGGATGTCCTTGACTTCACTCTCATTGTTGACGAGAAGGAGGTTGAAGGTAATAGGAGGAGATTGGAGCAACTTACTAAATCTCAAAACATCCATTTCAAGAATTAATCTTCCCTACTAAATCTCAAACTATAGAAAAAATCTGTCCCCCTCTGAAATTCTTTGGCACTGTTTGAAACCACCTTGAATAAAAGGCTATGTCTAATTTTTTTTCATATGTGCATTATGCATATAAATAATAAAACTATCATACAAATAAATTTTTAAAACTTACATATATATAGTTTACTTATGGTGGAGTTTAATAAAATCGTTATTAGTGATTTTTAAAACTCCACATATAGAGTATTTAATAAATTTCAACTAAACAAGACCGATATATATAATACTAACATATAAGTAAATTTAGGCCACTTAGAAGTTTCATATTTAACCACATCATATTTTGACACATATATTTTCTATATAAAGCAAAGTCATATTTCGATACATGTCTTTTTCATACCGTGTTGCTTGTGATCATCTAATTAGATCTTTGAAGATTGTCGTGAAATCGTTATTCACTGCTAAGTACAACATTTGGAGCTCAAGTAATGTAGTTATCAATTGTCTCAAACTCTAAAAAAAATTGATCACCTCCGGAAAATTGTGGTCATGTATTGCAATACGCAAAAGAACGATATATCCAAATTTAATATAATTTATATTCTTATTGTAAATGAAATTAAATATGAGTGTGAAAAGACTTCTAAAAAAGACTTCTTGATAAATATCCAAAATTATCTAGAGTGAGATTCATTCTTGAAATGGATATTTAACAAGAAGTCTTTCTACACACATATTTAATTTTACTTTTAAAGTCCTACATTATGAATAACTTGCAATACCAACTGTAATATTTATCTCGATAAAAAAGTCAATGGTTTAGGTGTTTTCCCCGTAAAATACCCTACTTATATAATCATCTATGAAAATCTTGTTTTATTGTCTATTGGATGAAAACTCAATGTAATATGGTAGAGTAACGACTATGAACAAATTAATTCAGATCAGGTTGCAGAGCAACTTGGGTGATAATGCACAAGGACTACTTGCATGCATGCAATGACGCCTAAAAAATCATAATCCCACACATCACAAAGGCCTTAAAGGCTAATATCATTCATAACAAAAACAAGCTCAGTGGTGAGGGTGACTCTCACCCTTGATAGATCACAGTAAAATGTCAACCATCAAGTAAGAATGTCAACCATCAAAACCGATAGACCACAGAGAAATGTGTCAACCAGCAAGTAAGACTGTAACAAGTAAGTGAGAATGTCTAAGATTGGGATCCTGTAAACTAGTAGTCATTGCGTTCAATGGTCAGCTTATGTTCAGCTTTATGTTCATCAGTATATTCACCTTTATGTTCATCTGAGCTGCATACCTTCCTAAGCTTCATTGGTCTCCTCCTCCTCCTTCAGCAACAAGGGCTTCATTGGTATCCTCCTCCTCCGGAGCAACAAAGGTGAAGTCCAGGACATCAGTCTCAAGCACGACCTGCGAAAAAAAGAGAGTATTACATTCTCACACAGTGAAAAGAGAAAAAGAGAACAATTTGAATTGTGATATTACCCGCACATCTCCAAAAAAAGTCATGATGTCAGATATGTTGCCTCCATTCACAATGCCATTCGCACCCACCACCATCATATGGAAAGGCAAGAATCCTAGAGCCCTAAAAAGAAAAGAAGAAAACTTACAGTGTGATACGTCGTAGCTGCGTGGTCGGGAGGTAAACTCACGCGTATATGGATAAGTAAGCCCATAGCCAGAATGATGTACACCCTCCTCAGATTACGGTTGTCAATGAAACTGGTAAGTGCAGCAATCACATCCCCTCCGTCATGCACTTCGATGGTGAAGATGCGGAGATAAAAACCTATGTAACCACGCATTTCAGTTTCTCAATCTACATTATAGATGCAATTCACCGTTCATAACAAAGCTTCAAAAGCAGATTCAAAATAATAACAAAGCTTCAAAAGCACATTTCAGTTTCTGAATCTACATTAAGATGCAATTCACTGCTCGTAACAAAGCTTCAAACGCAACAAAGCTTCAAAAGCAGATTGAAAATAGTTGAAATAGATAGAAATTGAACACAATCCAACCGTAATTTGCAATTGAAAAGCAGATGAACTGAAAACCACAAAACCGTACCTCTCACAATCGGAAAACAATCAAACCGTACCTCTCACAATCGGAAAACAATCAAACCGTACCTCTCACAATTGGAATCCGGGGAAGGGGAAGTGAAGAAACTGCCCGATGAGGACGAGGAGGGACATTGCCGGACATTTTCGCTTTCTCTCGACTGCGCTAGCTTTCTCTCGACTTCGTTGGCTTTCTGTGGCTCGCGTTCGCTCGATCTCTCTCTCTCGTGAAAATTGGAGGGAAAATGAGAATCGCGGATTGTATCGGGGTTTTCTATAGCATTTTATAGTGTAAGGGACTAAATATACACCGGTTATATTTGTTAATCAAACTAGTTGAAGTCAGTCCCCCGTACCATACACGGATAACATCATTATAATTTTAAATATTTTATGTATTTTAATGGAGAAATTTACACAAAAATGTATATTAAATGAAAAAAATAAATTTGTCATAAGGCCTTGGTTTATATTGATTCTATCTATATAATTCTATCTATAGGTTGAATATTTCATGCATAGGTTCATATTATTATAATACTTATAAAAAATAGAAAAAAAATACTTTAATTACTACTAACTATCTACCTTCAATCCAAAATAATACAAACTTTCAAAATAGACCAAATTTTTCATTGTTATTTTACCTTTTCATACTCATTGAATGCATAATCCTATGGAAGATTAAAGGTAAAAGAATATTCATAATAAATTCAATTAATTTTTGTATTTACTTGTATTTTATTAGATGGCTAGTCATAAATGGGCCAATAAGTGTACAAATGGGTAAAAAGACATGTATTGTGAAACGGAGGGAGTATTATTTTGTACATAAGAATTTTTTTCTTTTAACAAAACTTGGGCTCCAAGTATATTTTTTTTATCAATATGCTAAAAGTTTCTAATATAATGAATTTATTTATAAAACATATATATTTTAGTTCACACTATATTTCTTAGGAAAAATAACTTTAAATAATACCAACTATCTATCTTCAACCCAAAATAAAACCAACTTTCAAAATTACCAAGAGTAGCACAAACTATACACATATTTACCAATTATAATACTGCTATCTTTCTGGTCAAGATTCCGATGGAACTGGTGACATGGCATCCCGAAACTGATGACATGGCATGGATGACTAGGCATGACTCTAAAATAATAAATCACACCCTTCTATTCCAAAAACCCCAAATCTGACGTCTCTTCACTTTCTTGACTCTCCCTCTTAACTCTCCCAAAATTTATTTAAAATTCACTCATCTCCATTCCATTCGATTACTCAAAACCATCAATTGGAGATTAGAGTCCCTTTCCATGGCAAATGAGGAGAAGCAATCTCCGAAATCTGATTTGAAAAAAGGTATGGAAACCTCTCTACTTTGAATTTGTTTTTTTTAGGGTTCATACCTTCTCTACCAAATAAAATTTTGATTCTAGAGTAATTGTGTTTGTTTTGGCTGAATTTTTTACGTGCATAATTTGAATTTTTTGCAAATAGAGACTATTAGGGGTGGAGATCTGAGGGGTGGTGTTGAGTTTTTAGAGTGCTAGAAAATATTTCATAAGACTTGATATTTAGCTTGAAGATTGTCTGTAAGGCATGGTATTTCTAAGAGCCCAAATGCCTCATTATTCTGAAACAAGAATTACGAAACAATTTTAAAATTATACTTTCTTACTACGTGCTTGATTGGATACATACCTTATTACATTGTAAGCATTTGGCGTGGTCTGAATTCTTTAGCCTTTAACAAACTTCTTTGCATGTAGTAGCTCATGTAATATATAGAAAGGTCAATGTTCACGTATTTCATATAAGGGTTCATATATAACATTAATGAGTTCATGTATTTTTTTCTCGTATGTCCATATATATCATTTGGTTGTTAAAATGTCTAATTAGGTTCACATAATTTATATAAAATTTAGATGTTCGTGTACTTTTTTTAATAAAGGTTCATGTATAACACTGATAAGTTCATGTATTTTGTTCACATATTCATATATAAATATAGTGATATAATATATCTTGAGTAAATATCAGTTGCATGTACATATATGTAGAGTGCACAATTATATTATGGTCATGGATATATTTAGTTTCCACACTCATATGTTCTATATTTAGTGTAGCCACATCTAGTAAGGTAAATATATATACTCTTGTGCACTCATATTAGATGATCTCATAGCCTTGGTTTGTTTTGCTCTTTGAATACGTCTTTGTTATCCATGAACAAATAATTGATTTTGTCATAGTGTATTAGCTCAAAGGGTAGAGCAATGTGTTGATAGTTGATACACATGGATGTGGGTTCGAATCCCTCATAGGCTACATATTATGCTTGTGATGTTTCAATTCAAAATCGAGTTCTCTTATATCATGTTCAAAATCATATATGTGTATATTACCTTGACGTTCATATATTGACTTTTTATGTTCACACATTTACTATGTATGTTCACATATTTTTGAACAAAAGTCCTTATATTTTACGAAGTTATTTACTAGCATTCAAGTCTTAATATGCTATTTATCAACCTTGACTTTTATAGTAGCCTCCTTTGCTACATTTAACTCATTTAAAGTCTCATTGAGAACATCTCTTAGCTTCTTTGTTACCTCCCTTACTATGGTTTAAGAACTCAGTACATGTTTAAAATGGTGGATTTTGTGTCAAATTTATGATGTTGCACAACCATTTTTCATGTTCATAAATATATATTACCTTTGTATTCACATGTTGAATGTGTATGTTCGTTTATTTTCGAACAAGGATAAAATCTTTATAAGACGATTCATTAATGTTAGTATATATTTCTTAATGTTCATATATTGAGTATGTATGTTCACATATATATTTCAAAACAAGGTCCTTATGTTTTACGAAGTCAAATACTAGCATTCTAGTTAAGTTACAATTTCTCAAACTTAGCTTTCACTCAAGCTATAGAAAGTCAGTTATATATTTGCATATTTGTTCTGATTTTTAGTGTATAAAATAAGTAAATAAAAAATTATAGAATTCCATACCATTCATGTAAGCTCTAAACTGATATGGCATCAAGGTTCAATTATCGACTTCATGTAAGCTCCAACCTCTGCCTAATGCTATTAAAATGGAGGCTTCTTATCAGTTGCAATCTTCTACCCTCATCAATACTTTTCATTGAAACCACTGAAACCCCATACTCAAACCTCTAAATTTTCTTAATTTCTTCTTCAAAATTCCAATTTGATCAAAAGCTAACTCAATTGTCCATCTCAACCTCTAATTGCTTTTCACATATGACCATTCAATAATTCACATAGAATGTTGGTAATGAAATCATCATTATCATCATCATCCTCATCATCATGATGTTCGTAATGATAGATCGAAGGTCAAAGGAATAATAGTACACAAATCGTTGGATTAATTATCATTATTGTCTTTTAGGCATTTCATTGAACAAGTTCAATACATATCACAAAACCAAGCATACAAAATCAAAAAAGTCATAAACTCAATAATGGAGGATTCAACAACTACAAAACAAGATGAATAAAAGGACATTGAGTTCATTATGCACTTAATTAATCATTAATTTGATTTTAGGTTGAAAATAACCATCCATTGATATGATTTGCATTGAGTACAAATCAAAATCAAATGAAAAATCATACTCATATCTGACTCCATAGCAAAGAGAAACCGAAAATTTGATAGATATAATGATAAATTTCAATAAAATCAACACAAACCAAACAATTATAATGAAAGAGGAAAAAACTGCGATTTACGGAGAAGAACACTTGGAGAAGATGATAGTAAGACCAAAAAGACCGAAATACCCCTAAAACCTAAAAAATAAAATCAATCCCGTATACACCTTAACCGTCCGATAACGCGAGATCTACAGTTTATAATAGTTTTCAGTTTTCACAATAAGCGACGTTTCTATTTGATTCAAATCCATTATTTTATTAGTTTGTTTTAGATTTGATTATTTCGTACATGACCTTTTTTCGGGAAATTCGGGATAATACTCTTTAGTTTTGTACTTTTTTTAGTGGTGCACGAGTGGACTAGTATTAAAACTTGGGTACCAAACATAAAAAGCTAATTTTCCATAAAAAGCAACCACCCTTAAATTATGCTACTTTTTAAAAAACCACCCATAAAAAGCTAATTTTCACAAAACCACCCATAAACAAAAAAAGCTTTCAATTAACCACCCCTAAAAAGCTAATTTTCACAAAACCACCCATAAAAACAAAAAGTTTTCAATTAATCACCCAAATCCTAAATTTATAATTTTCCATTAATATTTTAACATGTAAAGATATTTATACCCTTATCATCATTCTTTTTTTTTCTTCTAATTATCATTTTATAGTTGATAAAAGGAGAAGAATAATAGCTCGTTAACCTCTTTTATGTATTGTTCAAGCTTAACTTTATCAATAATGACAAATTGTCGAGATTGAAGTCGACAACTTCAAACTTCCAAAACCCATGTTGATGCAAGTTCTCTTCTTTTCGCATTACTTTATATAAATAAATCTCTAATAAATGAGTAAGCATAAGGATATAAAGGCCTTTTTTTTACAAAAATAGGATTGGGTGATTTTTTGAAAGTTTTTTATTTTTATGGGTAGTTTTATTAAAATTAGCTTTTTAGGGGTGGTTAATTAAAAGCTTTTTGTGTTTATGGGTGGTTTTGTGAAAATTAACTTTTTATGGGTGGTTTTCTGAAAAGTAGCATAATTTAAGGGTGGTTTTGTGTAATTTACTCAAACTTTTTTTTTGAACACTACTCAATAAAGTACAAAAAAATTTATTTTATTTTCTAAACGACAAGTAGTAGTAGTAGTTGTAGTAAGTTCAGTTCAAATGCTACGTTTTTTCAAAGTTTACCTTTTGTCTTTGGCAATAAATTGCGATGGGTGGGGGAAAACCAAACCACCCTTAAAATCGAAGTTTCCTTAAAATGCCCTTACAAAATATAACATGTCAATGCTTATTAGGTGGTGTTAACGGAAATTTAAGAGAGATTTGATGAAATTTTGGTTTTTAAAGGTGGTTTTGTGCACAAATTTATAATTCATGGATAGTTTTGTGAAATTCCCAAATATAAGGTGATTTTGTGTAAAAACACATTTTTTTAAATGGTGTTTTTTTTGTCACTTTTTGACATATATAAACCTCCAACTAAAATTATGCTATCATAAGAAAGTGGCACGAGTATATACATTTTATGTTTCTTTCTTTGTTATTGCCTGATAAATAATTGCATAGTAACAAGTAGAGTTGTCAAAAGTTGACATAATCCGCTAATCCGACCCGAACTGTCCGATAATTTTAAGATCAAGACCCAAAAATTTGAACCCGAAACCCGAAATCTACCGAACCTGATTGAACCCGAAACCCGTTGGGTTGATCGATTAAGTATATTTATAGAATTTTTAAATTTTATTTTGAAAGTTATAATTTATTTTATTATTAAAATAAATGAAAATAATATAATATAATAAAAATTTATTATTTAATTAATAACAAAAAAATGATATTTTAGACCCGTTGGTCAACCCGACCCAACCGAAAACCCGCTACAACCCGACCCGATTGATCCATGACCCATAACGAAACTGAACACTATTCAAACCGAACCCGAAATGACCGAATCCGAACCCGCAGTGTTCAAACCTGACATTATTCAAACCGAAGCCGAAATGACCGAATCCGTACCCGTCCAACCCGATTGACAGGTCTGTCAAGACATTTTTGTTACTCAAAAAGCACTGTAGAATGAGTGTGCTGTGTTTAAAGCAAATATGAAGCCTGAAGAAGGCTCAATGGAGAATGCATTGCTTGCTGAATTCTGAACTTCAAGACTAATGTGCAATTTCAGAAGGGGAAAAAAACTGATTTTTTTAAGGAAGAGGAAGTATGCATTTGCTTATTGTGACCAATACATGGCTTTTTGGAAACAATATAATACACCAAAACACACAGCTTGTCTACTCAACTAAAAAGTAAACAGAAACAAACCTCTGCTAAGACACCAAAATCCAAATCAAACAACAACTCATTTGAAAGCAAATAGATCAATCAAGTGATCTAACCCATATGCAATTTTGGGTCAGTAGTGAAATAAAAAACCTAGTCCTTGTATTTCATGTCAGACATGGCGAATCCGGGCATCTCATACAAAGCCGAAAACTTTTCGACATCAACCTTGAGTGCTTCAATCTCCTTGTTGTTCACCAACCCTTTGTTGAAGTCCTTGAGGAGCTTGCCATGCTCCTTTTGGATGCTCAAGGTGATGTTGACGGCTCTGTGGAGGAACTCGCCGATTTGTTCAAAGTCCTTCTCCACCAACCCTCTTGAAGTCATGGCAGGAGTACCTAATAGCCACAAGTTCCATGTCAATACAAAAAAAACTTAGGCCTGAGGATGGAAAGTTTGACAAGAAAGTAGAGAAAGAGTTCAAGTTGTCAAGAAAATGTAATTACATGCTAATAATTTAAGTTTAGTATTGATAAGTATCTAAACTGACTGGGAAATGAGGTGTTTTAATGTGCAATTTCATTCAAGTAAATGCATGTAATTATGTCACTATCAGCCTTAGGATTTAGCTTCAATTTTCAATGCTACTATGAGGAATTAGGATTATGGTGTGGTTGGTAAGATAAATTAAAAAAAAAAAACTATGTTAATTTTGAAAGGCTAAGTCAAAAAAGTTGGGTGGGTGGGGCTGGGTGGAAAGGGAGGTGCCGTCCATGCAACAAATGATGAAACATTCAGATTTCATTTACCCAACAACTTCAATTCAGAAAATTTTAAGGAAAAAAGGTTGCCAGGTCATTTCTGAATTATTAGAGCTATCAAAGGCTAGATTTCATACCAATCCTTACACCTCCGGGGGCCAAGGCACTGCTGTCACCAAACACAGCATTCTTGTTGATGGTAATGTTGCACAGATCACAGAGCTTCTCAACCTTGTTGCCTGTATAAACATAACACATAACAAGATGAATCAACTATTCTTGTCTAGCTTACTAAGAAGAAATGAGATAAGAATCTATATATATATATATACTTGGACTTTCAATTTCTTACCTGTCAGACCAAGAGGGCGAAGATCCCAGAGGACGAGGTGATTCTCAGTTCCACCAGTAACCAAACTGTAGCCCTTTCCCATCAGAAAGTTACCAAGGGCAACTGCATTGGCCTTAACTTGCTTAGCATAGGCCTTGAACCCAGGAGACATAGCCTGCTTTAAAGCAACAGCCAGGGCTCCAATTTGATGATTGTGTGGACCTCCCTGAAGTGAAGGGAAGACAGCAAAGTTGATCTTGTCTTCAAATTCATAGACGGCGTCTTCAGGCTGGCCCTTCTTTGGTGGCTTGGGTCCCTTACGGTAGAAAATCATACCAGCTCTAGGACCTCGAAGAGACTTGTGGGTAGTTGTGGTGACAATGTCACAGTACTCAAATGGGCTGTTAACTTCCTGCACAACCATGACATTTTTTTGGTTACCTAATTTTTATTTCTTCCTCAATGAAATGCATTACAATTGTACACATCAGCAACTGGACTTAAGCAAAAGTTGTAGATAGTAGAAACTAATACAAGATGCTAACAAGTAATGTGTCATTGGATCTCAAAGTTCGCATCCATTATAGAACTTAAATCAATACAGTACAAATTAAAACCATATCCAACATAGTTTCTCATCTTCTTGCACAACCATGACATTTTTTTCACTCTTTTAATTTCTTCTTGAATGAAACGCATTGATACTAGTATACAGATTAGACCATGTTTATCTCTATACATATGCTTTATATAGGAGATAATAAAGTTGGCAGTGATCCTCAGAAGCAATAATTCACGCAACCTTATATATCATAGAATTAACGCTTCTTTATATTGAATCCAACTAATTGGATTTCTGTACACGGGAAAAAGATCTAGATGCAAATTATCAATAAATATGCTCAGTGGTGAAATTCATTGAAGAAAATACAGATCCAATTTTGTATACTTTGTCTATACTCTTCAGTCTTCACTCACTCCTACTCTCTACCAACTATATAAACAAGATCCAATCTTTCAAGACAAGCAATCAAACAATAGTTTGTCAATTATCAATAATTAGTTATCTCTACACATTTGCTTCATATAGCAGATACTGTAATAAATTGGCAGTGCTCCTCGAAAGCAGCCATTCATGCATTATAATATTTCATAGCATTAACGCATCTTTATATTGAATCTATCTAATTAAGTTTCTTCACATGGAAAAATAAATCCATCACAAGATGCAAGTAATCAATAAATAAGTAAAGAGTAACAACACAATGCTCAGTGGTCAATTTCAGACAACAAAATGCAGATCTAATTTCTTATACTTTGTCTTCACTCATCACACCAAGATCCAAACTTTCAAGACAAACAATCAAACAATAACACATACCTGAGCAGCAACAAGGCCACTAGTGTGAGCCATGTCACAAAGTAAAAGAGCACCACACTTATCAGCAACTGCCCTGAGCTTTGCATATTCCCAGTCCCTGGGGTAAGCACTCCCACCACAGATGATCAATTTGGGCCTGAAATCCAAGGCCTTCTCCTCCAGCCTATCGTAGTCAATGTATCCAGTCTGGGAGTTCACCTTGTAAGGCAAGCTCTCAAAGTAAATCGAAGTAGCCGAAATCTTCTTTCCACCAGCAGTGTAGTATCCATGAGTCAAGTGTCCACCAGACGGCAAATCTAGACCCATGATCCTGATCACAACATCATTTTCACATTAGCAATCTGAAAGCAGATCTAAAAACAAAATTTGACAAAAAGCTAACATGCAATAAGATCCTGATCTCACATCATTCCAAAACCCTAACAAATCCAAATTCCAATCAGATCAAATCACGCCATTCCAAAACCCTAATTCGGAACACAATCGATCTAAAAACGGATCCAATTTCAAAATCACAGATCGAGCAAACCTGTCGTGAGGATTGAGGACGGCGGTGTAAGCGGCGAAGTTGGCGGGGCTGCCGGAGTAAGGCTGGACATTGACGCCCCATTTGGTGGAGTCAAGGTGGAAGCACTCGAGAGCGCGGGAGCGGCAGAGGTTCTCGATCTGGTCGATGTACTCGTTGCCGCCGTAGTAGCGGGCGCCAGGCATGCCCTCGGAGTACTTGTTGGTGAGGGCGCTGCCGAGGGCTTCGATGACGGCGAAGGAGGTGAAGTTCTCGGAGGCGATGAGCTCGATGCCTCTGCATTGGCGGCGCTTCTCCTTCTCGATGAGGTCGTGGATCTCGGGGTCGACCTGCTCGAGCGAGGTGTTTCCCCAGGAAGAGACGGAATCCATGGCTGAATTGAGATGGAGATGGGAGATGGGATATGGAGAGAAACAGAGAGCAGCGCACAGAGGAAGGTGGGGAAATGGTTGAGATTTATAGAGGGGAGTGAGTGTGGAGTTGCAGGTGGTGTCGGTTAGGGGAATAGGATATTATTACTAAATCGGATAACCGGATGACTGTAAATTAGGATTATGGATGGCAACCGGATATCCGATAAAATCGATCCGAAAATGGATGAAAAATCGACAAAATCGGGTGAAAACGGATGATGGGTGTTTGGGTATATGTTTGAGGGGTCAATTCACATGATCTAACAGACTCGAAAAATCACCCAACTCGGCTCAATCTCATTCAACTCGATCAGTCAATATTTGCAAATTATAGGAATCTCTATTCATGTCGAACAAAGTGGCAATGAGCTTATCTAATGAAGATTATAGAGGATTATAAGGATGTTTAAAACTCTTCATTTGCAATCATATTTATTTGTATAATATGAGTATTTAAAAAATAAGCTTAAGAAGAAATATAGTTGAATTCTGCAATTTACTTCATTGTCCAATTTTACGACGGTTTTGAAGGAGATTATACGACTTAAAAGTATTATTTTAATATCAATGGCTAGGTTGAGCAATGCTTGGAAAAATATACGATCCAACCCGAAACCGTCGAATTTTAGATGATTCAAGTAATACTTGTCGAAATTTTCAAATCATAGGTCATGTATGTGACCATGGTACTTTTTTGGTCAGAATTTCAATTGATTTTTCAGTAAAACTCATTTGACATATGGTACTTCTTATTATCCTAATTGGTGTGTTGAATCTCTAAGTTAAATGTCAGCCACCTACCACCACTATAGTTTTGGCAAGATTGAGTATACTATATAATTGTATAATACGATCAATTCTCTACATGCCATGAAAAAGCGAATAAATTAAAATTGGAGTTTTTTGTGAGCCCACACAAATATATTTTAACTAGTGTTATTCCCGTATTATATACGGGTGATTATAAAAATACATAAATTATTTTTTAATATTAATAAAATACTTTTAATTTTATAGTCTTAACTTACTTTTAAATACTCATTTAATACAACTCAATATATTCAAAATACAATTTTTTTAAAAAGAAAAATCATGAAATATAAAGTAAAATTATAGCTCAAGTAAAATCTACAACAAATAGTGAGTTTTCAAAACATTTTCATTTAAAGGCTCAATAAAATATACTATTTATAATTCAATAATAAATAGACATAATTTTCAAAGTCCAATATATTGTAAGAAACTTGTGCTTAAGTCAATAAGAAATTAGTCTATCTAACAACAAAGGGAAATAATGCATAATATATATTTTTTTCTTACCTATGCTAGACAATCCTTTATTAAATTTAGGCAGAAATGTCTTATCATGTACTTCACACAAACTAAATAAAATTACAAAGCCCAATAGCCTTTTATAAATTTTGATGGAGATGAAAAGGTGTGCTGGTTTCACATGGAGTGGGGAAGTGGGGATTTGTAGAGAATTTGGATAAAATTTATTAAAGTAATTAAAAATTTTACATGGAGTGGGGAAGTGGGGGAGATAATGGAAAATTTTAAATATAATTTATTAAAATAATTTTTTTTTTTCACATTCTAACTGTGGCTTAATTTTTTGTAGAGACTTGGTTTTTGCACTAGGTAGATTAGAAGGATATTTTTATTGGCTTAAATGTTAAGTATGTATATAATTAGTATTCATATTCGGTGTTTTACATATATATTCTTATGTTAATATGAAACTAGTATACGCTAATATACAAAAATATCGATATCAGTGATATCAATTGATACATATCAAAGTGTTATTTTAATATACAAAAAAATGGTATCACAAGAGATATATGTATACCAATATTTAATATCTTGATATCACACATACTCATACTCATGTATTAACAATACAAATACTAAATATATTTACTAATACCAAACAAGCCCTACAAATATTATTAGAACATCCTTCGTTCCCACATAAGACCTAAAAAAATAAACCAGATTAGTATATAAATTTATGAGTTAGGCTCCGTTCGGTAATGGGTAGTTGATGTAGTTGATTTGAGTTTATAGAGTTGATGGAGTTGATAGTAGTTGATATTTTACAAAAGATATAAGGTCGGGGAAGGTACATTATGTAGTTGATGTAGTTGATTTGGGAGTAGTTGAAGTTTTTTTGACATTGCCGAACGAAGCCTTACTCATCCGACTAGGACCTCGTTGAACTTGTTGGTGTACTATACCAAGTCAATTATTGTATTACCCCCTTAAAGTCACTACTTAAACATCATTAGTTATTAAATTACCAACTTAATTAATTGCTACAATGAGAAGGATTTGGCCTTTAATGGCTGAGTGGTGACCACGATATACATATCATGGAACGCCAAGAGTTGGTGAGTGGGAAATTGGTGGCTTGGTTTGTAGCTTCACGTATCGATGACATTTACATTTCAACTCGCACACCACCAACCCACTTGACACCGATGCCGCCTCTTCTTCTCACACTCCCAATTCATGTTCACTTTCTAATATCGATTGAAAATTCAATCGATACATGTGTCTTTGTTAAATGTCATATATATATATATATATATATATTTAATATTATAATTTATAATTGTTAAAAATTGTATTTTCACATGTAAGTGAGTCATGACCACCGAACTAAGCCGTCACTGATAATAATAAACACGATCGGAAAAGAAGTGAGACTGTCATCCACCAGCTTAATTCACAGTTATTCGAATTCGGCTCTTTGGAAAAATTAGAAACAAACAATAAGCAAGAAAGCGCGGCCACACTATAAGCAGCTATCCCGCACTTTCATTCCGCGATCGCGGTACTGTTCATCCGCCCACTTTTGTCTTCTTTTCAGCCTAAACGTGAATCTGGCTTCAAAACCTAACAGGCGTGGGTGAACGAGTGAGAGTCTGTGAGCGCTTGCTCTTGCGTGTAAGCATATGGACAATCATCATCTAGGACTGATTGCGAAGAAGCAACTCACCGTAAATGATCGATTCTCCTTCATACTCTCTTTCGTTGTATTAGATACAACCACAAAAGTACTCTTCTGTCACATGGCATGTTATAAAGTGTAAACTAATAAAAACTCCATATATTACACAAAATATTCAAAGATTTTTTAAGGGTTGTCCCAGAAATGTGAGTTTGAACTGCTTCGGTGGTATATATGGAAAAACCGATATCGAAAAGATTTTCTCCAAAACGAGGCTACAAAGTATTTGTCTCAAAGGTACAGTGATATTTAACCGGTAAGCCAAAGACATGACAAAAAAATTAGAAAAATAAACGCTTTTCAACCAAAGTCCAATTAGAGACTTATAAATATTACTCTAAATAATTTAACTGTTTAATTAAATGTATGAAGGTGAAATCACATGTTGTTAATGATATATGATCCACTTCTTTCTACCAAAAAAAAACGATATATGATCCACTTCTAAATTGTGAGGATTTGATCAATGTTATGCAAAAAGGTTACGATAAACTTTACATTTTAAAATTATTACACGTTTATACCAGTCGCATCAATCATTACAATTAAGTTAGGTAGATTAGAATTTTGGGACTTGTAAATTAATAACCCTAGTTAAATAGCTACACATCTTACCGAATTTTTTTTACATAGTGGTTAGTGGGACCAATGTTGGACTTAAGGTATTTGAAAGTTCAGATTACAATTAACATTAGATCAAAGTAGGTGAGCTGGTTTTGGATTAAACAACTCATAATCTAAAATGTATATTGTCATTGTCATTAAGGTTGGTTTTTATTTTTTTTGATGGAAAGGTTGGTTTTTATTCACTTACCTGTAAATCTGTAATCCCTATCTTATTATATTGACTTGTCATTTGTCAATTGGTTAATTAGCATAAATTTTATTTGGTGATAAGACTATATATTGAATTTAGTCACTAAAAATGTGTTTATTTAGCTCCACAACTTCCATAAAATCAAAAGTTTATTTAATTTTTTTGGCTTTTTTTTTGTAATAATGAGAGTATTTCTTAATATATAATATTGAAAAGTTTGCAATAATAAATACCCCATGGTCACAAATTATCTCCGTAATATAGACAAATTTTGATTTTAATTTTATGGTTTTAGGAACTAAAATTCTAAAAAAAATTATAAATCTTTTTAAGAAAATTAAATAAACATATATAATATTTTTAAATTTGAGATTTTTAATCTATCCTCTTAAAACATAAGTTAGAAAAATACTTAAGTTTATCATGTGCTCATATCTTCCCATGCTTTAACATCATGACAACATAAAAAGTCACAAGGAAAAAGAGAAAAAGTAAAAAAGTATTTAATAAATAACCCGATAATATATTAAATGGGAAAAATGAAAGTAAACATAAATAATGTGTCGGTTTGCCGCTGTGCTGACCAATGAACCGATCTGTATCGCCAAATCAGAATTCACAGCCGTGGGCCCATATCTCACCAACTACCATTTGAAATATCTTATTGAAATTCTAAAATTACCAAAAAAATGTCATATTTTGTTAAAAAAATTAAAAATTGTCCTTGGAATTTTTTAGAAAAAATTATTTAAAATAATTTCAACTTTTACTTATTTATTTTAAATAATACCAACTTTCATTTTTACTAGTTTTAGTATCGACTTTTACTATATTTATCAATATTGATGCGAGATTGTTTCCGGTGAAAAAATCCGATAATTTTTTGATAATTCCAATCCCTAGACTCTAAATCTGTTGTTGAGCCGACATCGGTGAACATGAAAAGCGATAACGAGGGAGACTTCTGAAAGGGAGCATCAAGAGCCGACATAGATGAAAGGGAGGCTTTCAGAAACGTCGTTCAGCTCTTTCAATTCATGGAGAAGATATCTAAATCTTCCTCTACTAAGTGAAAGTTGGTATTATTTTAAATAAATGAGTGAAAGTTGAGATTATTTCAAGTAATTTTTCCAATTATTGTAAGGGTTCAACCTGAACCCGGTCTAGTAGCAGCCCATTTACCAACCCCGACCCACACAATAACCCAATTGGCAATCACCGTCAACAAATCTGACCGTCCATCCTCCAATATGAAATCTAAACCGTCCGTTTCATCGCTCGATCTAATTATAAATACCTCCTCACTCTAAGCTAATTATGTGCTTCGCCCTCATCTCTTCCCTCCCCATAACAGAGAAAAATATCTCTGTTATCTTTCTCCATTTCTATCCAGATCTGAGATCTGATTTCCATGGCTCTTTCAGTTGAGAAGACGAGCTCCGGCCGGGAGTACAAGGTCAAGGACATGTCCCTTGCCGACTTCGGTCGCCTCGAGCTCGAGCTCGCTGAGGTCGAGATGCCGGGACTCATGGCTTGCCGTACTGAATTCGGCCCTTCCCAGCCGTTCAAGGGCGCCAGGATCACTGGATCTCTTCACATGACGATCCAGACCGCCGTTCTGATCGAGACTCTCACCGCTCTCGGTGCTGAGGTCCGCTGGTGCTCTTGCAACATCTTCTCCACTCAGGTAACTTCCCTTATTCTAGTTACAATCGACATTTACTCGGATTTGCACTTCGTTCAAGGTATTAGATCTAGTATTGTCTATATTGTGATTTGGCAATGCTTAATCGATAATTTTTGCTAAGTAGTGTAGGATTGGTGGTTGTATTTGTAAAATGACTATGGTTAGGTATTTACGGATTTATAAATGTGCTCAGATCTGGATTGGTTTTTGATGAAATTCAGTAGTGTAAGATTTATGGCTGCTGGTTAATTGGTAATTTGAAAACGGAACTGGTTAGGTAATTTTGATTTTCCGATCTCGCCAATAATATAGCATTCTAGTTCTCACTTTGTTGTTAAAGGAAACTGAATCTGTTAATGCTGCGGAAATGATGGTTCTGTCAATTGAATTTGTAAATGCTGAACTCTGAAGAGCTAGATCTCGATATAAATTGGGTGCTGTTATTAGTCAATGTGTTACCTGCAATTAGAACTCCTGAATGTTGCTTACTGATGCAATCTGATAAACCTTCTGCAGTTGTTCTTATGTATTTGCTCATTATGTACAATTGCCATTGTAGGACCATGCCGCTGCTGCCATTGCTAGGGACAGCGCTGCTGTCTTTGCCTGGAAGGGAGAGACCCTACAGGAGTACTGGTGGTGCACGGAGAGAGCATTGGACTGGGGCCCTGGTGGTGGCCCTGACCTCATTGTGGATGATGGTGGTGACGCTACCCTCTTGATCCACGAGGGTGTTAAGGCTGAGGAGGAGTATGCTAAGTCTGGCAAGATCCCAGACCCGACCTCCACCGACAATGTGGAATTCCAGCTTGTCCTCACTATTATCAGGGACGGGTTGAAGGCTGACCCCATGAAGTACCACAAGATGAAGGACAGATTGGTCGGTGTTTCTGAGGAGACCACCACTGGTGTCAAGAGGCTCTACCAAATGCAGGCTAATGGAACTCTCTTGTTCCCAGCCATCAATGTCAATGACTCTGTCACCAAGAGCAAGGTATATGAAACTGTATTTACTGCTTATATTACTTAATATTTCCATGTATCATTCATTTATTGTGAATAATTGATGCACAATAGTTCGTCTGTTGGCCTTGTTTAGTTATATATATTACAATGATATAGGCAAAAACTGACCCTGCAGTGATTATAATTACTTGCTTTGTGGATCATGAATATAAATTTGATTTGTGGGTAGTGTATAACAAATCCGTCCAATAATGTTTCTATGTTTTCAATTCGTTCTACAATAAACTGGATTTCTTATGGTTAAGAGAACTGCATTGTTGTTTGCTATGGCTAGATGTGTCCATTTTAACAGTTCTTGCATTTTAATGCCATTTATTCTCTTGCTTCACTCACAAAGTCAAAAGAATGACTTGGAATTTACATTCATTATAGGTTTCCTAAAACATTTGCCTAATATGTGCTCTGTTTTTGTGTCTTTGTAGTTTGACAACTTGTACGGGTGCCGTCACTCTCTCCCCGACGGTCTGATGAGGGCCACTGATGTCATGATTGCCGGCAAGGTCGGTCTTGTCTGCGGTTACGGAGATGTTGGAAAGGGTTGTGCTGCTGCCTTGAAGGCGGCCGGTGCCCGTGTGATTGTGACAGAAATCGACCCAATCTGTGCTCTCCAGGCTACTATGGAAGGATACCAAGTCCTCACCTTGGAAGACGTGGTTGCTGACGCCGACATCTTTGTGACCACCACAGGTAACAAAGACATCATCATGGTTGACCACATGAGGAAAATGAAGAACAACGCCATTGTCTGCAACATCGGTCACTTTGACAATGAAATCGACATGCTCGGTCTTGAATCTTACCCGGGTGTTAAGAGGATCACCATCAAGCCACAAACCGACAGGTTTTTCTTCCCGGACACCAAGAAGGGAGTCATTATTTTAGCCGAGGGCCGTCTCATGAACTTGGGCTGTGCTACCGGACACCCCAGCTTTGTGATGTCTTGCTCGTTCACCAACCAAGTGATCGCTCAGCTTGAGCTCTGGAACGAGAAGGCTTCCGGAAAGTACAAGAAGGAAGTGTACGTCTTGCCTAAGCACCTTGATGAGAAGGTTGCCGCCCTTCATCTTGGAAAGCTCGGCGCCAAGCTCACTAAGCTGTCCAAAGACCAGGCTGACTACATTAGCGTTCCAGTTGAGGGTCCTTACAAGCCTCTCCACTACAGGTACTAGAGAAATTGAAATTGAGATTGGATGTTGATTCTTTTTTCCCCAGCAATGCTTGTTACTAGTTTTCGGTTGTTTTGTTTTCGAGTGGTGTGGGATTTGGAGATGTTTTGGGATGAATCATGTGTCTTTTTGTAAGACCAGTGGGATTGAATAAGGTGTGTGTTTGGGATGTGTTGTAGTTGTTGCAGTCAGTATGCTGCATTCTTGCTTGAGCTTGCAAAATCAAAAGAAAAAGGGAAATGTAGGTTTTGTTCTAATGTTTTAATGCAAAATTGGCAGTTTTGCCTCCAAATTCCCCTTTCTTGAATGAGTTTGGTTGTTTGCTTTGCTTTACAATTTAATCACATTACTGTGCTGCATTTACACCAGTAATTGTATGTAGTAAAGAACATTTGTACCAATACAAAATTAAACCAAACAGAATCCAGAAATATCTTATACATAGAAACAATGAAGAGATGGCCATCAAATTCTGATATCAATACAATGTGCATACTATAAATAAGAGCTGAGGCATAGTTGAACTTAAAATTCATCTTAAAATGACCCAAAACCAATCAAACCAGAATCACATGACTATCAATTACAACATTTTAAAATGACCCAATTTAGAATAAAATAGAACACAAGAAAGTTTAAACTGAAAAGAGATAACAAGTTAACCAATATGCTTTCTATAATTCAATATGGAGTATGATCTTATAACTTATTAATAGTAAAACTAGGAAGCAAACTAAATTGTGAAAATTTGTCCAATGTGTATGCAAAGGGATATGCTAAACTTATTCACTTTAGAATATTTGCACATTTATACCAATAACTTCCATCATTACAATTAGGATGGGTTGGATTAGAATTTGTGGCATGTAAAATAACCCTATTTATAAATCCCACATAGTGTTTAGTGGGGATCAATGTGTTGGGCTTGGGTTATTTGGAAGTTTTGATTACTACAAGATCAAAGTAGGTGAAGTTGTTTTTAGATTAAACAACTATTACTCGAAAATAAATATTTGTATTTGTCAACAATGTTGGTTGTAATTTCACTTACTTCAACATTTTTTTATGACATCTTATTAGTTCTTACAAAAGAAGTGCACATATAGTTCCATAGTTTCATGTATTTAAAATTCTTTATTTTTTGAACAAAATATTGCCATAGTGAGAGTGGATTTCTTTATTTTTTTTATTAATATATAACATTAAAAGGTTTACAATAAGAAAAGACACCATGACCAAAACTTATACGATTTTACATTTAATAAAAAATAATAAGTTGAAAAATATAAGAATGACAATGGGGCGGTTTGGAGACGATGGAGTACTTCCATCACCCGAACCGACCTTAATACTTACATACTCGACCGGAAAAAAAACTATGAGTGTCACGGAACTTGAACTGCTTGAAATTCGTCGGTTTTGGGGTTGGATTGGTTGTTTTTCGGGTGTTATTTAACTTGGTCATTGTTATTAAAATCATACTCATACTGATAGAATCTCAGTCAAAATCACATTTAACTAGAATCAAACATTTGAATAAATTGAAGAATTCAAGTACATTCTTTTTGGACTCAAGTTTCAAAGACTCTTATTATGAAAATTATTATATTACACATGACTTACTTGAACTTATTTATAACCTTCATCGTGTAAGTTGATTTCTATAATCTTCATTATATAATAGAGATTCCTCTACAATCCACAAGTCAAGATATGTCTTATATTTAGGTCGAGTGAGATCGAATGAAGTGATCACCCGCACCCCACCCGAACACTCAAAACCCGATAAGTTTTCACCTTCTTTTAAGATTGATTTTGTTGAATATTTATCGAATGCGGTTAAAACAATCATCCCTAGAAAATGAAGGAAAAAATAAATAATTTTGTGGTGACACTATTTTAAATAGTGACCAAAATTTTCTTCTATACTCCATTATTTTAATTAAGTATATCAAAATTTTATTGTTAAATATTTAATTTGAAAAGAGACATATTTTAGTGGCGATTAAATATCATTTTTAAAAAAACTCACCAAATATGTATCGCTTTTGTGAGTGTGCCGCTACACTAACCAGTGACAAGGGCAGATCTGAATTTTCAAAGAGCCATGGATTCAGATCTCAAATCTGAACCGTCCATTTCATCACTCGATCTCACTATAAATACCTCCTCACTCTATTCTAATTCCGTGCTTCGCCCTCATCTTTTCCCTCCTCATAACAGAGAAAAATATCTCTGTTATCTCTCTCCATTTTCGTCCAGATCTGAGATCTGAAATCCATGGCTCTTTCAGTTGAGAAGACGAGCTCCGGCCGGGAGTACAAGGTCAAGGACATGTCCCTTGCCGACTTCGGTCGCCTCGAGCTCGAGCTCGCCGAGGTCGAGATGCCGGGACTCATGGCTTGCCGTACTGAATTCGGCCCTTCCCAGCCGTTCAAGGGCGCCAGGATCACCGGATCTCTTCACATGACGATCCAGACCGCCGTTCTCATCGAGACTCTCACAGCTCTCGGGGCCGAGGTTCGCTGGTGCTCTTGCAACATCTTCTCCACTCAGGTAACGCTTCTCGTCGTTTAAATTTCTGTGATTGTGTTGTGTTGATGTGGTACATGTGTTGTTGTTAGATCTGGAATTGGATTTGATGTGATTTGGTGATGTTTAATCGGTTAAATATGCTGAGTAGTGTAGGATTGGTGGCTGTGTTTGGTAAATGGATCTGCATAGGTTTTGGGGGATTTGTATCTGGTTTGAAGTTAGCTGTTGATCGGATCTGGACATGTTTTGATGTGATTTCACTTTGTTAACTGCTTAAGCTCGTTAACCAGTAGTGTAAGATGTGTTAATTTGAGAAACGATACTGGTTAGGTTATTTTGGTTTGTTCTACTTCTCACTTGGTTCTTAGAAGCAGCTGAATATGTTAATCAATGCTGTGCATACGATGATTCTGTGGATTAAACTTGACAATTTGTAAAATGCTATAGTCTGAAGTGGTATATCTCTGTTATGAATGATCCTGTGGATCAATCAAAGCTGTGCAAATGATGATTCTGTGGATTAAATTTGACAATTTGTAAATGCTAAAGTCTGAAGTGGTATATCTCTGTAATGCAGCTTACTTCATGGTGTGTTAATACTAGATCTCCTTAATGCAGCTTACTAGTTAACCACTGAACAGCCTTGTCAATCTGATAAACCTTCTGCACTGTTTTTTTTATTATTATGTATTTGTTCATGATTTCCAAATATTGAGTTATTCATTCTGTAAATTGACTGCCATTGTAGGACCATGCTGCTGCTGCAATTGCAAGGGACAGCGCTGCCGTCTTTGCCTGGAAGGGAGAGACCCTCCAAGAGTACTGGTGGTGCACTGAGAGGGCTTTGGACTGGGGTCCCGGTGGTGGACCTGACCTCATTGTGGACGATGGTGGTGATGCCACCCTCTTGATCCACGAGGGTGTTAAGGCTGAGGAGGAGTATGCTAAGTCTGGCAAGCTCCCAGATCCAAGCTCAACCGACAATGTTGAATTCCAGCTTGTCCTTACTATTATCAGGGATGGGTTGAAGGCCGACCCCAAGAAGTACCACAAGATGAAGGACAGATTGGTCGGTGTTTCTGAGGAGACCACCACTGGTGTCAAGAGGCTCTACCAGATGCAGGCTAACGGGACTCTGTTGTTCCCGGCCATCAATGTTAATGACTCTGTCACCAAGAGCAAGGTATATGGGCCTGTATTTATACTGTCTATATTAGGCTGCATTAGTCATTTTTTTGTGAGTAACAGATATGCAATAGGTATCATCTGGTGGCATTGTTTATTGTTTAGCTAAGTCTATATACTTTGTTGCTTAACTGTCTATATTAGGCTGCATTAGTCATTTTTTGTGAGTAACAGATATGCAATAGGTATCATCTGGTGGCATTGTTTATTGTTTAGCTAAGTCTATATACTTTGTTGCTTAACGTGCTGTAAGCTAACTCTGCTTTGATTATTAATTGCTTTATAATAGGTTATCTGAATAGGTTAGTTCCCAGTTCCTGCATTATCTGAATAGATTATTAATTGCTTTATAATAGGTTATCTGAAGATTTGAATAGGTTATCTGCTGTGACTGTTGTTAGTTCCCAGTTCCTGCATTATCATGGTATTTATTCACTTGCTGCACTCACAATTATGACTTAGATTATATTAGCTTGTTTTGTTTTCAACTCATTTTTCAAACAAATTGGATGTCTTATGGTAAAGAGTTTTAAATTGGTTTTCTGCATGTTCATTCCTCGCTTCATTCAAAACAATGACAAATTATTATGATAGGTTTCCTGAATATTTGGTTAGTCCTCTAATATATTACTTCATCTTTGTGTCTTTGTAGTTTGATAACTTGTACGGGTGCCGTCACTCTCTCCCTGATGGTCTGATGAGGGCCACTGATGTCATGATTGCCGGCAAGGTTGGTGTTGTCTGTGGTTATGGAGACGTTGGAAAGGGTTGTGCTGCTGCCTTGAAGGCCGGCGGAGCTCGTGTGATTGTGACAGAAATCGACCCAATCTGTGCTCTCCAGGCTACCATGGAAGGATACCAAGTCCTCACCTTGGAAGACGTGGTTGCTGATGCCGACATCTTTGTGACCACCACAGGTAACAAGGACATCATCATGGTTGACGACATGAGGAAAATGAAAAACAACGCTATTGTCTGCAACATTGGTCACTTTGACAATGAAATCGACATGCAAGGGCTTGAAACTTACCCGGGTGTTAAGAGGATCACCATTAAGCCACAAACCGACAGGTTTTTCTTCCCGGACACCCAGAGAGGAGTCATTATTTTGGCTGAGGGGCGTCTCATGAACTTGGGCTGTGCTACCGGACACCCTAGCTTTGTGATGTCTTGCTCGTTTACCAACCAAGTGATTGCTCAGCTTGAGCTCTGGAACGAGAAGGATTCCGGAAAGTACAAGAAGGAAGTGTATGTCTTGCCTAAGCACCTTGATGAGAAGGTTGCCGCCCTTCATCTCGGAAAGCTCGGTGCCAAGCTCACTAAGCTGTCCAAGGATCAGGCTGACTACATTAGTGTTCCAGTTGAGGGTCCTTACAAGCCTCCTCACTACAGGTACTAGAGAATTTGAAATTGAAACTGAGATTGTATGATGATGGCTTTTTGGGCAATGCTTGTTACAAGTTTTCAGTTGTGTTTTCGGTTGTTTTGGGGATTTTGAAATGTTTGGGAGGAATCTAGTGTCTTTTTTTAAGACTGGTATTCAATAAGTTGTGTGGTGGGATGTGTTATGGGTGTTGCAGTTTGGTTAGAGTATTCTGCATCTTGCTTAAGCTTGCAAAATCTAAAGAAAAAGAAAAATGTAGGTTTTGTTTTGATGTTTTAATGCAAAATTGGCAGTTTTTTTGCCTCCAAATGCAAAATTGTTGGTATGTTGCATCTTGAATGAGTTTGGATGCTTGCTTTGTTTATAGTCTATCAGCAAGTGCTTGAACTGCAACGGATGAACAATATAATACATAGAGATTTCACATGATGATTGACAATTGACACATAGTATTACTTGAAGAACAGCAGATGAGCAATGGAATATTCATCAAACCAATCAAACAAAGTGCTTGAACCGCAAACTAAAATCTGGGCATTCAGAAAGTGAAAACTTGGGGCTAAAATACAAATTTGAAGGCCACAAATGACAGTTTGCACCACTAGAGCCAAAAATTTGTGTCTGCAAAGTCTAAACTTACCAATAATATAAATTTCTCTATAAGACTATAACCACATTTAAACAATTAAACATGTGTCTTTCAAGCGAAATGTTAGGTATAATTTTGATCAAAGGACAATGTTGTATCTTGAGCTAAATATATTTCCCTTTTACCCAACTCTCAAAAGAACCACAGCTGGTGCAAAGCTCTGCTGGATCCCAATTCACAATCACACTTATTATATTGGGTAAAAGGGACAAAAAAAGTCAAAAATGTCTGGTTGTGTGATATCTCTCTCGAGTTCAGTGTATTTCATTTCCCAAAATCCTCACTTGCTCAGCATTTTGGTTCATGTTTCATCCAAATTTCAGATCAACAAGTTCATTTCTGATTAAGTACTAGATTGCTATCAAATATTGATAAATGATAACAATGCCTGAAAATGTGTTAAATGGCTGCTGATCCCAATTCCCAACTAGTGTACTAGATCTCACTCAAAGAAGTTAAAGAACAATTCCACTAATCATAAATTATGAACAAGATTTAAGCCACACCTGAACATAAATTCAGTTTCCAGCCAGAGAAGAGAAGTTTAAGAGAATTCCAGATTTAATGGACCAGATTACCATCAAATTCTGATAACAATTTCAGTTAATATGTGCATAAAAGCCACATTTGTACCAAACAAAACAAAATCACAAAAACATCTTTTATATAGCAACTGGAGAAGAGATTATGCACAAAAATTGCCATCAAATTTTGATAACAAACAGATCACAACTAGTACCACTTGGATCTCCTCAATGAAAAGAGGAAACAAATCAGAACACTTCCAAGTAATCATAATGTATGATTCCATGAATAAGAGCTGAGGCCAAACTCACTGTAAGAAACCCACAAATTATACCAAACAAACCAAACTCATAAATCCATTCTCTATATAGCAATTGAAGTTCCATCAATTACAACATTTCCAAATCACAACTTCAACTTCCTCTTCCAACCAGAGATCACAAGCCTCAAACAAAGAAATGAACTTTTTTCTGTTTGTTTTGTTTTGTTCGTCTTTGTCTGCATTAGTCGGTTTCCCGACTGCCGTTTACTCGGCCTCTCGTTTTACCGGGCCTGTTCAACCTTACCAAAAAAATATGTACTTTTTTTTGACATTCAAGAATCAAATATGATAACAATAATAGATCACAAGATCCATAACTATTACACTTAAATCCCCTCAATGAAAAGAGGAAAAAATCAAAATACTTCCAAGTAATCATAATGTATGATTCTATGAATAAGAGCTGAGGCAAAATAGAACACAAATTCACTGTAAAAAATAACCCACAAATTTACCAAACAAACCAAAATCCCAGTCATTTTCTATATAGCAATTGAAGTTCCATCAATTACACCATTTCCAGATCACAAGCCTCAAACAAAGAAATTCAAGAATCAAACCTGATCCAACTTAATCTGTCAATCAATCCCTAATACTCCTAGCACATCTGCTAATCACTTGACATCCTCTATTGTAACGGTTGGCTTCACCAGGCTCACAATTGTAGTAAGAAGCCCCAGGGTTTAAACAAGGAACAGCATCTCTCTTCAATGTCTCATAGCTTATATACCTCTTCTCCATAACCAGCATTCTCCTACTCACCTCAGAATCCATCTGAAACTCATCTTCTTCCTCCATTAACGCATCGATCTGGCCTTTCCTCAGCAAATCCACGCCTGAATTTGAATACCCAGATGAAATTGACAAGTGGGTTTGTAAGATCAGGAGGAGAAGCAAGTGGGTTTTCAAGGGATTCATGGATGAGTGTGTAAAGATTGAATCTTTTTTTTGTTTGCAATTTTAGAGTGAAAACTGAAAAGGGTTTGTATTTTTGTGGATGTATGGGAGATTGGGGAGGTCATAAATATGAATGGGCTCACGGTTTCACAATCACACTAGGGTGTTTTTTGGGGGGTTTATTTGAGATATGAGAATGACGCAACATTATCCTTCCATTTTCATAAAAGGTTGTTAGGTCGATCTTGATTTTGATGGTTCAGGTTTCTACCTTCAAATTGGCAATTTATAGTGCTACATTATATCCCAAAATTTCACATGAAAAGTTTCATAAATGTTGTTAATTCATTAAAAAAAAAGTTTTGTTTAATAATTAGTAACTGATACGAGCTGAAGTTGAAGCTAAAGTTAATTGAGTAGCTGTATTAAAAAGTTTATTAAGAAATCTTTTGTGACATGAAATTTATGGTTCTAATTGGTAGCATTATTAAGAAATTGGTCTTAATTTGATATTCATCCACATGTTACACAAGGTTTGCTTTGTTGTTAGTGTGTATTTACATGTAATAATGATTCTCTATTAGCTAATCAACCTACTATAACATTAATCAGTGAATTAATTTTAAAATAATTTAGTTCGATAATTAGCAATTGATATAAAAATTAAAGTTTAGTTCGATAATTAGCAACTATATGAGCTGAAGTTTGAAGCTGAAGTTAATCGAGTAGCTGCGGAATTTTATAGATCTTTTATGATATGAAATTAATGGATCTAATTGGGAGCATTGGTAAGAAATTGATCTTAATTTGATAATCATCCACATGTTACACAAGGTTTGCTTTGTTGATAGTGTAATAATGATCCATATATTAGCTAATCAACCTACTACAACATTAATCAATCAATTAATTTAACATAAATGTATCCACTAATTGTAATCCTTTTTCCTTCTTTCGGTGGCTCCACAGCTGTGAATTGTGATGAACTAGTCTCTCAACCCAATTTTTCACACCATTAAATCCAAGTCATGAACACCCACCTAACAATCCACATGCCTTTGGTGGTCCATTGTTCCCCACGGCTTAGGTTCTTTTTGTGGGCCTCAAGTGGCTTAATTCACTTATAGGGAGTGCAATAAAAAAGCCCAAGAAGTAATTATTGTGACCTTACCTCCCATCATTGCCTTGTGGCTTACTCGGTTTTGATCGGTCAGTGTTATTCTATGTCTGGACTGGATACTTTTTGCCGCCCGATGTTTGAAAAGGCATATCAACTTCTTCGTAAAGAACACATAGAGAATCCGAACTCGAATATTCGGGCCAACACTTACGGAGTCTAACGCTACTTTATCACTCGACCAGCTGAGTGCAGTATTGTCATTTCACTAGGCTCACATAAGGTGTAGCTATTCATAAAAGTTTTTTTTATGTGAATTCCAAGCTTACAACCTTTGTTCATGTTGGAACTTGGAATATAATTTTTCATATCGAAAAATTGGACGATAAGTAAAAGATTGAGCCGAGTACAATTTTTGCATAAGGTAATTAAGTTTTTTTCTCTGGTTAGCAAAATTTACTTATATAGATCGAGAGACTGAACAAGTCGGTGAAATATAATTGTGATAGTCTTGCATAAAAGGTGTGGGAAGGGATAAGATAGTGTGGCTCATCATTTTTGACAATGCTTAAAAGCAAACCGAGCATACTCATACTTAATTGATGTCCTGTCAAAAGCATCATATATACCTTATTGTTTCTCGTTTGGTCAGTAATCTTTAACATAATTGTAACACGTACATACATTTAGTTCATTAGATCATAATATAGAGATCAAATTTGAGAAGTAAGCTAAAATGATACAATAATTAGCCTCTAGTTACATTTCCAATTAAGACTATACACCATCACAAAGATCATGACCATGGTTTCATATATGATATATCTTACATTGAGCAACTATATTTTTTTCAGTTACTATACAACATAACCCACCTCACGACTTTTATTTGGAGTAAGGATACGTACATTTTGACCCCCCATATTTCACTTGTATCCAGATCCATCTCGATAGATGTTGTTACTATACAACATAAAGTGATTCTTAAAACTCACGCTAGACAATAGTCTTTTCTTTTTTCTTTGTCCTATCTAAATGTTTGATGTCTTGTGTCCAAAGATTGTGGGACACATTTTAACAGGATAAATTGTCATGCAATAAAAGAAAGGGCCAATCTCCATAAGCAGTTATCCATCTGTCTAATATTGTTGGCTTTATATGGTGAAGCTCTCCAAAATTTATCGTCTTTCTATTAAAGATTTGTCCTTTTGCACAATTTTCTTAAGAAACTATAACGTAAACTATGGATTGGGTGGATTTGATAACATAACGTGATAACGTGAGGTGGGTCTTGTATAATTTTGCATTTTTACTAGTGATTTCATGAGAGATGATGGTTTTATGGAAGGTTTCGGTAGAACTGAATGGGCCTATATCTCTAAGCCCAAACAACCCAAGTGACCATTCAGATGAACTGGCCCAATCCTCTTGCCAGTCCAAATTTCAGTCGATAAGCCCAAAGAATGCGGGAGCAAAGTAGTTTAATTTTTAGTTTTATTTGCTTATATAGATGATGATGTAAAAGAGTTGTTTACGAGTTTGTCTTACAAAGAAACTAAATGAGAGGTTCGCAAATTAAGTTCGAGCTCGGTGAACATTTAAATGAACCAAGCTCAAACAAAGGTTTTGAGCTCGAATCAAGCTTGTATTCAAGCTCGATATCACCTATTTTTAACCCAACCGAGTTTGAGCAATTCAAAATTCGGCTCGGTTTGATTCGATTACAACCCTAGTTATATTAATTAGACTTTGACACAATTGTTAAGAAATTTTAAAATATTATATTTTTTTTCTAAAATATATAATTTTCATTAAAAGAGTTAATTTATATATTTTCCAATAAAAAATCTCATAAATCATTAACTAACACACAAACATTTTCTATCGAGGTTTAAGAAATGAAAAAGACATTTTTTTCCTCAAAACTGTAGTATTAAATAATAACGAGCATTAGAATATGCACAATTAGAACATTGCTAAACTAGTTTTTCACCAAGAACATCAATTATCTCGATAACATGGCTTCTCTTAGTCTTATTAATAATCATTCATTTGTCCATACAACATGACACATGCTTAGGGTTTGTAAACAGCCACGTCAAGTTTTCCCACAAGTACTACTAGTGTAGCTTAGGTTTCATAATTGGCAAAAACACCATTATTATTCGTAACGTTCTTATAATATCATTATAAGAACGTTACGAAATAATAACAATGTCCCAACCCGTGCTCAGAAGCCTCTGCGTGGGTTGGGACGCGCCCAATGATTAGACGGATGTGGGAGGCAGTTGACCCCGTTGGGACAATCTTTCCTCATCGCGCCATAACCAATGTACCTATTCGTTGAGGCATTGGACTCCAAGAAATCGGTCCCTGAATAGTCCTCTTCGGCGGCGTAACTCCCTTGGCCTCCATAGCCGTTGTTCGAGTATTTCTTGTACTCGTAGTGATCGTACTCCACGTCGTACTCTGTGGCCCTTGGATTGTTGTAGTCGTATCGGTCTTGGTAGTTGTATTCCATTGTTGGTGTTTAGTTTTGTGTCTTGTGATGGGAGATGTAATGAGATGGAGTTGAGGACTTTATATAGGCAAAAAAAAAAGTGCAAGTAGGCAATTGGCAAAGAGCTTACTATAATTGTTCTTGCACTACAACTCAAAATTTGTGGCTTTAAGAATAGGATTCTCTTGCATGATGTGCAACTTTTTAGCCTATTTGCAAGGACTAGAAATCTGATTCTGGTCATTGATGTTTGATGCCTCTTTTTACATAAAAAGGAACAATGTAAAATACTTTTTCATATTAGAAGTTAGGGTTAAATTGATATTACTATACTTGTATGGTTGGTGAGCTATGGTTAGTATATTGAAATTAGTATATGAAATATAAAAATGAGCATGTACACTAGACATGGCATGGTTAAGTGTGAAGAATGTTATCCCACATCACATCGGGAAATTGAGAATAGAATTGCCTAAATATATACCCTTGGGTTACTCCTCCTATCACCAATTGGTTTTAGGTTGGAACCCCATGGGCTTATGTGACGGGCCTGTCGTGCATGTGTGCTGGGACATCCCGTCCGTCCGTATTGTGGCTCGCCGAACTTTGACATTAAGTTTTGAACCGCCAAACTGGACTAAAATGCGAAAAAAAAACTATTGATTTATCCACAATAAATTTTAGGTTAATGGTTGGCCAATTCACAAACCGACAGTTTAAGGTTTTACTAGTTAACCATCGGTTTCCTCTCTTTTTTGAAGCCAAACCGGTACTAACTTCCAAACTGGTCAAAACCGGTCAAAATCGAAATCGGAACCTAAACATAAACCTTCAAATCGAGAAGGGGGTGTTTTTGGTTAAGACTTGGGCAAACCTGAAACTGGAGCCGGTGATTTGGGAAATGGAACCGCCGATTTGGTTTACTTTGTTTCGATAAAGTGATAAAGTTCTTGTCTAAATAGATCGGGGGTCAGATACATTACCCTCGATCTATCGAGGCACGAACTTTATCATGTTATCAGAATAGCCAATTCCGTCCACCATGCGTTCATTAAAAAGCTTCAAATTCCTAAGGTTCTTTATATCATATGGAATCTCATTTGGTGGGCAAGAGATAAGGACAATCATGTTGAAAAGATTCGAAGCTGAGATTCATCGCAAACTTACCTTTCTCGGTGTCAACATTCATCTACAACACGTAAGATGCTTTCTCCACTAGCTCAACATTGATCTAAGGCTTGATCAATACATAATTAATCAAAACATAACTTAATCACCCAAAAACTAGAAAGTGTTTTGAAAATTCACTATATGACTATATGAATCTGAATTTATAATTCCAATATATAAAGCTTTTACAACTACTTATATTTCTAGTGCTACATGAAGAAAAATATTTTAATAGATAAAAGAATGCATAAGCAAATTGCTTCATACACTTCCAATTTCATCCTAAAATTTGTATAATCCTAAACATAATATTGCACTCATGTCTTGTAAATCCCTTTAAACGGACACACTTGGAAACCGGCAAGTTTCATGGCCTGTCAAAAAAAAAAAACATAGTTAGTTCTTTTACATGTGTGATTGATTTTCGATAAAATTGAAGAAAATAACTATACCTTTAGGATGACTGCGAAAAATAGTCTTGATATTTCAAAATTGTGGCATAAGTAGTCTCAATTATAACGTGAGTTACGATTATCCGATTGCTAGAAGTTATCCATAATCATTCCCTACAAGCTAAGATGATAATGCCCAATGTTTTAAGAAACGCTAGGCACATCCTGGACGGAAATGGATTATTTAGCTTTTAGACTATCAGGATGATTGCCTAGACGATCCTAGATGGGTTGGACGGCTAGGGCAAGGACTTTCCAACGCCTAGACTAGGCCTAAACAGGACCTAAACAAGATTTTTAGAATAGTGATAATGTCACATGACCTTTAATGATAAAAAAATCTCGTATTTAACGACCGTAGGTTAGTGGGAGTTTGGTTTAAATGAAACAAAATCTTATCCTATAACATGCTTCCCATACACTTTTTTTAGTTCGTAATGCACTTTTCGTATTTTGTAATGCACTTTTCATATTAAAAGTGTACTACGAATTAGAAAAAATACATTCGGAGCATGTTATAGGATAAGAGTGTTTCATTTGAACCAAACTCAGGTTAGTGATAATGCCACATGACCGTTGACCGTAAAGTAGGTTACTGATTGCAACCACTGTTCTAAAAATCTCGTCTAAATTCTACCTAGACGCTGGAAAGTCTCGGTCCATCTAAGTGCACATCTTGATAACTAGCCGCCGACCGCCGCAGCTAAGCGGCCTTCTCCGTTCAGGCATCAGGCGATCAACCCCTCTCCGCGGTTGCAACCCAATTCATAAGTGATGTTAAATGTTGCAAATTTAAAAGACCGGACTAGTTTTCGCAAACCACTCCAAAGTTTGAGTCGTTTAGTGCAAATTTTCCTTAATAGTTAACTAAACTCTTTATAAAGAAGAAACTCACTTGGATCACCACCAATGGCCTGAGAACCAAGCCCAGAGAAATGGCAATGGGCCCCCGAACTCCTAAACCTGGCCCAATGCTTACTAAGCCCATACCTCGCGTTCCACACAACCGTCACCGGCTCATAACACCCCTTCCCCGCACGCGCCAGCGCGTCCTCACAGGCGCCTCTCAACTTCCCACACGCCTCCCTCATCGCCTCCGCCAGCGCGGTCAAGTTCGCCTCCCTCGCCACCGCGCACCAAATCCCTTCCTTATACTTCTCATCACTCTCCGGCACCGGCAACTCGTCCTTGTACTCCCCTCTCGCCCCGCTCAGATCGATCTCGTACACCGGCACGCCGTTACTCCGGTGGATCCCCCAGTGTCGCTCCGTTCCAGGACCTTCCTTGAGGTTCTCGTCGTAGAGCACGAAGACGAAGGTCGGAATCGCAATCCCCGGCCTCGCCGGCGTCCCGATCGGCGGATCTGAGGTTATCCTCTTTACGAGGTTCCGATTGTAGGTCGCCGCGTTGTGGATGTTCGCTCCTGGCTCGTCGGCGTCGCCGGAATTCGGCCATCCGGTTTCGGAGAGCGCGATTCGGATGCTGCGAAACCCTAACCCTAGCTTCTCCATCGCGAAGTGGACGGAATCGATCATCTGATCGAGGAGATTCGTGTAGAGGAGTCCGGATACTGGATCCGTGTAGCTATGGCGTCCTCGGAACAGCGCGAAATCGAGATGGATGTTGATCGAATCGAAGGACCACGGGAAGTACGGGTACGCGTCGAGGAAGAAGAACGAGCTCGTTGAGTTCAGGAACTCCAACAGCGAGCCGATTGTCGGCAGGATGTCCTCCCGGAAGCTCCCCTTCGACGGCGGGAAGCTCGAATTCAAAACGTCCATGGCGACCGGAGTTCCGAGCTTCACATTGTGGATGCGCCGCGTTTTGAGCGAGTTATGCAGGAAACGCATCGTTTGGACGACTCCGTTCCACTGAGCTGGATTGTAGTGGCTGAAGATCTCGTTTCCGACTAAGATGGTTCGGATCATGGTTCGAGGGTGGTAAGGGAGGAAGTTGTTGATGATCCATTGGTCCGCCATTGACTCGTTTGAGGCGAGGATGGGGATTTGGTCGTTTGGGACCATGATCGAGACTCGTAAGCCTGTGCCTGCGAGGAGCTTGAGGATCTCGGGATTGGCATCGTAGAGCTTGACATAGCTGACGTTCATGGACTTGATTAGCTCGATTGATTGGTTGGGCGAGGGGAGGTTGTTTCCGACTGTGCCATAGTTGATTCCGATTCTATGGTTGTCGAGAGCTGCACGCAAAGACAAACATGTCGAAAACTTGGCTAAGTTAGAAGGACATCGCCATTTTAATGCATTATCGTGCATTAAATGGTGCAATTCAAACGTGCCCTAGTAATAGTAACGAAGTTGTGCCAAATGAACCCTAGATGGTTAAGCAATTAGATTACCGTTGGAGTAGTTGATGAGCGCGATAAAGAGTAGCAATGCGAGTGCAATGAGGCTCATGCTTGTTGCTAATGTGATCTATAGAAATGAGGAAGCCTGATTGATTGGAGGATTTTTCGGGTTTTATAGAGGCATGGCATGGAATAGGAACCGGAGTTATCGTCGTTGAACTACTTTGTGTATGATTGTGTTGATGATTAAGTGTTAGGAGGATGCTAGATTACATTATGGTTTTTGAAGCATGAGAAATTTGCCTGTGTTTAAGGCAAGAGATGTGTGAATTTAATGGTTTTGCTAGATATCATGTCTATTTTTTTTCCCATGAGCTTCATACAATGTGCATGGATTTGAATAGTTGTTAAAATTGATCATAGATTTCTATACACTAGATGCTCATGTTGTTGACATGTAGATCGTATGATTCTATGAATTAATCTCATGTTTCAATCTAAAATGACAATGATATAAGTGTGCAAAACAGCATCCTAGATCTAAAAGCATTCACAGTGAAAAAGGCTCTTTCATATGACAATTAGAAAATTTTATTTAAAAATATCACATTGATTTATCTTTTTTTCTAATTGGTTGCAAATTTACAATATCAAGTGTAGACTCAGCAAGCTAAAAATTGACATTGATGGACTCTCTTGCTGAATTTAAGGATGAACTTGACATCTTAGCAAAGCTCAAATTGACAAAGATATGTCCACAATTATGCAACTTGAACCTTTTGTTTGTTAGGTCCACAAAAAATGGCATGTGCATCAATCATAAGAAATATCTTTACTAAATTGCAGCTCCAAACACCATTATTATCAACTCACCTTATCTTAATTATTGCAACAATATAGGTCAAATTGAGTACCTACTTCAGAGAAGTCAATCACAAGAGAATAATAAAAGAAAGTATTGGGTCAACAAAAACATGTAGAAGCCAAAAATCAGCTATAGAAATACACCCATTACATGCAAAATTCAAAGACCTAATGTAAAATTTCAGCAAGATACAAGAAAAAGAAAGCTGCCCAACTCAATTGCATATATGCAAGTCATAAACCACAAACCAAGACACAAAAAATCAATAAATTTAAGTAATATACAAGACTTTTGATCATTGTTCTTGCCTTTAATGCTAATCCTAATCCCCATTTCCATTGCAAACCACGTTACATCTCTCCTCTCATACCAAACCCATGTGCTACACCACCTAAAACAAGGAAATTTCCACCAGAAATTGACAAATCCTAACCACTTAAGCTTTAAAAAGGCCATAATAATGGGAAAATGAACTCAATCAAGAAATAAAGAATGCCATGAAAATTTTTCAAAGGTAAATAAGAAAAGAGCAATAAGAAATTCCTGACCAGGATTTCATCTGCAATCAGTTGACCTAAACGAGTCAGGAAAGCCTTTAGCAGGAATACTTCCCTGAGTATGGCTGAACGAAGAAGTATCATCACCAAACATTGCTGAAGTGCCTTCATCCGCTTGCCATCTCCTTAGAGCTTGAGGAAGGCTCATGTCAAGGTCGATGCCGCCGTTTTCGTCTTCTTCTTGGCACGTGGGTCTCCATTGCTCGACGAGCGGGCCCAGTACGTTGACTGAGTGCCCCATGTCGGGCCTCTGATGCGGGTCCCGAGCTGTGCAGTGACCCGCCAGCTCGGCAACTCGCAAAATGATCTCGTAAGTCTCGTCATCGGGCTCGAGGACGTCGTCTATCGCCTTTCGGATGCTTTCCTTGTTGATCAAGATTCTTCGGAACCATGTCACGAGATGACACCTTTCCTCTGGCATGGACTCGTCGAGTGCTTTACGACCCGTTATTATCTCCATCAAGATTATGCCAAATGCATATACATCCACTTTTGTGGTTACTCTTCCAGTAGCTGCCAACATGAAATTTCGAAATAATAAGTTAATAACATGGATCATACTTTTGATATACAAATACAAACATTAGATTGCCCGTCTAGTACAGAGTCAACCTAAATCATGTTGAAACATAAGTACTTTATAAACCATGTGAAACTTAAACTTTGAAAGTAGAATTACCGGCATATTCAGGAGCAAGATAACCGAAGGTCCCTGCTAAACGAGTCACCATAGAGAACTTTCCTCCATCAGGAGCGTTTTTCACCAAACCGAAATCAGCAACCTTAGCTCTCATGTCATTCCCAAGAAGTATGTTTGTCGGCTTCAAATCTCTATGAATAAAGCTTGACTGAGCCAAGCTATGCAAATACTCAACCCCTCTTGCAACATCCAAAGCAATTGTCACTCTCTCCTTCCAAGTAAGAGGACGAAACCCGAGCTGCCTCCACTCAAACAAATGCTGAGCCAATGTTCCTTGTGGCATGTACTCGTAAACCAAAAGCTTCTCGGAATCATTGATACAGTAGCCAAGGAGAGCAACCAAATGCCTATGCCTAACCTTAGTGAGCACAGCAATCTCAGCTTGAAACTCAGTCATCCCTTTTGTACCCATTGCAGAAGACTCCATTCTTTTCACTGCAATTTTTGTTCCATCATGAAGCTCTCCTTTATACACAACTCCAAACCCTCCCCTACCCAAAATATTCTCATCGCTGAAGTTATCCGTGACTTGTCTAAGAACTTGGAGGGAAATCACAACATTGCCACCTTCAAACACCGGCATTTCATTATGATCACCACTAGCCTGGCTCTGCATATCACTAGACAAGCCAGCGTATCCATTGGCACCGCCCATACAATCAGTCTTCATCATTTGTGCACCAAATTCAGGCTTCTGAACTTCACCGAATTTCGAATCTCTTCTCCTAATGTAACATATGTACATAACAAACAATACGAAACCAATCACAACAATAACACCGATCACCGAACCGACAATCACACCAACCGAAACAGACGATTTCTTCGATCCCTTACCAGACCCGCCTGAGCTGGAGGAGTTGGACCCTGAACTCCCACCACCTCCGGTGTCAATATCAGTCCCAATGAATGTATTCCCCTTGTAATTGACAGTCACATCAGTTCTAAACTTGGGCACTTGACCACTTATATTATTATTTGATACATCAAGAACTTGGAGATTGGTCAAGGTTGTCAAATTCTCAGGAATAGTACCAGTCAAATTATTATCATTCAAATACAAGGTCTTCAAATACTTTAATTCAGCAAATGCAGGGGAGATACTTCCATTCAAATGGTGCTTAGCAAGACTAATGGAAGAGACATTACCCGACGGATCGCATCGAACAAACGGCCATTGTTTGCAAGCGTCGTTGCCTCCCCACGACTCCGCCAGCGTCATCGGATACCCAAACGCCCCGGCCACCGCGATCAGCGTCGTCACCTGCGCGTCGCACGCCACCCCGGGCTTGTCCGTGCAGAAATTGTTGATTGTTCCGATTTCAGTCTTCACTCCCGATTTGAACGCCGGGTAAGGGCCCTGTAGCTTGTTGTTTTGGAGACTGACGTTGAGTAAATTAGGTAAAGCGGTCAACGACGGCGGAACTACGCCGGTCAATTGGTTATCCCTGAGTTGAAGATCGAAAATGCTGGTGCAATTCGAGAGGTCAGGGATGGAGCCAGTGAACGAATTTCCGTGGAGCCAGACCTGAGAGAGCTGATCCATGGCTCCGATTACATCGATCGAGCCGGTGAGCCCCGGCGAACCGGCCTGCTTGTTTCCGTTGAGCCAGAGGTTCTGAATGTCCGTGCCTGCGAACGAACTCGGAATCGATCCGGTCAGGCTGTTGTAGGAGAGGCGGAGATCCTTCAGTCCGGGGAACGAATCGAAGATGTCCGGGATGGATCCGGTGAGATTGCAGCTTCCGGCGTAGAGAGTAACGAGAGAGGCCGACTGAGTCAACTCGGAAGGAAACGTCCACGGAGTGAGTTTAGAGTTGGAAGTAAGAGAGAGGATCTGGAGGCTGTTGAGGCCGGAGAAGGCGCCGTTCGGGACGGAGGAGAAGCTGTTGTTGTCGAGATAGACCGTCTGGAGATTCGAGAGGTTGGCCAACGAAGGAAGCTCGCCGGAGAAGCGGTTTCCCTGGAGGGAGAGCGTGGTGAGTTGCGAGAGCGAGTTGAGGTTCGGAGGTAGGGTTCCGGCGAGCGATTCGGAGTTCAGGTTGATGGCCGTGACTCGGCCGTTGTTGTCGCATTTCACGCCGCTCCAGTTGCAGAAGGAGGTTCCGGTCCAGGTCGCCGGCGCCGGCGAGATGGAGGCGGCGAACTTTGACATGACGGCCCCGTCATCGGCGTTGGAGAAGGAGAAGAGGAGGAGGAGGAGGGTTAGTAGAGGGAGATACGGGGACGCCATTGTTGAGGGTTTCTGTTAGCTTAAGCGGAATTTCAGAGTTTTGGTTTAGAAGAAGGAAGAGAATAGTGATTTGCGGGATTAAGACGGTGGGAGATGATAAAGTGACAGGCTGTGACACGTTTGTTACGGTCACTAACACGGTGACGCCTTTGTTTGGTGTGACTAGTGTGGTAAAAGGCACGAGGGGTCAATAAAATCCGACTTTGAAAAAACGCTTATTAATTCGAGTAAAATAAGAAATTTGCATATTGTAGATATTTCCATATATCAAATGTGTAGAATCACAAAAATGAAATTCGATGTAAATGGAAGATGTGTTTTTACCATAGTAAAAATGAAAAAGATTTTGTTATAACAAAATTTCTATATTAAAATATTTATTTTAAATTTTAATACAATTATTTGATACTCCATCCGTTTCATAATCGAAAGCTATCAAAAATAAAATTATACCCTCATTTATTATTCACTTTTTTATTTTATTAAAAATTGCTACTATTCCTACTAATAAACTATTAATCATTATAGGAGCAAATACGTAAAGTAAAGAGTAAAATGGTTTAAAAGATATGTATTGTGAAACAAAACATGAAGGCCAAAAGACATGTATTATGAAACGGATGGAGTATATTATCTCGACTCAATTTTTCAATTAAAATTTAATAATTACCTTAGACAATGAAGCTGCATAAGACATGTGACATACATAAAACATGTGACGTGAATGACATTATCAAGGTATCCGATTATAAAGCATGGTAAATGGTTTGGACAAGAATTACACTAGGCTAATTCAATGTCTTTTTTTTTATATTTTGTTGAAGTTTATTTAACCAATTTATAATGTAGAATGATGCTAAACGATTTAAAGAAAATCTTAGAACAAGAAGATTCAAATAACAAAAAATCTCGGTTTGATTGCCTTAGTTCCTCATATTATGTATGTCATGTCGTCCCGAGTCAATAAAATTACGTCTTATTTACGTTTTTCCTTTCTATTGACAGTTACGCCTCCTAACCCACGATCTCCCTCCCCCTCCCCTAGTTGCTTACATTTGTCGTTAATTTCAACTACACGAGCTTGATGGTGAATGTACGCTACTCTGGATTGATCCAAACACTTGGGCTCCCAACTCTTCTTGACGTCAATCTTGACTTGCAAGAATGAGGCCCAACAGTAAATCGGTATGGTGAAATGTATATTACGTCATAACAATGAGAGAAGTAATTCAAATTCACTATCTAACACATTCAAATTACATTTGTCATTATAATAACTATTATCTCCACATTAATACCGATATTCGATATCTTATATATTTATCCACCATTATTGAATTGACCCTTTAGTCGCCATATATATATATATATATATTATACGGTAAGATTTAGGACTAGCTTAGAGCACCTATGAAAAGGTGAGAACCGTGATCAGTTCTTGAGAAATTAATATTGTAGCTTCGTCACCGATGGGTGTCAAAACGACGACCTCGGAGTTCTTCTCCCAATGACCAATCGTTGAAGTGGGCTCCTCTCACCCATCTTTAGTCACCATATATATATATTATATATTTTGATTCAGTAAGATTTACGATAGCCCAAGTACCACTTGGACCAGCCTATAGCACCTTTGAAAGGGTGATAACTGATACAGTTATACAGAAATTAATATTATAGTTTCGTCACCGATAAATATCGAATCGACGACCTCAGGTTCTTTCTCAAGGACCAACCGTTTGAACTTGGCTCCTCACCGATCTTTAATCACCACATATGATCACACAACAACTACACAAGTTGTACACCTAAAATCCAAAATGTTTACATTAATCCATCGAAGAGTACACGTGTCAACCACCTCATATCATCCATCTAAACACAAAAGACAGCTGTCAGGCTGGCATCAGCTCATTCCGTGGGGCCCACCCCGTGGCGTCTTGTAGACGTTTCCTATCCTACATGTATAAAACATTCATATTGAGCTAATAAGCTTTGAATATGTATGGAAGAATCCTATCTATAACAGCTGGGGCTTGGTTGCGTTTCACTAGAAGTGTTGCATATGTGGGGGACCCACCACTGACTGTCACCTTTCATTCCGTCACAGCCTTACAAACATTCCTAAAAAGGGCACTGGTGGGGGATGCCATGTTAAAATCCTTAATTTTAAATTTAAATTGTTTAGAAAGTGGCTTTGTCAGGAAAGAAAAGATACCCCCTTTTAGTTCCTTGCAGGAAGAGAGAAAATCGATAAGATCTGTTTGGATCGTGATCTTGTTTGCTTCTTCATGTAATTATCCAAGTGAGTTGTTTTTTTGGATCTGGGTGATTTTATAAGCCCAAATGAGATTTCAAGTTTGGGCCTTAATATGGCCCAATTTGGAGAAATGTTTCAGCTCAATTACTCAGGTAAGGCCGGCAAGTCTACGGATGGCAAAGGGTCAAGTTCGGATCAGATAGAAGACGATTCATGTCCGTCCATTAGATGATTCGGGTGTATTCATTTATCGTTTGTAGGGTAATTCGGGTGGGTTAGGTCGTCCATGGATGATTGAAATATATAATTTAATGTGTAAGATAGGATGCACATGTGGTGTATTTTAACACATGTAATTAAAAATGTAAATCATACATAATATTATAGAAATAAGAAATAAGAAAGTATTCACAAGTCACAACACATAAGTAACATTTAAATGTAGATTTGGAGCAATATTCACAAACTAAAAATTTAAATATTATTGATTTTTATACACATTACATAATTATATGTTTATTTCGGGTGTATTGGGTCACGAGTGATAGGCGTAGGACCTTCATCTATGTCCATCCCTACTTTGTTCAGGTTTTCACCCATTATTTTAGGACCGGCTAATTATCCGATGCCTTATATCAGTCAAATTATAGCATGTAATACATTGTGTTGCATTATAATGCAACTCACACTTGGTAAATGGAAAATAGTTATCTGATGCCTTATATCAGTCAAATTATAGCATGTAATACATTGTGTTGCATTATAATGCAACTCACACTTGGTAAATGGAAAATAGTTATCCGATGCCTTATGTTAGTCAAATTATAGCCTATCCTATTTGGATTACAACCCATAATACATCATGTTGCATTATGCAATATCATTATAATATAATTTAATGTATTATATATGGGTTGTAATCTAAATAGGCCCTTACAATGCAACATAACTAAAGTGTTTAAAATCTCAATCATTGAATTTGGTTTAAGTGGTCTAGATCATAGAGTTATTTGTCTACTTCATGAAATCTCAACATGCAAATGGTATAATAGTCTAGAATAACCTTGGCAGTTTATGGAGATTGGACAGTCCAATATATAGCTTGTATTCTAGAACAACAATATATAACAATTATTTTGCAAAATTGTAAGCATTAAACAAGTCAATCATATTGAGACATGATGGCCCATGCAATATAAACTAGATAGGAAATTTCTACTCTACAAGTAACACCTAACAATACTTGTCACTTTACACTTTGCTTTTGACTAGTAGTTTTAGAGATATAATCAGCCTCTAATTAACTCTCACAATGGAGATTATAGGTAGATGCATGTGCTTTGTTCTTGTATATTAGTATATTAAAACCTCTTTGAAATTTATAGATAAAACTTATATATATTACACATCCATAAGGGATTCCTTCCAATGGATACATAAAATCCCAAGTTTGATCCTAAGGATTTACAGGTTAAAAACCCTAATTAAAAAGAGTTTTTTAACATAAGATAAGAAGTTAATTAAATGTAGAAATTAATTAATAAAATAATTTTTCTAATTAACCTATGCCCTTAAGACATAGATTAATCATATTATTTAAGAAATAAAATCCTAAAAGAAAATATTAATAAACTCTACGAAACAAATTAAACCTAAATTAATAAAACTCAACAAAATATTTATATTTTAAGGCTCTTAACTTAGAGAAAACTCGTTAATCGAATTATTAATTTTGAATTTTATTAATTTTTCATTAAGATTTATATATCTAAAAATTATAGTTTCTAAATTTAATTTCTTATCTATGCTCGGACTGTTATAAAAGTTGTGTTGTTTTATACTTTATATTTGTTTATTTATAAGGATTATGTAATAATTTCCGAATACAAGAATTTTTAATTAGCACATAAGTTAGAAATATTGTTCTGTTTATTAGGCCATTTTTTCCTTAAAATTTTAAATTGCATTAATATATTAGTTTGAAATGATTGTCCTAATGTATCCTTTTGATGTTAGAGACCGAAAGAACGGGTGATGTATCGGAGGTTTTTACCACTTAGTATATAAAGTCGGAATCCATTATTTTCACCCAAAAGCTTAAGACATTGGGTAGGATTTTACTCTCCTTTATACGCTAGTGGTGTTTAATATTGTTTTCTAATTTGAAATTGCTTTTTATTCTCCAACAATGGATCGGACCCTAACAAAATAATTAAGTTTTTTTTATTTAATTAGATCGAAGAGAAAACAGATTTGCATTTGATTACGCCGAGTGAAGACAAATACAAATTCCGATAGAAATTGGAATCTATGTGCAAATTGAGGAAGGGATGAGTAATTATTGATGACAACAATGGCCATTGCCCCATACAAATGAGATCTAAAGAGCGATTAGTGGATTAATCGCCGTCAATCATTATTGTATAATGTAGTGATTTGTTTTATATTGCGTATAAGGGAACAATAAGATGCAGAAGAAAAGTTTGATAGAATAAGAGGTCTAATTAAATCACTAATAGACAAATCATTAAGATTTAAGAGTATTGGTAAGTCATAGATCTAAATGATTCCGTTTCGATTGTACGAAAAATAATTTTGAAAATTTTTGAATCGACAAACGTAAGGGGAGACAAAGATTTGTTGACGTCATTTGGAACTAAGTTCTATTCTACAAAACTTTAAGAGGAAAGACTCATCTAATCTACTGAACAACAAAGGTCAATACAAGAAATATGGAAGAGCCCTAAAATAGAATAGAAGAGGGTTAGTTATGAAGGACATGTCTGTCTTTTTGTGTGGAGTTTGTTAGAGTCGGCCGTGTGAGTTGTTAGGGTACCTTACTAGTAAGTATAAGTACTGATGTAAAGCGAAGAGAAAAGTATCCAGAATTATGATATTGCATGTAAGGCATTTGTCTTTAGGTCAACTTGAGAGTTGCTCTCATCTGGAGGCTTAGTGGGCTTCCATTGATTATTTGGAGATATCTTGGAATCCCTAAGATTGTATCTAAGTTTCATTGTATTGCTTGTAAAATTGTGTGTGTTCCCGATTACACTGTATCATTTACATATCAAGTACACACATATAGCTAAGGTTAGAAATGAGATAAAAGAATTAAAAACAAGCACAAAATATGAAGAACAAGTAGAGCAAGTGAGCTCACGAAGAGTTCAAACCACCAAGCATCTCTCTCTCTCTCTCTCTCTCTCTCTCTCTCTCTCTCTCTCTCTCTCCCCTCCCTCCCCCCCTCCTTGTTCGGATATCACTAGATCTCGAAGCACCAAAGTGAGTTCGCCAAAAGGAGCTCTCAAGAGCTCAAACCCTAACTCAATCACAATGACGTGGAGAAATACAAAGACAATGAGCTTAACCCTAAGTCCAAACGACGTTGTTACTCTACTAACTTGTCTCATAAAGCCAAACGACGTATTTAGCTTAAAAGACTATCATCGAGGCTCGGAAGTGGAGGATGGCCCATAATGGACATGCTCATTGATAGGTTAAGTTTTTAAAGTCATCGGTTTGTATCTTTTGACGATGGTTTGTCTTTTCTTCTTTAGAATTGGTTAGTAACTAGTTCTCTTTTTTAGGAGATGCTCTACGCGAGTCCAAATATTACTTGTGGTGACCCGAATCCTTAACCTATCAAAAAAATTTTTAAAGTCATAAATCTAGAATTTAATACTTTTAGAATTTTTATGTATAACTTATTAGGAAAATAATTTTAATTCTAATAATAATTCTTTTGCACCCGCAATAAATTTTCATATAATTATTTTTGAGAAATTAAAAAAATATATATATATAAATAGAAAAGCCCAAAAGATATGTGTATTTGTTAATAACTTTATATAGAATATTTGTTTCCTTAAATATATTAACTTATGTCCTTAGGACGTATATTAGAAAAACCGTATCATAATTATCATGAAAAAATTCCGATACTTCTTAACCCAAACCCTATCTGTTAAAAATATGTTTGATTCTATATTGAGATGGAAAAGCAGTGTTAAGCTAATTAATACTCGATCAACAAAATTAATTTCATTATAAAGATTATGAGATGGAAAAGTAGTGTACAAATTACTATCAATTTTGTATATACATCCAATATAAGTCAATATCTATGGTGCCTAGCTTTGGACTACTAGCTAATTAATGAGACCATGCCATGCAATACAATGACTCCATAAGTGCATATCGAGTCCATTTTCCTAAGTGTACAAAAAGAGGGCTTTCAACCCTATCTACAACTTTCCATTTGATGCTTATGATCGAACTAACTATCACCACAAACGTTGTTTTTTGTATATGATCGAATCAGATAACGAGTATTTTTGAATCGCAGATAATAATGCATTATCGCTTGCGATTAAAACAAGTCTTTTTTATCACACCTCAGCAGAGTTGTCGATCAAAGGTTAATCTAACCTGAAAACCGACCCGAACTGTCCGATAATTTTAGGATCAAGATAAAATAATTTGAACACAAAATATGAAATAAACCGCATCCGATAGAACCCGAAACTCGTTGGGTTGATCGATTTAATATATTTATAAATTTATTTTAAAACTTATAATATATTTTATTATTTAGTTAAAAACTGATTTTAATAATTATAAAAAAAAATTGATATTTTAGACTCACTAGTCAGTTTAATCCGACTAAAAATCCGCAACAACCCGACCTGAGTGAGGGACTCATAACCCGTGAAAAAACCGAACCCGATTTAAACCGAACCCGACTCGACCTGACCCCACTATTTTCTCTAAGATGAGGCAAATATAGATTCCTTTATAAGAATTCTTTAACCCCTTGAGTCTTTCATCATTAACCTTTAAGTAGCGTAGTTTCGTCATTACATTCGTCATGTTTCAGTGTTGTTCACTTACATGTGCAACATTTAATTATAACAACCAATTTCATATCCCTATATATACACTTCAATTTCCATCTAGATTCTAGTTAATTTTCATCACACTTTCAAATTCCAATCCCACGCGCTCTACAAATCTTAATCCACGCGCCGCCGATGGAAAACCGCCAACCGCCGCACATCCTCCTAGTGGCCTTCCCAGCCCAAAGCCACCTAAACCCGGCGCTCCAATTCGCCGCCCACCTCCTCCGCTCCGGCGCCCACGTCACCCTCGCCACCACCATCTCCGGCGCCAACCGCATGAACAAGTCCGGTGGCGCCGCTCCCGCCGGCCTCTCCTTCGCCACCATCTCCGACGGCTTCGATGACGGCTTCAAGTCCGCCGCCGACAAGCCTACCGCCGACGACTACATGACCAGCCTCAAGCGCCGCGGCGCCGAGACACTCTCGGACCTCGTCGCCGGCGGGGGCTCGCCGCCGTACACGTGCGTCGTCTACACCATCCTCTTATCATGGGTGGCCGACGTGGCGCGCCACCACCACCTCCCCACGGCCCTCCTATGGATCCAAAACGCCGCCCTTTTCGCCATCTACTACCACTACTTCAACGGCTACGGTGACGTCATCGACAAATGTGACGAAAATGACCCTGGGTGGTGCGTGGAATTACCGTCCCTGCCTCTGCTACGCGCGCGTGACCTCCCGTCGTTCCTCGCGCCGTCGAACCCGTATAGCTTTGCCGGCGCGTCGCTCAAGGAGCAGTTCGAGGAGCTCGAGAGGAACGAGAGCCCTACCATCTTGGTCAACACGTTTGACTCGCTCGAGCATGACGTCATTGAGTCGCTCAACTCGAGGTTCAAGATCTCGGCGGTGGGCCCACTCCTTCCAAACGACGATAAATCTTCGGCCGGCTTTAGGGTTGACTTGTTCACGCGCCCGGAGGAGGACTATGTGGCATGGCTCGACACGAAGCCAGATAACTCAGTTGTGTACGTGTCGTTTGGGAGCATTTCTGTTTTGTCTAAGATACAAAAAGAGGAGATAGCATTGGCGTTGTTAGAGTGTAAGCGCCCGTTTCTTTGGGTGATAAGGAAGAATCTCGGAGAAGAGGAGGAAAAGGAGGAGGAGGTGATAGAGCGTTGGGAGGAGCTGAAGGGGCTCGGGATGGTGGTGTCGTGGTGCTCGCAGGTGGAGGTGCTTTCGCATAGGGCGGTAGGGTGTTTCGTGACGCATTGTGGATGGAACTCGACTCTGGAGAGCCTGACAGCTGGCGTGCCTATGGTGGGGGTCCCGCAGTGGAATGATCAGCTGACGAATGCGAAGATGCTGGAGAGTGCGTGGGGAGTTGGCGTGAGGGTAAGAGACGGGACAGTGTTGGCGGGGGAAAAGGTGGTTGAGAGGGAGGAGCTAAGGCGGTGCGTGGAGGAAGTTATGGCGAGCGAGGAGATGAGGGAGAATGCGAGGAGGTGGCGGGAGAAGGCGGTTATGGCGGTTAGGGAGAACGGGTCGTCGGAGGTCAACGTTAGGGCGTTTGTGGAGGAGGTTTGGAAGATGTCAAGGACTAGGTTTGATGTGGATCAAGAAGAGTTGTGATCATGGTATTTTTTTATTAGGTTGCACTCTCTTCAGAGAGACCGACCTAGAGCATCCTAACGGATGAGAACTTGAAATTCTGGATGACTCATAATAGAAATTGGCCGGAATATTGTGGCTCAGTCTAATAATTTTATCAGGCACAACATTAGAGCTCCTAGCCACATGAGAGAAACACATTGATTGAAAATCAGTAAGAGATCTTATGGGCAATTTCGATTACCTTGTACTCCTTTAATTACCTGCAAGTTATCACCTTCAAATTCTAGACTATTGTATTTTCCATCTTTTGCTGCCTTAATATAATCTCGTAGTGCAAGCGCTTCAACTTTGAAAACTGACACTTGTCCATGCTTTTACGCCTTAATATGCACAACCCTGACATTATATTGTGATCACGCAAGACTATAGCCACAAATGCTTGTCCATTAGGCATTTTTGAACCATCCAAATTTCCTTTAATTACTCCAATTCTAGCTAGGTTTTATCCATGTTTTAGTTTTATTATGTCTCTTTCTCACTTTTTGATGAACATTATCCGATTTTTCCTCATCTTCATTCTATAATTTGGCTTTCTTCCACTGTTCTATATGTGTTTTAATATATTGAGGTAAGTCTTGCCCATTTGTGACTTATTGTGATCAAGTAATTTTGAAAATTTAAGCTATTTTTTTTCTAACAACCCACAAAAATAATGTACGTTCTTTCACAACATTTCCCTCTAAAATTTCTCATGCTAATACGTTTTAATCTCGTTTGTACGTCATATTATATCATTAACCTTAAATCATTGATTTTGGTTTGAGCGGTCTCGATCATAGAGTTATTTGTCTACTCCATATGAAATCTCGACATACAAATAGTATAATAATTATTGAAATACTTGTCCTACATCGGAAATTTAAAGAGAGATAAGTTACTATAAATATCCTTAGAGTACTTCTCATACTTTCAATTGGTTTTAGAATGGAACCCCACTCGACTTAATATAACCTTGACAGTTTCTGGAGATTGGACAGTCCAATATTATATATAGCTTGTGTTCTAGAACAACAATATATCAATTATTTTGCAGTATTGTGAACAATTGAACATTAAACAAGTCAATCGTCATGTGACATATGATGGCCCATGCAATCTAAACTAGATAACAAAATGCTACTCTACAAGTAATACCTAACATACTTGTCCTTTTATTTGTTCTTTTGACTAGTAGTTGTTAGAGATATAATAGCCAGGCCTCTAACTCTTAATTTTATCATATCGATCTCACACAATGTAGGTTAAAAAACCCTAATTTAAATATAACCCAAGTCCGACCTTAAGAGTACATAGGTTAAAAAACCCTAATTAAAATTAAAGATTTTTTATCCTATGCTAATTGTTAAATGTAGAAACTATATAAGAGAAGTATAAATTTAGGATTTTATGAATTTCTTTTCTAGGGTTTATGTTTTTTAAAATAAATTTTGAGTTTTTAAATTTGAGTTCTATCCCATTCCTCCTTTACCGTTTAAACTAAGTTTTAGTTTTTCTTTTCTTGGTGAAGAGTTTTAGTTTTTCTAACTATGTCTTAAAGGCATATATTAAAATCATCGAAATGAAAATATTTCGTTGATTCCTATTTATTTAGGATTAATTAAATTTTTAAAAACGGTTATTAATATTTTTTAGGATTTTAGTTTCTTTAATTAGAATGTTTATCCTATGTCTATAGGGCATAGATTAAAAAACCCCATTTGTTTATTTATTAGGATTATATCATGTAATAGTTTCCAAATACCAATATTTTTAGCACATAAACTAGAAAGATTGTTCTTTTTATTAGTCCATTTTTTCTTAAATATTTTAATTATGTTAATAAATTGATTTAAAATGATCATTACATATACAACAACAACACTAACCCAGTGTGGACCTGTCTCGGACACGGTCTGGGAGGTCAGGATGCACCCACCTTTTCTTCGACGTAGGAATCGAGAGGGTGTGTAAAAATACCTAAAGACTAAAAACAAGGGGAGGGGGGCACAGCACCAGAGAGAGGGAGAGAGAGAGAGAGAGATCTTACTTTATGACTAAACCAGCTACCGCTCCTACACTGTAATCTCCTCTCTCCAAAGATCCCTACAGTTTGTCAGGTCCACTGAAATATTTAGTTAGGCGAGATCCTGTTTTATGACTTCTTTTCAGCTCTTCTTCGGTCTACCTCTGTCCCAGCGAAAATCGCTGAAAAATCAACCCTTCACATCTACGTACCGGGACTTCTAGTAGTTTCCTCTGTATGAGAGACTAAATATTAATTCCTATTGATTGATCCATCCGACCCTAACAAAAAGTTTTGAGTTTTTTTTATAAAGAAGAGAAAATAGATTTGCATTTGACTACGCCGAGTGAAGACAAACACAAATTTCTGATAGAAATTGGCATCTAGGTGCAATTTGGAGAAAGGATGCGTAATTGATGACTCTTACAAGACTGTTTGTCAAAAATGGCCATGGGTAGTGGCGCAGTCAGGAATTATAGCTAATGGGGGTTAAATTCCTTCGACTAATTTTTGTGGCTGTATAAAAATCTCTGGCGAAGTTAGGAAAATTTTTTTTTTGTATTTTTTTAAAATATTGAAAAAAATTTGTATTTTTCTATATAAAAAACCATTTTAAAATATTATATGTACATAAAAAAAATTAATCTGTTTTTTTCTGACCAAATAAGCTAGTTTTAAACAAAAAAAACCTAATTTTTTACTATAATTTTTTTTTTTTGAAAATTCTAGTGGGGGCTACAGCCCCCACTGGACACCATGTAGATCCGCCCCTGGCTATGAGTTCATTTTTTTAACGAGGGGATTCGTAAATTAGTTGATAAAGTGTACAAATTATGTAAACTTGTTTGTATCGATTAGGCTCAACCTAGCTAGTAGTAGGAAAAATGGCTCTAATAGCCACCAATTATTGTATAATGTAATTAAAAACAAATATTGAGTTTTTTTTTTAATGTGAGAGCTTCTACTGTAGACCCACGCAAGCTACTAGAGCCTAAAAATTGAATAACATGTAATTAATGATCACGACAGAATTTGATACCATTAGTTCTAACATTGAAATAATGCATTTTCTTATTGTTTTTAGTGATAACAAATGTCATTATAAATTAAGCGTCTATTTAAGCATTTGAAGGAAGAAAAGATCCCCATAAATTACGAGGAAAACAACGTACAAATTAAGCTATAGAAATATTTTCCGTGTAACCAGTCTTATGTGGCAAATTAATCACGAAGGGTACAAAAGTGTCCTAGAAAGGAAAGAGTACCCAAGAATACGTTGGTCATTGGAATTACAGCGTTGCGGTTCGAGTGAAAAAATGATCGAAGCGTTATTTGCAAGAGCTTTCCACTATAAGTAGAAAGCGATCAAATTAGATCTAGTAGATCACTCCAAATTAAAAGGTGATTACGTTCACCCCGTACGCCCCCACCCCACATGCACCATATATGCCCTAGGTCACCATGCCAGGAATCGAACCCGAGACCTTGTAGTCTCGTTGATCGAGGAACATCAAAGCCCTTTTCAATCCGTTCTTTGCCACCGCGTCATGTGCCCCGGAGGCCAAGTAGATCACTCATTTCGAATGAAAAGTAGTCGCCCGAGAGCAACAAGAGCAAGAGAGTGGTCCGAGGAGTAACAAAAAAACAATCTAAGAAAAAGAAGAACCAGAGTTAGTCGGCGACAAGTGCGCGATCTCGGCGTCGATCAACATAATTAATTTCATTATATTAAGATTATTTGATGGAAAAGTACGTGTTGTGGCTAATATATAATTTCTACAATTCTACGTATAGGTTAACACATAACTATCAAAGTTTTGTATACATACAATGTCAATATTAATAGCATCTTTGGACAATTGGACTGCTAGCTAATTAATGAGACCATGCCATGCCCATCCAATTCGATCAATGAATCGGCAAATGTATATATATGTACATGTCTTTTGTTTGTCTCATTGTCATTCCCATTTTCCTAAGATTACAAAACGAGGGCTAGCTATCAATTCTATCTACAACTAGTGGCGTATCCAGAAATTATGCCCAATGAGGACTAAATTTCTTTGGGTAATTTTTTTGGCGGTAGAAAAATTCTTGGCGAAGCCAGGAATTTTTTTTTTTGTATTTTTTTTATAAAATATTGAAAAAAATTGTATTTTTCTATATAAAAAACCATTTTAATATATTTTACGTACATAAAAAAAATTAATCTGCTTTTTTCTGACTAAATAAGCTAGTTTTGATCAAAAAACTAATTTTTTACTATATTTTTAAAAATAAAAATTTTTTTAAAAAAAATTCCAGTGGTGACTACAGCCCCCGCTGGGCACCATGTAGATCCGCCCCTGTCTACCACTTTTCCATTTGATGATGCTTATGATCGAGCTAATTTAATCCATAAACGTTGTTTTTTGTATGATCGAATCGGATAACCATTTTGGAGGTGACTGTGAAAAATAGCCCGAAATTTTTACGCTATGTTTAATATATAAATTTGATGTTACCCATAATTAATCTAAACAAGTCATAAATAATAACAATGTCATATATAAATTATGCTTGGTTGATTTTCAAGTAATTTTGATAATTTAAGCTATTTTTCGCAACAAACCATATTGTTCTACGTTATTTCATACAATTTCCCTTTAAATTTCTCAAGCTAACACATTTTAAGTTAATTTGTACACCATAGTATATCATTAATATTCATTAACCTTAATTTGTACACCATAGTATAAGCTAACTAGGCCTCTTTGTACTTCCCCATCAGAAGACAAACTATCCAAAAAATACCCTGCATGAATCTGGTACACAATTTCAATCCCAATCATGCACCATAAATTTGGCAAGTAGCCAAGTTTCGTCATTACAAACGTCATGTTACAATTGCATGTGCAACATTTAATTACAAACAATTTCCTATCTCTCTATATATACACACACTTCAATTTCATCAATATAATCCCCACGCTTTCAAATCCTAATCCCACGCGCGCTAAACAAATCACTTATAACAAAATCTCATAATCCACGCGCCGCCGATGGACGCCAGCCGCCAACCGCCGCACATCCTCCTAGTAGCCTTCCCAATCCAAAGCCACATCAACCCGGCGCTCCAATTCGCCGCCCACCTCCTCCGCTCCGGCGCCCACGTCACCCTCGCCACCACCGGCGCCGGCGCCAAGCGCATGAACAAGTCCGGCGGCGCCGCCCCCGCCGGCCTCTCCTTCGCCACCATCTCCGACGGCTTCGACGACGGCGGCAAGCCCGCCCCCGACGCCTACATGGCCAGCCTCAAGCGCCGCGGCACCGAGACCCTCTCGGCCCTCGTGGCCGTCGGCGGCGCGGGCGAGTCGCCGCCGTACACGTGCGTCGTCTACACTATCCTCTTATCGTGGGTGGCCGACGTGGCGCGCCGCCACGGACTCCCCTCGGCCCTCCTATGGATCCAAAACGCCGCCCTGTTCGCCATCTACTACCACTACTTCAACGGCTACGGTGACGTCATCGATGCGTGTGACGAAAATGACCCCGGGTGGCGCGTGGAGTTACCCTCCCTGCCGCCGCTACGCGCGCGTGACCTCCCGTCGTTCCTCGCGCCGTCGAACCCGTATAGCTTTGCCGGCGCATCGCTCAAGGAGCAGTTTGAGGAGCTCGAGAGGAGCGAGAGCCCTACCATCTTGGTCAACACGTTCGACTCGCTCGAGCATGAGATCATCGAGTCGTTCAGCTCGAGGTTCAAGATCTCGGCCGTGGGCCCACTCCTTCCAAACGACGACAAGTCCTCCTCCTCGGACGGGTTCAGGGTTGACCTGTTCATGCGCCCGGAGGAGGACTACGTGGCGTGGCTCGACACGAAGTCAGATAACTCAGTTGTTTATGTATCATTCGGGAGCATTTCTGTTTTGTCTAAGACGCAAAAAGAGGAGATAGCATTGGCGTTGTTGGAGTGCAAGCGCCCGTTTCTTTGGGTGATAAGGAAGAACCTCGGAGAGGAGGACAAGGAGGAGGAGGTAACAACGCGTTGGGAGGAGTTGAAGAGGCTCGGGATGGTGGTGACGTGGTGCTCGCAAGTCGAGGTGCTTTCTCACAGGGCGGTGGGGTGTTTCATGACGCATTGCGGATGGAACTCGACTCTGGAGAGCCTGACAGCAGGCGTGCCTGTGGTGGGGGTCCCGCAGTGGACGGATCAGCTGACGAATGCAACGATACTGGAGAGCGCGTGGGGAGTCGGGGTGAGGGTGGGAGACGGGATGGTGGTGGAGGGAGAGAAGGTGGTTGGGAGGGAGGAGCTGAGGCGGTGCGTGGAGGAGGTGATGGAGAGCGAGGAGGTGAGGGAGAACGCGAGGAGGTGGCGGGAGAAGGCGGTTATGGCAGTTAGGGAGAACGGGTCGTCGGAGGTGAATGTTAGGGCGTTTGTGGAGGAGGTTTGGAAGATGTCAAGGACTAGGTTTGATGTGGATCAAGAAGAGTTGTGATCATGGTGTTGAAGTGTTGAAAAGTGTAATGTTAGGGTATGTATTTGGTCTTTGGGTATTGTACGGTAGAAAGCAAATAATTGCTTATTGAAAAGTCTGATTGGCTTGGTTTGAATTTAATACGGTTAGGTGTTTGAAGTGTTGAATGAAAATGAAACGAGAGCCTTCGTTGTCAAATAGGATTGAATTTAATATGGTTAGGTGCTTTTTTTTTTATAAATATGGTTAGTTGTTTGTCCTCGTCAGGTGGTTTTCAAGTATTTATTGGGACAGCTTTCTACATCCAGATTTAATCTGTATTTCGCGGATTTTAAATTTTTATCCACAATCAGTTGAATTATATCAAGACCGATCTCCAAGTTACAACTATTTGATAGAATTCCTCGTGAAAGGCTTTAAGAAACAGTGATGTGAAAGAGGGTATACAAAAACGTCAGATTTTATTTACATTCATATTTTGATCCATTTTGATATATATATATATATATATATATATATATTCTTTAGGTTTTGAATTCTGCTATAATTATTATATGACTTTCAATTAATTAATCAATAAATTTTACTTTCAAAAAATAGGATTGAGATATCAAAGTTTTCGTCGAAGTTGAAGTCCTCGCCCGTTCTAGTATTACTCCGATATAAAGTGAGTCACCACTAAATGATCAATAAAAATAGAATTCATTGAATGTGTAAAGATCAATTGTATGACTTTCAATTAATTAACACTTTCTTTTATGTTGGATGAGGCGCAATCTTATAGATGGACCTGTATAAAAGCAGGCTCAACCAAGTTTGGGTCTAGCTTAACGCAAAAATTTAGTCCATGGACATGGACCACCATCGAACCCGAGCTAGACTATCAAGACAATCTTTCATAATTTTACATATTTTTCTTGTCCAAACCAGCTTATATTTGCAGACGGACCAGGTCTACTTATAGACTAAGTGATTTCCCACAATTATAACGTAGGAAAAATTCTTTAATCACTTCGCCTCCTTTTGCTTTGAAAGACTTTCTGTATCTAAACAATTGTGTTCATAAAATTTTAGCTGTATCGGTATTCTCTTACTAAATACAATACCTATTATTGATTTTCATCAGTTTGTCTTATAATAAAGTGATGCTAAATTTGTATGCGTTGGCTTGAATGGCATATATGAAAACTGATATAAACAAGCTCACGAAATATGGATCAAAAACCCTAATGGGCCAGTCACAACATTGAGACATCGTCTCATTTTATTGTTTAATAACTCATAATCACATTTACAAGAAAAAGCACATAAATCTCCATCATTGGAGATAAACTTAAGATTTGAATAGAGGCCTATTATATATCTCTAGCAACTAATAGTCAAAAGCACGTATAAAGTGACAATTATGTTAGGTGTTGTTACTTGTAGAGTAGAAATTTCTTATCTAATGATTGACTTGTTTAATTTTTCACAATTCTACAAAATAATTGATTAATTGTTGTTCTAGAATATATGATATGAGCTAGAGCAAGGCTAAAGAGTTCAATACCAACCAAAACTTTCTTCTTCCTCCTCTTCTTGATTTGTAGGTATCCATTGCTTAACAAGAGGTGCCAAAACGTTCACCGTGTGTCCAATGTCCGGCCTTTGATACGAATTGTCAGCTGTACGATGACGCGCCAACTCAACAATCTTCAAGATACACTTGTACGCCTCGTCATCAAGGTCGAGAACATCATCGACTGCATTTCGGGTGTTATCCATGTTCATCGCGATTCTACGGAATCAAGTCACAAGATGACATGAGTCTTCTGGCATGCTATTGTCTAGGGCTTTTCTACCTGTTATCAATTCCATCAAAATTACACCAAATGAGTAAACATCCACTTTTGTACTCACTCTTCCAAAAGTTGCCAAGGTAAAAATTGAACACAAAAAGGTTAAATCATAATATATAATGACAACATTAACATTATCGCCCAGTAAAGTCCCGCTCCAGCAGGATCTGAGGGGTCAAGATGGGGGCGTTGATAGTCTGAACTAGTCAGGAGAATCCGCCCGAAAGATCAAAGGAAAACTGAAATTCAACTAGGTGACAATAATAACCGAATTTAGTTAAAACTCTAATTTTGAGCCGATGGACTCACCACCATACTCAGGAGCAAGTTAACCAAAGGTCCCAACCACCTGAGTCCACCACGTGGACGAGTCGCCATCATAAATGGTCTTTACCAACCCGAAATCACCAACCTTGGCCCTCATATCATCCCCAAGAAGTATGTTCGTCGGCTTCAAATCCCGATGAACAAAGCTCGATTGAGCCAAGCTATGTAGATACTCGACTCCTCTTGCAACATCCAAAGCAATCGTCACTCTCTCCTTCCATGTAAGGGGGCGAAAACCGAGCCCCCTCCATTCAAGTAAGTGTTGTGCCAGTGTTCCTTGTGACATGTACTCATAAACCAAAATCTTTTCATCTCCATTGATACAATGCCCTAGATAGCAACCAAATGGCGATGCTTAGGCTTTGTAAGAACAACAATCTCGTCATGGAACTCATCCATTCCTTTGTCGGTGTTGTGTATCCTTTTAACTGCAACCTTGGTTCCGTCATGAAGCTCTCCTCTATAGACAACTCCAAAACCTCCCTTTCCCAAAATGTTCTTGTCGCTAAAGTTGTTCGTAACTTGTTTGAGAATGTGGATGGAGATTACGGCCCTGTTGGTTTGTCGTGACATATGGAAACGTAAACGTAAACGGAAACGAAATGAATCTAGATCATTTTTAGTGTCATAATACATTTGTATAAAAAAAATCATCCAACAACTTGTCCATTGTAAAACTGGGATAGAAGAGAGTGACTCCACCATTTTGTTACCCACCCCTTTGGCGGAGGAATGATTGAGGTGGAGCAAGACCCTTGGTGGAGGAATGATTGAGGTGAGCAAGCCCCCATGATTTATTTTTGTCAATGTATCATGACACTAAAATGGACTACATTCATTTCCATTCCGTTTACGTTTCCATGAATTGCAACCAAACGGGGCCTACAACACCGTCGCCGCCTTCAGACACCGACATTTCATTATGATCACCAAACTTTGAACCTCCTTTTCTAAGGTAACATTTGCAGAACACGAACACCGTTATACCAACCAAAAGAACTACACGAATCACCAGACCAACCGATGTAGACGATTTCCTTGATGTAACACTGCCATCTGAGCTCGAATTCCCAATGAATGGGTTCCCCTTGTAATTGACAGTCACACCATTTGTTGTTTGAAACATCAAGAGCTTAGAGATTGGTTAGTGTCGTCAAAATCTCGGAAATAGAACCGTTCGAATTGTTATCATTCATATTCAAATTTCTGAGATGTGTCAATTTGGCAAAATCAGGAGAGATACTACCATTCAAATCCTACTTAGCAAGAACAACAGAGGTAACTTGTCCATATGAATCGCAACTAATAAACATCCATTCATTGCAAGCATTGTTACCTCGCCAGAGCTCAACCAGCTTGATCGGATAACCAAGTGCATCGGCAACCGCGATCAGCTTGAGATGCATTGAATTATACTTCTATTTATGGTTTCTAAGAGACTTTATTAGTAGCTCTTTTTATCTTATTTTCGTTCCTCCATTGAGAGTCAATTTATTTGGGAGTAATGTTGATAAGGGAAAAAAAAACACAAAATGTACTATAGTTTTTCTTTAACAGGACTAGAAAATGTTCCATCGGGTACCTTTTTACCCTTAACTTGTTTTGGTCCACCACAGGATCTCGAACTTCCAACTCATCCGGTTTGCATTCTTGCCTTGAGTTTTGAATCTTGCGTTTTGAATCTTGATTTTATTTTGCCTTGTTATCTGAACCTATAGGGTGGTCTTAGAATTCTGGCCATAAATGGTCATTACACTGCTGCAACGAGTATCAGAGACGTTTCAAGCATGATCGTTCCTGCACGTCATCATAACGAAACGGTTTTCGTTGGATGTATAGCTGGTGGTGACCGTGTGATGGTGGCCAAAGGAGTGGTTCGTGTTATATTGAACACCAATCTGCTCAACTTCAACCTCACTAAGAACCCAATCTAAGAGGTAATCTACTAAGCTAGGGTTGAGAATTATACTATGAATAATGGTGAACCTTCAAGAATTTTGGTGAACCTTCAAGAATTTTAGTGTACATGATATATGTCTGTTTGTTGCATGTTTGTTGCATGAAACTTAGAATGTGGCCTTGGCCTCCTTTACTGCTTTTTGTTTCCCTTTGTTACCAGTGTTCTAAAAAACGGCTTAGGTGGCGCCTAAGCGCTCCTTTACTGCTTTTTGTTTCCCTTTATTACAAGTTGTTAAAAACGGCCTAGGCGGCGCCTAAGCGCTAGGCGAGTGGCCACCGTCGCAATTTAAGCTTGGGCGGGACTCTAGGAGGTTTAGGGACTATATTGCTTGTTGGGCGGGCTTAGGCAGGCTAAGCAGGCCTCACAAGCGTAATTCCCCAAAGGCCCAAATATAATACTCTCTCTGTATAAATCTACTTGTCCTTTTAACATTTTTTACATATATTAAGACAAGACTTAGTATTACCACATTACCCCTATAATGTACATTTTTTATTTCTTGAGATGTGTGAATGCAATTAATTGGATAGATTGTTTGAGGATAAAGTTGGAAATTTTTGAATAAAATATTTAAAAAGACAAGTAGATTTAGACAAATATTTAAACCTAAAAGACAAATACACTTATACGAAGGGAGTTTTTACTTACTAGATCTCCTTGGCTTTTATTACATACCTTCTTGTGATGATTTTCACTAAAATCCAATGTGGGACTGAAAAAGAATATTCACCTAAAGTGTTCTTTTTGTTTCCCTTTATTACAAGTTGTAACTCATCATGAGTATAGACTTTACAAGTATGCTTTAAGAATTAACAATGACTAGACACAACAATGACAACACTTGAGATATTGAACTAATCTGATTTAGTACTTCTGAGATAGTGGTTATATTGCTTTCTATCTGTTTGAAAGCATTCACATGAAAATTGTGTTAATTTCCACTATGTACTAGAATAACAGAACACCTAATTTACAAGAAAAAGCACATGCATCTACCCCTAAATCTCCATCATTGGAGATAAAACTTAAGAATTAACTAGAGGCCTATTATATATCTCTAGCAACTACTAGTCAAAAGCACGTATAAAGTGACAATTATGTTAGGTCTTGTTACTTGTAGAGTATAAACTTCTTATCTAATGATTGACTTGCTTAATGTTTCACAATTCTACAAAATTATTGATTAATTGTTGTTCTAGAATATATGATATGAGCTAGAGGAAGGCTAAAGAGTTCAATCAATACCAACCAAAACTTTCTTCTTCTTCTTGACTTGTAGGTATCCATTGCTTAACAAGAGGCGCCAAAACGTTCACCGCGTGTCCAATGTCTGGCCTTTGATTCGCTTTGTCAGTTGTACAATGGCGCGCCAACTCCGCAACCTTCAAGATACACTCGTATGCCTCGTCATCAAGGTCGAGGACATCATCAATTGTGTTTCGGATGTTATCCATGTTCATCGCGATTCTACTACGAAACCAAGTCACAAGATGACATGACTCCTCTGGAATGCTATTGTCTAGGGCTTTTCTCCCGGTTATCAAATCCATCAAAATTACACCAAATGAGTAAACATCAACTTTTGTACTAACTCTTCCCGTTGCTGCCAAGGTAAAAATTGAACACAAACAAGTTAAATCATAGTATATAATGACAGAGTTAGGAATTTGATTAAGAGGGGGCGAAATTACTCTGGGTCAAATTCTTGGTTATAGAAGGAAAAAAATTGTATTTTTCAAATGACTTATTTTTTTCTTATTTTATGGAAAAAAAAAAAGGTTGTATAAAAACAATTTATACCGAAAATTTTGTATTTTTTCTTAAAATTCTATACTTTTTATATACAAAAATTGTATTTTAGAACCATTTTTATGTATTTTTCATTAAAAAAATTAACCACTTCTAGTCAGTGTTTTAAAAAATGTTAGGCGGACTCTACACGGAGAGAGACCACCTAGCACCTAGGCGACCTAAACGGGCGTATAAACAGACTACACGATCTCCTAGACGGGCTAGCAACTTGAAGCGCTTAGGTGGGGTTTAGATGGAGATAAGCGGGGATTTTTAGAACAAAATTTTTAGCTTTATTTTTTAGCTAAATGAACTAGTTTTTATCAAATAACCTAGTTTTTTTTATATATTTTAACTTTATTTTTAAAATTGAGTGTTGGGCATATACTGCCTCTGCCCATGATCATCATCGTAAAGTCCCGTGCCCAAAGAATCTAGGGGTCAAGATGGGCGCAAAGATAGTCTGAACACGTCAGGAGGATGCGCCCGAAAGACCCAATGAAAAGCTATAGTTAAAATTTTTATTTTTGAGGCGAAGGACTCACCACCATACTCAGGAGCAAGATAACCAAAGGTCCCAGCCACCCGAGTCCACGTGGACGAGTCTCCATCGGAAAAGTTCTTCACCAACCCGAAATCACCAACCTTGGCCCTCATATCATCCCCAAGAAGTATGTTCGTCGGCTTCAAATCCCGATGAACAAAGCTCGACTGAGCCAAGCTATGCAGATACTCAACTCCTCTTGCAACATCCAAGGCAATCGTCACCCTCTCCTTCCATGTAAGGGGGCGAAAACCGAACCCCCTCCATTCAAACAAGTGTTGTGCCAGTGTTCCCTGTGACATGTACTCATAAACCAGAATCTTTTCACCTCCATTGATACAATACCCGTAGAGAGCAACCAAATGGCGATGCTTAGCCTTTGTAAGAACATCAATCTCGGCATGGAACTCATTCGTTCCTTCGTTGTCGTGTATCCTTTTAACTGCAACCTTGGTTCCGTCGCGAAGCTCTCCTTTATAGACAACTCCAAAACCTCCCTTGCCCAAAATGTTCTCGTCGCTGAAGTTGTTTGTAACTTGTTTGAGAACCTGGATGGAGATTACAACACCACCACCGCCTTCAGACACCAGCATTTAATTATGATCATCTCCTTTTCTAAGGTAACATTTGTAGAGTACAAACACCATTATAACAACCAAAAGAACTACACCAATCACCAATCCAATCACCAGACCAACCGATATAGACGATTTTCCTGATCTAACACCACCATCCGAGCTCGAATTCCCAATGAATGGATTCCCCTTGTAATTGACAGTCACACCAGTTCTAAACTCAGGCACTTGGCCAGTCAAATTGTTGTTTGAAACATCAAGAGCTCGGAGATTGATCAATGTGGTCAAACTCTAGGAACAGAACCGTTCAAATTGTTATCATTCAGATTCAGATTTCTCAGATGTGTCAATTTGGCAAAATCAGGGGAGATGCTACCATTCAAATCAGATAACACGTCCATACGAATCGCAACTAATAAACATCCATTGGTTGCAAGCATTGTTACCTCGCCAGACCCGAGCGAGCTCGATCGGATAGCCAAACGCACCGGCCACCGCGATCAGCGCCGTCACCTGCGCGTCGCACGCCGCCCCTGGCCGGTCCGTACAGAAACTGTTGGCCGTTCCGATTTCAGCCTTCACTCCCGATTTGAACGCCGGGTAAGGGCCCTGGAGATTGTTGTGAATGAGACTGAGGTTGACCAAATTAGGCGAAGATGTCAACGATTGGGGAACTATACCGGTCAGGCTATTGTAACCGAGTTGAAGATCTGATAAATTGGCGAACGAATCGAAGATATCCGGAATCGATTCTGCGAGATTGCAGCTCGCGGCGCGGAGAGTGGTGAGTCCGGTCGATTGAGTCAATTCGGAAGGAAACGGCCATGGAGGAAAGCTAGGGTTTGAGCTGAGAGAGAGGATCTGGAGGCTGGAGAGGCCGGAGAAGGCGGAGGACGAAGCAATTGAGGAGAAATTGTTGTTGTCGAGGAAGAGTTGTTGGAGATTCGCGAGGTTTGAGAACGAAGGGAGCTCGCCGGAGAAGCGGTTGCCCTGGAGGGAGAGGGTGATGAGTTGAGAGAGCGAGTTTAGGTTCGACGGTAGGGTTCCGGCGAGAGATTTGTTGAAGAGATTGATGGAAGTGACTCGGTTGTTGAAGCGGTCCACGCCGGACCAATTGCAGAAGTCGGTGCCGGTCCAGGAGGCTGGTGGCGGAGAGATTGAAGCTGCGAGTTTCGCCATGACGGATCCGTCGTCGGCATCGGAGGAGATGAGGAGAAGGAGGAGGAGGGATGCGATTGGAAGAGGCGCGAGCGCCATTGTTGGAGGTTGGAAAGATCTTGGTTTTGATATGGCGGGAGAGGGAGGGAGAAATGAGAATGAAAGCTAATGGCTTGGTTAATAGTCATTAGTGTTGACTGTTGAACGACAAATGTGTGTGTATATTTTTGAAAATTTTCCTCCAAAACAAAAGAAATATGTGCCGATTGGATTAATATGACTTAGACTTTGGCTTAGTCAGTAGTCATTTGTATTAAATTAATTGGCTTGATCAATGGTCATTAGTGTTGAATTAATTGGCTTAGTTAATGGGTTCTGTGTATTTAGTCAAACGGTTAAGTCTTTAATGGTAGTACTCAGAGGTAGGGGTGTCCATAAAAAACCGAAAAAATGATTATTTTTTAGGTTAATCAAACCGACTTTTTTTTGAAATTTCGATTTGGTCAACCGAACCGAAAATATTTTCGGTTTATCAGTTATTGGGATCATTGTAAGTCTAAAGGACATACTTCTAAGAATTGCTACAAATTGATTGGTCTTTTGGCAATTGGCAAATTAAGCTATATGATACTCCCTCCGTATAAGTCTATTTGTCTTTCTAACATTAACTAGTTGTCTAATTCTACTTGTTTTTTTAAGTATTTTATCCAAAATTTTCCAACTTTACCCTCAAACAACTCATGCAATTAATTGCACACACACATCTCAAGAAATAAAGTAGGTAGATTATAGGGGTAATGTGGTAATACTAGCTCTTACCTTAATATATGTGTAAAATGCTTAAAAGACAAGTAGACTTATACGGAGGGAGTACAATTTAACACTTTTTTTTTGTTATTTTGAGGTTGTTAACCCACTCTTCAAATTAATTTAGACTGGGAGTTATTTCATTAGCCTCATACAGAAAGCCCCAAGTATTACAGTGGACGGCCCAAAACACTTTCATTTATGCTGGATAAGGCCCAATCTTATAGACCAAAAGTGCTGGGGCAAATAATTTCCCGTCAATTATGGAGCAAGAAAGTGTTCTCTAATCACTTCACCTCCTTGAGCAATACCGTCAAAAATTACTGACTAGTGCATGGAAAGAGGTTCATTTTCGAAATATTTTTCCCTTCCAATATTTTTCTATTGAAGCTTCCCTCGTTTTATTTATTGAGCATAATGATGCGAATCGAGCTTTAATGAGTTCGAATATGCAACATCAAACTGTTCCGCTTTCGCATTCCGAGAAGTGCATTGTTGGAACTAGGTTGGAATGTCAAGCGGCTCTCGAATCAGGGGTTCTCGCTATAGTCGAACATGAAGGAAAGATCATTTCTACTGATACTGACAAGATAATTTTATCGGGTAATGGGTATACTTTAAGCATTTCATTAAGGAGAGACAACATACTTTTCGGTCCTCAAGAAACGTTTTATTAAAACAATAAAGAGGCTAAGTAGTCGGCAAGCGGGGGATAGCCCGACTCCTAACATCATCAATTAACAACAAAATAAAACCTACTCGGGAAGGGCAAACAAGACATAAAAATAGGGGCGGAGCTATTTGGGGGCGGGTGGGGGCCATGGCCCCCCCAATCCATTTTTTCCCATATATATATATATATATATGTTCCTCTTGTTCATAGCTTCGATTTGATATATTATACGCTTCATTCTGATATTTGAGCAAAAAGTTATGAACGTTTGAAGATTGGACATATACAAACAACTTTTAACAAGTCATTTACTTAATTAGAATACTTTTATCTTTTGTTAAATTTCCTACTTTCACAATGTGATTGAACACGAAAATTTTGAAACAATAAGTTATTATTGAGATGTTTCGAATCATACAATTCATTATTAGCACGAAGGCTTTAGCTTGAATTTTATTTTTTAGTTACGAGCTTTTAATATTTATAAATTCAATTAATTTGTATTCTGAAATATTTTTGTTTTCTTAACTTAAATGTATTATGAAACATAATTCATAATTATATAAGTTGTCATTATAAACTCTTGCTTTCTTAATGTAATTGAATTTTTGAAATATTTTAGTCTCTCCTCTATAAAATATGTTCTTTTTTCTCTATTTTTTTATTTCCACATCTTTATCGAAACTTACATTAGCTATGTTCGAAAAAAAAATTGGCCCGTACAGTGAGAATTTTCTAGCTATGCTCCTGCATAAAAACCAACAGGAAAATTAAAAGTTAAAGAAGCAAGAGAATCCACTACTCGGTTTGTCTCGATGTAAGCTCCATAAGACTTTGGTATCACAATATCAAAACATTATCACTTTATGGTATCTTAACAATTGTTTAGGGGTAAATTGTAAATTTCATGTTTTTTTTATTAGAAGGACCAATATAAAAAGACTAGTATAGACTAGGTGCTTGTTTGGTTAAACGAAGAAACTATAATCCTCAAGAATTTACCCACTTTCACATGGGTAATTAAGTTACTTTGAAATGTAAATTTTTTTCAACTTTATACGAATTTATTTCACAAAATATGGTCATAATGTTTCGTTAATTTGAAGTTGGATGCTTGTGGATAAAGATGGCCATTTAATTATTCTTTTACAAAACAAATTCAGGATTTTCCTAGGTTTCCCCATTCGAGTTCATATATAAAATGTATAATGATTATTTCTCTGCACAGATTGAATAAGGATTTTGGCTCATACAAAACTGGCACCGCCCATCTATGTAATCCATGTTCTTACTAATTTATACTATGTTATGCACGGGGAAGAGGATAAAGTTTTGTATTTATATAGTATTTCAGATCAAAAAAGATGAGTTGATGTCCTCTGGATTTCAGAATAATAAGTTAGGAATTGAGTTATGTGGTTTGTTATTGACATTTGTACATGTTATATTTCTTAATTCATTAGTTACAAATGGGTTGAGCAATTAATTTTTTTATAGAAATTATCTTTTGATATGCACCGCTTCTTCTTGATGAAAAACGACCTCATTTTTATTCGTATTTTCGGGAATTTCCTCCCTACCAACATCCTATCCATGTACTCCTCGTTTAAATCAATTGGAGTCGGACAAGAATTTCGTCGCCCTCTCCCAAAAGACTAGTTATGACGTCCATTTGTGTGAAAATACGTACAATAATTTACCGAATCCTCGACATTTATGAAGCAACAACGAGAGAAAACCCGGGAAAGATTGTGAGAACGACCCGAATTGTGTTAAATTTGTTGTGCTCGGTAAAAAATGGATTGGAAAACGCATTTGTGTTTAACAGCTAGTTAACAGTGTGTTATCTACGTCCATACGTCCACGAGCAGAGAAACAGTATATTATTACGGAATAAACCTCTTAGTTTTACTATTTTGTATCTCTTTTCTTTGTCACAATCAACAAAATATTCTCAAATTTCACAATTCACACTAAAATTAACAGATTCTGTAGATGTTGTAAACACTTGCATGATCAACATCAACTAAAACCCATCCACAGAACTCTTTCCTGGTGTCTTCTTCAACTTCTCCATCTTCATCACCTTCCTCAGCCTCAACACATCCTCCCACCGTCCCGATTCCGCATACACATTCGACAGAATCACATAAACTCCATGATTCTGAGGATCAAGAGCTAAAATTTCCTCCACAACTCTCTCTGCAACCTCAACATTCCCATAGTTCCTACAACCAGACAACAAAGCTCCCCAACTCATCACATCAGCTTTCCACGCCATTTCTCGTATAATCCACTCCGCTTCGATCAATCTCCCTTTCCGCCCCAAGAGATCAACCATACACCCGAAATGCTGAATCTTCGGCTCGATTCTGTGCACTCGTTTCATCGAGTAGAAGATCTCGCGCCCTTCTTCGAGAAATCCGGCATGGCTACACGCAGATAAAGCTCCGAGCAATGTGACCTCATTGGGAATTACTTGGTTTTCGATTCGAAGACGTTTGAAGAGATTCAGGGCTTCTTCTCCATTGCCATGGACAGCTAAGCCATGAATCATTGCATTCCATGTTCTAACGTTTCTCTCGGGCATTTCGTCGAACACCTTTCGAGCATTCGAGATCGCTCCGTTCTGCGCATACATGTGGACCAAAGCTGTTCCAAGAATCACACCAATCTCAATCTTTCCCCTCTTCATGAACTCATGGATTCGCTCTCCGAACTCCAAGCACCCTTCTCGAGCACAGGCGGATAGAACCGAAGCCAAAGTGGCTCCATTAGGCTCAAATCCAGAACCAATCATTCTATCAAACATCAACAAGGCTTCAATTGTGAACTCATTCTGAGCGTACCCGCAGATCATGGTCGTCCAAATGCTCAAACTTCTCTCAGGCATTTCGTCGAACACTTGGCGTGCACAATTCACCTTCTCCGAAACACAATAACATTTCACCAACGCGTTCACCACATGGAGATCGCAATCGAATCCAGACACCAGAACCTGAGCATGGATTTGCTCAGAGCAAGCAATTGACCTAAAATTCGAACATCCTTTCAGGACGAAAGGGAAAGTGTGCTTCCCTGGAATTGAACCAGATCGCTTCATCTCAATGAACAAAATCAGCGATTTCGAGGGATTTGAACCACCGGCTTCCGCTCTGATCATCGTGTTCCACATAAAGCTGTTCGGTTCAAGAGTATGTTTAAAGAGCTTGGCGGCGTAGCTCAGGTCGCCGGCGACGGAGACGGCGGAGAAGGAGAGAAGGCGGCTTGCGGCGTAGTTGTCGTGGAGGATTCGGCCGGTGACGATCATTTGGGCGTGGACTTGTTTGAGCTCCTTCATTGAGGTGGATTTGTCGGCCATGGCGGAGAGCGATGGGAGAATTTGTCGACATGGCGAAGGATTTGATGCGAAAGAAGTAAGCTTTCGTTGTGTTGTGAAGAAGAGGAAGAACGCGCATGTTTTCGCGGAGAACATTGATCAGCCATTGAAATTTCGAGAGCTTTGAAACTTCATCTTCTCCGAGTCTCTTTTTTTTTCGTTTGTTTTTTGGTTGTCAATCGGGTTGGGTTGAACGGTTGCGGGTTCGGATCTTCGGGTTCGGGTTGAATCGAATTCGGGTTATTATAGATCATGGGTCAATTTGGGTCGGATTATTACGAGTTTTCGAAAAGATTGGGCTGGTCAATTATATCGAATTTTTAAAATTATTTTAAAAAATATTTAAATTAAATAATAATATTTAATAATAAAATATTATTTTTATAATATGATATATTATAATTTTTAAAAAGTTTATACATTCTTTAAATATACTAAATCCGTCAACCCATTAAGTTTCGAGTTTCGACCCAACGAGTTTCAAATTAACCGAGTTTGATTTATTTCTGGTTAGCAGTTAAAATTTACGGGTTTCAATCCTAAAATTTCGGGTTGAGTCGGATGGGTCATCGAGTTCGGTCAAATTTTTGACAACTCTAGGTTCAAACTATAAAATTGAGTTTGTTTTTGCTTTACATTTTGTTACTCCATAATTAAGATTATAAATAGGATTCTATCCTTAGGGGAAAATAAACTATAATTTAAATTTGGTTTGTTTGGTTAATGGTTCGTTCTCTTATGTTATGTGTAATATACTTTCATATACTTCTTCAAGAACCAAGCAAATAAAGTAAACAACAAATAAAGTAGATTTTATTTATTGTCAAAGGCGAAATACACATGACAAATTTGTCAAATTACACGCTAGTGGAAACTTCATACAACAAAGAATATCTCAACGTAGAATGGACCCATATATGATTGTTCTTGTGATCATATCTCCAACTTTGATGTAGATCAAGGACGCTTGCACTCAACCGGCACACCTTGTGGGAATCGACTGTAGTCGTTGCAATAGTTGTAGATCATATAGTACCTCTGGACCCACCTGAGCCGCCTCCGGCTCCCTGCGTCGAGCTCCATCGTGTTTTTCCTCGTTTGCGCCATCCCTTGGCTGAACGCGGCGGTTGAGGTGTCGGCTTTGAAGTTCCTGTAATAGGCGGTGAAAGGTGCCTTGCTCCAATCGGTCTTGACCCTGCCGCCCTGTGTGGCCCAGTCGTCTGCATTCCATAGGCTCGAGTAGATCCTCATCGGTTGAGTCTTAGGGAACGGAACACCAAGAGACTCGTGGTTGTTGAAGACCCTGATGGGCGTGTTGTCTACCATGAAGCTGCATTTCGACAGATTAACAAAAACATATCAGTCAATCGGTTTTTCTATCGTTTGTCCTTTTCTAAGAATCCAAAGCTGAAAAGAACCAACTGGTTAATTTATCGTTTTTAGGATAGAAAGACCGTTACATGATCATCTGAGGATGCCATACGACGGAGTAGGTGTGGAAGTTCTTGGTGGGGTCGAACCAAAGATGAAACTGTTGTTCGCGGTTGCCTTTGCCCTGAGTGAAGACGTTCGTGTGGAGCGTGTAGGGTTGCCCGGTAACGTTCCCTAGGAACTCGAAGTCGATCTCGTCCCAATTTGCCCCCTTTGATGACAACTGCATTCCAATCATTCATGAAAACAATAGCTAGATGTTAGTCCACTTTAGACCATGTTTAATCACAATGCACATATATGATTGTGTCTTTTGTAGCATGTTTATTAAGACCCACTTGAAATGCATGAAAAAGTTGGCACCTTTTGCATAATACAACCTCTCTAATATTCATACCATTCAAATTCCTTTAAAACAACACAAAAAGTAACCAACTTTTTAAAAAATGCTTTCTTTAATAAATGGTCCCAATTCTAAAAAGAAGTCACATACTTGTACAACCTAATATAGTTACAAGAAAGCTTTAAAAAACAACTTTATCCAATGAATTAAAACACATTTTTTTTATTTTTGAATGTGACCCTAAGGTTAAAACTTAACAATAACACAAGGACTTACATAATAGGCAGTAACGGTTCCAGCAGAGTCGCCCGCAACAAGCTTAATCTGCATATCGATCCTTCCGAACAGATACTCTTTGTTCGACTTAAAGCCCGCCCCCGAGGCCTTGTCGAGCGTGAGCGAGAGGAGGCTTCCGCGGCCATATCTCATGACCCGATGATCCCCGAAAGTCGGGGCGAAGTCTTGGTAGAAGTTTCCTCCATGGACAAAGCCCCATAGAAGAGTTATAGTTATTAGTAGCATATAACAAGACCCATTTGATGGAATAGTGAAACCCATTTGGAGTTGGTAAGAAAGATGTGCAAGAAATGTGTTTATGAGGAGAATGAAATTTGTGTTGTGTTTTGGTTTTGTGGATTTTGAAGGCTATTTATATGAAGTGGTGGTGGAGTATAAGTTAAAAGGAGCGTGAGGTAATGTGGGAGACGCGTGAGCGCCAGCTGTAGGGACTGAGACTAAGAAGCTGGTGCCAGCTGGGATGTGATTATCTGAGCTGGAATCTTGGATCAATTTATCCACTTTTTTTTTTTTTGAAAATAATAATGGTATTTGAGGTTCATCAATTATTAAGGTGATGTTGTTTGTTGTTATTAAGTAAAACTAAGTCAAATGAGAAGTCAAAGTAGTCTTAGTTAGTATATATCCATTAGAAGATATTTTTCGTTCTAAAAATTATTTAAAAAATTAAGAAATTACTTAATTTTATATAAAAAAAATCTTCTATAATTATTTTACTTAGTTTTGTCTTTGAAAAAGATGATTTTATTTTTTTTTTTTGAGTATTTTTCAGCGATAAAATTAAAAAAAATAACTCACAATGACAGATAGTTTTGAACAAACAAAATATGTTAGAATGACAAATATTTTTGAATGGATGAAGGATTAGACCTCAACAAGTATGGATTGGCGTTCTCGATCGACCCATTTCGCCTGCCTGCAAATAACGGTTGAATATGTACACGAAAAATATGTATTGGGTCTAGACTCGTTAAATACCCGTATTCATGGACCTAAATTATAACTTGAGCCGGGCTCAAGCCAATCTATGGTCTGCATAATAGCATTTACTCATGGTTTTTTTTCTGTCTATGGTCTAGTCAGTTCAAGCAAGTTCCTTATAATAGGCACTTTTGCGGGTTAGTATATGACTAACACAGACGTATAAGGACGTCAGAACGCATGATAGCAAGAAGTCGACTTGGGAGGTGTGACGATTCGCCTGGAAAAGCACAGTAAACGCACTTGGATCTAGTTAGTCCATGTTTTTTTTATAATAGGATGTTAAGATTTATATTTATGTAGTAAAAGATTTAACTTTAAATACCTTTATTAGATAGAATCTATTGATTAATTAAGAGTTAATTTATAAATTTACAAAGAATAAAGTATGGAAAAGTTTGAAAGGAATGAGTGAATGGATGGAGATGAAAAAGGATTCTTGTGAATGAATGGTGCAGAGGGATTGATTGATGAAGAGGGCCCATTCTGATTCCCCACCACTACTGAGTTTTTTTCTCATCTTTCCAGATAGCCCATTGCAGAAGTAAGTAAGAAAGGATAGAGAAATGAATTGAAAGAGATAAGGAAAGGGATATGAATTTGGTTTGAGTTTTGATTGGTAGGCCAAGAAGGTGGGTATACAGGCAAAATCATATACATTAATCATTGACATCAAATATCATATCATACTACTATATGGTCATTACTTCAAGATTTTTATACATTTATTTAAAAAAAGAAAAGATTTTTATTCATTTTTTCCTTAAAAAAAATCTGATATTTTGAGAGATCAAATCGGATATTTTTTATACCAACCCTATGAAAAAATCTCGATCAAACTTGTAAATAATTTTTATAAGATTTGGGGTTAACAATTTGTTAATATGTCTTGAATCTGAAACTCTTGTTGCATAAAACATGACCTCTCTTTATTTATTGGGCATATTAGTATATGTTTAGACTTACGGTCCATAATCTGAATTAGTTAGGATTTTTAGAGTCTATATATACACTTTTGAAACGCCTAATAATTATATTTTGGAAAACTCATTCTCCTAAATAAATTTTGTTTCTCTGCCTAATAGACGTAGCTAACGCATTGTTAGTAAACCATGTTAAATCTCTGTGTTCTTTACTGTTTTTCTAGTTCTTTCTCACGCCCGTTCTAACACAATCGAATACACCTATAATGACCATCTTTCTTGTTTCGAGTTAGTAATTTTCCGATAACGAATATCATCCCCAATATCATATCTCGTCTTGTATATTTTTCTCAATTGTCGTCTTTACTTATCTCCTCGTGAATGTGCGTACTTCTGTTTGACCATCAAGTGGCTCTCTGGCTAGTTTCGTTTCTAGTGTTTTTCTTCTTCTTCTGTGTACCTTTGTATTTTCTTTCTAATCGCATGCTTGTGCATGTAGAATGTTTGTTTTCTCATGTCGGATTGTTCGACTGTCGAATTATTCGGTCTCTCGATCTATCAAGTCTGTCTAATACATCGAATTCTTCCCTGATAAAAAAAAGTCTCGAGCTAGTTAATTACCTTACTAGACATTTGACATTTTTATGTAATGGTCCAATCCAGCTCACCTAGCTCGCGGTGGCTAGTTTAAGGTTTAATTCAATTAGCCATTGCTGGGATACACACACATTTTCAAATCGACCGTTGCGATGTCGCCACGTGGCAGAGATGGGCCTTGGATCACCGTACGTATATACATTGCACCAAAATTCCAATCTTCCCCACCATAAATGGAATCTGATGAAACTATGGATGCCCATACATAATTGAATTGTCCCTTTGCATGAATACTCATTGCCCATTGCCATGCTTATCCTGTTTTTCTTATCGGCCAAAAGTTCGAATGCCATTTATTATTTCATTGCCTTATGTAGTTTTTGTACTTTCAAAGTTCAAGCTTATCTAGCTTTGGTTCATATTAATAATACAATGCCTCCAAATCCTTAATCAAATTGTTAGAATTTCATAGTAGTATTATAAGGTATCTGTTTTGATTCTTATAGACAGTATCCACGACAAAAACATAATACAATTGTCAGTATTCTATATGTATTATGATATTTTCATGCATGTCTAATGGAGAATTTTCGGAGTAAATTGAGCTAATATTGATTATATCATGATTTTTTTAGACGAAAAACCTAACTACCTTTGGTGGTAATGAGATTTTATTATCAACTGACTCGATCAAATGAAAGGGATAATAAAATCTCATTAACTAAGATTATGTTTTAGGCTTGTACATGTACACATAAGCGGATACATCTTATATGTTCACCGACCCATTGGATTTTATCTGGATATTCTATACGTATTGTGATATTTTCATGCACGTCTAATGGCGAATTTTCCCATAGAGTAAATTGAGTTAATTAATTATGTAATAAATTCCGACCAAAAAAAATTATATAATACATTTTTTCGTTGACGAGAAATCAACCTTTAGTGATAAACTCTAAACTCGTGAGTCGTGATCCAAGCAAGAATTACGAATAGTACTAGAATTTTTCGATTCGACTCCTCTTGTTTGCCTTCAAACAAAAAAGAAATTATTAATAAACAAATTAGTTTGCACTTTGCATGATGTGAAAATGTGGATAGATGCAAATTAAAATTTAATACTCATTTTTATTCTCTTTTGCCCATGTTTAACCTGTCCAATGCCAGCTGAAAGTTATCCTGATTGACTGGCATTAACCATTTCCTCATGTACACCCACAACTTGCATAATAAAGCTTCGTTTCTTTTTCTTTTGCCCATGTTTTAACCTGTCCTCTCTTATTGGCTTAGCTTCATTAATTAAACTATATACTTTGTAAAACTTGGTTCGGAATTGTATATAATATGCTATATGAACATTCTTGACACTGGTTAATTTTAGCCCACAAGTTAAGAATTAAAAAAAATTAGTAAACCACTTGCTCTAACTTGTTGAAATTGATGCATTCTCGTCTAGTGTGCGATCGATCAAAACCACAAAACATGCATATCCTCATTAATCTTATAGGTAGTTTTCGGACATCTAGTCAAATAATTAAGCCTTTAAAAAAAGTTAGAAATATTCGGTTTAACTTTTATGGACAATGTCCTTCAAAAACAACAAAAAATCTCATTCGTATAAATGCTTTACAGATGACTCTTGAACCATCGATATGAAAGATCCCTTGGTTCAAAATAAAGGCAAAATTTGTAATTCCTGATTTGAAGATAGTCCGTGAAATCGTGGATTAGTAGGTAGGTATAATGGGAATGTGTTTGTATAAGAATATATGCGATTATGGGCCTAACATATAACCCAAGGGTATATCAAATACCACGTTCGAAAACAAAATAATCCTGTGTCCGAAAACAAATATCAAATACCGCTAATATATGAGAGAAGGTGAAACTCTATCAATTGTTTTGTTTTTAGGTTAGAAGGTATATACCGACCTTATATACGAACATGGTATCGAAGCAGGTCCAAACCCTAATTAAGAGGTGTGTTGGGAGAACAAATCAATCCTACATCGGAAAACACATATGAAATACCGTAATATATGTCTTTATGGGCTAAAAGATGAATACCAACCTTATATACAAACGGTTAAAAAAATTCTGAATTCTCGACATGAATCTAGTAGAAAAAAAAAAGATTTAAGTACATGTCATATATTTAATGGATCCATTTGAAAATATTTTGCTCAACCTTTAATCAAGAGTAAATCGAAATAAAAATTTTATAACCTATGGCCTTGGGGCGTAGGATAAGTATTTTGTTTTAGAAAGATTTTTTTTATTTAAGATTTTAATTTCTAAAATAGAAAAGTGTATCATATATCTTTAGAGTATAAGTTAAAAAGACCGATCGAAATAATTAAGGTGTAAGTCAAGACTTATATTATATATTTCAACACAACAATTTCATATATAGTTAGCTAGGCCTAAAAAAAATAGATCGGTCTAGTTATATAGATGTAATAACTTATCCATAAACATTAGTGAATCATGAACTCACTATCTTAAATAAAATGTATTTAATCTAACCAGAAAATGTTAATCTCTGACCAATAAACCTGACTAAATCTAAATCTAAATCTGATGAGCTCTCTATCTATATTTTTAACTCATAATTATCAATCTAACTTTGCTTGGGAATAATAAGGCATAATAGTATACGACAACCAAAACCCAATTATTGGAGGACAATGATTAATTACCACTTTAATTAAAACATTTCTGTTTAAAAAAGCAAAAGCCTAATAGTTAGGAATACTAAATATGATCGAGGTTAGGAAAGTGGGCCACCACCGGGCCCACCAAGGCCCACTAAGCCACCGCCGCTTTAAAGGCAAAGAAGAAAGTGTGGAAATGTGGGGACTTACCGTTATGTTTATTTTAAAAAATTCCGGTTAGTACCCTGAATTTAAGAATATTTTGATTTGTACCCTAAGATTAAAAAAAATCCGATTAGTGCTCTTGAGATTTTTAGCATGCTTTTTCGCTCTCATTTTAAATTCTCTGCTTTCGTTTTTGGAGTTTTTAGCGTGCTTTTTCGCTCTCGTTTTCGACCCCTTTTAGCTTTTTCTTTCTTTTGGTTCTCGCCCTTTGGGCCCCTTTAAATACCCTCCCGACTTTCGAGCCGGAATAAGGGTGCGTACATCTCGACCCCCTAGGTCCCGTTCATAGCGGATTCAACTTGGTAGACGTTGTTGTTGTTGCTCTTGAGATTTTTGATATTTTAATTGGTTTTTCCTCTCAATTAAATTGATCAAATCAAAACTTATCATTGCCTCGTTGGGTTCATCATCTTTGAATTGGTAAAATCTGACTTCTAAATTAAAATATTCACATTTAATGTTTTAAAAAATGATAGGTACAATCCTAGTTGTCTAAGTGGCCGGTATTAGATTGATTGAACGACTAGATAGATTGGGACTTTTCAGCGCTTAAACGGAACGTAGAAATAATTTTTAGAAAAGTGACCAAATTTATATCCGAACTAGCCCGATTTGAATTCGAAAACAACTCATTTTTTAAGAGTATTTTGACTAAATCAAAACTATTTTTAGAGTTGATGTTTGTCGTGTTCATAAGTCGTGCCACATCAGAGTCGTACCCAAACAAGTCCATATAAGTGATGTTTAAGCAATATGAAAACATCTTTCTGACCAAGGTTACAGAGTAAATAAACCTACAACCTTAGGGTGTGTTTGGATGTCAAAGTTTATAAACTATTTTTAGTTTATGGGTGTTTATTTTTCAAAAAGCATTATTGGAATGAAAAGAGTTTACGGTATTTGGTGAAACAAAATAAAAGCATTATCTTTTTATTGTTTTTTTAATACCTCCTCTCTCACCAAACCCCCTTCTGATTTTTGAGCTCCAGATGCTTCGAGTCTTCGGCCGCCACCCCTAAAGTGACCACCAGATCTGTCATCGCCCCTAAGGTGACCACCACCAAATTACAAGCTCTCTCTTGAAATCCCAACCCCTCTTTGATTTCTCACACTCTAGTTTTAATGAAGAAATTGTGGAGTAAACATTGGAAATTTTGGTTGAAATTTATTGTAGGGGTGATTTAGGGGTTTGTAAGTAGGTTATGGGTACATTGCTTATCCAGATCTGTTGAGATCGAGTAGAGTAGCGAAGAGCGGCGGTCGACTGGTGGTAGACCGACGGTATCCAAGCAAGAGAGAGAGATTTGAAGAGTGGGGGAAATGACGAGGGCGGGGGTTAATGCTCAAGAATGGCGGTGCAACGACTAACTAGTGGTGGTAGGGCACCAGATTTAGGCAAGAGTGGGGGAGGGTTCTAGATGTGGCCATTGTTTTCCGTTGTGAACTTTTGGAAGGAGGACCAAAAAATCGTTTTGAACAAAATAAAAACTAAAAAGTGATGATATATTGAATTAATTTTTTTTACTATCCAAACAGGCTTTAAAAACCAAGTTAACTTATAAAGCAAAAATAAGTTTATAAAGCATAATCTATGGTAATCCAAACGAACCCTTAAGGTATCAACTTTAAAAATTAATTTTTGAACAGTAATTGAAATAAGTTTAGGGATCCCAACCAAAATTTATCCATTTTTGAACTATTTTTTGTTCCTTTTGTTTGAAAATTCTGTTGATTTGAAATATGGAAGCTGGAGCTGTCACTTAAAACTTGTGACTTCAATTATTCTGTTTTTTCCATATTTAATGCATGCATCTTTAATCCTTATCCATGTAAATTACTCTCACTCAAGTATTCAAATTACAATTACTACATTAAATACATATATTCTTATACAAAATTGATTTAAGGGCACGTTATATTGGGAAAAAATTTAATTTAAATTTAATTTTGGGAGATTATTTATAATTTTATTATAAGATTATAATTTTCTTTTTAGGATTTAGTTTTTAAATTAAGTAGTCTTATAATATTATTTTAAAACACTTTATTAAAAAAACCGATATAAATTATATTCTTATATGCATGCGTCTAGGCTTGTCAATCGGATCGGGTTCGAGTTGAGTCGGGTTCGGGTCGTAATGAGTCGCTATCAAATCGGGTCAAATCTTTACGGGTTTTCGGTCAGGTCTACCCAACATGTCAAGAAATTGATTTTTTTTACAATTATTAAAATATTATTTTATTCAAATAATAATATTTAATAATAATATATTTTTTTTATATTTTTTTAATAATAAAATAAATTATAATTTTCAAAATAAATTATATATGTTCTGAAAATAAAACAAATCGGATCAACCCAACGGACTTTCGGGTTTCAACCCAATGGATTTCGGGCTATCAAGTTCGGTTTATTTCGAGTTTTGTGTTCAAATTTTCGGTTTTGACTCTAAATTTTTCGAACGATTAGATTCGAATTTGCGGATTGAATCAGCTTTTGATAGCTCTACATGTGTCACTAAGCATTGTTACGTTTGTTCTCCTTCTACCAAAAAAATATATATTCTTTCATTTCTTTGAGTTGATTTTATACTAACAAAAAAAAGGCCAAAATGGAATGGTTAGGTGAATGAACTCGAATTGTATATGGCCTATAATACGCCAATGACATCAAGTTGGAATGAACCAATTTTACAAGAATCAAACCATGGCTATTTTCTTACAAATTACAATTAGTTGACAAAAAAACCAATAGAATACGAAATGCATAACTTGGAAAACTTACAAAGAGATTAAATTATTTGTGAAGCTAACAAGCTTAGGATTTCGTCATAGAATTCAAAATACATCAATACCCAATAATTCTTAGGTAATGAAACAAGCTTTTCTTATGCTTTCATATAGTACAGTGCGTTTAAATCACACCATTTAATACATTAAATTACATTAAATATAGGATTTACTGCAATTTAATACAAAATAATGTATTAAATTAGACATCTAAACGAACCCATATATAATCTCCGAAGTTGATTATTTATTACCAGCTACTAATATGTATTGCAATTTTATACTCCATGAACAAACTTCATAATCTATGATAAAGAAAATATTCTATTTAGAAAAAATGATCAGAAAAATGGAACCTGTCAAATGGGTTAAAATTTCCTTCGAGTTTTATGTTATGATTTATGAGTTTTTTACTTTGAATTAGGGGGTCGTCTCAGTAAGAGGTCAGTCGTTATGGGTTCAAGATCTCGAAAAACTGTCTGAATCGGGCTGTGGCAAGGGACAAATTATATTTTTAATGTGATCAGCCACCTAGTTTAGCCGCCAAACCTCAAAACGGCTAAGAGAAACTAGAATATCCGACATTAGCATATCGACTTTTCACATACAGTTTTAAAAATCATTGATAGCATTGACAAGATAAAGATTATCGAAACCCTAATTATGAGTTTGCATTTTCATGAAAATTATCCAAAACAGTGCACTATCAATTCAGGATCATATACAAAGATTTGGAATCATCCAAAACAAACAAAACAAATAAATCAAGCATTTAAGAGAGTTAGGTGATCAATTATAATAAGAAGAATGCAATGAACTGGGTTTATAAAGGGAAGCATCTGTATTATTCATACCTTATTTAATACTGTTCACGTGTACCTTTCTTCAATCATAACTATTCGTTTAAGATAGGTGTGATTTTGCATGTTATTTAACTCATTTTTCAACTTTCCCTTTTACTACATATGTTTAATTTTCATCCTTTTAAAAAATAATTTCACCACCAATTATATATTGTAGTTTTGTATAGAAATTATAATTCTGTTATATCGAGTTCAACTTCAACAAACCGGTTTAAGGGTCCGTTCGGATGTAGCGGAATTTCGAGCGTCTTCCGCTAGCGGTAGCAGAATTTCGAGCTTTTTGAAGAAGCTCCTACACCCAAAGGTCTTCAATTCCGCTAGCGTTTTCCGCTACTTCCGCTCCCGTTACCCACCATCCAAACGGACGCTTACCAAAATGATCAAATTTAGGTTATGTTTAATTAACATACTCTTTTATGTTTATCTTTGTTATATTGTATGAAAATATGTGTTGATAAGTAAGTGGTTTTGATTAGGTCAAGTTATTAAGTTTTTTTTTTGTTCATATAAGATATTTAGACCATTATAACGGGAAAAGAGGGGATTTGAACTCACGACCTAGTGGTCCCGAATGTCATCACCTACCAGTTTGACTGCAAATGAAGCTTTGATTAGGTCAAGTTAATAATTGTTTTTTTTTTGTTATATTGTCTGAAAATATGTGTTAATGGATTTGATTGGTCAAGTTAACAAGTTGTATATACTGCCATTAAAATGAAGGTTTGCTTTGAAGATTTAAAAAAAAAATTGTTATAGGAAAAAAAAACAGTTGTTACTTTAGTTTGGACGACAAAAAAACAAATAATTAGTCGGTGTAATAATGGTCCAAGCTTGCAAAACCAAGCACAGTACTATGATTAAGCCAATTAATTTGATGTTTGAACCAAGCACAGTACTATGATTAAGCCAATTAATTTGATGTTTGAACCAACCATTTCAAAATCAAGAGGCCAACCTATGAATAATCTCCAAGAAATCACTAGCTTATCAAATCAAGTGGACCACAAAACAACCGATTTTTTTTTTGTTCTTTTGTATATTGTAAAGGGCCCAATAAAATGGCCCATTTGAATCCATCTAGCAATCTACAAATTCAGTTGCTCTTTGGTTAGGAGAGAGCCCAATTTTAAATTGCTCAAGCTTGGTTAAAAATAGGCGAGTTTGAACTCGAGTGAGCTTGGTTCGAGCTCAAAATCTTGTTTCGGATTGGTTCATTTAAATGGTCATCAAGCTCGCGAGCCTCTCATTTAATTTCTTTGTGAGACAAACTCATGAACAACTCTTTTACATGATCATCTGTACAAGTAAATGAAACTATAATGAAGCTTATTCATTAACTTATAATCTAGTTTGTTATGAACGTATAATCGAGCTTGCTCATGATCATATAATCAACCTTTTTCATGAGCAAACAAGTTAAGTTTTCTTGTGCTCAAGCTCAGTTCATTTATCCATCGAGCCTTAAAATTATACACAAGCGATCATAGCCAATATTTGAATGAAAAAATTTACCAAGACAGTCCAAACAAAACTCAACAAGACTATTAACAAGCAAGACTACTTTGCACTCTAATTGAACTGCACACACATCTCAAATCTCACAAACAGTAATTACTTTGCCAAAACAAGTTCCTTTGTTGGTTTCCATTACTACCAACGCATCTCACAAACTCAAGAAGCTCCTTTGCCTGAGGGAAACCCTTCATTCTACCCATCACCATTGCCTTCTGTATAATCTTACCAGATGCAACATTTGGTTCACATCCATGGCTGGCCATATGATTCAGCAACAACACAGCATCCCCAAACTTGCCTCTCCGAAGCATCGCGTCCAAGAACGCGTTGTAAACAGCAACATCAGGAGCAAAACCAGCCTCAAACATCAAGTTAAGTCTTTCAAAAGCATCTGAAATCTCACCCCTCTTGCACAGAGAGTTATTCAGTATCCTAAATGTCACACGATCAGGCTTCACTCCCTGTTTGTGCATTTCCTGCACAAATTCTCTAGCAACAGCATCAGCTCCTTGTCTTAAAGCTGACTGAATCAGGATATTATAGGTTGTAGATTCAGGCAAAGCTCCCATTTTTCTGAAACAAGTAAGAAGCTTTCGCGCTTGATCAACTCCAAGCATCCGCTTCTTGTAAACGCCACGGATAAAGTCATTTAAAGACTTTGTATCAAGATAATTGCACTCATTATTATGATTCAGCATGCAGTATTGCAGCAAGTTATAGCACTCTGATATCTGGCCTATGGAAATGAAATATCTAATCAAACACCTGAAGCTCACGGCGTTGAGTTTGACACCCGGGTACTGCTTCATCTTTTTCAAGACCCGGCTGATGATTGAAGAGTCGCCTAGTTTGCAAGCAGCAAACAGGATTATGTTGAATGACATTACGTCTAGCAAATTTGATCCGTCTTCAAACTCATCAAGAATCTCCATGGCTTCTTCTAGATGTCCTTCTAAACACAGCGGTTTGAAAAGAGTGCCGTAGGTGATCTTGTTTGGCACCAAACCGACGTCTCTCATCTTTTCCACGACAGAGAGTGCTTCAACTGACCTGTTGGTCTTGGCTAGAGTGTGGATATACACATTAAAAACAGCAACATCAATCTCACAATCACACCCACTTGATATAGCATCAACCAAGAGCTTATATGCGCCATCCACATTTCCAGCTTTCAACATGCCTCCAGCTAAGGCAGTATAAGTATACGGGTCTGGAGTTAGACCTTTCTTACTAACACAGGAAAGCATAGCATCTACTCCAACCAAATCATTCCGCTGAGAAAGTGCACGGAGGATAATGTTGTAAAGACGAATGTCTGGTTCACATCCGTCCTTCTCCATCGTTTGAAGGATGCCAAGCGCCTCTTTGATCTTCCCATTTGCACAAAGATGTTGAGCAATGACAGTATAAGTTATGACATCTATCCTGCACCCAACAATATCCATTTCGCTCAAAATCCTACCAACATCATCCAATTTGTCATTCTTACTGAAGACGTAAACCAAAGCATTATAAGAGCAATTGTCAAGTGCAAAGCTTCTCTTCTTCATAGAGCACATATAGGAGAGTGCTACAACACTGCGGGCAGATTTACACAAAGCCCACAAAATTGGATTGTAAACTAAAGGAGAACAAAAGTGACCCGTGCAAAGCAACATATTGAAAAACTTGCAAGCCTCATCAAACATGGAGGAATCAATTAGCTTTAAGATTAGCATAGTCAACACAGTTTCAGCCGGAGAATAACCCAACAACAGCATAAATTCAACAATGTAAACTGAATCCTTTAAATTACCCCGTTTCAGTAACCTCTCCAACAGTGTCGACAGGCACTGGAAGGATGGCGAATATCCATTCCTGTGCATTTCAGCCACAACTATCAACGCGTCGCGCAACGAATCGATAAAAATCAGCCCTTTGAAAAGCACATTATACGTAATAGCATCAGGCGACAGACCCTTCTCCCTTAAACCAAAGTAGATACATAGTAGTTTATCCAATGCTAAATTGCCAGACTTCACATAGCAACTCAACAATCTGTTATAATCACTCACAGAAGAAAATGCCATTGAATTGAGCACCTTCAACGCTTCTCTAACCTGCCCAGACTCAGCAAATTGACACATTTTGCGGTGTAATTGATCAGACTCGGAGCAATAGCTACTACTGGCAACAGTGATATCCCCAACTTTGGTTGATTTTGATGATCTTTCAAACACTTTGATCTTTCGGAGATAATCTAGCATAGAGGAGGAAGATATAACAAAAAAAAAAGTCATGTATTCAATCCAATGCCTTTATGATATGGTCCACCCATCATTTCAGACAAATTTAGAGTGATATAAGGTACTACAAAAGTCCAGATATGTGTAATTCATGTTGCCTCAGAATTCAGAATTTCTCTTGACAACTACAAATTGGGTCATTTAATCAGAGAACACAATTACCTATCTCTACATGATCTACATCTCAAATATCAACAGCTCAAATGCATATATAGGTGCTTATCTAGGTATATCATGCAGAATCTACACAAGTTAAACACGGTAAAAGGATTTGAATCCTCAGTTTAATACACCTGTTCTAACCAAGTTTGAGCAAACTACAGAAAGTCAGGCATCAAGCAATTGCAAGCACATCACTTTTAGTGGCCAAAACATGCTGAATTATTCTTAATCTGATTTAGCCCTAATTTAATTCACATGGTTTTCATGTAGAAAAAGATTTTCCTAGAAAACACTACTCTATTTTCAAGGTTCCAAAAACCCTCAAAAGAGATTAATTACTCTAATACCTCTTCTTTCAGTGATAATTACAGCAATTGATTTCTGCTCTTCAGGCTTAACAACCATTAAAGCACTGACATTAGACTCGAACCTCCTCTGGAACAAAGAAGTCATCTTTGGTGCAGCAAAAACAATCCAATTGCGCCTTGCTTGCATCTTTGATCCTATAAACAAATGCAGTCATCAGCACTAAAAAAGCTATCTTTACATCAATGAAACACACTCCACACCAAGAAAAGACGAATTGACAAATGCCGTTGACAGTTCGTTAATTTCTTTCTGCAATTGAGTTTTCCCATCATCTTCAAAGTATAAACCTTCTAAAACCCCAATAAAATCCGCTGCATTTCTCAATCGGAAAATCAGTGTGTGAACGTATCAAATCATGTGGGCCTTTGATTTCTTAATTGGAAGCTTGATCCAATTTAATATTTTCAGCAGGACCCCAACGTAGTGGCCAATAAAAATGCAGCCTTGGACTTTGAAGCCTAATCGGAGCATATCAAAGTGAAATGTGATATCTGATTTACTAATCTAATTAATCTTTTGTTTATTGCCTCCTCTGATTATGATCAATATATAAATGTTTCCCCGTTTCTTGTACTTAAAAATTGACCCATCTGTTTATAGGTTACGGGTCAGATTTTTTAGTTTACGGGTTACGGTTCGGGTTACGGGTCAACCCATCCATATTAAAAAAAAAAAATATGTTTATAGTAAGTGAAAAGAAAAAATAAAATTTTACGGGTTAAATAGATCGAAAAGGGTCAAATGGGTCAATTTTACGGGTAGAAAAGGGTCAAACGGGTCAAATTGACCCTTTTCAACCCATTTGACTCAGTCAAACGGGTCAACCCGTAACCTGTTTTACGGGTTGCGGGTCGGGTCACAAATCGACTTTATTTTTTACGGGTCGGGTCGGGTCGACCCGTTGGACAGTCCTAGAAATAACAGGGAGGAGGGAACAAAAGATGTTTTAGGTTTCAACTGATTGAGGCTGCAACAGTATTGTACATATTTGGCAATAGAGTAAACAAGTATTAGCCACCCACCTGATCATAGAATCAGAGGAGCCTAATAAACAAAACCTGACCACAAATGCAAGGGATTTCAAATCAAGACCATAGATATATGAATTCATGACTAAACTATTAAAAAATATATTGAAAATTGGGGAAAAACATACCAACCATGAACCCGTGGAATCAGAACTGAGAGATTCACACCATTAAAGATATCATATTCAAACCAGACAATAGAAAGATGCCAATGGAAGGAGGAAGCTCGGGCAGATGGAAGCGGCGAAGAAGAAGGGGAAGAAAGAAAGCAAGCCATCATAATCAATATTTGAATGAAACAATTTACCTATTAACAAACAAGACTACTTTGCATTCCAATTGAACTGCACACATCTCACAAACAGTAATTATCTTGCTAAAAGAAGTTCCTTTGTTGGTTTCCAATTCTACTAACACATCTCACAAACTCAAGAAGCTCCTTTGCTTGTGGGAAACCATTCATCCAACCCATCTTTATTGCCTTCTTTATAATCTTAACAGATGCATAATTTGGTTCACATCCATAGCTAACCATATGTTTCAGCAACAACACAGCATCCCCAAACTTGCCTCTCCGAAGCATCGCGTCCAAGAACGCGTTGTAAACAACAACATCAGGAGCAAAACCAGACTCAAACAGCAAGTTAAGTCTTTTAAAAGCATCTGAAATCTCACCCATCTTCAAAAGAGAGTTATTCAGTATCCTAAATGTGACAATATCAGGCTTCACTCCTTGTTTGTACATTTCCTGCACAAATTCACTAGCAACAGCATCAGCTCCTTGTCTCAGGGCTGCCTGAATCAGGATATTATAAGTTGTTGATTCAGGCAAAGCTCCCATTTTTCTGAAACAAGTAAGAAGCTTTCGCGCTTGATCAACTCCAAGCAGCCGCTTCTTGTAAACGCCATGGATAAAGACATTTAAAGATCTTGTGTCAAGAGAATTGCCATCATTATTATTAGTCAGCATGTAGTATCGCAGCAAGTTGTAGCACTCTGATAATTGACCTATGGAACAGAAATATCTAACCAAACACCTAAAGCTCAAAGCGTCGAGTTTCATACCCGGGTGCAGCATCATCTTTTTCAAGACCCGGTTGATGATTGAAGAGTCGCATAGTTTGCACGCAGCAAACAGGACTATAGTGAATGATTTTATGTCCAGCAAAGTTGGCGCGTCTCCAAGCTTATCAAGAATCTCCAAGGCTTCTTCTAGATGTCCTTCTAAACACAACGCTTTGAGAAGAGTGCCGTAGGTGATCTTGTCTGGCACCAAACCGATTTCTGTCATCTTTTCCACAACAGACAGTGCTTCAACTGACCTGTTGGTCAAGGCTAGAGTGTGGATATATACATTAAAAACAGAAACATTAATCGCACAATCACACCCACTTGATATAGCATCAACCAAGAGCTTATACGCGCCATCCACATTTCCGGCCTTAACCATGCCTCCGGCTAAGGCGGTATAAGTATAATGGTCTGGAGTTAGACCTTTCTTATCAACACAAGAAAGCATAGCATCTACTCCAACCAAATCATTCCGCTGAGAAAGTGTGCGAAGGATAATGTTGTAAGTGTATAAGTTTGGTTCACATCCGTCCTTCTCCATCGTTTCAAGGATTCCAAGTGCGTCTTTGATCTTCCCATTTTCACAAAGATGCTGAGCAATGATAGTATAAGTTATGACATTTAGCTTGCGCCCAACACTATCCATTTCACTCAAAACCCTATCAACATCATCCAATGTGCCATTCTTACCGAAGACATAAACCAAAGCATTATAAGAGCAAGTGTTAAGTGCAAAACCTCTCTTCTTCATAGAGCACATATAGGAGAGTGCTACAACACTGCAGTCACATTTACACAAAGCCCACAAAATTGGATTGTAAACAAAAGGAGACCAAAAGTGACCCATGCAAAGCAACATATTGAAAAACCGGCAAGCCTCATCTAACATGAAGGAATCAATTAGCTTTAAGATTAGCATAGTCAACACAGTTTCAGCCGGAGAATAATCCAATAACAGCATAAATTCAACAATATAAACTGATTCCTTTAAATTACCCTGTTGCAATAACTTTTCCAACAGCTCCGATAGGCACCGGAAGGAGGGCGAATATCCATTCCTGTGCATTTCAACCACAACTATCAATGCGTCGCGCAACGAATCGATAAAAATCAACCCTTTGAAAAGCACATTATATGTCATAGCATCCGGCAACAGACCCCTCTCCCTCAAACCAAAGTAGATGCAGAGTAATTCATCCAATGCTAAATTGCCAGACTTCACATAGCAACTCAACAATCTGTTATAATCACTGACAGACGAGGTCGCCATTGAATTGAGCACCTTCAACGCCTCTCTAACCTGCCCGGACTCAGCAAGTTGACACATTTTGCGGTGTAATTGATCAAACTCGGAGCAATAGCTACTAATGGCAACAGTGATATCCCCAACTTTGGTTGATTTTGGTGATATTTCCTGCACTTTGATCTTTTGAAGATAATCTGACACACAGGAGGAAGATATAACAAAATTAATGTACTTAATCAAATGCCTTTAAGTTATGGTCCAACCAACATTCAGACAAATTTACAGCAATATAATGTACTAGTGTACTACAACAGTACAGACATGTGTGATTCATGTTGCCTCAGAATTCAGAATTTCTCATGACAACTACAAATTGGATGGAACTTTCTCATTACTGACAAAACTTTCCTCTTTAGATCAATTAATCAGAGAATACAATATAACCTCCCTACATGATCTACATCTCAAATATCAACAGTTTAAATGCATATATAGATGCTTATCTAGATATCATGCAGAAAATCCTCAGTTGAATACACCTGTTCTAACCAAGTTATTTGACCAAACTACAGAAAATCAGGCATCAAGCAATTGCAAGACATCAAACTAAAAAAAATCACTTTTAGTGGGCAAAGCATGCTGACTTATTCTCAATCTGATTTAGCCCTAATTTAATTCACATTGGTTTCATTCAGAAAAGATCTTCCTTGAAAGCAGTACTCAATTTTCAAGGTTCCAAAAACCCACAAAAGAGATTAATTACTCTATTACCTCTTCTTTCAGTGACAATTCCAGCAATTGATTTCTGCTCTTCAGGCTTAACAACCATTAAAGCACTGGCATTGGACTCGAACCTCTGGAACAAAGAAGTCATCTTTGGTGCCACAAAGACAACCCAATGGCACTTTTGCATCTTTGATCCTATAAACAAATGCAATCATCAGCACTACTAAAAAAGCTATCTTTCTGATCAGTGAAACAAGCGCCACGCCATCAAAAGAGGAATTGAGAAATTAGGTTGACGGTTCGTTGATTTCTTTCTGCAATTGAGTTTTCCCATCATCTTCAAAGCTCGATTCGGATCATCAAAATACTAAAACTTCTAAAACCACTATAATCTGCTGCATATACTGTATCATCAAATCAAGTGGAGCAGAAAACAACCAAGATATTTTTTGTATGGGCCTTTGATTTTTTAATTAGAAGCTTGATCCAAAAATATGGCACAATAAAATGGCCCATTTGAACCCTTTTGAATTTATATAGTTTTAGCTAATTTATACTACCTCTATTTTACAATACAATGAAATTTTAGCTTCAAATTCTATTTCATAATATAAATCTATATTTATTCTATTAATGTTAAAATATTCTGAAAATAATTGAATTAACTTTTTACTATATTTCTATTTGCAAAGTGCATTGAAATATGAGTTCATTTAAAAACAGATTGAATATATTGTATAAAATAATTCATTAGAATTTAAAATATTAAATTTCCTCCTATTTTAAGCTCTTAAAATCATGAAAAATGAAAAATGTTCCTATATTGTAAAAAGTAATAAATATGTTTAAAATGAACTAATATAATTTGTGTGCTTAAAAGAGCTACTTAATCTTATTTTGGAGAATCAAATAAAAAAGTTATAAAATTTCTGTTCATTTCATTTGGATCCAATGAAATGTCATTAGACTATGTACAAGTCTAGTTATAAGAGTATAGATAAAAACAATGTCATTAGACTATGTACTAGAAGAGAAGATAATTAATCTATTAGTCGATCGGATTAGACAATATTCAACTAATTTCACATTGTGTAACCATAAATTTCATGGTTAGATGTAAAAATACTTCAATAAAATTGTGTCTCAACCAAACAGTGTAAAGGTGGAAAGATAGGGCAAATACCAAAATAATGATTGTTGGTAGGATAATTGAAAAAGATGGCCACTATATAAGGTTTGGTACTAATGGCCCGTTTGGTGAAATAGTAATTTTTTATGAATTGTCCATTTTATCCACAGTAAAAATCCTTCATACATACTCCTTAAAATTTTACGGTATAATTTTCATTTGTTGAAAAGTAAAAATATAAAATATTTTTTCTCACATTTTTTCAAGATATAAAAATATCATTATAATTGTACCAAATATATATATATATATTATTATAAATAAAATATTTTTATAACACTAATTATTTTCCGTTTCACTATTAACATTCGCCATAGGGTTGTCCAACAGGTCGACCTGCTGACCCGTAAAAAAAAATATAGTGGACTCGTGACCCGACCCGCAACTCATAAAATGGATTATGGGTTTACGGGCCAGATTACGGGTTGACCCGTTTGACTGGGTCAAATGGGTCGAAAAGGGTCAAACATGACCCGTTTGACCCTTTTCGGGCCATAAAATTGACCCTTTTTGACCCGTTTTGACCCATTTAGCGTGTAAACTTTTATATCTTCCTTTCACTTACTATAAAAATAAATTTTTATTTTTTTTAATATTACGGATTAACCCGTAACCCAACTCGTAAACTAAAAAACCCCGACCCGTAACTCGTAAACTAAAAAAATTTGACCCGTAACCCATAAAATTACGGATGGATCGGATCGGGTTACGGATCAACCCACCTGTTGGACAACCCTAATTCGCCATATATTTGGTTAAGAGACTTGGAAACATTGAAATAGTAAGTTCACTTACAATGGTGTCTTTTTAAAAGTATTGATTTTTTAAAAAATGTATACAATATTTGGTTGGTTCAAAGAAGCTATCGTTTTGTTCATTATGTATTTTTTTAAGTAAATAAACAATTATATCTGGCATGTACAATACTAGGAGACCAAAGTTCTTGTGGGTCATATGAATCTAAGTTCACAAAAGAAAGTGGAATTAGATGTGTTGTGTTTTTAGGTTGAAACTTTAAGCTAAAGCCAAAAGGCTCTTTTTTTCTTTGTTTAATGCAAACTTTTGAGTTAGAAAATAACCAATTAGTGGGTTAGTTTTGGTTACTTTATATGGTATACATATTTCTTATTGGTGCAATATTAATCCTGCAATTTGCATCATTTGTATACTATAAACTCTTATTAACATTAAAAAGGGCAATATTTTTTGCTATAATTGACCAATATATAATTATGACTTTCGGGTAATTGTTTGTTTCCCCACAAAGATTACCAATTCTAGCTTAAATATTTATGAACGTATATCTTTTTCAGTTTGATAGGAGCTCTACACCATTTTGCAGATTCAGCGATCATATTTTCGGGACCACATGATATAATTAGCGATCACGTAGTCGCTAATGGTCACTATACATGACGACCATTTGAACGTCGCTTTGATCGCACAAGTGGTCGCCACAAATTGTGACCATAGTCGTTTTGGTCGTCATGGTCGCTAATATTGGCGATTATAAGGTCGCCACTTGGTTAGCATCCGGATATTTAGCGACCAAATTTAGGCAACTATGGTATAGTCACTAATTTGATTTAGCAACCAGATTTTTAATTTAACGACCATAAATATGGTTGATAAATCTGCGTTTTTTTTTGTAGTGGAGGTATTTAAATTATTATATACAAAAGAAAATATTTAACCTCGTAACTTAAAAGTTATAAATTTCATTATCTACCAACCAAGTTAGTGAGACTCAGACGAATTTGGGATTTTAAGTGTTAATATTAATCAATTATTATGTCATCAAATTGCATGTAAATATGTAATTAGCGCCAAATTGAGCCTTGTATCGATTTATAATTTGTGTGACAAATATGAAGGTAGAAAGTATATATCCTACCAAGCTACAAAAAATCACCTTGTGGTTAAAAATAGGTCAGTTCTACGTTAACATTATGTTGCTCAATAATATAACTTTTTAGTACATTAGGTGGGTATGATCATTATACAGTAATGTACTTTTCAATAATGTAAATCTCATATTAACCCGTTGAGACATTAAGCTATCAATAGGTGCCATGTTACCATGTATGTTTAACAATCGAGAATCTCAATCAAGCTCAATAATTTGATTGCACAAGATCATAAGACCCTTTTCTGGAATGATTGTAGGCCAGATTGCTATATATATATATATATATATATATATATATATATATATATATATATATATATATATATATATATATATATATATATATATATATATATATATTCATCTTCCTTTTAAAACAAGCAACAAAAAGAATGAACTAAATTAAACCAAATAACATAGTTAATAAGTTTATATTACCTTGGTTTCCATGACATTGTATAATTAATATTCAAATGACCAATTTATTTGAATGAGCCATATCTACCCCTTAAATAATCCTAACTCATTAGAATTTTTTTTCTCTCACTCAGTTCGATCGACTAAAATCATTATACTTCCTAGATCGGGTATTCTATAAACCTTCAATGAAGACGACTTTTCTAATTCAATCTCTTTGTATACACGTCTTTAGGAAGACTTGGACGCAAAAGAAAACCTATCAATTTATCTCTATAGAACAACTGGTGATTGGTAGAACATAAAAAGAATTAATTCTAGAAAATAGTCACGATTAACATTTTATAATCAAACATATATTCATCTTATATGTTTTCCCAAGGATCATCATCAAACTTTATCTCATCAAAGACATCCCATTTATACATTACCACCAAATATAACATCCACTAATTAATTTGACATTTAACATGTAACGATTACCCTAATTCAATTAAGAGGGTAGAGTTGCAATTTGTAACCCTAGGGTTTTAGTTTTAGGTGTACCACACCTCTCTCTTCATTCATTACTAGGGGGACAGGACAGGACACACCATTCCATAGGATTCCCTATCAATTAAAAATACTTAATTATTCACAAAATTAGAGAAAAAAAGGAAATTCAATAAAAAAAGGAAAAAAAAGATGAATAAATTCCTAATTAATTTCTATCCTTTTTCTCCCAAATAAAATAAATAAATAAATAAATCAACGATTTTAGAAACTAAAAACTGCGAGATCTCACTCTTCATTCTGGGGTGACGGAAAGATCGTACTATTCGAGCTTTTTTTCATGCTTTCCCGAAAGAATTGATATATAATCTATTCGAAGTTGTCACTGACATGAGAATGATACATATTTTTTTTCGTTCCTAAAAAAAAAAAAATTGTTTAGAAAAAATCTTTAACAGAGTGTGTTTCATTTTCATCCTCAAGATTCTATTTTATATATTCTTAAAATACATGTAATATATCTATTTTTTACGTTTTTAAAAGAATTAAATACTAACATTTTAAACTAAAATATTATTTTACTTTTAAAATAAAATATACCCGAAATAGAATGCTTATTCTATGCCAAAAATCCGATAAATAAATACTCCCTTTACATATCCAAAGTATCTACTTTTCACCATTTCCATTACTCTCGTTTCTCAGTTCTCACGGGTCTTTAACACTTAAGTTTTCATCTACGCTCATTCTCTCATCCTCTCTCTCTTTCGCCATGGAAAGCCAGCATAGTAGAAAGAATAATCCATCAGGTTTGTTTGTGTACTGATTCTTGGTTGAATTTTCTGTTTCTTCCAACCTAAAATAGAAAGAAAATAACGAAAGATTTGGGGTTTTGTTTAGAGGTTTTTTTTTTTTGTTTTTAGGTCATTTAATCATGACAATTGACATTGTTGTTTGTTTCTGGCCATTTTCGTGATGTCGTTGTTCTTGTTCTTCAGTTTCACTTTCAGCAGCATTTATTTGGATTATTTCATGACCCTTTTCTGTTCAATTGATTTTAAATTTTAGCTGAAAAGACAGAACAGAACGAATCCTGTAGCCCTTTTTCTCAATTTGAAGTTAATGGCTTCTTCTGAGTTTTTTTTTTATTTAAATTTTGTGTGTTTGAGTAATTGAAGAATTTGTGCAGGGAATGGAGTTCACGTGTGCAATAAATGTGGGTGGCTATTTCCAAATCCACACCCTAGTGCTAAGCAAAGAAGGTCACACAAGAGAGTTTGTGGAACAATTGATGTTAAGTCTGGAAACAACAATGGAGATCACAAGACCCATTTGGATTCTTCTGATAATGACAGCAAAACCCTAAGTAAAAACAGTTTGTGCTTTTGCAAATTTGTTGTTAGTGTAGTGTGAATTGTCAATTTTTTCAGGGCTTGATTTGTAAAATTTGGTTTTTTGGGAAGTTTCAGAAACAATGGAGAAGATTGAAGAAGACATGACTGTTAGTAGCAGGAGTATAAGTGGGTTTGGTAGCGGATCAAACAGGTCGAATAGATCGGAGGAGGACGTGTTTGCTGATGCTGTGGCGGATTTTCCTGATGTCGCTTCAGATTCTGATGATGTTAGGGAATCGGCTAAGAATCGGGATTTTCCTGACGAGAACGACGTTGCAGGTGCGTTTTGTTTGTCTATATTGAGATGCATTCTTTTTGCAGATTAGGAATACTTGGTTGTATTTGGGAATAAATGGAGTAGAATAGGTAATTGTACAAAATGTAGGTTATGGGTTGATTATTGTTAAAGGCTATGTTGTGTATAGTGTCAATTTTAATTGTTTGGATTTTGATTAACTTGGTATGAATTGATTGATTGATCTTCTGGCTGAAGTTTCGACGGTTGTTCAGTTACTTGCTCTAGTTGTTGAAGTTTTGCAGTTTTGAATTGTGTTTGGTATAGAATGGTAGTTTAATATTAATTGGTTGCCTTTGTTGGTCTGGATAATTTTTTACCTTTTTCGGTCATTGTGGTAGCAAAGAGGAGGGTTAAATGAAGAAGATAACAATATGAATGGAAAATGTTAGGAAAGAGGCATAAAAAAACAATATTTGGTGTAGAATTGCATTTGATGTGTCAATGTTATGTGTGTGATTATTTAAGTGTGAGCTCTCATAAGATTTACTATATAGATGCAGGTAGCGGTGAAACTCATAACATTGATGTGTTAACTCAATATCATCTTCCCAGCTCAACGTTGGATTCTAGTTCGGGTTTGGCTGTGAGAGAAGAAGAAAGTTCAGTTTGTGAAAATTTGCTGCAATGCTCTGAGATTTCTGTTGATCTGGGCCATTCGGAAAAAGAACTAGTGGCACACAGCGAGGAAAATTTAATCGAGGAATTTTTGTCCAATATGTCTATGGCTGAGCCTACTGAGAGGATCGACAAAGTTTCTGGAGATGTGATCTCTGAAGCTTTACATCAGAAGGATAATTTTTCTGAAGACTTTTCTGTAGAAAAGGAAACCGAAAAAACTGATAGGCATGCTACTGATGAAGGCAAGGTGGTTACTAAAGAGCATAACCCTCTGGTTTTTGCTGAAGAGCTTTTTCTAGAAAAGGAAACAGAAAAAAATGATGGTCATGATAGTGATGAAGACAAGACGATTAATGAAGAGCAAAACCCTCCGGTCTTTGCTGAAGAGGTTTCCGTAGAAAAGGAAACTTTTTCCCTTTTGAATAATTCTATGGCTGGACTTGGTGAGAATTATGCCGAAAATTCTACTGATATTATCTCTGAAGCTGTACATAAGGAGGATAATTTTGCAGAAGAGGTTTCTGTAGAAAAGGGGACCGAAAAAAGTTATAGCCATGCTACTGATGCTGATATATTTTGTCAAGACAAGACTAATTTGCAAAGTGTCTTGTTTGACAGTGGAAATCATTCACATTCTGTAAGCAGTGTGAAGCCCGTTGATGATGATGTTTCAGAACATGATAAGAAGGACAATGAAACCTTTTTCGCACTTGAAGCTGCTGACAGTTTCAAGGAGGCGAGAGAAGAATTTCCTCAAACAAATGAAACATCTTCTGTATCTGATATTAGGAATGCTATGGAAAAGAACTTGCTTAGAGAAGATGGTAACGGGGATGCTTATGATGTTAGAAGCACAGCGATTGGAAAGCTATCTGAATCTAAACCAAGTGTACCTGGATTTGAAGATCCGATTGATGACAGTTGTGATGCCCAAATAAAGAAGCTTCAAGATTCAGAAGAAGCAGTGAAACATTTAGGCAGCCCTAGTGAGTTAATGGTAATTGAACAATCTGTCAATGTTGTTGATAACGTTAATGTGGCTTCAGATTCTGCTGATGCCAGTCTCACCGAGAATGACAAGGATAATGTTGTCCAACTGGAGAAGATTGAGGTTTCAGGTGCTAAGGAACTAGAAATTGTTGGTGAATATAGCTTTGGCAAAGTTGATTTAGGTCTTATCTCGGATAATGATGACATCAGTGAATCAACTCAAAATGCAGCTAATGGGTCTTCTGTTGAAGATCGTTTAACCAAAGAGAAAAACGGGTCAGCTTCTGCTTTAACTGATATTCAGGCTGATTCAATTAGCCAAATTGATAGCCTTGAAGGCAACTGGGGATCTATTTCAGGTAAACTGAATATTCTGTCTTCTTTGACTTTATAGAACAATTTGGAGAGACCATTTCATAGTTTCTGCTTCTTACTTTATCTATATTCATTATCAGGCATTAAAATTCTGAATTTTTAATATGTTTTAAGTTTTACATTATCTTAATGCATCACAAAGAATTATAGTTTGGGCTTTACCAAACAACAGTTGTATTTTTAGCTTTGTAATGCATGAGAAATGTTATATAATTCATGTATAGTGCATTCAAACATGCACTAATACTCTAATTTCATGTTTGTTTTTGTTTGTGTTGGGTGAAACAGTTCTTTCAACTCTTTCAGACGCTCCACCCGCTACAGAAACCGGATCCCAGCCCTCACAAGAGTCATTCAAACCAGAAAACCCAGTTTTGCAACCGAAATCCAACAACGGAAAATCAGTCATCTTCCAACCCCAATCCCCTATTTCATCAGTAGAGCAGAAGGCGGCAGATAAAACCGATCAAAACATGGCATCACCCGCTGAGTCATCAGCAAAGAAGCGAAACGAGGAGATAATGGCAAAGGTAACAAATTGGAGCACAGGAAAACAACAGCAGCATATGCCATTGAAGAGTTACCTAGGAGAATCTGAATCATCTCCTGGTTCAAAGGAAAATCCTCCACAGATGATGTCTCAGGAGATTATCAATGCTGTAATGGCTGCTAAGGAGCAAGTGGATAATGAAGCAAAGGTGGATTTGAGCAAAGAATGGAATTCTCCAGCGAGATATCAGTCAAATATCAAGAGAGAAAAAAGCAAAGTTAAAAGGCCTTATTGGGCGCCTTTCATTTGCTGCTCTTCTGTACAGACAAGCTAAGGGTTTTCAAAGGGATTTCGTGATTGATTAGCGGCGGAATATGAGTAAGTAGGGGTTAAGAAAGGATTAAGGAGAAGCTTTAGGTAATAGTTAGTTGGTCTATTATGGTGTGTGTGCTCTTTCTTTGTGCTTTTGCTTGAACACTATTGTTTACATGACAATGTGTTGTTGTGAGTCATGTGACTATGGGCATTATGGGGGAATCACGTTTAAATTTGTTGGTATTTTTACTACCTGATTAGTGGTTTCCATTGATGTTGAAAACTGGAAATTACTTGGTTACACTTGGCGTTATAGATCTTTGCCTTAGTTCTTTTGTTCAAATACTTGTTTTTGCAAATTGCACCCAGTGAATAAAGAAGTTCATTCATAGTCCAACTATGCTAGTAATACTTACTATTTTGCCTTTTATATTATCTAGAAATTAGCTACCTAGGTACATTTAACATTTCAGTATTATAACAATAAGGGTTGCGAATTACATTTCAACATCAATTTTTTATTGCATTTTGGAACAAATAAAACACTTGAAGTTTTCAACTACAAGGTCCACTCCAGCTTAAAACGACAGCGTTTCACATTATCCTAATAAGAAACAATATGAAAATCTGTCGTTTTTATCCACTTCAGTATTGATTTTATACAGATCAACTTATTTCTGCAAAATGACCTTGTAGGAATGCAGACCAGCCAACAGAAAACCTCAGTTGCAAACTTTGCAAGTTTGATTTCACTGACTATGGTTTCACCAAATTGGCTGAACTATACCTATTTTTCTCCAAACTTCTAGGAATTAGGAAGAGAACAGCCCCAAAATGAACGTAGTAGGATGCAGCAAAGATGGTTCAAATTGGAAGCCGAACACCGAACGGTTCCAACGGCGTCGACTAAACCTCCCCAAAACCCCCAACTCCGCCGCCCCAATTCGGCGCGCCGCCGCCCCAACCACCAGGCGCTCCGCTGCTCCAACCACCAGGCGCGCCGCCCCAATCTTCACCAGGCCCCCACAATACACGCCACTGAGAAAGCGCAGCCAGGAGGAATTCAGTCCAAACCACCACCACCACCACCGCCTCAAGTCTTTCATTCAGAAGCTCACCGGAGCAGGCCCGGAATCAAGCCCGTTGAAGGTGCTCGAAGAAGATGGAGATTGGAGCAACGACCAGTTCTGGGCTGTCCTTCAATTTCTCAAACAAAGCTCCAGATTCGAAGAAATCCCAGAGGTGTGAAAAAAAAGTTTCAATCTTTTTTATCTTTCTGTACCTTGAATTCATGATTAAAGTTTTATAATAGGTGTTTGATGCGTGGACGAGGTTGGATAAAGCAAGAGAAAGTAAATTGAACTACAAGAGAGTCATAGGCTTGTTGTGTGAGATTGGTTTAGTGGAAGAGGCAGTTTTGGCACTTGAAGAAATGAGGAGCCATGGATTTGAAGTTGATTTAGAGGTCTATAATTCGATTGTTCATGGCTACGCTAACAAAGGGCAGTTTGAAGATTCGGTAATCTATCTCAATGGAATGCAAGATTCCGGTTTGAAGCCGGATGATGATACCTATGATGGGCTAATAGAGGCTTATGGGAAATTCTCCAAGTATGATGAAATGGTTAAGTGTTTTGAAACGATGAAGAGCAGTGGGTGTGTGCCTGATCACGTGACGTATAACTTGCTGATCCGCGAGTTCTCGAAAGGAGGTTTGTTGAGTAAGATGGAGAAGACGTACCATGCTCTTATATCGAAGAATATGGGGTTACAAACGTCTACTTTGACTGCAATGATCGAGGCGTATGTGAATTTCGGTATGGTGGAGAAGATGGAGGCTTTATACCATAAGGGTATAAAGTGGAGATCCTTGATGAAGGAGGGGCTAATACGGAAAATAGCCAAGGTTTATATTGAGAATTACATGTTTTCGAGATTAGATGAATTGGGGGAGGATATTTTATTGAGAAAGGGTAGGAGTAGGCTTTATTGGTGTCTTAAGCTTCTGTGCCATGCTTGTTTAATGAGTAAGAAGGGGATGAGTTCTGTTCTTGAGGAAATGGAGGAAGCGAAAGTGCCGTGGGATGCAACAGTGGGTAATATTCTGTTGCTAGCTTATTTGAAGATGAAGGATATGAAGGTTTTCAAGATTATACACTCACAGTTTCCCGGTAGATTCGTGGTTCCTGATGTTGTGACGCTCGGGATTCTGTTTGATGCGGATGGAAATGGATTTGATCGGTTTAGGGCATTGGAGTCTTGGAAAGTTCATGGCTTTTTGGATAGAGTTGTGGAGATGAATACAGATCCGCTAGTTCTTGTTGCGTTTGGAAAGGGTCGGTTTCTTACTATGGTTGAAGAGACGTATTCGTCCCTTGAGCCTCGTGCTAGGAAAGAACAGAGATGGACTTATCAGAGCCTTGTTGATTTTGTGTTAACAGCAGAAGAACAAGTTGAAAACTGAGCTTGTTACTCTTGATTGTTACTATGTAAGGAATTGTTCACCCTAATGATGTATAGTTTTGTTCAATTGAATTCTACTCCTGTTTCAGTATATCATATTGTACTACAGTCAATACAACTTAGCCATTACACTGTGAAAAAACTAGGGTCAGCTAGAAGTCTTGAATCATTATGCAAGTAATTCTGCTAAGTAAATTACATCAAGTTTCTCTCAAGTGACTACTGCATTTTGTGTAAGTCTGTTTAAAAATAAATCTATCTCCTCTGACAATTGAACTTGATTTTCATCAGAATGATCATCGAGTAAAGCAACTAATAATTCACATACCTCTTCCAAGCTACCAAATGATGATATTGCCATCTTTTTTGGATTTCTTGTGCAGCCATCTGGAATATCACCCATCTCTGCACGTTTATTGCTTGCCTGTAATATAATGTTGAAAGGGTAAATTGTAATTTTTCTGTGGTACCTTTCTTAAAGTTTAATACGTAGCATTCAAGCGGTGTACAAATATCTTTTTATATTAAAAAAAAATAATTTGTTACCTGGAGCACGGAATTTAATCTTCTGATATGATCAGGTTTTAAGAATCCTTGGTGCAATAGTTCTTGAAATAACCGTACTAATTCCACAGTGATGTTAGCATATGACAGATTCTGAATTATAGCTGAAATGCATGACTCATCAAACACAGATCTCATCCACTGTGGAGGGTCATTGCCTTTAAGCAATGCTGTAGCAACAAGAACTCCAGACTTGTGATGCGCCGGGAATACTTTTGAGACCGAGTGTGGAGCTGCTAATAACATTGCTAGCTCTTCAACTATCAATCTGCACCATTTGTTGCTACCTGTGGATCCTGTTTGACACAGTCCAGGGATTTTCCAGCAAATAACAGTTGACAAGCATTTAGCGGAATTGATTGCTACTCTTAGATCGCTATGGAAGATGAGCCCTTCAAATACAGCAACCATAGATTTCAAAGCTCCCACTGTGCATTCGAGTTCCTTTGGTTGTTTAAACAGTTCCACCAAGCAATATGAAGCTATCAGCTTGATTAATGGTGAATTTTGATGCATAAGCCTGCAATAGTCTTGACAAAGAACGCTCAAAGCAGAAGATTGAAGAGTGCTTTGCTCATCTTCGTATCCAGGTAGAACTACAAGCAAACTAGAGAGATTATAGAGGAGTTTGCTACTCTGCTAGTGATATAATAGAAGTATCGATGATTAAAGAATGAAGGAGTCACTTACCTTCTTAAGTAAAAGCAGTTGAGTAAAAGCAGAAATGTCAGTGGCTTTACAGCTTCATTTGCTTGAACTGGGTGACTTGAAGGGAAATCTTTAACAGCAGTGATAATTGAATTCTGTAACATGGAGACTAGTGAAGGATTTAGGAGTATGGTTTTTGAAGTCTCAGTCATAGCCTGGTGAGTAGAATGATTCAAAATCAATGACAGAATGCTGATTACTAATAGGTCTTCATTAGTCCATTCCTTTGCAGGTACAGTAGCAGTTGGGGTCGAGGAAGCCAGCAACTGTAAAAAAAAGTACAAATGAAATCAGTCCTGGACTAATTTGAAGTACCCAGGCAGAATGAAGTAATGAAGGCAAATACCTTCAAAGTAACACCAAGCCAAGCTGCATCATCAGGTATTGCTTCAGGGTGTGCAAAGCTTAAGATGGTGAAGATGAAATGTAAAACAGTCTTATAGTTGGCAGTATAAAGTGAACTACACAATACATTCCTGATGGAAATGCCTATGCCGTTCATGCAAAGTTGATCTGAAGCAATTGGATTGATGTAGACAATGGATATCATTAAGTGTAAAACCAAGGTTATTTCATCGTCTGGGCTATTTTTATCCACAAGCTGATCAAGCAATGTAACCAGAAGTTTGGGCGCATAGTTATCTCCATCTGCTACCAGCTGAGCTAAATATTCTATTTGTGTATCCTGACCATTGTTCCCGTGGATGATCACCTCAGGCCTTATGGATATCCTCTTTCTGCAGAATTTCAGGATTTGGGAAGACAACTGATCAAGTATATCATCCTTCTGAAACAGCCATTTTATTGATGTGGGGTGAACTTCTACAAAAGACAACTCCCAGTCTCTCTCTTTCACCAGCTTGAAGAAGATGCTTTCAGCTTCTGGACTGTAGGGGATCATACGACTAACAGAAAGGCCTCTGTATTGACCGTAAAGGCTAACCAATCTAATTATAGAGAATGAGTCAAGCCTTCCGTAAAGTAAATCATTCTTGTTAGCAAGTATGTACTGCTCTAGAGAAGTTAAAATCAACTTGTCATCTGCAAAACTGCAAAGAAAGAGGAGATTAGGAAATAACCGCAAATGGAAACTAACATAAGGATATATTGTAAGTGTAATTAATACATGCATAGTTTAGGAGCTTTGTTACATTTGATCTTGATAAGAGCTGCTGTATAAGATCTGTAGGACAGCAGTCTGGCAGGAAGAAAGCTCTAGATTATCAATGCTCCTCTGTCCCAGAAGATACAGCAAATCAATGGGATCCATGGGTAGAGATGAAACTGCTTCTCGGATGGGTTGTCCAGAATCATTTCCAAGAAGATTGTCTACAATTGAACTCAACAATAGATATACTCTGCATTTCATCCTCTCTGAAGGATACAAACCTAAACATTGAAACATCAAATGGAACCAAGAAAATGGAAGCAGAAAATTTGTAAATTGGAGGACTCGAGTATCTTTCCTCTTTACCAATATGGAGTAAAGAATTTCTAGAACTCCCATGATACTTTCCTCCTCCGTGTCATTAATGGACTTCACAAACCAAGGAATTAGATGTTGTTCACATAGTTCTAGTGCACAATTCTGTAGCTGCACGTCATGAGAGTTACTTGTGGAGTTTATGTCATGGTCAAAGATATATGCCTCTTTCAGCAGATGGAGAGAATGCAGCAGTTGACCAGGATCCTTATCATACATGCTCAAAGAGGCTAGAAGCGCATATTTTGATGCTTCTTGGATTGATATCAGCAGATTAGGAGCTCCATTGGAGGAAGGAGACTTCATGAGAGCGACAAAAATAGAAGAAACTGTGATGAATGCCTCTGAAGGCATACCCATCTCCCCATTTATGTGTCTTCTCAGCATTGCTGTCAAGGCACTACTTATGTCTTCAATGTGTTTGGAAGATACTACACCAACACAATTGGTGACTCCAAGCAATATAAGCTTCAGCATTTCCGTTTGTACAGGATGATAAGGAACTTCAGCTATATGAGGGAGAACAGATACCAATGTTGTGTACCCAATGGCAAGCCTCTTCCAGAATATTTGTGTGGCTGTTGATAAAAGATACAGCACCCTGAGAGAAGAACTCACGAGGTGGTCCTTTAACTCTGCATAAGTAGAAGCATCAAGTGTATAGATCTAAGAAACAATATACAAACAAACTAATTGTTGATAATTTGGAAAATAAAGACTGCATTTCTTTCCATGAACAGACAGAATGTTAAAAAACTGGTGCATGAGCTTGACAATTGGAGCAATTAGTTAGCTACAATAGATATTTATTTTGAACCTAATTTCTGTGTGTGTATGTATCTAATTATATAAAGCAGGTTTCGGTAATCAGAGTAAAATGTATCAGGAAAGTACCAACAAACTCTTACCAGACAGTCTTAGTATTTCAAAAACGTAATCAACTATATTTTCTTCAACCATCACTTGGATATGTCTGACAGAGATTCCTTCAGTTGACAAATACTGAAAAATTAATTCAAGTGCGGCACTTTGAACTTGGTCATCCGTAGAAAGCAAAGGTGCTTTGATGGCCTCAGCAAACAAGGCATCCAAGGAACGGCTGTCTACTTCATCATCTGTTGCTTGCATTAAGTTCTCAGATTCACAAGTATCCATAGCATTGTCATCACTTGAAATTGCATGCCTGAGAATTCCTCTTTGAGTCAACACCTTCAAAACAGCTGTGTTTATGATTCTAGATTAGAAAAAAATGGTTCTAAAAACGTGTATGGGGAAAAGCATTAGATTTATCTCTTAAGTTACTTTATAAAAGCCCAGCAATCAGAGCTGTCTATCTATGATAGCAGTTATAAATGAAGTGGTCTATGCAAGTTTATGACAGTGAAGAACCAATATGTTGGTGAAAAGGCCATCAGGGGATGCTTAGCCAATACAGATTTCATTACATACAGACCAGCTGATCATATATGTGTACACACATTTCTACTATGTCATTTTCAACATTATACCACATCATACCTATACTTTTCAGTACCAACGTTCAGGGTTGAGATAGCCGAGCAAAGGAATTCACATTGCAGAATATAAAACATGACTGTTGAAATGATTTGACACACCTATGCAGTTCAAGCGGACCTCATCACTTTGAGACTTCATGAGTACTTCCATCAACAAACGCAAGAGCTTGGGGCCATAGGTAAAAAGCACATCAGCACCTTCATCATCTTTTCTCGCACACTGAAGAACTGATATTCTGTACAGCACAAACAAGATCTCTCCACGAATTTCCTCACTGTATACAGAACAATGAAGAGTGAAATTCAATTTGTATGATTGTGTTGAAGTAGTTCTAGAAATCTTGATTCTGCAGAACACTTAAGATAGGTACCTTGGCAACTGGAGACCCATGATAAGGTTGTAGATGAGATTATCCTTAGCCTTGATATATGCATAAGCCTCATCTCTCCGTTGGTTCAAAAGAGCTCCCAGGCAGTGCAGCTGAATATGAACACAAAAATAAATCATAACACCAGTCAGCTGGATCAGATTTTTTGAATGTTCTGAAATTTTCCCAATCGCTTCTACAATCTAATCAAAGAAATAGCTAGAGAATTGGCACTTTGCTTGTAAAATTCAAATCCAAGACAAACAAAAGGGATCGGAAATTAAACACACAATTTATCCTCGATCTTCTCTAATTTTAAACAAAATTCAAACAATTCGTACAGAACTGGCACAAACATGATCCAAAAGCTAAAGCACAGATGTTACTCGAAAATACCGTGTATACTTGACGGCGGCTCCAAGTCAAAGCATCAGCAGAAAGCTGACCGGAAATCCTCGCGACGAACTCACCCGAAACGGAAGCATCTCCGGCGTTGCAGAGCTCGACGATCAATTCGATCGCCTGGCGAGCGATCTGCTCATCATCAAACGACGAAAGCGCGAGGACGAGAGGAGACACAACAAAGTGAACATGGAAGGAGAGAAGGCTCCGGAGAAAATCAGGCTGAGAAAGAGCGAGAGTGAGCTGAGAAAGGGCGTAGGAGACATGGAAGGTCGGAGAATTAGGGTTTGATACGAGGTTCGAGAAGCATAGCAAGCAGATGGATCCGCCTTCAAGAGTTTGAAGCACCAGGGAGGAGCGATGGCCCTGTGAGCACGTCAATGGCGGATCTGGATCTTCGTAGGCGTCGTCTAATTCGAACTCGATTTGTGAATCGAAGTATGTTAGCATTTCGTCTGAGAGGATGAAGATGAGGATCTGATCAAAATCAGGGAGGATGACGCGATGAAGCTTGTGGAGAACGCAACGCGGGATTCAAATTTGAGCGCGGAGTTTGGATTATGAGAGGGAGGAGGGGAGTAATTTATTTCTTTTTCTCTGAAGTTGATATGAAAATATAAAAGTAATTATTTGTAAAAACTTAGCATATGATATGTTGAAATATTATTATCCTCTCAAAAAAAAATGCTGAAATATTATTATTCTATATAGAAGAGGATTTTTTTTAAATCCTAGCCTATGTATGTTAGAGTTTTTGATTGACTAGAAAAATTGTTTATAGTAGTTAACCCATTAGAAAAAATATAAATTATAATTTATGTTAGTCTATCATTTTTTTTTTTTTCTACTGGATTTTGGCTTTACACTCTTTTTTTCCTATACAATTTCTAGGTCTATCGAAAACATCAACTCAACTTATTCGAAGTAAATACTTTTTAACAATGCATTCTCTAGGTCTATTAAAAACTGTCATCTCAACTTGTTTGGAATAAAAGTACATACACATACTTTCTAGGTCTATCGAAAATATTAACTCAACTTGATCGGAGCAAGTACTTTTTTACTATACACTTTCTAATGTCTAATCTATGGAAATGGTCAATTTGACTTGTTTGGAATAAAAAAATACATACACATACACCCTACCCTTGGGTAAATATTGGAGGGTCTATTTTACTAAAAACTTCCTACAAGTCTACAACTAAGGCCCTGTTTATTTTTATAACAAGGCCCTGTATCACTCATGCCCTAGTTTTGGATTACATATGAACTCAAGTGTATTTGTCTAGTATAAGAATCACCGAATCACCCATTCTCATCCTTTTAGGTAAAGCAAACACGAGCATGAGTTTGACTCACTCCTAAACCTATTCCCTTTAAGGCTAAACCAAGGGCTAACCTAACCAGAGAACAAAGATTGCAAAGCAACACCAGGAAACATTTCTCAAAATCCAACAAAAATGTCTCATCAACAAACACACCAAAACGAATGCTACACTTAGAAGTCTATCATAAACTGAGGAAACTACAGAGAGCTGGTATATAACTAAAACCACATCAAAGACCTCTAAACAAGCAAAACACACACCTACTCAAAACAAATTTAAACCACAAAGTACAAAAAACTGGACCATGACCATCTCTTATAACATATGACCCAAAAACTAAAACTGTCTCAACTTGTATGATTTGATTGTCATCCGATCATAAATCATGAGTTTCGTCTCTTCAGTATATTTTAACATCTTATTTTTTTCCCGCGACTGTTATTCATCAAAATGTATGATGTGGGTCATCAAGATTGCACGGCGAGTCTCTGAAGGTGCTCGTAGAACACTTGTAGGCTCACGTCGTCTGTGAAGATTATGTCTGAACCAGCCATGTCGCTGGTGGGACCACTGTTGTATGTTGCAGATGGGTTTAACTTGGCTAGCAAAAACCTCGCCTGTTTCGAGCAAAATAAAACACATAGAAAAGCTCATTTTCTTCTCAATAAAAGACAGGCCAAAGCATATGAGTGTTGCCATATCAACACTCAAATCTGACAACAAATTCCCACCCTCGTAGAACGGCACATCGCTTTTGAAATTCACATCCAACAACATCTCAACATCAAAATCATCGCCCAGTATAGTCCCGCTCACTCAAGCGGGATCTGGGTCAAGATGGGGACACCCATAACCTGAACATGTTAGGAGGATGCGCCCGATAGACCCACGGAAAACTGAAATTCAGCTATGTGACGATAATAACTGAATTTAGTTAGAATGCACCAAAATTGATATAGGGGCTAAATCCATCTCAAAGGCATTGGCACATGGATGACCACAAAAACTATAGCTCACATGATATTCTGTCTGACATACATGCCAACGCATGAGAGTTCCAGTCAGCTTATCTCCATCAGACAGATCCATCCATTATAAACTATTGTAAAATTCTATAGCACGAAGGCCTTAGCTTTGATAAGTCTAACTTCACTTAGTTCTAGTGACAATACGAGATATTAGAGTGTGTTTGGGAATCATTTTGTTACTGTAAACTGCTGATAAGGGGTGATAAACTGATAATGTGTTGATCAGAAATTTTTAAAATGTACATTCTAGTCATTAGCACTAAAAACAGTCATAATCTTGTGGATTTACTGACCTGAGAGCCATGCTGATCACAAACCACCAATCTTGGGACAGGAAAACGCTCCTGGATTATCATTTGAGCATCCTCCTGTGGAGCCTTTAATAACATTGCAAATGCCTAAACCACCAAAAAGAAGGGAATAAAATGAATCAGTATTTAAAACAACCATGTTCCGCTGAGCAACATAAATATCCAACAAGTAAATTATTCTCTCTCAAAATTTCTCATAGCTTGCACAGGGCACTTCTACATCACTTTAATTGACAGAGTAAGCTCATGGACTCATGGATGATAGATTACAATTTTCCGAAGGTTTGAAAGTATTCAGGGTGTGATTTATCAGATGGAAGCCAGAATAATGACAACAAATAAATGTGCACCTCATGTTCAGGGTTATTCTGATATCCCATGTTCCGCCATTGAGCTATTGTCATTCCATGAAAAACAACTATACTAAAATACGAATCCAGCAAGAGTATACGGTCAGCTGAAATAGAAGCCACGTCCAACAAAACTGGGGTAGGTGGAGAGTTGAATGAATAAGCTATAAGTGATGGCTGAATCATGACAGCTGCATTAGTAATGCTCTCTCTGTTCAACGACATCCGGAAGTAAGCAGTCTCATCAGGACTGTTGTTAAAAACCTGGAGAAGAGATGGTTAAGTTAACAAAACAGATTAGGAAAATTTAACAAGAAAAACAACATATGTACACGTGTGTATCTTGCAAGAGTAATATTGTCAAAGCATCAATCACCTGTACAAACTGTGACCGCCTTAGATTGAACATGAACTGTGGGAGTAATGAAAAACTAGGGTTCAACATGAAGGATGCTGGATCATCTTTCCGATATTCACCAAATTTGGTACAAATACGTATTAAATTCCTGTCCAGCCACCGTGTAGCATCAAAACCTTCCTGCAATGGTAAATTCCAATAAAGGTTTTATATCAGTTATAAGACCATAACATATGTAAAAAAGAAAAGAAAACTGTAATGCCAATCTAAAAGGTTATATATAAACTTCTACTAACAATCAGACGGGGGAGAGAATTGCAAATGACAATAGTACTAGCAACAAATAATTTTATTAGAAGTGCAAAGCTCATCAGAGCTCAAAAGCAACGGAATTGAAACAATTACAATTACCTCCATCTCCATCTTGTAAGAACAAAATCTCGCTATCACCACAGCTGCAGTTTCCTGATCAAACCCTTGTATTAATTCCTGCACATAAATAGTTGACTTTAGTTGACCAGCAAATTCCTTGATCAGCAGCAAATTTGCAGTGACAATGCTAGATTTAACAGACATGTCAAATTCTGAGTGCAAGAGACACGGATTCTGTAGGCCTCCTTTTTTGAGTATTAAGTATTAACTAGTAAATTAAGATCATGTCTTAAACAACCCACCTCAGAACTAAGTGGATTCTCTACCCATCGTCTTGTAACAGTTGTCACTCGAAGCATTGTTTGCCCTTCTGGATTCTGATAGCTGCAACAATATACAGAGTATATTACCAAATGAATTTACCACCTAACCCAATATGGGAGTACAAAATGCAGTTACAATTGATACTTTTGGTAAACAGTGCAGTACCTTGTAAGAAATTGTAAAAACAAATCTGAATTCATAGTTCCAGGAGCGTTTGACTGTTCACTTGATGAAATATCAAAGAAAGCAGTCAAATAAGTATATTTATCGATGCTGCACATTTTCCAATTTGTAGTATTACCCTGCCCAATGACTGTATCAGACACCGCAGGTCCTTTCTGCAAAAATTGGAGCATCATTGTGATGGAATCTTACATAATAATACAGCAAACAAAAAAAAAGAAGAAAAAGAAAAAAGAAGCAAAGAAAGTAAATTCATGTCTAGAAGTCAAATAATGGAAGAAATCAGCTATGGTCCAACCTTTTCCAGTGATGTGCAGGGCCCAATAACACCCTGAACCTTGATATCTTTCGAACATAAAATCTCAAGATTGCCGCTGAAGGAGCAACAAAATATTTGAAGAACAGATTAATCATTGCTATGACAAACTAAAAGTTCATATGTTAATAACATTGGAACACATACCTATATTAGAAAGGAATGTCATACAATTACATAACTAAAGTAAAAAAGAATTGGTATGCTGTTAAGATTTTAGATATTATTATCATGTTGAACCCATTTTCAACATCCTGATTAGCAAAGAGTTAATTCAAAAGTAAGATTTATCTAGCATTTGACCAACTCTATTAGAATATCAAGGAAATAAATATAGCATGGTTTCTTTAACCAAACTTATAAGTACTGCAATTTTGTACCATAGCAATCATGAATTTGCTAGCATCATAACAAACTTCCATTACAATATTGATTAGGTTCAGGGTCAACATAAAGAAGAAGAGACAATATAACTGGCATAAAACAATATGAATATTGTTGATTAAATGAACAAGAGTTTGTCCCTGTAGCCACATGATATGTCCAGGCAACAACCAAATTAAATCAAGTTAGCATCCATCAAAGAGTTTGAGCGGAGAATTATAACACGAACATATTCTAATGAAAACGGCAGAAAGTCAAAGTATGACAAACTTACTTAAAGCACAGACCAAGAGACTGATCCCCTTCTTCAAAAAGCCTTTTGAAAGAATCTTTAAATACCGAATGACCAAAACTTTCTGATAGGACAACAAGCCCACCAGATCTTTCTACAGCAACCTTCATTTCTGCCACCCCAACCTATAGCAAATACAATAATGGCAATCAAAACATTCGTCATCACCCTACTTAAGTTTCTTAAATCTTTGTTAAAAAAGGTCATAGGCAAGAGGTTTGTGAATTTTTTTAATAATTTGGCAAATGGTGCTCACCTGATCAAGTGCTGAAGCAAAAAGATCAAGCACATGGCCTTGATTGACCAGCTGCTCTGATAGATTATCATAAAATTTCACCGCCTTGTGAAAAAAAGGTGCTGCATCTTTATCTAGATCTTTATGAGAACGTACAGGATCAGATAAATCCTTCGATACAATCTGCACATAGCATAGAGAATGTCAATTAACGGGGGCACCTATATCACAAGAAATAGCCTAGATCTTCTTCTGCCTAAACATACCGTGCCTGGCCCTTCTGTACAAGGACCTCCAACTAAAGCAATAATTCGAGCACCTGTTCCAGGCAAACAAGCTCCAAGCAAGCCAGCAGTGACACTCAAAGCCACACCAGTGCACCGCAAAGCCCTGTTCCCAGGAGGAACAGGCCACTGATCCGTTTGCAGTTCATCCAACAACTGCAATTCAGAGCACACAGGTTCAAACCATATTTCAATCACATAAAAAAAAAAAATCAATCTATCCTGAGAAAGGGCACTAATTAAGTCAACTGGAGGATTATCACACAGGTTCAAACCATATTTCAATCACATAAAACAAAATTCAATCTATCCTGAGAAAGGGTACTAATTAAGTCAACTGGAGGATTATCACACATTCATAATGGAAATGCCAAAATCCCATCCAAATCCTAAAATCCAATCTATCCCAAAATTCATCAAGATATAGATTACATCACCACAATCAGAAGTTCCGAACACTCCAAAACATGTAATACAAAGGTTCAATCCAAATTTCAATCACATAAAACAAACTCAATCTATCATGAGAAAAGGTACTATTTAAGTCAACTGGGAGATCACACATTCATATTTAACAAATGGCATGTCACATGTAACAAACAACATGTCAAATTTAACTAAAAGCCTGTCAATTTTGAGCTTATAGATGGCCTGGCCCTTTGATACACCACCATTCCCAGCCAAACCCTAAAACCCAAAATCAAATCTATACAAATTTCATCAGCAATTAGATCAAATCACCACAATTAGCAGTTCAGCACAGTTCAAAACATTAATTGTGACCGAATTACCCACCGAATTCAGGGTGTACTCGCAATCAGAAGCCGGCAAGAGGAACCTATTAACACCAGCATCAGGGCTAAACCCATTCTGCACAGGACCTTTCTGATATCCCGGTCCAACGCCAGAGGCTCCCGTCCTCCGACCAGCAACGCCTAATCCTAGTTGTTCCAAAACTTGATCTTTCGAAACCTCCTTGGAACCCCTAAATATATAAACCTTGGACATCTCAGAGAACCCTAATTCATGAACATGCACCTGAGTACCAAACGAGACAAACCCCACAAGAGCGTTATCAGGCAAGAGCCCAATCGCCCTCTTGAGCGCGGACTTGGCAAACCCTATCTCCTCCTCAATCATACACGTGTCGAGGACGAACACATACACCGGCGGCGGCGGCGTAGCGGGGTTCCCCATTCCGGCGCCGGCGGGAACGGTGGGAATCGTATACTGGATGGTGGTGTACTGCTGATAAAGCTCGGCGGGGAGATTGGTCTCGGAGATGCCGGAGTAATGGTGGGGGAATTGGTTGCGTTGGAAGCAGAATCGGCAGATCCAGATCCTGGCGATGAAGTCGACGCCGGAGAAAGGGTTGAGGATGGCGGAGCAAGTCCGGCATCGGAGAGGCGCGTAAGGGAGGGTTGGGATTTCGGGGTGGGAGCGGATCGGGGCGAAGGAGACGGCGAGTGGGATCACGCACTTGCTGGCTTCGACCTTGGTGCGTGGCCACACGTTCCACGTCATCCGGACGCCGTCGATCCCTTCTGGGTCGTTCGCCATCTCAGTCGCCATGATTGTCCGTCAAGCTTGGAGCTTTTTCCCCTCCTTGATCTATAAATATACCCCCACTTGAATTTCAGTAGGGAAGAAACGCCGATTGGCGAGCACGGAGGAGGAGAGGAGAGAGGGGGGTGATGAGATCGCCGAGAATTGAGGGAGAAGAGGAAGAGGGGTGCTCGTGATTATGTGAAATCTGCCGTCTTTGGATTTGGAATTTCCGCTTACAACTGTATAATTTTGCTGGCGTCAATTTTCTGTTCGTCAAGAGATTTATATTTTTCACCAAATATATAATTCGGCATTTATTATTGATATATTTGTTATGAAAAGGTTTATGAAAGCAAGATCACTTTAACTTTTGGGAAAACACTTAAACAAACTTTATGAGGACTTTTACATCATTAGAAGAGAGGGAGGGAGAGTAAGAACTTTAGAGAGTGTATTTCTTACTCTACTTTGGTGCAAGTTTACAATGGATGATGGCCATATTTATAGGCCAAGAGTGGGTAAAACTTTGGTAAATCTCCATGATTTATGCATGGAAATAAGGAGGTGAAGAAGGTGAATAATTCACCTTGTACAAATTTTCCTCCATTATACACTTGTTCATACATAATATGTGTAATACATGTGTGTGTAAATAGATAGCTTGTAGTATGATAATTTGGACTTCATAAATTTGGACTTCATAACACTCCCCCTTGAATATTCACCTTCTTTTCATGGAGTAGGATATGGGTAGACGGTGCCTCATTAAAAACCTTGTCAGGAAAAACCGAGTGGGATAAAAACCTGAACGAAGGGAAAAAGAGTGCAACCATTGATCCCATTGTAGGCCTTGATGCTGCCTCATTAAAAACCTTGTCAAGCAAAACCCAGTGGGATAAAAAAAACTTGATCGAAGGGAAAAAGAGTGCAGCGCGTATGATACTCCCCCTGACTTCAACATATGTCTCGAAGTCTGCACATTCCAATTCTGGATACCAGTTCTCCAAATTTCTTGGGGATTAAAGACTTTGTGAACAAGTCAGCCAAATTGTCATTTGATCGAATTTGTTGGATGTCCACTTCACCAGCTTCTTCCAATTCACGAGTGGAGAAGAATTTTGGAGATATGTGCTTTGTTCGGTCTCCTTTGATGTAGCCCTTCTTCATCTGAGCAACGCATGCTGAGTTATCCTCATATAATATTGTTGGATCATCAGTCATTGGTTTCATTCCACTTTCTTTCTGGATGAATTGAATCATTGCTCGAAGGGACACACATTCTCTTCTTGCCTCATATAGTGCAATCAATTCTGCTTGATTTGATGATGTGGCAGTCATAGTCTGCTTCGTTGATCTCCAAGAGATGGCAGTGCCTCCGTATGTGAACACATAGCCATTTTGAGATTTGGCTTTGTGTGGGTCAGACAAGTACCCTGCATCTGCATATCCAATTAAGGTCGCATCTTTTTGGTTACGATAATACAACCCAAGATCATGTGTGCCTCGGAGATAGCGGAATACATGTTTGATCCCGTTCCAATGCCTCCTTGTGGGTGCAGTGCTATACCTGGACAACAAATTTACTGCAAAAGCAATATCTGGTCTTGTATTGTTAGTTAAGTACATTAAAGCACCAATTGCACTTAAATATGGTACCTCAGGACCAAGAACCTCTTCGTCCTCTTCTCGGGGACGAAATTGATCCTTTTCTACATTGAGGGATCGAACTTCCATTGGAGAGCTCAAAGGGTGTGCTTTGTCCATGTAAAATTTCTTAAGAACTTTTTCGGTGTAATTAGACTGATGGATAAAGATTCCATCCCTTAAGTGCTCAATTTGTAAGCCAAGACAAAGCTTTGTTTGTCCGAGATCTTTCATCTCGAATTCTTTCATCAAATATTTCGCAGTATCTTGAAGCTCATTTGGAGTTCCGACGATGTTTAAATCGTCAACATAAACTGCGATAATAGCGAATCCCTTTTCGGATCGCTTGATGAAAACACATGGACAAACGGTGTCGTTCTTGTATCCCTCTTTCATGAGGTATTCACTGAGGCGATTGTACCACATTCGTCCAGATTGTTTTAGCCCATACAATGACCTCCTCAATTTTATGGAAAACATTTCTCGAGGTCCACAATTATTGGCCTCAGGCAGCTTGAGTCCTTCGGGGACTCTCATGTAGATGTCTGTATCAAGTGATCCATATAAATATGCTGTAACGACATCCATGAGGCGCATTTGTAACCTTTCAAAGACAGTCAGTCCAATTAGGAATCTCAACGTAGTTGCATCAACTACTGGAGAGTATGTTTCTTCATAATCAATTCCATGGATCTGAGAAAAACCTTGTGCTACAAGCCTGCTTTATATCTTACAATTTCGTTTTTCTCATTTCTTTTACGTACAAAGACCCATTTATAGCCGACTGGTTTCACACCATTTGGTGTATGAACTACTGGTCCAAAGACCTCTCGCTTTTCAAGCGATTTTAGTTCTGCCTGAATAGCCTCTTTCCATTTTGGCCAATCATTTCTTCGTCGACATTCATCGACCGATTTTGGCTCAAAATCATCATCTTCAATTACAATATTACTAGCCACTGAGTAGGCAAATACATCATCGACAATTACATCTTTTCGATTCCATTGCGTGCATGTGGACACATAGTTTATGGAAATCTCAAAATTGTCGATATCATTATTCTTGTCTAGAATATCACCCTCTGTTGAGGTATTCACATTTTCAATATCTTTGCCTTTACCATCATTCTCATGATCCATTGTGGCTTCTCCTGCTATACCCTTTTGGCTCATTGCCTTTCTCGGTTTCAAATCTTTTGCACCTAACGGTCTACCACGCTTTCGGCGTGTTGCAGACTCGCTTGCGATGGATGCATCTGGCAATCCATTGGGTATTTCAATTCTTGCTGGAGCATTTTTCGCAGGTATATGTGATTTAGTTACCTTCTTTGTATCAGTAAATGCATCTGGTAACTGATTTGCTACATTTTGCAAATGAATGATCCGTTGTACTTCTTGTTCACACATTTTTGTTCTTGGATCAAAATGGGATAATGCAGTTGCATTCCATGTGATTTCTTTCACATGTGGGTCCCCATTTTTCTTTTCTCCCCCTAAGGCTGGGAATGTATTTTCATCAAAATGGCAATTAGCAAATCTAGCTGTAAATAAATCACCAGTTGTTGGTTCAAGATATTTGATTATCGAGGGAGACTCAAAACCAACATAAATTCCCAATCTCCTTTGGGGTCCCATCTTTGTGCGCTGAGGTGGAGCAATAGGGACATAAACCGCACATCCAAATATTTTAGATGTGAAATATTTGGCTCCTTACCGGACACAAGTTGCATAGGGGAATGTTCATGGTTTGCACTTGGCCTTAATCGAATTAAGGTTGCTGCATGTAATATTGCATGTCCCCATGCCGATGGTGGTAATTTTGATTTCATCAATAATGGTCTGGCAATTAATTGCAATCGCTTTATCAATGATTCAGCAAGACCATTTTGTGTGTGAACATGAGCCACTGGATGCTCTATATCAAGCCCAATTGACATACAATAGTCATTGAATGTTTGAGATGTAAATTCTCCTGCATTATCGAGCCGAATTTTCTTTATTGTATAATCCGGAAATTGGGCCCTCAATCGGATTATTTGGGCAAGGAGTTTAGCAAATGCAACATTTCTTGTTGATAGTAGGCTTACATGTGACCAACGTGTAGATGCATCAATTAGCACCATAAAGTATCGGAATGGTCCACATGGTGGAGCAATTGGCCCACATATATCTCCTTGGATTCTTTCTAAGAATGCAGGATTCTCACTTGCAATCTTGTTTTTAGAAGGCCTAATAATTAGCTTTCCAAGTGAGCAAGCAGTGCAATTAAAATCACTGGACGGAAGAACCTTAATGTTCTTTAATGTATGTCCGAGTGAGCTCTTTATGATTTTGTGCATCATTACTGCTCCTGGATGACCCAATCGGTCATGCCATAATGTGAATGCAGCTTGGTCATATGACCTTTTGTTAAACACTGCATTCACCTCAAACGGATAAAGTATGTATGATATAATCCGGAGGTTTGCGTTGGCATCCTTTCGAGAATCTGTTTATGGCCAGATTCATGTTTTATGATGCACAAGTATTCTTTCCCATTTTCATTCATGGTTTCCATATGAAACCCATTTAGACGCACATCTTTAAAACTCAGTAAATTTCTTCGAGATTTACTCGAATATAGTGCGTCATTTATTGCTAGCTTTGTTTCCTTTGGGAGTAGAATGACAGCTCTTCCAGAGCCTTCGATGAGTTTTGACACACCGGATATTGTAGTGACATTGCCTTCAAAGGCTCTTAATTGGGTAAAGTATTCTTTACTCCTCAAGATGGTGTGTGTTGTCGCACTGTCCAAAAGACATTGCTCCTTCCCATCGGGTTTCACTTTAGGTAAGTCCATGTTTTCTATCAATATAAAGAAAAAGAGATTAAGACATCAATACAAGCTTCATATATTATATAAGGATAATTCTATTACACAAGTTCAAAGCCTATTACACAAATCCTTACGAGATAAAGGTTAAAGCATGAGATATAAAAGACATTGCAAGTATTATAAAATAGCATGGGAGATAGTAGAGATATTTAGGGGCTCGTGCTTTTCATTTAAGCCCCTAAGGCATAGCCATCATCATTCTCAAAGTTGAGGAAGTCATTGACATCCAAACTAGTCACTGGTGACCCATCCACATCATTATTATCGATGTAGTTGGTCTCGGTAGCCCTTTCTTTATTCTTTTCAGCTTGGTACAGCTTCACTAGGTGTGGAGCTGTGCGGCATACCTTTGACCAGTGACCAGTCACGCCACATCTGTAGCATGCTGATTTGGATTTCTGGGAGGATCCTGATGGACCCGTATGGACCTGTTGCTTCACACCCCCTTTGTAGCCATGGTTCTCACGGTGATTATCGTGGCTTTTGTTGTAGACTCGGCCACGCCCATGGCCACCACGACCACCACGGCCACCACGGCTCCCATAGTGACCACGACCTCGTCCACGCCCATTGTTACGGCGTGATTGCTGCCCACGTTCATTGTCGTTCCTATCATGGAACGCTTTGTTCATAGCATTTGCTTCTGGGGCAGCTGTTGAGCCAGTAGGCCTTAGGTTGTGGTTTTTCATTAGGAGCTCATTATTCTTTTCAGCAACCAACAATACTTTCAACAAGTCAGAATATCTTTTGAAATTTCTTAATCTATATTGTTGTTGCAATAATATGTTTGAAGCATGCATAGTGGAGAAAGTTTTCTCCAACATCTCTTCTTGAGTGATCATTTTACCACATAGTCTCAATTGAGAAGTGATCCTGTGGATAGCACTGTTGTACTCAGTGATGGACTTAAAGTCCTGGAACCTTATAGTGTTCCACTCATGTGTTACTTGTGGGAGCAAAACTTCATTTTGATGAGCATAGCGCTCATTCAGGCTCTCCCACAATTCTATAGGATCCTCCACAAATAAGTACTCAGTTTTGAGACTCTCATGAATGTGGTGGCGGAGGAACACAATGGCTTTCGCCTTTTCCTGTGGGGTGGCATTATTGTTTGCCACAATTGTTTCCTCAAGGCCATTTGCCTTGAGGTGAGCCATGGCATCTACCCTCCATTCGAGGTATTTCTGGCCCGATAGGTCAAGGATGTCAAACTCCCTCTTAGCAATGTTTGCCATTAGTTGCTACATATAAAGATATGCAAATTAAAGGTTAACATAATCAATAATATAATACATGAGTCGTGTCTAAGACGATTGAAGGACATGTCATATCAAATAATAAATATATGCATGTAGATGATATATTCGGAATGCATAAAGAAAGATTGCGTGAGTCAGAGAAGTAATCAATATAGATATAGGCATAGACAATAACGTAAGACAAAAGTAAGAGATCATATGAAATGAAAGAAAATTATATAACGGGAATTTTAAAGTTTTAAAGTCCTTAGAGTTCGAGGTCCTTTAAGTCCAAAGTCCGAGGTCCTTTAAGTCCAAAGTCCGAAGTCCTTAAAGTCTGATTCCCTTCATCCCCCTTTTCACTTTTTCACTTCCGACCTTATCTCCTTCCTCCACCTCCATATTCGGCCACCTTTACCAAATTTTTCTTTCGACATTCTCCATGGCCGACGACGAGATTATGCGTCGTCTTAGAGCCGGTAATAGGAGATTTTTGATTGAGCTTTTCATTTGCCTTGTTCTTATTGTGATTACCAACATCATGCTCATAATTATTTTGGTTAAAACTTACTTCCAATCCAAGTGGTGAAGTTGAAGATTTTCGAAGGAGAAATCGGTTTAAAGGTAAGCAAATGTAATGTTTTGTTTGTATCTTTTACATATCCAAAAGCATGATTTATTTTTGGTAAGAAATCGTTTCAAATCTAGGAAGAAAAACGAGTTTCTGATGTAGAAGATCCCAAATCGGGCAACTACAGAGCATACTCCTCAAAAACAGTTTTAGGAAATAAACTTGTTGTATGATTAAGATTAGAAAGAGATAGAATTTGTACCTTGGTGATTAGTGAAGCTCAATTGGTAATTAGAGACTCGTGCTGATAACGTGTTATGAAAAGGTTTATGAAAGCAAGATCACTTTAACTTTTGGGAAAACACTTAAACAAACTTTATGAGGACTTTTAGATCATTAGAAGAGAGGGAGGGAGAGTAAGAACTTTAGAGAGTGTATTTCTTACTCTACTTTGGTGCAAGTTTACAATGGATGATGGCCATATTTATAGGCCAAGAGTGGGGTAAAACTTTGGTAAATCTCCATGATTTATGCATGGAAATAAGGAGGTGAAGAAGGTGAATAATTCACCTTGTACAAATTTTCCTCCATTATACACTTGTTCATACATAATATGTGTAATACATGTGTGTGTAAATAGATAGCTTGTAGTATGATAATTTGGACTTCATAAATTTGGACTTCATAACAATATTCTATTTTTTTGGCCCAAAAAAGAAAGTAATAAAAATAAGAAAATATCTGGCCAAAAAAAGTATCAATAATAAATGGCCCTTAGAAATAAAATTTATTAAAATTAGAATTATTTTAATTAGTGTGGTGAAACCGAAATGACGAGCCTTTATGAATGAAACTTTGACGTTGTAAAACTAAACTAAAGTGAAGATGTGTCGTTAGTATTTTTGGCAAAGATAATGCATTAAAAGTGAGTTATTGAGACTTCAATATCTATCAACCTTCGGCATCTACTCAAGCGATTAAACCTCCAAAGATAGTATTCAGAGGTTTTCGATTCGACTCTCGTGGACAGTGTCCTTCACCAAAAAAAAGACTACAATATCTATCCCAAGGAACCCGCAAATCCATTCTAGTTGTAATCCTTGAATGACAAACCCATAACTATTGCCAATATAACAAAGCAAAACCAAACTACCATCTTTCATTGTCATCTCTAGTAACCCCTCCTACATTGTCATCGCTCATCAGCTTCTTAACACACTCATTTGTTTTTCAAAAAAAAAATGTACTTAGCTTCACCCAACTAGGGTGAGGTTTAATCCAATATAACCGCCATAATAATTCAATCCAAATCACCCCATAAGGATAGTGTTAGAAATGTTGGAGAGAAAGGTAGTATCAAACTCCGAACCTCGGTAGCCATACTACAATCCCCAAAGAATTTCATATCAACTTAATAGAGATTCTGTTTATCAAAAAACAACTTAATAGAGATTTCACACGACTAATAGCTAGAGGTGATGTCTGATTCTTTCAAAGTTAGTTGGCAAACATCCCTAAACTAATAGCTAGAATAAAAAAGACGAATCTTTCTAGAAACTTGCAACATTCACAACGGTCTATAAAGAGTAGAAGACAACTAAGAAACTTGAAAAGTGGTTGTAATAATTGGTATCCAAATGTAATAGCGTAGAGATCGGTTGTGAGATGAGCATAAGCGTTGACATCACAAATAGACCTGAACAAATCCGAGCTAACTCGAGCCACTCGGGAGCCTAAGTGTTGACATCATAAATAAACTTGAACAAATCTGAGCTGATCCACTCACATATTAGGGCGGGCTTGGACAAAGAAAATATACAAAATTACAAATGCCCTCTTAAAATAACAAAAAATAATACTAGTTTTTTTTTATGTTTTTCAAGGGAAGTGCTCATTCGAGTTATAACCGAGATCTCATGGTACTACCATGTCCGGAAATAATAATGCTATTTATTAAACACAAATAATTTTGATTTAATTTATGGAGAATTTTGTTGTATGTAAGTTATTTCTCCCATGCAATTGAATATGTTCATAATGTAAAGTCCACCAAGATGTAACACGGCCCAAAGACATGCTCCACAGTAAACGGTCTGATTGAAGGTAATCTTGTACAGAAGCCCAATCAATCATAATCAGCCCATTAAAAGTCAGCCATTAGATCAATCGTATTCATATCCATACGATTTCCAGAAAGATCCATCGTATCAGGTGGACTCTGCCGCATCTGATTTTTCCCACCCGCCCAATGCGCGGGGTTCGTTCTATTGTCGTTTGAAAATTATATTTATATAAAAAAAAAACCTAAAAATGGCGATTCTGGAACCATCTTGAGAAATTGAGATTTCGGAACTCTCCAGACTTCCTCCATAGTTGCATCATTCAATCACACACTTGCTCTATATAAATCCCTCTCGTTCGTTTGATTCTCTCAATCGTTAACAAGCTAATCGCGTTTCCTAGCATTATCCGCATTCTTCAATCAGGCCTGTGAGTGATCTCGGAGTTCCGATTGTGGTGACATGGAGGACGATTTCGATTTCCCGACGGATTCCGGCGTGAACGACGAGGAGATGGACATGGATGAGTTTCCAGAAGATGTTCCGATCTTGAATGTCGGAGAAGAGAAGGAGATTGGGAAGACGAAGGTCGTGAAGAAGCTTCTCAAGGAAGGTGAAGGCTGGGAGCGGCCTGGAAAAGGCGATGATGTGGAAGGTATTTCAATCGTTGATTTTGGGAACTGGAATTTGAGTTTTAGAGGATTGAGTTTGAATTGAGGCTGATCTCGTTGATCTGGTTGTGTAATGATTTGCAGTTCATTATGTTGGCACACTGCTCGATGGAACTCAGTTTGATTCAAGTCGTGACAGGGGAACACCGTTCAAATTTAAGCTCGGTCAAGGTAAGCTTGGGATATTGTGGAATTTCTGTTAGATTGGTATATAAAGATTGCTGTTCAAATTTAAGGGGAACACCGTTCAAATTTAAGCTCGAATTGGATTGTCAACTTTTCATGCTGTCTTGTTGATTATTTGAAGATGCTATATGAAGATAACTTCATGATCACATATTAGGATTGATGGACCAATACTTTGATCTCATAAATGGATGATGTTTAGAAGCTGATGCTTAACTAGGTTGATTGATCTCATAAGTAGATGTGCCTAATACGAAGTGATCTACTGAATCTGCATTGTGAAATTCACATATGGAAGTGTTAATATGGTTCGACAGTATTGTGGTTCTGTTACTCTAATATTATTTCTCTAAGCTAACATTTAATTGCTTATGGAAAGTAATATAAATCCTGAATAATCGAGGATCTGCTAATTTCTAATAGCATCTCTATGTTCCTAATCTTCAAGACTTCAACTAGCTCTCTATTTTGTTGAGACAATTGGTATATAAAGAAGATGAACTGCTTGAATATTACTCCCTTGAATTATGATATATCAATACCTATGTGATTGGAGCAGATTTGTAAGAACCTTTTTAAATGTATAGATAGATTCTTAATCTCCTCATATGCTGATAAGTTTACTGTAAAACAGCTTTTAGGGAAAACATGTTATGTGCAATAGATCACTTAGTAAGAAGTGTGGCTTTAGCTAAACAGGATTATGTTTAATCCACAGGACAAGTGATCAAGGGATGGGATGAAGGGATTAAGACAATGAAGAAAGGTGAAAAGGCACTTTTCACCATTCCTCCTGAGATGGCCTATGGAGAGTCCGGTTCTCCACCCACCATTCCTCCAAATACAACTCTTCAGTTTGAGGTAGAGCTGCTTTCTTGGACAAATCTGAAGGACATAACCAAGGATGGAGGGATACTCAAGCAAATTCTGACCGAAGGAGAAGGCTGGCAGAATCCAAAAGACCTGGATGAAGCATTTGGTAAATTCTTAGCTCAACCCTGCTTTGATCGTTCTCTAGTAGCTAGATGTATGGCATTGTATTGAATTCTACACTATTTCTTGTCGCAGTTAAGTATGAGGCTCGGCTTGAGGATGGGACTGTTGTTTCAAAATCTGATGGAGTGGAGTTTAGTGTTGGAGAAGGTAAATTTCAGCAGACATACAAATTATTACCATCCTTAGAATGGTGTATATGTATTGACATGTCAATCTTTCACTTGCAACAGGATGTTTCTGTCCTGCGTTGTCTAAGGCTTTGAAGACGATGAAGAAGGGGGAAAAAGTAATGTTAAAAGTCAAACCACAATGTAAGAATAATTCAATCTCGAGAGCTTGTGTATAAGATTATTTGATATTTGTAATAGTGACATAACATGGCATTGAATATTGATTACCATTGTTGCAGATGCATTTGGCGAAAAAGGCAGAGAGGCGTGTGGTGATGAAGCTGTAGTTCCACCAAATGCTACTCTTAATATATCTCTTGAGCTGATCTCATGGAAAGCTGTCTCAGATGTGACTAGTGACAAGAAGGTCCTGAAAAAAATTGTGAAGGAAGGAGAAGGATATGAGCGTCCGAATGACGGTGCTGTTGTTCAAGGCAAGTTGGATACCAAATTATACATTATCTAACATCTTTTTGTGTTAACAATTGTATATGTTTCCTAATGCTATTGTTGTTGCTTAATTTACAGTGAAGTTGATTGGGAAGTTACAAGATGGCACTGTTTTTGTTAAGAAGGGTCATGACGAAGACACACCATTCGAGTTTAAAGTTGATGAAGGTGTGTTGTGACCACCACCATACCTGGATTTTGATCTGTTTCGGTTTGAATTAGGGATATTGGCAAATGTCATATGTAACTCTGCTGATATTTATTTGTGCTTCTTGGCAGAACAAGTCATTGATGGTCTAGACAGAGCTGTGAAGACTATGAAGAAGGGAGAAGTTGCACAGATCACAATTCATCCTGAATATGCGTTCGGTTCATCCGAGTCGAAACAAGAATTGGCTGTGGTACCAGCAAATGCTACTGTTACTTATGAAGTTGAGATGGTCTCGTTTGTGAAGGCAAGTTTTTGCTTGTGACTTTTCATTCTAGCTTATGTATATAATGCTAAGCCAGGTTGCTAAAATTCAAATGTACATGGAATGCAGGAAAAGGAATCATGGGACATGAAAACATCTGAGAAGATTGAAGCTGCAGGAAAGAAAAAGGAAGAAGGAAATGTGCTATTCAAGGCCGGAAAGTATGAAAGGGCATCAAAAAGATATGAGAAGGTAAAGACAGTATACCATTTTATGAAACTTGTACTCCATCTTTTGCTCTGATCTGGACATTGTGAATTTAACATAATTGTTCATGGGCAGGCTGTGAAATTCATTGAGTATGATTCTGCTTTTAGTGAAGAGGAGAAGAAACAAGCCAAGGCACTCAAAATCACATGTAATCTCAACGATGCCGCTTGCAAGCTTAAGCTGAAAGACTACAAGCAAGCTGAGAAACTTTGCACAAAGGTTTATCTATAATCATGTTTATATATACATCATTTATATTCTAAGTTAATATCTACTGACTTGTATCTTGGATTGTCAGGTCCTGGAACTTGACAGTAACAATGTGAAGGCACTTTACAGAAGGGCTCAGGCACACATTCAACTTGTAGATCTGGATTTGGCTGAGATTGATATCAAGAAAGCTCTTGAAATTGACCCAGAAAACAGGTAAGAGCTAATTAAGGCCCTGTTTGGTAAATGCTTATGAATTAGCCGGAAAGATGAAGTGGGTTAATCAATTGTGTATTGTTTTTGATAAATAGGGAGGTGAAAATGGAGTATAAGCTTCTGAAGGAGAAAGTGAAGGAGTACAACAAGAAAGATGCAAAGTTCTATGGAAATATGTTTGCGAAAATGAAATCAAAGGTAAATTATATGAAAAAAAGATCAAGAATGAAGATTCACTAGTCTGTAATTTTTGTGTAGTCTCTTTCTGATTGCATTATATAAATGTTTGGTGATGCAGAGTGCTTCTGCAAAGCAGGATCCAATGCCAATGGCCGTGGATAGCAAGGCATGATCACATAAAATTGACACTTCATCCATTTTAAGCTCTTTGTTTGTGTCATTTGTGAACTATGCTGGTCTGATACTTTATTGTTTCATAGTTCACTTATTGTATGCAAACTAAAAGTAATAATAATAGATGATACCTTGCAACTGAAAATTATAATGATGTTTTCTGTATTTGGGAATTCCAATTTCTAATTTGAGACGCTAGCAATTGCCAGAAAGCACAAAAAATGTTGTATTGAAATATTTGTGTTCTGTTTTGGGAACTGAAAAATCCTAATTCTAGACGCTATCACAAATCACCACAAAATGCATTATAATATAAAATTTAATGTAATTTTACATTATAATACAAGATAATGTATTTTCAGTGATAATTTGAACAATTGGAGCGTGTTTGGATTCATATTACAGTAAATTGCAATATCTTGTAGATCTTGTAATTTAATACATTATCTTTGACGATGTAAAATTCATAAGAACACAAGGAAAAGGCCGTTTTATTACTCATATCGGTCACATCTCTTTTACACATAGTAAGAACACCCTCAATTAGCATGTGAACAAAACTTCACTTACTTTTTTTTGTTCACAAGACTCGCAAAAAAAAAACTTTAGGAAACCAAAAAAGGCCAAAGTGAGTTAACACTTTAAAATTGTCTGTTACATTTTTATTTTCTTAAGGTAAACTCTGTTTAGAGAAACTTAGAAGAAGGAGCAAAGCTAACAAGCTGTTTAGACTCCATCCAAGGCTTAACCACCACCTGGGCCTCAAACACCCTTCTAACGCCGCCTTGCACCGTCTCCACCGTCAAATAGTACTTGATTCCGGCCACCACCTGCCTCTGCGCCGCCACCACCTCCACGAAGCTCAGCGGCGCCGAGGACGCGCCGTAACGGCGCGTCGTGAGGTGGCCGCTTCGGTTGTACTCCTCGACGGAGTACCGGCCGAGCTCTTGCACCTCCTTGTTGGACCTCACGTTGGGTACCTCCGACCTTCCGCCGACGAACCGCCCTTCCGCGGCGGCGCCGGTGGCGGCGGCCACCAGGGTGAGTAGTGCTATGAGAAAGGCTGTTTTTTGCATGTTGAGGGGATTTTTTTTGTTTTTGTGGGTTTTTAATTTGGGAGGTGAGTATTTATAGGTGCGGAAACGTAAACGACGTCGTGCCGCGTATCATAGTGTGCAGAGGAAACTCGACACCTCGCGCCTTCATGTTTTGGACGCTAGTGCAACTTGTAATAATCTCTCGTATTGTGGATTTTTTGTTTGCATAATTTAGGACAGGATTTAAAATTAGGGTGGATTAATTATCACTAAATTTTTTTAAATAAACTAAATTATTTTAATTTAACTAATTTATAATTAAATTTAACTTATTTTTCACTTTTTTTTATTATTAAATTTACTCTATTATTATTTATTTTTATTTTTATAGGGTGGGATGGGATAATGTTGTGTTCGTCTCTGGTTTTCACCTCAATAATCATTAACCAATTGCCTTATTTAACGCTATCAATTATCTACAGTAGTCATGATCCGAAACCGAATCAAAAAGTCCAACAATTTTGAAACCGGGATAGGAAATGAACCAGAACCGGTGAAACTTGAGAGTTGGTCGGTCCCGATTGCACACTCTCTAGAACCGGAAAATCGGTGATTCCGGCCTTTTAAAAAATAAAATCGCGATTGTAGTTTTGTATTTTGTCTCCAGACTGCGGTTGAGATCATGAGTTTGCATTTCCAACGATAATTTTTTTTTAAAGGGTCGGAACTGAACTGAAACTGGTCATGGAACCGGTAAAAACTAGAACTGTGAACTAAATCGAGAAGCCGGTTCCGGTTCCATGGTTTCAGAATCGTGGAACCACCGGTTTGAAAACCGGACCCATAACTATTTACGGGGGGTTGAACTACTGGATAACTAGTCTAAATAAACGGATAAAAAGCCAAATAAAACGGATAATAAGTAATTTAGGTGACAGATAAAACACTTTATAAACCGAATATATAATACCCTAATAATTTATAAAAAATTGAAGTGCTTTTTATATCAACAACAGCTTTTATTTTTCTCAGTTCGAATGCACCATTTTCATTTTTAGGTGATGAATGAATCTACAAAAACAAAAGCCCACATAAAACTGATTCATATTGACCATGATCAAAATCAATTCAAAACAGAAAGCGATGATGATGATGATCGATAAGCATTGAATCTCGCCATACCATCTGATATTTGACTGCAAAAATGGCGGCGTCAGTCTTATCTTAGTAAATTGGTTGCTTTGTTTCTGTGCACCCACACTACCTTGAAATCATCGATTATTTTGGTTGTATAGTACATGATGATCCTATTAAAGAGTACATAGTTATGTACCAACAACAGTACTACCACCGGTATCATTTATGTTTGTCCTCTAGTGGGCTAATACATAAAAACGCTTAATGGGCCTTTTTTCCTCTTTGGGCCCAATATTTATGGGCTTGGATTTCTCTGGGTTTTGAATATGGGCTTGCCCATAGTTTTGAAGCCTCTCTTCTCATGTTTAGTTGTTGGGTTGTACAAACTTGGACCGAACCGTAAACGCGACCAGACTGAACTAAGACCATTACAGTTTGCTCTATGATCCACTACTTTAGAGGTTTACGGGTTATTGTCTTAGTCCAAGAATGCGAATTTACGATCCGGACCCGATTGAATGTAATAAGGTAGATTGATTTTGTCAACAAATGTCAACTAGATGGGTCAGTTGCTTCTGAGTTCGATTCTGCCTCTGCTTCTAGTTCCAACTTTTTCTGGCCCTAAACTCGATTGCTTGGTTGCGTGTGAAGTCCCATGTTGAATGAGATAGCTTTCTAAAATCTTTATGAGACATGAGTGTGAAAGGGGTTCAAGAATCTGTCGTCTCTGAATGCCTGGGTATCCACCGATAATTATAGATCCTGGGAGCAATTCTAATTACTATCTGAAATAGTGAAACCTCTTCTTATGTTTAGTTGTAAGGATGTACAAAACTGGACCTGGATCATTACAGTCCGTTCTATGGTCCACTATCAGAGGTTTACGAGTTATTGTCCAATCTAAGAACGTCAATTTATGATTCGGACCGTGTTGAGTGCAATAAGGTAGAACCATAAATACCATCTGAATTAGTAAAGGGTGTTTGATAATAGTTCATTCCTTGAAAATAATTGAATACTAAAGCAAGTATAATGGTGGTAGCTACTAAAGATTAAACTGCTCGTTTTACCTTTGTCGCGAGTATAGCATGACGAGCCCAAGTGACGCCAACTCTGAATGAAAGAAGAATAACCTTTTTCATATCTTACGATATACCAAGTTGGATCAGGTTCAGTCCAGTTTTGACCGTATGCACACCCCTATTTTGTAGCAATGCGAATCATGTCTCAAACTCACGTCATATAATGTCAAGTGATAATACTTTACTTTAAAAGAAAATGTATGTTATGTTTATGTCAAAATTCGGCGGACCAAATACGGACGGAGAGGGAGACCGTCCCAGCACACATGCGCGACAGACCCATCACATAAGCCCACGTGTTCCATCCTAAAACCAATTGACAATATGAAGAATAACTCAAGTCAAGTGTATATATTCTAGGCAATTCATTACTCACTCAATTTTCCGATGTAGGATAGACTTCTTCACGATTTATGTTTAACAACACAATTTGGAATATGGGTTTGGGACGTATGATTTTGACTAGTAGCAAAATCACATTTTTGCCCAAATTTTTGATTAAAGTTTTTAGTCGGTGTTCTACTACCCATATGCATTTAATTTGAAATGCTTCATTATGGTAAAAAATACTAAAATCAGACTCCACTTTTTGGGCCTTTGGTTTTCCATCTATTTTGCCTTCAATTTAATGGTGGGTCAATTCAGCTATCAACAATTGCAACCAAGAGAAAGCAAAGAGGCAAGCTATAAGGTTAATTAATCATCTCATTCCACACCAACCCAACAATTTCTGAGCATTTCTTGGTTGGCAAATTGGCATGGTCCATATATTGGCTTCAAAAGGATAAGAATGTGGATCCCCTCATTTTGATAGACTATGGACCAAAAACTTATTAAAAATTCTCATAATTAATATGAATAAATGATATGTTTCAAAGAAAAGATGGATGTGGAGTGATGCATATTTCATAGTCTAGGTCTAGGATCATTAATTGTATTGGGTTTGAGTGTCAATAAGGTGGGGTGCATTTTGTTATGTGGATCAGGGTATGTTCATTTGCCCTTTTGCAATGTTGGGAGCTTAAGTCTTGGGTCGTGTGCCTACTATACTGTTAAAACTCGACCCAATTTAAATAAATAAATATAGCTCTCGAGACTTTTTTATCTATAATTTTAGAATTATCTAATTTATAAATGACCAGAATCCAAAGCAACACAACAACATCTACTAAGAGTGCTCTCGGTACATGCAAAATCTAGGAGTCAAGGTGTATGTACCCTTGTCCTGAAGTAATATATGAAGGGTGTGTCTGATAGGTTCAAGACAGACATGAAAAACAACATAAAGTAGAAAACGGGCGAAAAGGTAAGAGAAAACACAAGGAACGAAGAGGAAACAAAAAGAAACGAAGGTAGAAAACGGACCCTTACCCTGAAGTAAAATTGGGTTGGTGTAGGGCTCGAGACAAATAGGAAAAACAAAAGAAAGCAGAAAATGGACGAAAAAGTAAGAGAAAACACAAGGAACGAAAGAAATGAAACGTCTGAGAGACTCCTTCGCAGTCTCCTCACTTACCTCTCCTCAATTGTAATGCTCTCTCTCAACTAATCCCTACAAAATGGTCAAATAAACTAATCCCTAAAAAATGGCCAAATCTGTCGTAACTCTCATAAGGTGAGATCTTGTTTAATGACCTCCTTCGAGCTCTTCCTCTGAATCCAAAGCAACCCAAGATCAAAACAAGATCCGAGAATGCCCATAACAACATCGAGCACCATTTAACTGTAACTCAAAACTACCCGACGCGTAAATCCTAAAAGTTAAAACCGATTTTACGTGATCCGATTGACAAGGGAGTCCCTACAAATCTAATTGCTTGATATTGAGAAGAGCCATTTCATTGTCAAATAGAAACCATCAAACAGTTGGCTTATGGCATTGTCTTTCATTGGCTTAAAATCCTTTGCCTACCTCTATGGACCATTTGGGCCTCCGCTCAAACCGGAGCCTGGTGATAAGAAGAGTACATATTGCCAAATTTTCATATCCCTAGCCACTCAATTTTATTTTATTTTATTTATGATTTATTTTGGGCTAAAGGAAATATTTAATTTAACACTATGATACCAAATGGCAATATTTGGTAAGTTTGTAATTATTTAAGATTAATTAATTAATTTTCTGTTTTTCTAACCTATACCCTAAGCATATACTAATAGAAGGAACTAAAACCCTATTAAGAAAGCAGTGAGCCCTTTTACAAAATCTAATTAATCCTAAATAAATACAAATTTATAAAATCTTGTTATTTTGATGAGCTTAACCTATGCCCTAGGTTAGAAAATCGATTAATTTTAAAAGGATTCATTATTTTCTAATTGGGTTTTAGTTTCTTTAAATAGTATACTTAACCTAGGACATTGGTTAGAAAAACCGTTTAATTAATCATATGACATTATGACACACTGAGAAAAAAGAAGTTACTCCCTCTGTCCCCAAAAACTTGTCCATAAAGCATTTTTTCACACAAATTAAGACATCTCTAATTAATGAATAGTAGCAACTACTCTCTCCCTTGCTTTTGTAGTTTTGTAGCACAAAAACACATGAAATTGGGATGGGCAACTAATAAAGGATTAAGCCCCTAATCAAGCTTAATTTTTTTTTGAGTCATGAATGATCTTGTTTTGTAGAGAAAAAAAACTAAAATTATACATACATTAGTTTAGTGAAATTTTTATTATTTGTTGGCTATACACATTTTTTTTATTGAATTAATGTAATTTGAGAAATTGAAGAGAGAGGAATGAGGAAGAAAAAGTTGATGAAAAGGTAGGAGTGTGTGTAATTGTTTGTTTTTATAAGGGTAAAAGTGTAAAAAATGTATGATATAAATGGAAAGAAAATAGAGTTGGACAAATTTTTGGGGACGACCAAAAAAGAAAGACGGACAAATTTTTGGGGACGGAGGGAGTAATACTTATATATTTTCTGGTGTACTTTACCTAATTTTGATCATAGGTGAAACTAGGATGGTCCAACAATAAAGAAAAAATACTAGAGAATTTTCTAATTTAGTATATCTTCTGTTAGCCATAAAATCAGGATTCCCTTAAATAGATGCCTCTCATGTTTCATTTTTTTACCATCTTTGTAAAATTTGACAGTGTCAGCTTGTTTGTTTTTTGTGAAGATTGTTACTGAAATGAGAATAAAGTTACTGAACTTTTTAGTGTAATTATAAGAGGAGCATCATTCCAAAACTTGACAAATCTACTTTAAATCTCATAAATGACAAGTGTTTTGTTTGAATTTCTAAATCTATTTTTCTTACACGCCTTGAGTTATAGGTTAAGATTTTATGTACTTTGAAATGAAAATTTTTGTTATTTAAAATTATATTATTTTCATAAATTTGGTTTTTTATAACCTACGTTTTAAGAACGTGCGTTAAGTATGCTGTTGTTAGGAATTAAAATCCTAAAAAAAATTAATAAATCTTATTAAAAAATTAATTAAACCTAAATTAATATAACTCAACAAAATATTTTCATTGTACGGCTCTTAACTTATACTCTTAAAATATGGATTAGAAAAATAGTTATAAATTTTATATTATGGATTTAGTTCCTAAAAATAGCATCGTTAACCTATGGTTCTTAGAGCAAAATTTAGGAAATTCTCTTCTAAATAATCATATGTGAAGAATTATATAGATATGAACTTGAAATTTGAATTTTTATATATATATATATAACTCATATAACTTTTTGAAATAATAAAAAAAATTTAAATAAAAAATGTGCAAGACACCCACTAATTATAATAATTTTTAAAAAGCATACATTGAGACATGGGCTAAATAAATAATAAATTGACATGTGATAGAATGACTCATTCTTCAAAATATATAATATTTATGTGATCAATTTTTGAGTGAAAATATGGGTCTTACTTAAAATGAAATACAATCGATACAAGTTATTTGGAGCCATTCTTACAAATAGTATCATATCAGACTTTAGGCAAGTCGGTGATGGTCATTCAACAAGTGTTTGCTTACAAGTTTCTTCTTCTTATCTCACAATCAATTTATAATAACACTAGACATAGGTACAGTTGGAGAATCAAGAAATTAATAATATTGCTTTATTTGTATATTTGGTAGGTAAAAAAAAGAAGAAGAGAAAGATAAGTTCTTCATGATGATCAAGCAATTTTCTTTATTCATTTTCTTCTTTATAAATTGTAAGTCCACAAATCACACACCAACCATAATAATCAAGGCAAAATGCATTAAATTGAAAGAAAGGAACATTTTTTTTTAAAAAAAATGGAGGAAAAAAAAGGTGGTATGCATTTACTAGTCACCACATAATACCTCATATTTGGACCCTTAAAAAAGTGATTATACACTTAAGACTTAACCCCACAAAACAATAAGTTTACATCAATCATCCCCACAACTTTGAGTTGGACCCCTTTTTCTTGCTTTTTTTATATATAGTATATATTTACATATATACAAGTTCAAAGATTAGTATTCAAGTACTACTAATAATTCCATCAAAAAAGTATTTCTAATAATTATTTAAAATTTTTAGGTATTGTATAATTGCAATTTATTAGTCTGACCCAGTGCTAGACTCTTGAAATATTTGTTGAGATCTTAGGAGGTTGAACAATCTTCTAAAAAACGCTAGACGGAAGCTAGGTGCGGTGGGATGATCGCATGGGACCTAACGTCTAAACGATTAGGCGGGGGCCTAGGCGAATTAGGTGGATCACTTAGAGTCCGCTTAAGCCGTCTAGAAGACCGCCTAGCTAGCTCGCTAGAAGGTTGCCTAGCATTCACAACCCGTCTAGGCATTCGCCTAGGCGTACGTCCATGGCTAAATTAAAACGGTGGACCACCGCCTAGTTTCTTGGTTGCCGCCTAGACCTTCTTCATTGGGTTTGAAGTTTGAGTCCCTTTAACAGCATGTATGAAAAAATAAATTGAGTGTATCGCTCCCGACAATGGGCCTCTGTTGTATCCAAAAAAATTAGTCTTCAACCCATATAAATTAAGTGATACCTTAAAAAACAATTAAAAAATGTTTGTTGTTTGTTTAGTTTCATTTTATAAAAAGAGCGACTAAAAGAACTATTCAAAGTCACGCATGTCAAGAAACAAACAAGCTCTACAATTACGTAGGTTAGGAATCTTAGGCAATAGTTTTATCATGAAATCAAATGATAGTTTTATAACTAACTTTGTATAACAAAATTTTCAATTCAATTTAGCACATATATAATATTGTTGTAATGCACATGATCTAGGCTTAATGTACATATTCCCTTTTCTAATTAGTATACACAACTAGACCCGTCAATCGGGTCGGATCGAGCGGGTTCGAGTTAAATCGGTTTCGGTTTCGTTATGGGTCAATCGGGTCTGGTTGTAGCGGGTTTCCGGTCGGTTCGGGTTGACCAGAGGGTCTAAATTATCCTTTTTATATGATCATTACAAATTTTAATTAAATAATATTATTTATTATTTTAATTTATTTTAATAATAAAATATATTAGAATTTTCAAAATAAATTTTCAAAATTCTATAAATATACTAAACCGGTCAACCCAACGGGTTTCGAATTTTATCGAGTTCGGTTGATTTCGGGTTCAAATTTTCGGATCTTGACCCTAAAATTATCGGACGGTTCGGATCGGGTTAGCGGGTTCGGTTAACTTTTGGCAACTCTATACACAACTACAAAAGAAAAGTAATAATTCTAAAGTATCATGGGACTTAAAGATCTTATTCATATGATCATGTATATTCTAAATCATGATATAATTTCACAATGAAAAGTAGATCGCTAGCTAAATAATTTTTGCTCAAATGTCACTTTCAAAAACCAGACGTTGATACGAGATAGAGTAGTCCTAACTACTAATATTACTTTATGGCATAATTTATAATTATGGGTCCATCGGTATTGTACTAGAGATATGTTAGAAATTAGTCTTAATCAACTTAATTATATGCCAAATCTACAAATCATGTATAAAGTAATGTGATTAGTTAGTTTGAATTACTTATAACTGTAATAATCTCAACTATCATGCATGCATATAGTATAGAATTTCTTCAAACACAACAAAATCTTTGGGTTTGACTAATTAATGAAAATGATGTGTTTGATATCCTTAATAAAAGGCGAATTTTCCGCATGCACAATATTTTTTAGGTCATCAATTATAAAATATTGGAATTAAATTTTGTTTGCATTACACCATATAATATATTATCAAGTGAGATTTAAATAGACCCTTAATTTTTTTTTGGAGTTATCATATATTG